>OX465089.1:40525164-41740083 GCA_949987675.1 Chymomyza fuscimana
TACAGAGACACAAAAAGAGAGCTGATTACTTTTTACTTTGTTAATGAGCAATGAGCAATTCATTTTCAAGCGTACACAAAAACACTGCGCCTTCGCCGCTCATTCGCTTGTGAGCAGCCGTCAGTGTCGCGTGTGCCCCAAAAAAGCGTCGGAAAGAGCAAAAAAATAAAAATTGAAATATATATAAGGCAAGAAAATATATGTAATAAATTTTTAGCATTTACAAAGGGACAACGTTTTATGAGTATGTGTGTGTGACTGTGTCTGCGTTGAAGAATTCAGTGCGAAATTGCTAAAAGTTCTGTAAACAAGATTTTGTTTTGAAATTTATTGTATAAACACGTCTAAGAATTTGTCAATTCTGAACAAAGTATGATTTGTAAAGCAATTGCAGTGTACAACACGTTTCTAAAAATTGTTATTTTTTTCTTTTCTTTTAACAATTACAGCAAAAATTGTGTTTCTGTGTTAATCAAACTTTTTTCATAAACTGGGTTTTGCCAAACAGCGTTTTAAGTGAAAAATAATAAACTATAAAATAAAAAAACGTTTAAAAACTTTCAAGTGCAACAAGAATATATTTAACAACCGCATCGAACCACATATAATGGCACCAATAACCACTGACAATTACGAATTAGAATGTGCAACTGTTGATAATAGCATCAACAATTTGGAAAACTCTGTGAACGTGACGCTTGATAGCGAAGAAAGTAGTGAGTACGATTACGAATCGCAAAACGCCATCAATGAAAAGCATTTGAATGCTGTAAGTGGCATTAATAAACGGGAGCAGCATGTGCCAGATCAGCAGAAGCAGCAGCAAAAGCCCTGGGAGGCTCCGCTTGCACAGGGTCTGTATGATCCCCAAAACGAGCATGAGGCTTGCGGTGTGGGTTTCATCGTTGCCATCGATGGCAAACGCTCTCACAAGGTGAGTGCCTTGCAGTTGTTGCAATTAAGACTCTATAAAGCAAACAACTGCTCTGTTTGGTTTAGATTCTACGTGATGCCCAGACCCTGTCAGAACGGATGAATCATCGCGGTGCTTGCGCCTGTGACAATGACACTGGCGATGGCGCTGGTGTCTTGGCTTCCATTCCACACGGACTCTACGCCAAGGCTCTGTAAGTACCGGGTGTGCAGTGCCAAACATTAAATTGTTGTGCATGTAATTTTTGCATCGTGTTCTATCTTGATCTTGGTCATATGCCAATAGACGCACGCAACAGCGCTGCTGTCATTAATGAATGGTTCAAACTATAGCGTCTTCGGCTATATCGCTAAGATCTCGTGCGCGAAGTATAAAAATAGCTTATAACCGCTGTCTGTCACCATGTATAAGTATTTCGGTTAGGTTCTCTCTCTTGGTGGCGTACAGCACGGTTTTGAGAAGAAATAGTTTTTTCAAATATAGCATACCCACCCATCCATCCATAGGTCCAAGCGCAACAGCTGCCACTGCCGATCAGTTCACTCTCTCAATGTAGCTGTTCTCCTTAGAAAGCGAAATATTGTATTTTGTTGGAACTTGGCATGATTATGTATTTTAATCAAGCTTTGGCGCATTCTACTTAGTAAGAATTAAATGCATTTGCTTTAATTTAGAAAGTTGAGATAACAATTACTTTAATTATTCCATAATAATGTAGTCTTTTCATGGCGATAAAAATACTTGACATTTTCAATGAAAAATAATAATAATAATAATAAATTCTAATGGATCTGATTAATCCGACCTATTACGGCGCTAACTTTTACTAAATCGCCAGTGCTTGTACTTAAAATATATATTTTGTGATACTGTGAACGAGACCATCCTGAATAACAAAAGATTAGCTCAAAAAAAATTAATTTGTCTCAAAACCAGAGGTTCCGAAAGCCTTCGTTAAAACACTTTTTTGAAATTGTGGGAAACCTGTTTAATATGGTATTTTTATCTAGTAGTGGTGTTCGATTTTAAATCTCGCGAAAAATATATCTTGCTAACAAAGCACTCCCAAATAGTTGTCGCACCATCGATTTAAATGTATTCAAGGCATTAATTAGCACCTGTTACATGTTCCACCAGATCGCGTGCCAATTATATTTACTCAAAACAAATTAACTGCTCACGCTTATTGTACGCAAGGGTCACAGCTATATACTAGAGCTATTCAAAAATAATACTTGGTGATTTCATGCCGTATAGTTTTTGTGGCGTCATTTATGACGACTAGACTAGACATAGAATCGCTTGGAATCCAACAACAACGTCTTAATTAACAACGACTTAATTGAAAAATCAAAGCATACATATGGCAGCTCCCCTTTTGGCTGGCCGATCAGAAATTTTTGCTACGAAATTTGACTTGGGTTTGTGAAATAT
Source organism: Chymomyza fuscimana (assembly GCA_949987675.1). Lineage (NCBI taxonomy): Eukaryota > Metazoa > Arthropoda > Insecta > Diptera > Drosophilidae > Chymomyza > Chymomyza fuscimana. Next base: position 40,527,533 of record OX465089.1, read on the forward strand.
GTTCATTCAGACCAATATATGTATGTATACCTTGCAAGTCAATGCTGGCGCCTGCTGCGGAACAGCGTGCTTCAGCAAATTGATCTGTCGGCAAACTATGACTGCTAGCAACAAGTTCCGATTATCAAGTTCAAGTTCAAGGAACACATTGAAGCAACAAGTATTGAGCAAAACGGACAGATTGCATTTGTAAAATAAACCTTTTTCCCCCTAGTCAGACAGCGTACCCCTAATGCAAGATTCGGCGTAATAAGAACAAGCTTAATAAGTATACATACAATAGCTTCACATATTCTTGAATGACAAGCGGCCAGACCCGCCACCCGTTGACAGGCCGTAGACAGCGCTGTTGCCTGTTTCGAGATGCTGATAAGGTGCGACTTGTAGCGTCACAGCAATCGAACGATGTTATTAGAGGTGGAGGAGGGATTGTATGATGTGTATTAGCTGGATCGATTGAATTGCATTGGCATTGGCCAGCAAACAGCAGCGCATGAATGAATAGCAACTGACATATCAACAAAGCGGCGCGCCCCGACATTTATGGAATAGAAATGTATCGCCAACCAGTATTTAATTCAATTAGAAACTGTGCTATTTGCTTATGGCGCAGCAAGCATGCAGTCGGTCATGCTATGACTGCTGATTAGCTCGCGTGCTGCATCCATTACTCAAGTAATTCAACTCATCTATTCTCAACCTTTTCGCTCACTTTTTGCAGTGCCGCAAAAGGTGTAACCTTGCCGGAGCTGGGCCATTATGCGACTGGAATTTTCTATTTGGACAATGAGTCGCAGGCTAACGCTGAGTGCGAGTTCAATGAGCTTGCCCAGAGTGTGGGTCTGGATGTCATTGCCTGGCGTACTGTGCCGTCTAATCAGGACGCAATTGGTGGTGTTGCACGCAAATCCGAGCCGTTTTCCCGTCAGGTCTTTGTCGCACGACCGGAGGGCATGGATGAGAAGGATTTTCAGCGCCAGGTGTTTGTGCTGCGCAAACGTGCTAGCCATGAATTGGCCAGGCAGGGACGGCGCTTCTATATCTGTTCGCTTTCTGATCGTACGATCGTGTACAAGGGCTTGTTCACCTCGGATCAGCTGTGGGACTACTATACAGACTTGACAGATCCAGAATTCGAGACCTATTTGGCATTGGTGCACACGCGTTTTTCAACCAATACCTTTCCTTCGTGGGAACGTGCCCATCCTTTACGTGTGCTGGCGCACAATGGTGAGATAAATACGCTACGTGGCAATGTGAATCTCATGAAGGCACGCGAGGGTGTTATGCAGACGGAGCTCTTTGGCGATCAGCTAAAGAAGCTTTATCCTGTTGTGGAGCCAAACTTATCCGATTCTGGCTCATTTGATTGCGTCTTGGAGTTTATTACCATGGCTAGTGATCGATCGTTGCCTGAGTCGGTGATGACCATGGTGCCAGAGGCCTGGCAGAATGACAAAACCATGCCGCAGGAGAAACGTGACTTTTATCAGTGGGCTGCCTGCGTCATGGAGCCTTGGGATGGGCCTGCATTGATCTCGTTCACTGATGGACGATACATTGGCGCTGTGCTTGACCGAAACGGATTGCGTCCATCGCGCTTTTATGTGACCAAAGAGAATGTTCTTGTCATGGCCTCCGAAGTCGGTGTCTACGATGTGGATCCGTCGCAGGTGACACTTAAGAGCCGTCTAAAGCCCGGACGCATGTTGCTAGTGGACACACAGGAGAAGAAACTAATTCAGGATATTGAACTGAAGACTCACATAGCCAAATCCCGTCCTCATTCGGAATGGTTGCAGCAGAAGGTAAGTTGTGCCTGACATGTACTATGGACTATGTACCATGTACATATACATGCCACTACGTACAGTTGCCACTAATCATCCATAGCACTCAATCGTCGTTGTCGATCGCCTATAACCCTTAAAACACGAAACACTTTCGTCTGCCAAAATTTTGAAACTTCTTAATGTAATCTGTCTAAATTTGTACATTTCTCTCTTACGCTTTCAATGTGCTCCCCTCTCAAAAAATATGTCTAACGTGGACTAACAAAGATGGTGAGTTACGAATTCCCGGCGCCCCTTTGCCGTTGTCTTGGTTGAGTTTTCTTTCATTGACATTTTTAAGCTTTGTTGCATGCTCCTCTATTGTTTCAAAATCAAGCTAATAAGACTCTTTTGCTGTCCCAACACAGATTACGTTAGATGAGATACGGAACGCGAATATCCTGAACATACCAGCGGACGAGGAACCGAAGCTGCCAGCTTCACAGCGCGGCATATTCGATCCACGTCTTTCTCTCTTTGGTTACACCACGGAGACCGTCAGTATGCTGCTCATACCAATGTTTAAAAACAAGTATGCGACCTAACTCTAGTCTTTGAATGTCGGAGAATAAAACATTTTCTTTTCTTTCTTTATTGCAGAAAGGAAGCGTTGGGCTCTATGGGCAATGATGCGCCGCTGGCCTGTCTCTCTGCATTCCAGCCGGTGCCCTACGAGTACTTCAAGCAGCTGTTCGCGCAGGTCACCAATCCACCAATCGATCCATTCCGCGAGAAGGTTGTCATGTCCATGCAGTGCCCCATTGGACCTGAAGGCAATCTGTTGCAGCCGTCGGCGCAACAGGTGCATCGCATTTGGCTGCACAATCCCATATTGAGCATTCCAGACACCAATCTGCTGAAGCGCAATACGCACCGCGGTTGGAAGACCAAAGTCTTGGACAATACATTCCAGTACAATGATGGAGTACAGGGCTACATGGATTGCATTGATCGTATTTGCCGTGAGGGCGTTAATGCAGCAACTTCGGGCTATCAGCTGCTCGTAGTCTCCGATCGTCAAGCTGGCAAAAGCGGACGTGTAGCTGCCTCGGCTTTGTTGGCCCTGGGTGCACTCCATCATCATTTGATCGAGACACTGCAACGTATGAAAGTAGGCATTATTGTCGAAACCGCCGAGGCACGCGAGGTTCACCACATTTGCGTGTTGTTGGGCTATGGCGCCGATGCTATTTGTCCTTACTTGGCCTTTGAATTGGCTCAGGCTCTCCGTGATGACGGCGTTATTGATACCGACGTCAGCGACAAGCAAATCTACGCAGCCTATGCGCAAGCTATTGACACTGGCATAGCCAAGGTCATGGCAAAGATGGGCATTAGTACGCTACAGTCGTACAAAAGCGCGCAGATCTTTGAGGCGGTTGGATTGGGAGACGAACTGATCAATAAATGCTTCCGCGGCACTCAGAGCCGCATAGGCGGTGTTACGCTAGATATACTTGCTAAGGAGGGACTGGAACGCTTCCAGCTGACTTATGGAAAGGTGTCGCCTGATACACGCATTTTACGAAATCCTGGTCAATATCATTGGCGTCATGGTGGCGAGGCGCATATAAACGAACCATCTTCCATTGGTAGCCTGCAGGAAGCAGCTATCAACAAGAATCTGAGCGCTTTTGAAGAGTTTAAAAAGACAACTTTAGACAGCGTTAAGAAGTGCGCCTTGAGGGGACAACTAGAATTTGTAACTGATCGCCAGAAGATAGATATTTCCGAAGTAGAACCAGCCAGCGAGATTGTCAAGCGGTAAGTTGGCTACAATGTTTAGTATATACGGTTTAGCTCAAGATATAGAAACCGAACGTTTTAAATTTTCCCTAATTTATTCTTAGTTTTGCAACTGGCGCCATGAGTTTTGGAAGTATTTCTCTGGAGGCTCATCAGACCTTGGCCATAACAATGAATCGCATTGGTGGCAAAAGCAACACCGGTGAAGGCGGCGAGGACTCCGATCGTTATTTAAGTAAATTGTTGTCAATTTTCCATATATTTCCCACTAAATCAATATTGCACCTCAGATCAAGATCCCGAGCACAGCCGTCGCTCTGCCATTAAGCAAGTGGCCTCTGGACGCTTTGGTGTAACAGCCTCCTACCTAGCAAATGCTGACGATTTGCAGATCAAAATGGCACAAGGGGCCAAGCCTGGCGAGGGTGGCGAATTGCCTGGCTATAAGGTAACAAAAGACATAGCCAAGACACGTAAATCTGTGCCAGGTGTTGGTCTGATCTCCCCACCACCGCACCACGATATTTACTCTATTGAAGACCTGGCTGAGCTGATTTACGATCTTAAATGCTCCAATCCAAATGCACGCATTAGCGTCAAGTTGGTGTCTGAAGTGGGCGTGGGCGTGGTAGCTTCTGGTGTGGCCAAGGTGAGTTAACTTTGTTCATACACATTGTATTGAAAATAAATGTGTTACGCGCTCCTTATAGGGTAAGGCTGAGCACATTGTAATTTCTGGACATGATGGCGGTACTGGAGCCAGCTCATGGACTGGCATTAAGAGTGCTGGATTGCCCTGGGAATTGGGTGTTGCTGAAACGCATCAAGTACTTGTTTTAAATAATCTGCGCTCAAGGTAAGCTTCCGACCAGCAGACCCCCCATTGTTACTAATCATAAACGAAACATTACTGAAAGTGCCTGGTTATCCAGATGACATCGTTGGATTTTGAGATTTAAGGATTGAAAATATCCACGAATTATATTGAGAATTTTGAGAACAAGTTCTGTTTGCTTGAAAAACGAAGCTGAAAACCAAACCAAACAACAACTAAAAGGGTAGTTGGAATTGGGTTGGTCCTCTGTCTTGTTGAAAAGTGGGAGGTGGTTTCGCTTGACAATCAGGACGACGGCAACAGCGACGAGGACAACGACGTTGCACTAACACACACAGTCACACACCCAGATCCAAGACAAAACCCAATAAAAATTGTTCGTATAAAATTCAAAGAATATCTACGCGCATCCGAGTGGAATGGAAGGCCATAATGATTACGATGATACTAATGACGCTGTGTATGTCGCAAATGTCTGTTGTCTCAAAATTCAATTCAATATTAAAAAAAAAAAAAAAAAATCAATTCAAATCAGAACCATACGCACGATCGCCTCGGCCTATGCTTCTACTTTTCACCTTGCTCCTCGAAACACGTCGTTCAAAATTGTCACGACTTAAACCAAAAACAATACGTTACGATCGGTCCAGTCCACCCAATCGCTCACTTGCTCGCTCGCTCGCACGATCGTTCACAATCGCCGCGCTGTGCTCCATTAGTAATTTCTTCTCATTAATTTTACCAAAGATTTAAAGCATTTACTAATGTAGCTTCCCTTTCTATGTCGTGTCTCCCTCTACCTCTGCGCTCGTTAATACAGAGTGATCGTACAGGCGGATGGACAACTGCGCACAGGCTTTGATGTGGTGGTTGCTGCTTTGCTTGGTGCCGACGAATTTGGCTTCAGCACAGCTCCACTGATTGTCATGGGTAAGTTCTGCCACTTGAATGCGTCTTTAATTAGTTTTTAATAACATGATAAACCTACAGGATGTACCATGATGCGCAAATGCCATCTCAATACTTGCCCCGTTGGCATTGCCACGCAGGATCCCGTGTTACGCAAGAAATTTACTGGCAAGCCTGAGCACGTCATAAATTTCTTTTTCATGTTAGCTGAGGATGTAAGCGACACTCACGCGTCTTATTTACGGCTTTACTTAAAAATTGTTTTCTTTTTAGATTCGCCAAATCATGGCTAATCTAGGAATTCGCAAGTTCCAGGACTTGATTGGACGTACTGACTTGCTTCGCATGGCTAGCCAACGTGAAAATAAGGCCAGCACCTTGGACCTTAAGTTGTTGCTGCAAAATGCGCTTGAAATGCGACCTAAAACTAATATCATTGGTGGTTCTGTGAAACAGGATTTCCAATTGGAGAAACGTTCCGATAACCAATTAATAGCAAAGGCGCAACAAATCTTTAATGGAAGTGATGATAATGTCACCATGAAGATGCGCATACATAATGAGGAGCGCGCCTTTGGTTCAACGCTTAGTTATCATATAGCATGGTAAATATTTAAAGCTCTGTTTTCTTAAGCGCCATATCTGAACATCTTTCCCTATTCCAGCAAATATGGTGAAGCCGGTCTGCCTAAAGGCAAAAGCATTGATATTTTCTTGGAGGGTTCTGCCGGTCAGAGTTTCTGTGCTTTCTTAGCGCGTGGCGTTAATGTAACTTTGAAGGGAGATGCTAACGATTACGTGGGCAAGGGCTTGTGCGGCGGCAAAGTCGTTATTTTGCCACAAGATACAGCTACTTTCGAATCCCATTTAAATGTCATCGTAGGAAACGTTTGCCTTTACGGTGCAACCGAAGGAACTGCTTATTTCCGAGGCATTGCCGCCGAGCGCTTCTGTGTGCGCAATTCTGGTGTGACAGCTGTCGTCGAAGGCGTTGGTGATCATGGTTGCGAGTATATGACAGACGGATTAGTAGTTATCCTCGGCCTGACGGGCCGCAATTTTGCTGCAGGCATGTCTGGTGGTATTGCCTATGTCTATGATATTGATGGCTCCTTCAAACCTAAGGTTAATCCAGAATCTGTTGAGCTGCTGCCTTTGGAGCTGGAACAGGATGTGGCTCATGTGAAGGAATTGTTGCGCGATTTTATTGAAAAGACTGGCTCTAAAGTTGCCAAAGAATTGCTTAACAATTGGTCAGAATCTCAAGCGAAATTCGTCAAGGTCTTTCCGTATGAGTACCAAAAGGCGCTTAAGGATATGGAAGAGGAGCAGGCCAGCGCTGCACTCGTACAACAACCTGTCAAGGCTATTGAAAATGGCAATGGCAAGCACGAGCCACACATCAAAGATATTGAGGAGGCTATACAGGATATTGCTTTGGAACAAAAGCGTGCTGATCGCGTGCTTGACAAAACTCGCGGCTTTGTGAAATACAAGCGTGAGTCGGCGCCCTACCGCGATGCCGAGGAGCGTCAGCATGACTGGGATGAGGTGTACAACTTCCCACATGTGCGCAAAAATCTGAAAGTACAGGCTGCACGTTGCATGGAGTGTGGCGTGCCTTTCTGTCAATCAAATTCCACAGGATGCCCGCTTGGCAACATAATACCCAAGTGGAATGATCTAGTGTTCCACGGAGAGTGGAAAGAGGCTCTGCGCCAGCTGCTGCAAACAAACAATTTCCCTGAGTTTACTGGACGAGTTTGTCCCGCACCCTGTGAAGGTGCTTGTGTGCTGGGCATATCGGAACCGGCTGTTACCATCAAGAACATCGAATGCGCCATCATCGATCATGCTTTTGAGCAAGGCTGGATCAAGCCTGAGATACCAGAAGTACGCACCGGCAAGCGTGTTGCCATAGTGGGCTCAGGTCCATCTGGTCTTGCTGCGGCACAGCAATTAAATCGGGCTGGTCACTTTGTAACTGTCTTCGAGCGCAATGATCGTGTTGGCGGCCTCTTGCAATACGGTATACCAACTATGAAGTTGTCCAAGGATGTAGTTAAGCGCCGCGTTGATCTGATGACAGATGAGGGCATTGAGTTCCGCACAAATGTTAATGTGGGCAAAGACGTGCCAGCAGATTCTTTGCTTCAAGAGTAAGTGACACATAGATGCCAATATAATATACGGCGCATTTCTAACTTATTGTTTCCATTCAAGATACGATGCAGTGCTAATTACTACTGGCTCGACCTGGCCTCGTGATCTGCCACTGGCCAATCGCGATCTAAAGGGCATTCACTTTGCAATGGAGTTCCTTGAGGCACAGCAGAAGAAACAGCTGGGCGGAAAACAAGACATAATCTCTGCAGCTGGCAAGGACGTGATTATTATTGGAGGAGGAGACACTGGTTGCGATTGTATTGCCACATCATTGCGCCAGGGCGCTAAGAGTATTACAACATTCGAAATTTTACCTGAACCACCACAAAAGCGTGCCGAGGATAATCCCTGGCCACAGTGGCCCAAAGTTTTCCGTATCGACTACGGTCACGAGGAAGTGCGTGTAAAGTTCGGCAAGGATCCACGTCAATACTCTACCACAACCAAAGAATTCATAGGCGAGAACGGTCACATTAAAGGCGTTAAAACCATAGAGGTTGAGTGGACAAAGACGGAGACAGGCCAATGGCGCATGCAAGAAGTAGCCGGATCAGAGAAACACTTTGCTGCCGATTTAATAATGCTGGCCATGGGCTTTCTGGGTCCAGAAAAGACTGTGCCCAATGAACTGGGCTTGGAATTGGATGCACGTGGCAATATTAAAGCCTGCAATGGTCAATATGGTACATCGAACTCCAAGGTCTTTGCGGCAGGCGGTAAGTTTGACTAGCTAAAATATAATTAAAATGGGCTTTTAAAATAACATTTATTTGTAGACTGTCGGCGTGGTCAATCGCTGGTTGTTTGGGCAATCACTGAAGGTCGTCAGGCTGCACGGCAAGTTGACTCCTACCTTACTGGAAAGCCCAGCGGCTTGCCTGGTCCAGGCGGCGTAGTAGATCCATCGCTAAGGGGCTAAGCATTTCAAACGCCTGCTTGTGCTATTTGTGTGCGTCGTTGTCTTTATTTTAGAAAAATTCGTTTGTTTTCTTAAACAAAACAATTTGCAATTTGTGATTTTTATTTTTCGCAATTTTAGTTTAGTTCTCACTAAAAGACTTTCGTTTTAAAACTATTAAACACATTTTCATTTAGTTTTATTTAAAAAGAAACTGACGCTGACTTCGCCGTTTATGTTATAATCGAATGCTTGTTGGGTAGAGTGAAACCCGGCTAAGATGCCCTCCATAAAGGAAACGCTATTGCTGCAGTAAAGAGTCAATTAGAGTGCTAGAGAACGAAAAAACTAACTAAAAATTAAATTGGGGTATGCTCAAATTGAGAGTTTAAACAAATATCCAAAACCTATAGACAATAACTAGATATTTAACGTTATAAACCCTAAAACATAATTAGAAATCAAAATTTTCGATGTTGTTTATTACATATTTGAATGTTTGTTGAATGTTCTTTGAATATAGGTATGCTGATTACCCACTAAACAAAAAATAACCACCACAATTATAGAAAAACGATGGTACTGAAAACAAGAAATGTAATGAACCCAAACAATATCTGAATGCATTTTTGAAATGTTGAATATTTTCTGAAACACTACTGACAGTTTATTGCAAGTACCTAAGTGGTCACACCCAACAATATTAAAAATTGGCAATTACCAACTATTAAATACATTTATATACATATTTATCAAGCAAAACATACAAACCTATCTATGTCTCTATATACAAGCATATTAAGCGTACATTATGTGTACATTTAAAACCATTTTATGAAATATATATATATATTTAACGTATTAAAGTGTTGCAAGCAAAAAAATCATTTTTTTCTAATTTCTTTACCATTTAAGCTCCAAGCTTAGGCTTAAACATTAATACGATTTTAAAGATGGCTAAACCAAAAACTGAATTTAAAATTAACCTAAAACTGAAAGTTAAACAAGCAGTTTTTTTAAACGAAACATGCTCTCTAGTCGTTGAAACTTAACGAGTCGAATTTAGCACAGACACAAACCCATATGCGTACTAATAAGTTGACTGTTATGCAACTACTTGCCGTTAAAAGTCAAAAAACTTATTTCACACACATTGAAAACATTTTTTTATATTATTTTATACATTTTAATGGCCAGTCGTTATAAATCCGTTTAGAAGCAGCTATCAATGCTTGGCAAATTGCCATCACAGAAGTGCCAGGTGGACCAGGCAGACCAACCCTGCTCGGCTTGAACCTTCTGGGCGCAACGCACGGAGTTGGTAATGTTGTCGGTCAACAAAGCGTTGCAGCTAAGGCCACAACCATTGGAGGAGTATTGGCCATCAGCCTGGCACCAGTATCTGTTGTTAATCTGGAAGATACCGTAGTCGTGGGAGCCATCAGAGTCCTCGGGACCAATAACGCCAGTACGGAAAGAGCTTTCGTGTTCGGCAATGCAAGTCCAGCGGGCCAATTGATCACGAGGTACGCCCAAAGAGGACATTTCCTGAGCCAAAGAGCAACGGCTCATGGTGCGTCCAAAGGCTGGAGCAGCCAAAGCCAAGGCAACGAGAACAATGAAGGCTTTCATAATTTTAGTTTTTAATAAACTGATGACTTGCTACAGAAATCCAAGGCATTTATAGGAAATAATTTTACATATAACTATGTATATGGATTATCCAAATTTTTGTTATGTTTGACACTATCAGAAGTGCACTTCGGAAACAACTCCAAAATGTCATGTTATGTGACATGCTCGAAAAACTTGATAAACAGTATCTTTAAGATATGAATGAACCGTAGATAGGGTTAATACTTTGGAGCCTATGCCGGAAAGATAACACATTTTCCGTAATTGATTCTTTCGTTATGTTAACAAATATGCTTAAAGAGTTTTGAGTATGATATAAAAGTGCATAATAATAATTTGATGTATTTTTTATTTATTAATACTTGCAGAAGACCCAATGTGCAATTGGAATCAGACGTCGAAATAATAAAGATTTACACTTTTAAGGCGATAACTCAGTTTCACTGAAATATGATAAGATGTCTAGTTCAAATTTAAATTTCAACTACGGGTGCTTCAACTTCAATAGGCTTTTGTTAAATTTGATTATGTGCGTACCTATGTAAGTCCAATCATTTTTGCAGTACGTCAGATAACTTGACATATTGGAGGTGTTTCCGAAGTGTACTTCTGATAGTGTCAAACATAACAAAAATTTGGATAATCCATATAGTTAAACGTAAAATTATTTCCTATAAATGCCTTGGATTTCTGTAGCAAGTCATCAGTTTATTGAAAACTAACATTATGAAAGCCTTCATTGTACTCGTTGCCTTGGCTATGGCTGCTCCAGCCTTTGGACGCACCATGAGCCGTTGCTCTTTGGCTCAGGAAATGTCCTCTTTGGGCGTACCTCGTGATCAATTGGCCCGCTGGACTTGCATTGCCGAACACGAAAGCTCTTTCCGTACTGGCGTTATTGGTCCCGAGGACTCTGATGGTTCCCACGACTACGGTATCTTCCAGATTAACAACAGATACTGGTGCCAGGCTGATGGACAATACTCCTCCAATGGTTGTGGCCTTAGCTGCAACGCTTTGTTGACCGACAACATTACCAACTCCGTGCGTTGCGCCCAGAAGGTTCAAGCCGAGCAGGGTTGGTCTGCCTGGTCCACCTGGCACTTCTGTGATGGCAATTTGCCAAGCATTGATAGCTGCTTCTAAACTGATTTATAACGACTTGGAATAAAAATGTATGACCTATAAAAAACGTTTATTAATATGGGCAATATGAATTCGCTATGGCTAGCAGTTTCATAGCAAGTATCTTTTTAGTGTGCAAGTTGGTTCGTGTCTTCGCTAGATTGAGACCTCTTTTTGTGCTTTTTACGGGCTCAACATATACCATAACTTTTACTTTTTACCCTCGGCTGAAGGTGTAGAGTAGGTAGATAGGTAGGTAGAAGTTATTGTCTTCCGACACACCTAGGCCTGCAAAAGACCCATTGTGATGACACTTGAGCTAATCCTTACACCCCTGGATCCTCTCTGAACCATCCTGTCGATTTAATAAGCGAATTAATCTTATTTATTCTGATGCCGTCGATTTCAGTAACGTTCTCAATAAGTTCGGATACCAGTGTGCTCAGTCTTCTCCTGCATAGTGCCATGCATCCACACAGGAGATGCTCCACTGTCTCCTCCTCTTCTACCTCCTGACAACTTCTGCAGTATCCTAAATAAGGCACTCCCAATCTATAAGCGTGCCTACCAATAAGACAATGTCCAGTAAGAACCCCTATCGTTGCTCTTTGTCTAGTCTATTTTGTTTTAAAAGCTGCTTTGTTTTTTTTTTTTGCCGCCAAGTTTTCCTACTGATTAGACAGGTTCCAGTTTGTTCGCATCATTAATGATACTCCTATCTATTAATAATTTGCACGTCGCTCTAGCGGCATAGATACCATAGCCTTGTTAGGCTGAAGTGGTAACGTTGTGCACTGCCTAGCTGACTCATATGCCCTGCAATTGCCCACGATATCTCGGTGCCCAGGCACCCAAAGCAGATTAATAGTAAAGAATTTTGTAACATCTAGTAGAAGCTCGTAACATTCTGTCACTGTTTTGGATGTGAGCCTTACCGATTGTAATGCTTTTAATGCAGCCTGGCTGGCAGAACAGATCTGAATTTCCCTTTCGGTTAGTACGCGCTTCTTAATGATAAGAATACTTTCCATTATAGCTATGACTTCTGCTTGAAAAACACTACAATTATCTGGTAAACGGAAGGATTCGTTGATGCCCAACGGTTCCGAATAGACACCCCTTCACACCTGATCATTGAGTTTAGATCAATCCGTAAAGATGGTAATCTTGCTACTACAATGTAGTATACCATTGTCCCAATCTTCACGAGATGGGAACAATACACTGAACGGTTTGTCAAAAAACCACTCCATTGAGTTAACAAAACCAGGGGTTCTGGGAATATCGGCAATAGATGCAGCATAACTTTTAAGGCTGCTGTGGGGATCGTTCTAAGGGCTCCGCTGATACTCAAGCTAGCCGCCAGAACTCCGTATTTTAGGATTGGCCTCACTATTGCTGTGTATATCCAGTGAACAAAATTTTGCTCCTACTGCTCTTTTGTATGAGTAAAGGGCTACCGCCGCCTTCCTCACCCTATCCTCAACAGGTAGCTAGCTTCTTCAGTGAATGTTAATGTAATGACATTTAGTAGCTTGTACTTCTTTGTGAACATATGACTTCGATCACAGATCAACTTTATTCAGTAGCCGTTGCATGATTTCATAGAGGGTATTCGGAAATTTCCCTCTTACAATGATGGCAACATCATCCGCATAGGCAACAACGTTATGTCGACTTTCTTCTAGATTCCGCAAGAACTTATTCATCGCTAGAACCTACAAGATAGGAGAAGATAGGAGGACCTCTCCCTGAGGGGTACCCCTTGTGATCTGCGCACCTTCGAATCTCCCAACGTTGAATTCACGAACTTGCTTACCAGCATGTGTTCGATGAAATCCACCAAAAATTCGGAGATGCCGAGGTCTGCCAACGCAGTCGTTATCGCCTTAGGTTGGATATTATTGAAAGCACCCCCAATATCTAGGAACGCTACCAACATGAATTCCTTGTTTTTCAATGGTTTTTAAATTTGCGTTTACAGTACGCATGTTGCGATCCCGCTAGTTACGATAAGGGAATAGTATTTCTAAAGCCCAACTCTATAATACGAGGGCCTGGAGGGGATATCTTTTTTATCCACAGCTACCAGTTTCTCTCCAGGGTAGACCTCTTCAACTCTTGAGATAGCGTCCTTTTACAGTGACACCGATCGTTCATCATCGCTTGCGGTGACTTTGACATTCCCTTGGGACCATCCCGCGTCTATACACATTAGCGGTGGTCCTGGGTTGCTGCAGATCACGTCTATGGCAACACTCGACAGGGCTCGCTGCACCCGTTTCCATTGGGCCTTGAGAATTTTTCCCTCCGGATCATTTTGGTCAAGCACGCCTATTAGTATCCGGTCGCGCGATATTATTCGGGTTAGCCCCGTGAGTCTTAGCTTTCTTGGCAACTGTTTTTGTCTCTTAAACAGATCTCTGACGCTTGGATGCAGTAGTCACTTGCACCTGCTTAGACGATGCATCCTACAGTTGTTCGAGGGACAAGTCTGGAATTACGGCATTTGCCCATTTGATGGTTGCCACCAGGTCCTTGTGCACTCGCTTTAAGAGTCTGCAGGCGATGCGTTTTTCAGCATGATCCTTAGCTGGATCAGTTATTTTAATACTAGGCCATTTAAGAGCATGGGGCAGCACCATCCCCACAAGGCTGGATAGTCGCATTACTCTGTCTAAGAGCGCTACTGGTTCCGGTTGCCTTGGAGGTTGCTGTAATAGTAGACACCGGCTTGGCCGTATGTCCAGCGGAAGCGCTACTGGGTGTCGTTCCTCTTTGACTTTTCAATGCCATTGTGGAGGTGGAACTGGAACCTGTTCCTAGAATTTCCGGCTGCATTGAGGAGGCGCCGGAGTCCTTAAAATTTTTTCTTTTAGTTTGGCTGTCATTCATTTTTGGTCCCACGAGAGTAGTAGAGAGGATTTCCACCTGCGCATAGCTCCCTGTACGCAGGTAAGGCTAATTATTACGGAGGGCGTCAGGTATCCGTAAGCTCACGTTAACGACTGGTCTATTTAGTGGCCCCCAGCTAGGCTGATCATCGGCACGGGTCGCATAACACCTTGATCCAGCCCCTTTGTTACTAACCACCATGATAAAAATGCAATTTAATATGCTGTACTATTGAAGAGTAACAAACACAGTATTTTGTCTTTTTAACTTAGCTAGGAAACTTCTGTCTATAAAAATAGACTGAAAACTGTGGCACCTATTACCGGAGATTTGCCTGCCCTGGTGTGGAGTACATCAAACATAATCATGTACCACTTATCCACAGACCGCCCATATAAAGATTGGGAAATAGGCTGCATTCGTAGGATTGGACAAACTTTCTTGGTTTAGATATGTGCTTGCCTCTTATTAAATATGTCGTCTTCAGCCATATCGATCAATTTGGGATAAAAACTTTGGCTTTATCATTGAACAACAATTTTTATAGATGCATTGGTGAACTTTATGTGGGTTTGCGTACATTTTGGTATATACGGAATTTTGGGTATATACGGAAATTTTGATTTTACAAATATCTATGCAATCGAAAATGAGCCTAAAAATGATTTTACAGCCAAAATAAAAAGTTCTTCGGATCCCTGCCCAATCGTAAAAAATAAACAATTGGTTAGACAGACTCGACCAAACATCTACGAGAACCAATTGAAAAACCCATTTTATAAGAATTTATGACTTAATGCATCTAAATGTATAACGAAAAGTATTGAAACAAAAAATTGTTAAATAGTATGCTAAGGAACGCTAATCGCATTTTAGGTTTTGGAAAAATCTAATCAACTTAACTGATTCCCTTTAAACTACTACTACAAGTTTCCTGCTTTTCAAGTGGGATCGGTTAAGCTGATATATGTACATACAGCTATTAGTATTATTTCCAAGTACTTATATTTTCTTTTGTGAATCAATTCCTTTTCTCCTCCTATCTATCGAATTTGTATTTAAATTTTTATTTACGTTTTACCTAACTACAATCAGCATGAATGGTTTACTTTTTAATTAAAAGGGGTCTTAAGTGTGGAAACAATCATGCAGGTGGGTCATTTTGATCAGATTCAGCTACTTACTTTAGCATAAGAACTTATCAAATATTGATTGGTCACAATTATCTTTTCGGCAGTTTTAATGATAAAGCTGCACTGCGTTTTAAAAATTGCTATAAATTCACATTCGTTAAAGCAAAAGTAATTCAGTTTACTGTAAACAAACATGAAAGCATTCATCGTTCTTGTTGCTTTGGCTTTGGCCGCTCCTGCATTCGGTCGTACCATGGACCGTTGCTCTCTAGCCCGTGAGATGTCCAACATGGGTGTGCCACGTGATGAGCTGGCTCGCTGGACATGCATTGCTCAGCATGAGAGCGATTACCGCACTCATGTTATTGGTCCCGCCAACTCTGACAACTCCAACGACTACGGTATTTTCCAAATCAATGACTTGTACTGGTGCCAGCCTCCTAACGGCCGTTTCTCCTACAACGAGTGCTACTTGAGCTGCAACGAACTCTTGACCGACGATATCACCAACTCTGTTCGTTGCGCCCAAAAGGTCAGGGACCAACAGGGCTGGAGTGCCTGGTCCGTCTGGCATTACTGCAGCGGCTATTTGGCCAGCATTGATGACTGCTTCTAAGCTATTTTGATGTTCGAACAGTAGCGATTGTAATAAATATTGGCATAAACTAAGCGTTTTAATTATAAATTTCAATGTTTTAAGACCGATTCAAGCAAGTGTCAGTCAGTCGGTTCTGCGTTAATATCGTAACTATTCCTTTAGCTTTGTGAACTTTGACTTGCTCGTTGATGTATGTGTTGCTTCTCTCTTGCGTTTGTTAAGGGGATTGCGAGGATCATATACATCGTACCAGTCATCTCCTTTTGTAGACGCATCTTTAGCAAGTACTGGCACATTACTGTTGAAATTAAGCGTATGCGATAACCAGTCATCTCCGCAAATATCTTTCTCAATTTCCCTTTCATCGACGTCCTGACGTTCGGGCAGCTCTGTTTCAGGTTTTGGTGTGTTCTTTAAATTATCCAATTTCGAACGAAATTTCGAAAGCAAATTTAATGTAAAATCTTCCCTAAAGCGCGGACAGAGTTTTAAAAATCAATAAGAAGTCATATGAGTATAAGCAGACTTACCTGGTCTGACCTTTCGGTTGACTTTTAGTCTTCTCTGTATATTTTTCTTTTGATTCAATAAAATCTGTTATATACTGATTGTTGACGTCCAATTTTTTTAAGCTGCCTTTTGAGGCAGAGTTATGTTCGCTTAAGCTGTCTTTTTCCATGGTCTTTTTACCCATTTGATATTGCTTTTTTAGCGAAGCTATCTCTTCGCGTATTTTGTTTCTTAAAGTTTTTCAAAATTAAATTAAATTTTACGATATTACATTTAAATTTACTTACTTTTCTTCTAACATCTTTAATTTTTGCTCCTGCTCTCGGGTCATCAAAACGTCATCATCTTCAGATTCAGATTGTACAAGTTTTGTACCCGCCACTGCTTTAGATGGTGCTTTTGAAAGTTTCTTTTTGATAAGATCCGAGTTAATTGATTTTCGTTTCTCAATTGGCTCTTCGCAGTCATCTGGTAGATTATCTTGCTTATCCCCTTGATCTGCACTAAGTATACTAATAGGATCTTTGCTTAGTTTAGGATCGTCCGTGACATCATGTAACGACTTCGCCTTGCCGGCATTCTGTTTAACAAATGTATTTGTTTCTTGCTCATCATCTTCTGC
This sequence comes from Chymomyza fuscimana, assembly GCA_949987675.1. NCBI lineage: Eukaryota > Metazoa > Arthropoda > Insecta > Diptera > Drosophilidae > Chymomyza > Chymomyza fuscimana. The sequence continues at coordinate 40,544,437 of OX465089.1, forward strand.
TTCTTCGCCAAAGGAAAGCAAGCCAAAGTTTCTAATAATAGTAATTAACAACATTTTAAAATTTTGTGAACAGAAAAGTTTAAGAAGTTGATTAAGCATTCAACATATAAATATTAACATTATAATAAATCTACCAATATTACTTTTTTGTGTTTTTAATCAGAAACGTAGATATTCAAAAAAAAATTCTCTCTTCAGCAAATTATTGCAATCGGACACCTGCATGAGTTAATGTTAATTTTGTGAAATAGTTTTTTAACTTTTTTAGAACTTAATTATAAAACTGCTTAAGTAGTATGCTAACCCAAAAAGATAACTTCCATTAAACGTTTTACTTACTTAACTCCTTTCTTTTGCTTTTTCTTGATTTTTGGAGCGGCCTTTTGAACTGATCGCGGTACAATATCATTGAAAGGATTACTTAGTACTTCGGTGGAGATTATTCGATGAGAATACATTGGTCTTTCATTTTGATCAACTGTGCCTTCCTCCAATTTCAACATATTGTAAATCGTGTCGCCTGTTATTTTGCCAAAGAGCGTATTTTTGTTTTGTAGCTCTGGTGTAGCCGCAAAAGTAAAGAAAAATTGGGATGCATTGTCGTCCTTTCCAGAATTAGCCATTCCAACCAAGCCTCGACGTGTATAACGCAATCTCGAGTGAAATTCATCTTTAAAAGGATCGCCGTAAATTGATTCTCCGCCTGAGCCATCGCTGTTTGGATCTCCACCTTGGACTATAAAGCCTTTGACTACTCGGTGAAATATGGTATTATTATAGTATCCTTCCATGCATAATTGTATAAAGTTTCGGCACGCTTTGGGACACTCTCGCGTCCATAATTCAATGTCTATGTCACCGACTGTGGTTTTTAGAAGTATTTTGCCGGACGTCGGTGGCTCTTGTATGTATATATTGCTCATATTTATAAACTATTGCTACTCGCTTATGCCCAGAGATTATTTTGTTTTCCAAATAGTATAGTTTATTTAAAAAATGCTAAAAACATTTAAACTACACAAGTTTGTTTTTTTTTTTGGTAAAAAACAAAAAGAAACATATGATAGACTGAGTCTAGGGCTGCCATACTGTTAAATTAAATTTTTATGCTAATTAAGATTCAAATAATAGTCTTCTGTATAAGTAAGCACATTTTCAAAACGTTATGCACTTTAAAGTAAATTTACATTAAGATTTTCTACTCTATTTTTTAGTGAAGCACTTCAATTGATTTGTTTATTTGGTGCTCATAAATTCAATATTATTATCGAAAATCGATAGCGTTTGCTGTCAAAGTTGTTTTTTTCTTTTCGCCAGAGGGCGGCACTGTGCGCATTTTCGTGTCATCATAGCACGCGTATTTTTGTATAAAAAAGAAATAAATATTTGTAATAAAATAGTGAAAAAGCACTACCAAACATGGCGCAATTTGATTTAACTCGTATTAATTGTCAATATTTGGATAGGCATCTGACCTTTCCACTTTTGGAGTTTTTGTGCGGCAAGGAGGTTAGAATATTTTCCGCTGCCTTAGTGCCGCCGTGTCAAAGGTTGCAAAATAAAAGTGCAAACTTTCAATAATTCTTTCAGATATACAACCAGCAAGAACTGCTCGAGTACATTCTGGATACGGTCAATAAGACAAACATGATAGATTATACCATGGACACTCGCAAGCGTCTTAATCTCAGCCAGGAAATGCCTGATGAGTTGGTGCAACGCAAGGCCGAGGTGCTAGCCACACTCAAGCAGTTGCAAAATGAGGTGGCACCTATTATGAAGGCTACCGATATTCTCAAGAATGGCGAGAGTATGAAGGATTCAAAAACTTTTGTCAATGCACTCCAGAAGGACTATAATTTTAAACTGGAGCATCTGGAGAGCGCGTATAAGCTGGCTAAATATTTGTACGAGTGCGGAAACTATCAGGAATCCACATCGTATTTGTATTTCTGCCTGATTGTTATGTCTCCAAACGATAAGGTGAGTAGGCACAAACATAAACACAAAAACAAGCTTTATTAGTTAATGTACCGGTTCTTGTATTGCAGAACTACTTGAACGTGCTGTGGGGTAAACTGGCCGCCGAAATTTTAACATTAAATTGGAATACTGCGCTGGAGGATTTGACGCGCCTGCGTGATTACATCGATAGTGCAAATTTCTCAACAATACACGCTTTGCAGCAGCGCACTTGGCTTATACACTGGTCCGTTCTCGTCTTCTTTAACCATCCAAAAGGACGCGATTTAATTATTGAAATGTTCTTGTACAAGCCATTGTATTTGAATGCTATTCAGACCATGTGCCCACATATTATGCGTTACCTGGCTACCGCAGTAGTCATCAATCGTACGCGCCGTAATGCCCTAAAGGACCTCATCAAAGTAATTCAGCAAGAGTCGTACACATATCGTGACCCCATCACTGAATTCCTCGAGTGTCTCTATGTGAACTTTGATTTTGAGGGAGCTCGCCTTAAGCTGCACGAGTGCCAGACGGTCATCCTTAACGACTTCTTTATTGTGGCCTGCCTGAACGAATTTGTGGAGGACGCACGTCTAATGATTTTTGAGACATTCTGTCGTATCCATCAGTGCATAACCATCAGCATGCTAGCAGATAAGCTTAACATGAAACCCAACGAGGCGGAATGTTGGATTGTAAACCTTATACGTAATGCGCGTCTTAATGCCAAGATAGATTCGAAGCTGGGACATGTCGTAATGGGTACGCAGCCGTTGAGCCCATATCAGCAGCTGGTGGAAAAGATTGACTCCTTGTCAATGCGTTCGGAGCATTTGGCCGGTTTGATTGAGCGTAAGAGTAAACAAAAAAATCAAGAATCAATTGACTCGTGGAAATACTACTAAATCGTCTCGTCTAGTCGAGGTATTAATTATAAAATTAAGCAAAATTTTGTATGAAGCCACAAGGCATGATTTTTAAATATTTCCATTTGGCGCGAATAAAACAACAACTATATTCGCAAGTACACAACAAATATTTTACATTTTATTTCCCGTGGAACAATAATTTACACTCACTACAAAAGCGATGAAATGCAGCTGCTAAAAAGTTTAAATTTTTAATGGATTTTTTTGTTAGTTTCTAACCTATTATGAGCTAGCTTCTCTGACGCTCCGGCAGCTCATTGTAGCTACCGATTGTACTAGTAAAGGCCATTATCAGACAGTTAATTGCTATCTCGACTTGTGCTTGGCGGGACTGTGACCTTTCGATTTCACCACCTGCCAGGCGCGTGTCGGTAAATCCTGTAAATAGATTATCCATTTGTGCACCAGCAGCAACCAAACAATGCCATACACCACACAGGCCGCAGACTCTAAATAGTAACCATCAAATGTGATTTCACATTTGCCTCCAGCAGTTGCGCATTGCTGAAAATAACAAATATTTTAGAATCTTGGTACCATTGGAAAGTTAAAAAAAATTCGGATATTTCATAATAAAAGTAAATAATTTGTGAGCTACTATTAATATCGTGCTTATTCGGTATTTACTTTTTATAGTAAACAGAGAGGAAGAAGTCTTAACCTTATTTTGAAGTTAAGCACTATCGGCGGAAAAAAGTTATATTTTACCTGCTGCTGATCTTTGTCTTGACATAGATTGCTAGACTGTTTGCCTCCCGGTGCAACACACTGCTTCCATGTCAGAACATCCACTAACCAAAGAACAACTGTATTGGGCCAATTACCACCCAAATTGCATAGTGTGTTCAGGAATGTCATGTAAGTACCACCCACAGCTGGATCAGAGATCTTTGCAAAGAAGGCCATGGCTGCCACAAACATGGAGTACAGAAAGACCTGATAACAGCTATAGCTGACGATAAGCAGCAAGTAATAGTATAGGGGCACTTCGCCACCAGCGATGAGGTAAGGCGTGACATAGGCTATAACGGTAGCCAACGAGGCAAACACAATTCGATATGGTATAGCTTTTAGATAGATGTCCATTGGGCGCGGGCCGTTAGTGTAGCGACCAACCAAAAGTGGCAGTATAAGCTGCAGCGGAATCACTGGTATGGCCAGTAAGGCTAGCTTCTCTTTAGGCACACCAGCCTCAACAAGTTTCAGTGAGGTGACGGCATCTGAAGCTGCAAAGGTCACCTTGACCGTTAACAGTATTACGGCCAATATTTGAACAGGTCGCATGCACACCATATTCCAGAGAACCTTATAGCTTTCGTGAATGTTGAGCTCATGTTCCTCTGTGTAGCGTGCCTCGTTGTGCATGTCAGAAACGTCGTTCTCCTTCTTTAATATAGCCACTAAAGTTGTGGCCACAATAAATACAATGCCCCAAAACCATAAAAAGTTCGGCAGTGTAACCATGCTCTCATCCGAAGGCACATCACGTAGATACGAATTGCAGAAATCCTTCGATTCAAGCGCAATAAATACGACATAGCCCAAAAAGTAGCCTGCGGTTTGACCCACACTGTTGCAAGTTGAGGCATAGCCAACATTACAGCGTTTAAGCATTGTAAGCGCCCAGCCATCAACGGCTATGTCCTGTGTTGCGGCCAAAAAATTAAGCATAAAGAAGAGTAGCGTAAGCGCAGGCACATTCGGCTCCAGCTCGTTGCCGCCTAGCCAGCGATCCACATGCTGGGAAAGAAGTAACATAAATCCACCTAATAGATACTGCACAGGCACAAGCCATGATTTACGGCGTCCAAATCGCCGCACGTAAAGTGAATCCACAATAGGCGCCCACAACAACTTTATGCTGAATGGCCAATAGGCAAAGGAAAATTCAGCTTGTTCTTTGTAGCTGGCGCCACGATTCTGCAATAGCATTGGTATAGCAGCAATAAGACCGATAGGTATGCCTTGAAGTATGTAGAGAAATAGTAAAATGGCAATGTTACGACGGTCACCACGAATGTCTGGCTTTTCGTCACAGAATTCTGCGCCCACATTACTATCAATTAATAAACTTCGATCTTCTCCAGAACCTTGCGCGCGACGACGTGCAGACATTTTAACAAACTGCAATCAGTTAACGAATAAAATGTGATCTGAATTTTTAATATGCTGCTTACTTACCACTACTAACTACTTGAAATAATCACAGGAGAAAATAAAAAAAAACAACAAGCTGTTTGAGACACGTCAGTTAAAGCGGCATTGATACGGCATGAAGCGAAAGACAATAATTTGACCAATTGTCGTTCGCCTTATCCTGTTCTTGTTTAGTATATCCGGATTGTCTTCGATTTTAACGTACGTTTGCCTTTTATTTCATATTTTTGCTCAATTATGATGTGCTATGATGTGGCATTTGTTTTTATTGTTGCAGCATCACAATAAGCTTTTAATACGCAATGATAGAATTAAATTTTATTTTAAAATATTTTAATTAAACAATTTAATAGTCCTGCATAGCATATGCAACGTAATATTTTTTGGAAGATTCGGAAAATCTTTTTGTTGACGTTTTGCTTTTGGGTTTTTTCACATGCAGCTTGCAGCGTTGCCACTAAGGGTTCGTGGTAAATCGATAAATTGTTGTTACAGCTTGCACTGCTTTATCTGCGATAAAGTTTAAATTTATTAAATGATAGCATGAGTAACGGCCTTTAACTATAAGTAGCTTCAAACTTGCAGAACCGGAATAATAGATAATTATATATTAAACAAGTGGTTCGGGGAACCGAAATATTTTAGCAAAAAACGATCTGATCTGACAAAAATATGTTATTAATCGAATCTTCCACTTCTTTTTACAGCTTTTACATAAAAAACCATATTAGTTGGCTCAAATTGCAAATTAATCTTGACAAGACTATTACAAAACTTTTGGCATTTACAGGTTTTAATAATCTCTTTTTTGTCCGAATTTTCATAGCCTAGCCTAGCTTGGTTGTTCGACGGCCATAAATTACAAGGATAAGTTTTTCTTTTACATTATTTTAAAATTAAAAAATATCCCAACAATTTTTATTTTACAAAACTGGTGTGTAGGGTCATCATAAAAAAAAGTTGAAACGCTTAAAAATCAACTTTTTAAAATCTGTTAATGCCAAAAGATTGGGGAGACTATAATTTCCTGAATTAAGTTTAAAATCAAACTATTTTAGATGGACAATAAGTAGATACTATAACAAAAACATTCTTATCTTAATGCGTTTTTTTTATAGTCAAAATGAAAAAATCCCAGTTGTAGATGACTTTAATAATTTAAGCCCTAAGAACGCTGTTTAAGCTGAAATACTTACCCTTTAGTCTCAACGCTATGGTTGTGCCTAAGAACGGTGATTGGATTATTATTATAGATTACTTCTAATATCCACACAGTCTTCCTTGCTGTTTTTGGTGTTTCGTGGGAACTGATAACTCGTTTTATATTTATATATAGCTGAGTGAATAATTTTATTATTTTTAAGAATAATTACTGATACAAGCTCCATACCAAAATACAATTCATCCTTCAACAACAATTTTATATAATTTGAACTGGTTTTGATTTCGTTCTATTTTCTCAGCACTTGCTCTTTATAAGTAAATTTTTGTGACTGCTTTATTCGCGTATGTAGCTTAAAGACTAATTAAGAATTTAATTGAAACTGGCTGGCTGTGTGGTTTACCGAATGGCTATTCTTTTAAGTGTTTTTTTTTTTATATATATTTGAACGTCTTTACCAAATACGCTTTTTTCTTGATTTTATAGCGTGCGCCAATTAAATACGATCTGGAAGGCCATTTCGTTGCTGTTTCTACTTAGCGGGTGAGCCACAGAAAACGGGCTCTTCCCACTTATGGTGCACCTCGGGTGTTAAGTTGCTTATCTGCACGTGCACGGCCTGGTGTTTTTCGTATTTTGGCGGAATAGCGCACAGACGATACTTGACCTCATCGCCAGGCATGGGTACATATTCGCCTTCAATGCTATTTTAAAAAAGAAATGCTTGTTTGTGTGTGTCAAGGACGAATGCATTATTCATCAACTTACTCAGAAACATGACAAAAAAGGTCCTCGCCTCCGGCATTGGGCGTAATGAAACCGTGTCCCTTGGTGCGGCTAAAGGATTTCACAACACCGGTTACAACTGGGTTTTCCATGGCGCGCGCCGAACTGTTTAGTGCGCGTGTGTATAAGCGCAGAGGAAGGAGAGCGAAGTGGGTAATTATTTCACAAGCTGTAGCTATGAGAACATCGTCATATGGGGGTATGGGACTTACGTGGACGCTGTGCGTGTGCGCCTGGTAGTGATAGGGCTTGGCAGCTGCAGCGAAGCATTTGGGCTATGGCTATTGTGGTGATGAAAAACTGGCGGCTTTGTAGACAGCATCTTTTCTGGTGTTTTTGGCTCGGCCATTTTAATTGTAGTTAAGTACACAAAAGCACTGGATGGGGAATGCTGCAGTATGAAGCTAACTTTCGTTGTCTTGCAGTTTTTTTTATGGTTTTTTTTGTGTGTTAGTGTCAGCCGGATGGTTGATGGACAGCAGCCAAGTCTGTTAAGTTCAAGGACAGGGGGTTAAGTTATGCGGCAAAATAGTTTTCAAACGACATAGGGCGTGTTTTGCAAGCAACACAAATTAAATATAAAAAAAAGTCTTAATGCGCGTTGGCGTCGTCTTCTTCTTCTTGTCTTAGCTTGTACTAAGAAACAATTGGAAAACTTTGCCGCACAATGCCAAGCACTTACCGGTAAAAAAGCTAAGATTAAACGGAGTCTGTTTTTGCATTAAAAGCAATTTGGATTAAATTCAATGCGCTTACTTCAAAAACTGTTCTGCTTATTTCGAAATTTTCTCGAATATATTAACAATTTGCTTTTAAACACAAGTAAAACTGGATGGCGGCGTCTGGCGATATAACAATTCAACTCAGTCATGGAATATTTATCGTTGCTACATTTTGCCAGCCCTACAAGCGAAAATTTCGATATGACTGAGTATTTAGAGTATATCGATATGTGCATTGCTTAAAACGATAGTGGCATCTACGACGCATGCATTTAAAACTCTAAATAACACATTGCAAATGCACCTAAATATATTACGCTTGAAACGCTGCTGAAATGCTTAGCAATAATGAGTGAGAGCACCGAATCCAATAACAACGCCATAGCCGCTAGTGCCGTAGTGGCCGGTCCTGCCGATAACAGCTCGACTTCAAATGAGCCCATAATAAGAGGACGCAGAACTATACGCGGCGATCATAATTATGTTGACACAGACGAGGAACAAGAAAATCCTTCCTTACAAAGGCGCAGTGTGGACATTTTACCGTGGGGTGAGGAGGAGGACTCTGCCGCTTCAGCTGATACTCATCTTAATGATGATGAGCAAGCTGTTGAAAATATTGCAAATGAAGCGGCACCCATTGTTGACGAAGGACCCACCGCACAAAATGAAGAACAGCCACACGCCACTAATGCAGATGGTAGCGCTGAGAATACTAGCAATGACGACAATGTGATTAATCTTGATTCACCCTCACCACCAAAAAAGCGTAAGCGTTTGTCAACGGGTACGCCGGTAGCCAAGCAAGGCTCCAATGCAGACGATGATGACGAAGACGACGGCATGACTTGCCCCATATGCTTGGACTCTTGGGAAATGTCAGGCGAACATCGACTAGTATCGTTGCGTTGTGGCCATCTGTTCGGTGAGATTTGCATACGCCGCTGGCTTACCGAAAGCATGCGACAATCGTCTGTGAGAGTATGTCCGCAATGCAAAACTAAGGCCAGAAATGCGGACATACGTTACCTATATGCTAAAAGACTGCGTGCCATTGATCGCACAGAAGAGCATCGTATGCGAGATGAGTTGGAAGCAGAAAGACGTCGTGTGCAATCACTTACAACTGAGCTGGCCACTGTAAAAATGGCCCACACATACACTTGCACCAAGTTACACAGCGTGGAGAGTGACAATGCGCGTCTACGTCAGCTCGTGCGCGTTGGTTGTAGTCGCAATGCCTTCGATGACAATGGAAAGGCTTTAAACAGCAATCAAATGCCCAGCTATAGGCTCTACATGGAGAAGAACTTTGAAATAACCAAAGATACCGGCTGTCGCGTTATGCTCTATTCCTCAAAACACTCGAACCTAGTAGCTTCCCAGAAAAGTACAAATAACTTATTTCCTGGTTATGGTTTGCGTTTTATAGATACACCCACATTTAAGCCGCTTCATTTTATGCACACATCCGCACAGCTGATACGTGATATAAGCTTTAATGCAGATGAGAGTATGCTAGCCGTTGCTAGTCGTGAGACCCGCGTTAAGCTCTTTGATGTACGCACTCGTTTGTGCAGCAGCTCGTTCACAGCCAACGACAAGATATTATGGTCCTGTGGCATGGATCGAAACGAGCGGAAGCACTTTCTTTATGTGGGCGATTTACGTGGCAATACCTACATATATGATGTGCGCTTTCCTGATAATATAGTCAGTGAGTTCCTTGCTCAAGGTAAGATTAAAAAAACAGAAAGATCTTGTCAGTAGCTTAATTTTTTCACAATTTTCAGATAGCTTTAGTCCTGTGATACATGTAGCTCCAGTTCCTGCCGGAAAACTCTTTAGCAGCGGTGGATTTTTGGTGTGCCAGCTAACGTCTCTTACTTTTTATGAGTACATCAATGAAACTGCCGAACCAACGCGTCTAAACGTGGAAGGTCCCTTTTTGGCCATGCAATATGACGTGATACATGACACTCTGCTCATTTCCGCCCGCTCCAATGCTGTGCATGCACAATCGCGTTTTATTCTTGCCAAACTAGAGAAAATTGATGGCACGCCAGTACTCAATGTAAAGGCCACTATCTTCGGCTCCAAGGCAACGCCCATTATGACTAGGCCTACACAACTGAGTGTGGTGCATAATACGCTGGTCGTAGGCTATCTGCAGGACAGCAAGCAGCTGATTGTGCACGATACAGGTCGTGAGGAGCGTGTGCAGACACTTCCGGTTAATGAGGTGGTCTATGACATTTGTCCAGTAAGCACTCGCAACGATTCGTATTTAGCGGCTCTAACGGACAACAAGTGTCGTATCTATAAGCTGAGCCAGACAAACAACTGAAACGGGAACAGTTTCAAAACTTACTTATAAGATTTTTTGTTTAGCTATGAGAGGTTAAGAAAAATACGCTTTCAAATGTTTCATATACATATATTTAATTTATTTGTATCTTTATCACTTTACACAGATTTTAAAACATAATGCTGTATGTAATAGCGAGATTTTGATTTTTCTTTCCGATATTTTTACGTTTTTCGAGTGTCTATTGGTATGTTTGAATATGGATTATACCCTAAACTATCTCTAAATGCTAGTTATTCGAAATCATATGTATAACTAGCAGTTTCATAAAATTCGAAGAAAAACATCAATAAAAAATTTTCATGTATTTTGAATATCATTTTAACTACTTCTGCAAGTTGAGTTGTTTTTTTTTTTTTGTATGTATTTCTTGTTTTATAGTTGTTTTTTTTTAATAAACATTTAAAGCTATACAAAATGAGTGGGCGTGACTGTGCGACATAAATAGTCCTTTGATTTGCATAGCTCTGAAGAAAAATGTTTGCATAAAAAATGTAAATTTATAAAATTTGTTTTTATTAAACATATAAATTGTAGCCTTGGCAGTCTCAAATGTTAATGCAGCTGTTAACAGCTTTTTTTGAATATTGTTCCACTGAATTTCTGGCGATTTTGGAGAGCACATTATATATACCCAGTTTAAAAAATGTTCATTATTATTTGTTAATACCGTTTTGATTTGGCTTTTTTGTAAATGCTCAATGTTTATTTTTGTGTTCCTACATACTTATACATATATATTGTATAAATGATGGTATGTTGTAAAGTGTAGTCGAAAGACGCCGATTTTGTCTATACTTTTAAAGTATAATTCATATATTTTGTCATGTTTTATTTGAGTTTTGTAATTGTTTCATTTGTGTGTGTGTGTGTGATTGAAATTACATTTAAAAATACATACATATGCATTTAATTACATGTATAAACGTTAGTTATATATACTAATGCAGTTTTGAATGTGTTACTGTAGAGTTATTGGTAGCATACCTTAAAAAACTTACAACTTAAATTGTCGCACTTATACGCAAAATAACTAAATGTACAAGTTATGTATGTATATAAACACTAGATTCACTTAGGCTAAACTAAACTGAAGGTAGACAAATAGGAGCAGAAGAGGAAGAGAAAGAAACCGAAAAGTCAAGTTACATTTATAAACATCCAGAGAATTGGACGGCTAGCAAAAAAAAGTAGGACCGGTAGATGTATGATAGACAGTCAGTCAACTCAGACCTCTGAACTTTGTCATAAAGAAAATTGGGAAAACGTTGAGAAGACATTGTTAGTTCTGGCGCAACTTAATCTATACGCGCATAACGCGGCACAATGTCTTTGCTTATCCAAAAGTTGCAATGCTCGAGATCCTCCTTCGAAAGCGGATCCTGACCCACATCCAGCACTCTTCGTCGTGGATCATATTGCGGCACTGTGCCATGCGACACATAGTAATAGAACAGCTGCTGCATGGATGATACGAAGCGTCGCTGTTCTACAGTGTGTGGCTCATAACGACCCAGTATGGCCTGTACATCGGCGTCAACTGTGGCCAGCTGATCCTCACCCTCACCCTGTGTTACCACATAGAAGGGCACGCTTGGCTGCAGCCGTGCAATGGTCAGCAATGGACAAACAGTGCGTATATCGGTAATAATGGATGCTAGCGCTGTATAATTGGTGGCATTATAACGGTTAATGATTTCGTCGGTCAAGCCAAGGGCTCCCAATTGCGAGGACTCCAAAAAGGCGCGCACTTCGTCAGCAGTCCAATTGCTGTGGCGTTCGCGCAGCTTAAGTGTGTGTGCCTCATGTGCTGTGGTGCCCATAACCAGCAAAGGTTTGCCAGTTTGTTCACGTTTCCATGCCTCAGCAGGATGCTGCTGCAGTATGTTGCCATCCAATACCAGCCATTCATGACGATTGCTGCTGACAGATTCCTCCTTTGTGGGCACATCGGCCGGGAAATGCAGCCAGGTATCAGGAGTGGCAGCCCACAATTGCTCGCTAGAAACACGTCGCAGGCAACTCGAATCTTGACAGTCCAGTGTCAGCATTATTTCCTGGTTAAGCTTTTCAGACTCTTGCAGTGTCTTGCCTGGGAAATTTGCCGAAGAGGAGGAAGCCCAAGCGCGCGTATATAATCCCTCAACTTGTTTAGATGTGACCAAAGCGGAAACCAGCGTGGCGCCCGCGCGATGACCCAGCAAAGTAACTGACTTGGGATCACCACCAAAGTGCACAATATTCAGCTGAATCCATTTGAGCGCAGCAATAATATCGCTGAGTGCATAGTTGCCAGAGGTACGTGGATATGCATCCTTGGTCAAAGCCTCCACAGCTAAAAAGCCATAGACACCCAGACGGAAATTTGGGCGCACAAAGATAACATCATGAGAACGAGAATAACGTGCAGACGGACGTAAAATGCCAGGCGAAGGACCAGTTAACGTCTCAGCTCCAATCAACACAATAACTGGTAAAGGATTGTCATAGCGTACATGTGGTGTTACTACATCCAAAAACAGGCAGTCTTCATCACCCACAATGGTGCCATTACCCAAACGCTGTGTGCAGAGCGCGCTGCTATTGTGCGTCTGCAAGGTGCCGTTCCAGCAGTCATCGATGCCTTGAATCAGTTGCGCTGGACGCCAGCGTTGCTCCTCGGTGGGCGACATGGCATATGGTATACCGCGAAATGCAAAGGCGCCGTCTTCCTTGACGCCCTCAACCATGCCGCAGCCGGTTACAGCTGAGATAAAGCGTCCCTCGCGCAAAGGCGGCGAGGTGAGCGTTTCATGGGTCAGCACATAGCCAATGACTGCAAGCAATAAAAGAAACAGCAAGATGCCAAAACCAATTAGCGCATCATCCACGCTGCACTTATAACCGCGCAGACGGCTCAGGAATGGCACTGGCTGCTCTTCTTCATCAACAAGTTTCTCATCAGCGGCAGCTAGTTTAATTTCGACACTGGCGGATTTCTTCAATTTGTTAAGCTCTTCTGCACCATTGGTCTGCAGTGGTGCTCTGTCCACAGTATCTTGATCTTTCAAAGAGTCGTCTAGAGTTTCCATGGAGGCTAAGCCTGCCTTGCCTAGACCCAACTCAACATCATCTCCTGCCTTCTTCTTCGGTATCATATTAGCAATGGGCAACTTTATGGCATTGAGCAAACCACGCTTCTGTGGTGGCGCTGTTTCGGTCTGCTCGGTACTGCCAGCCGGTGCAGCCTCGGCTGTTGCTTCTGTAATGAGAAAAGGAATTCAGTAACTGCTGCTATTTTTAACTGCTAAAAATACGTACCACTCTTGGCATCTGCGTCACCGTTGGCCACCTGCTTGGCATGCTTCTCGGCAGCTGGCTTGCGTACAAAAAAGTTGCGCAGACGCTCGCCAAAATTGCTGCGCGGTTTTTGCTCCTCTTTTTTGGCAGCAACAGCGACGGCGGCATCGCCATTGACCTCTTCCTTATGTTCCTTCTCCAGTAGTTCGCCCTCGGCGCCATCACCCTCACCCTTGGGCTTGGACTTCATAAAAAAGCCCGGTAGTTTGAGGCCACCAATGGGTATTTTCTTTGGCTTGACCTCGCGCTCTTCCTTAGAGATCTTTTTCTCATCGTGCTCCTTTGTGCCATTTTCAGTGGGTATGTCTATGATTTCCTCACCGCTGGTCTTCTTAGCTTCAGCAGTGGCAGCTTCAGCAGCCGGTGCAGGTGATTTCTTGCCGGATGCAATGGGCGTGCCCGGTTTTGATTGCTGTTTCTTTTCTGTGCTGGGACTGGGCAATTTGTCTTTTGTATCATGCTTTTTCTCCAGCATTTTGTCAGTTTCCTTGGGCTCCTCCAAGGCATCCTGTTGATGTGCTGTGGTTTCAGTCGGAGGAGTTTCTTTCTCCTCAAGTTCGCCCATCGTTGCTTGTTTTAACTTTTTTTTTTTGTTACGTGTGGAGGGTTGAGTTTTGTATAAAGTCTTTAGCTCCTGTAATTTGTTCCAAGCCTTGGTCTTTAGAGAACTCTCCAAGAATTCTGCAAAATATTTAAAAATAAACCACAAACATTAATAAATATTGCACATACACTTGAATTATTTCTATCAGCACCTTGACTAAAATGTTGGCTAACTAGGTTAAGATTTGGTGGCACTCGGTATAATAGTAAGGATCTAAGATCTATCACGATCGCGTGTTGGTTAACTTCTAAGCGACAGACTGCACAAACGCCTGCTTTTATATCAGGAAATCCCAGCGCTCCGTGTTGCAGCTGAGCCTCAAGAACGTATGTCAATCGCGTCTATGCTTATGCCTTTGTTTGATATTTGGCACACTAAAATTCTCAGGTAGGACGCACGACGCGTCGTTACCTGGAAAAACGCCTCAGGTAGTAAGAGTTGAAAATCATATGAATTTCCTGGCTGACATGTCTCATAAATATGTGGCACGCATGCACGTATGTATGCATTTTCGGGCGGGAAGACCGCAAATTTATTAAGGAGCCAGCTGCGTTTGCGTGACGGCTTCGATTTCTTGAGTTTCCCTTTGTCCTTTGGTACGTGCGGCCCTGCACATTTTACACATTTTCCGTGCCCTGACCTGGACTGAGTTTTTCAATTGCGCGTAAAACATAAACTATTTGAACGCTTTCGGTTCAACGTTGCAGTTGCTCGAAATAAGTCTCAAGGACATTATGGTTGGTCTTTAAGCATGGGATCTGACGCCGTTTACCGTGGCTCAGCGGGCTATTAATGCGCAATTTTGACTACTGTACTCAGCAACGTCTTTTTGCTAATTAACCGCAAGAGTCAGAAGTTACGAGAAAATCTTAAAAAAAAAAGTCGATGGTTTGTCATTTTTATAGCCTCACATTAAGTTTCCATTACTTTGATAAAGGACCTTTTGAATCGTTAAAAAAGAATTAGCTATAGGTCAGTAAATGGTATTCTTAGAGCGCTGCTTTAAAGCAACGATTTTTAGTGATCCCAAATTTTCTAATATTTTGATAAAAGAATGAGTATTAAAAATGCGTTCCAAAAAAATTATATTCTGACGCGGGTTTAATTAATCGCAGGAGTCGGGCATTAAGAAAAAGTCGTTATATAGTAGGCAGGTCGTCATTTTGAATCCTCACATTAGGTTTTCGTTATTGACGTTCATAAAGGATTCTTTTAAATTGTTAATCAAATTCCTAAAACAGTTATTGAAGCTTTCCATATACCAGCAAAGAATTCTTTTAAAAAATCTTAAATTTAAATCTTCTTAACTTTTTTATTATGAAAAACTAAAGTAAAGACAGATTTTACAGAGTGGTAATATGTGTAAATATTTACAAATTTTTGTGTTCCACGCCATACACGATGCGACTGGTTGTACAACTTTGTTATTGATCGGAAAACTAGCTACAAAGTTGATACACTTTAAAAAATCTTCAATACTCATTGGACTCCGAGCATGATGTAATCGATTCTACAATCTGCTCGATAAATAGCTAAATTGTACAACAGTCGGTCGCATCGATTTTGGTTTGGGTAAATAAATAAAAAAAATTACACGTTTATGAGTTTTTTTAGAGTGATAGCATTTGAAGTATCGCCGAATCATAAAATAAATACGAAGTAGTTGAAAGCAATTATTTAAAAAGTCGGTTTCTTTCAGCTGAAGCTCTAATTTAATTAAAAACAATGAATAAATCTATGTATCTCTGCGCCAGATGCAATTGCCTCAAGTCTTAAATTTTTAATTTTTTTATTCTATTAACGCTTCGAAAACATTTCTCACATCGACAGAGATTAATTTTGATTTAATACTCCGTCGAATGAAAAATATTTTTGGCATACAGATTGATTGTTTTTTGTTTAAAAGCGATTTCTGGCACAACACTTATTAGATATCATAAAACTTTTCAATATTTTCGTGTAACTTGTCTAATCTTATATATATAGAGCAGCAGCTTTCATCATAGCAGAATTTCGTGACACCATTAAAACAAAAATTTGGCACTGACAAAATCAAAGGAAAACCTATTAAAATATAGGATGAACTAGTTACAGAGCCATCTTGCCATAAAACTACCACCAAAATAAATACACTCAAAAAAGGCTAAGCTTAAGGAGTTAAATACATTTACTATTCGCTATTTTGAAAAGTTATTTTATTTAATTTTTCAATAACAAATTCCTTAAAGCCGTGTAATAGAGCCGTAGTACGAAAACATCCTTTTCCTGACATCCCTTGCGATGAACATGATTTATGAAAATTGCTTTTGTTTGTGAGCAAAGGATTTTATGGAAAAAAAATTTGTATGCATGTGGTAATGATTTTTCTCAAAATAATAGATTTTTGAGGTTTTAGAAAACATTTTTTTTCTCAAAAAAATTTTTGTTTCAAATTTTTCGTTCAAGAACAAGATTTTGCGATGATAAAGTCGCCTATAAAACTTAAATTAGTCTTAATCTTAATCTTGCTCACATCAACCGTAATTTAGAAAAAAATTTATTGTCAGATATTCTCGCATAAAGTAATGATGCTGACGTCATGGCCTTGGAGGTGGCGCGCTGTTAGCAGCTAAAACATAGTTTCTAGTGCGAAGCTCCTAATGAAACAATAAAATAATCTTAAGAGTGAGTACTTAAGCAAAATTCGAAAAACATTTTTTGTTTGGCCATCACCAATGTATATACTATAATCACCAAGAAACCAAAATTTTTGTGATCTCATTCGTTCAAATAAATTAAGTTAAACTGTGTCTTTGTTTTAAAAATTTCTGCGCATTTTAAATATTCCAGAATATCCAATTTTTTTGCACTTAGCAAGTTATTAACGGAAACACTAATTTTTTTTAAGTATTTAAATATTATCGAACAATCTGTAAGTTGACAGCCCATATTAATATGGAATCCAGCAAAAAGATTTGAAAAAGGTTGTCTTATGAACTTCTTGACAAAGTTCGTGCATCTCTCGGTAATTTCTGCAGCTTGATGCTCAAATTCATCTTTTAGAGTGGCAATTTATATATCCGTTGGTATAACCTTATCCCGGTCATCGGTTAATACCTAAAAGTGATAAGTTCATCAATTACCCTCGAAAACTCTGATTACTTTGAAAAATTGAACTAAAACAAAATCTGAATATAATTCAAAAAATTCTAGATAAATGGCTACAAGTATTTCAGTTTTGAAGCATACTAGAACTTGCTATGAATAACCTAAAATGACAACACTGGTTACAAGCTCATCTCAGCAGCTCAATTGACCACGTCTAAAGTCTGCCAGAATCCAGCTCGGCTTTAATATTGGTTGCACTAACGAATGAGAGTACTATAATATATTTAACAATTTTTTGTTTTCAACACTAGTATGTTAGGTCATCTAACTATGGGAGCGTCATCGCAAGTTGTGGTTATAGATTGGTTTGATATCACGACTCTCAGACATATTCGTAGACTTGTAATTTCTCATCAGTTAAGTACTTTTTGTGTTAAATAAATGTAGAAATCATAAGAAACTGTACTAACAATGATTCTTCTAATGAAAAAAAACGACTATATGTATTACGCATATTCTCTGTTTTCCTTGAAACAAAAGTATGTACATCAACATCAACCAATTCTCTACCAAGTCATGTGCACGCACTAACATCAAAAGCAAAAGCTCACAACAGAGACAAAATCGATGCCAAGTCGTGACCTCAGTCATGTAAATCTTCAGAAATTCCATTAAAATGTGAACTTTAAGTTCAAAACGTTGCGTGCCATAATCTAGACTTTATCAGTGAGAATGGGAATGTCTGTTGAACTGCAACAAAATTGTTCAACGCAATGGAAAAAGCAACAGCAAAGTGTGAAAAATCGAACAAATAGTGGAGCAAATGGGGTACGCGTACATTATTGGAAACAAAAACTTGACGATACGCAACATCGATAGTAAAAAAAGAAAAAAAAAAGTGTCAGATGACAGCAAACAGCGAGTACACGCAACGTAGTATAGGTAATAGAAATCCAATTGAAGCGGATTTCAAGGAATTAAAAAACGAGCTCTATAGAGTGGGTGCAACAGATAAATGAGACCAACACAATCAATATGTGGCAGCTAGCAAAGCTTCCTTGTAAATATACTATAGTTGTCTCGTTAATAGAATCAGGTCAAAGTAATTATTGTTCATACACTCACGCACTTATTTTATACTATAATACAAATACTTATATGTACATATATCTTTGCGGCATCTTTGTCTATGTTGCAGTTGCAAAAAACCAGCTCATGCAGCCCATGGACTGTCCGTCATCTATAGCATTTGCTATATATAGCCCTAAGATGAGTTTCACAAAGTCATCGCTTTTAATTAGTTGAGAAATGTGTTAAAGTCCGTCCAATCGACAGTCCTGACTAGAGGCCAAAGTTGATGTGTTTGTCCATAATAAAAAAAAAAAAAAAAAATGCGGTCGTCGTCACGCATAGTCAATACATATTTTTAGACTTATCTATATGTATATTACTATTTATATGTACAAATGAAGTATATAAGTTTTGTATATGCGTTTTTATTTTTTTCGATGTTGCCAGGCTATAACTTGTCCTAGCTCATAAATTAAATCATATGTGAAACTTGCGTTTGACATGCGATTGTTTTTATGCCCATACTCCAAAAAATTCTGCTGTTGAATCACTTAAATAGAACCCATGTGTAATGTACATATCTACTATGTACACTGTCTTGGAAATTTATGTTCCATACTTTAGGCAGACGTAAGTACCGAACTCAGTTGATGAGTAATGCTTTTGAGCTGCGATTCGAATAATAAAATAATCGTTTTGAATGAACAAACCTAATGAAAACTGTGAAAATTATATAGTACAGCGTATATCATAGTCGGTATGTTCCGATATAAAATCTTGAATCGATTTTCCATGACCTTTCATTATTTTGGCATTTTTTCCAAAAACTTCAAATAAATGTAAGTGCCAAAAAAAATGTATTCAAGATTCTGTAACACTTGAAAATTTCCTATATGTTGTGTACACTGGCCTTACGCTCTCTCTTATAAACATAAGTACTAAGTATGATGCAAAGAATTTTACAAGGAGCCGCAAAGAAGTGCTCGAATTTGGCTGTGCAGAAAACTGACTGAATTTGTGTAAGCAGCTATACAAAATAGTGGACCAATTTTGATCTTACTTTACACAGTTTTGCAGAGAGACACGAATAACGAATCTGCGCATTGTGTTACCTTCTAATTTTTGGATCATGAGTACTAACGAGTATATAGTAATTACACTAGTTTACAGCAAAATGTATCCTCAACATGTTTTACTCGTTTCCGTAGTAAAATGACAAGCTAAAACCGAAAATGAAGTCAACATTTTTTTTCATGGAACGGATTTCGAGACATGTATTTCGAAAAAACCACTTTTCGAAATTAAAAAAAAATGTGTCTCTACTTAAAAGCAAATATCTCTGGTTGTACTAAACTGCTTTTGATTATTTTTTTTACTAAACTGTAGATAATTGAATTACCCCATCGATTACACATGGAAAATATATTTCGTAAAATTTACGGTTTGGTCGTTATTTATCCATTCATATGAAATTTTTCGTCATTTTCAGCCAATTTTTGTGAAAAATTCTATTTCGAACGTAAATTTAAAAAGTGTCCATGAGGAACTGAGGTAGTGAAAGGATCGATATGTGTACACCTAATTAACACCGTCTAGAAACAAATATGTTTACACAATTTCATTCGATTTATATATATATAATAATTCCCTGACTGACAACAATTTTTTTTGTCAGTCGCCCCTGGGCGGGACATGGGGATCTCTATTAATAACTGTTCAAAGAGAACAGGGACCTACAGTTTATAGCCGAATCCGAACGGCGGTGTCTTTAATTAATAGAGACTTTCTTTGGCAAATAGCGTCATTGAGCTAGCGATGCCAGTGCTAGGCAAATGTACCAGTGCTACTGCGGGGATTCGAACCACCGACCTTCGGTTTGTAAAGCGAGTACGCTACCACTACGCTACCGACGATTATTACGATTAAAAAAAAACAATTTGGTTGAAATTTGAAAATAAAATAATTTCATTATCCTAATCTTTCAGAAAGTAATTTGTTTTCATAGCAGCTTAAGGATTTACTTCATGTCTACACGGTTTTTTTCTGGAACGTATCTACTTTGGAAAATCTGCGATTTAATTTAAGCTCGTAAAATCATTGAAATATTCAATTTGGGTCTCTAGGGTCAATGATCTCATGGACTGCCGCAATGTATTTCAAAACTGGAATCGCTTGAATTTTCGTCACTAGCTACGAGTATGTGAAACTTTTCATTTTTACACATTGATTATGTAGTTCAAAAGAGCTAGGGACACCTTGTTTTTATAAAAATTTAAATAGTCGAAATTAAAAGATTCTTAAAATAATGTTTGGCTTATATGGATTTTTTTGAATGGGCGAGTACAAATCTGTTGTGTTATATGTAGAGGTCTGCATGAATGAGTTCACTTCAAACTCTACTGTAGTGTACAGTTGCATGCGGTACTCAAAGTTACTGCTTAGTCCCTCCGATACACGTCAAACAGAGAGAGTACAATTTTTTTTGTGTACAAACTCAATGTACCAAGTTATGTATGTGTGATCTCTTTCTAACTTAAACGAAATGAAAGAAGTAGGCTCAGCAGAGAGAGAGAGAGAGAGATTATTACGTTATGCTATGTCACTCATTACGATGTAATGCATTTTACAAGGTGCCGAAAGGTAGTGCGCGAGTTTCGGTACGCAGAAAACTGGTTCAATTTTGCATGGTAGCTATAGGAAATATTGGACCAATTTTGGGCAAGCTTTGCACAAATGTTAAGTCTAAAACAAAGTACAACAGCATAAATTTAAATCAATAAAAACATTTTTCTAGCATTTATTTATTTAATTTTATGTGTTTCATATTAGTTAACACTTTAGTGTGGAGTTTGATCAAAATTAGTCCATTATTTTAAATAGCTCACATACAAAAATTTGAACTGCGCTCTCTTTTTCAGAGAAACCTTTTAATTGTTGGATCATGGTTACTCATGTGAGCAACATTTTCTATGTTATTTCTATAATGTAATCTCTTCATTGCTCTCGCACTCTTGTATTTTCAGTTTCATTCAACTATTTCATTGACTGTACAGTGAGTAAAATAAAACATTGTGCTCGCAAGTACACTAGTACATTGTATTCATTTGGCCGGTCCATATTGAGACTACAGTGAATATACTGTTACTTACTCATTCCACCTTGAACCCTGCTTCATATTTATTCCTCCGAAATAATTATTAACTTGAGCGTGCACTCGTGCAGATATCTAATGGGTATTTCATTTTACAGAGTGAGTGGCAATTTTAAACACATTCTACTGGGGCACTCCTAAAAGCGTGCAACAATAAATGGCAGATTGATAGATTGCACGCACATTGGAAAAAGTTGCCAGCAAACTTAAGCGTTTCTTTTCAAACTTAATCAGCTAATAAACTTAAGCTTGTTTGACATTTAAAAAACAAACCCCTTTGGAACGCTTAAAAAATGCAATTGCTGTGTGCATATAAAACATTAGATTGTCAAAGATTAGAAAAAAAAGGCCATGCAACCCCAAATCGGAAAGGGCGCGTGTGAGAGCTGGGTTTTTCTAACGGCGCTGATGCATGAAATGAAAAAAAGCACTAAATATAAACAGGATATACTTATAAAAGGCGTTGGGAAAGCAATGTGTCCTGTGTGTTTTTTATTGTTGACTAAAACACGCGTTTTTGCGGCTAACTTACAACAAAGTAAAACAAAGTTATGGCGCCAACTTAGTTGCCACCAAAGAACCACTTCGTCACCAGGCCGCTATGCGTGTTGACATGCAGTAAAGTTAGACTCGTACATATAGAATCCCTAAAAAATACTATTTTGACATATTGGACATGCCCACTGAGCGGATAAAACATATTGCCAGAGGGTGCATATCGCGTATAGATAGTGTGGGCGTTTTGTTTATGGACAATTAAACAGGATATTGGGAAAAACTACAGGAGAGCTGTTGCGGTGCCAGGCGTCGCTACAAATCCTGAGTGTCATAAATTTATAGCGATTAAATAAACGCCTCAGACCACTGGGTGCAGGGTGCCTCCTGCTTACAGGTAATATATTTTATGCACTGGGAAATTTGTCTAGACATTTGCAACATAAATGCAATTAACACGCATTGGGTAATTTGTGGCGCCGTGGGAGGATTTTCAGCCATACTTAATCACAAGGCAGGCAGGCGTTGTTGCCTTAAAATTTCCGCCAAGCAGACCAGAGTTCCATGTTGATTTTTAAGTTAGTTATAAGCAGTAATCAGCGCTAGATTCAACAACCTCTGGCCATATTGTACTATAAGCCATTTTTCAATTTACGCTTAATATTTCATCTCCACTTCTAACGAAGACAATTTGTCATCCGGTCAACAGAGGCGCAATCTGGCACGAACCGTCCAAAACCTAATGGCTTTATGAAGGGCCCTATCGAGACGCCGCCAACGTGGTAACATCTGCTAACAAGCATTTTGTGGCCAGAGTTCAAGTACAGCAAGCAGCAGCAGTGCCCCCAAGCTATGTATCTAAAAGATACAATTTATTAAGCAGGCTGTGCTGTGCTGTGCTGTTAGAATGTCCGTCCGGCACAAACCGACCTCAATCGCTTGAAATTAACTTTTAACGTTCGACAATGATGTTCTGGTTTTTTTTTTTTTTCTTGTTAATTTTATGCCGATTTATCAAGCCTGAAGTTTGCTAGCCAAATTGGTAGCACATGTGGTAACGAGCTTTTACATATTTCTTTCGTTATTTAATGGCCAAGTTCAATTAGTATGGTAACTGGTTTATGGCTATATTACGATACTCTCTAGTGGTTTGTCTAAAATTTACTTCGTGCACGTGTCATTTGGCCAAAACCCACATAGGTATAAACAAATCAACCCACTCAAAACTGGCATGGTTTGGTCTCTAACCGCAAAAACCCAGCGACGAATTTCACGTGCACGAATAAAATCTTGTGGGGTCTTCAGTTTAATTTGATAGATCGTTATCAGACTGGTTGAACTTGCGTCAGACATACAGCCAGCCAGCTGCTTATTTTCACTGATGTGCAGAGCTGTACTATAATTGAAGGGATGTGCCTTGACGTCATTTTCTCATAAAAGGTGCTTAGCAGAAGTTCCAAGCGGAAGTTCTAATTTGGTTCTTATAAATTGGTTTCCTATATGAAGTAAAATTGTATGTGCTGCTACAAGTTGAGATATTATTCCACTGCAACAATCAAGGGCGATGTTATTAATCTAGCTGGATGCTCCCACATCGGTCTAGTCAGCAATAATTTTTTTTTTGGGTGGTATAAGACTAACGCGTTATTTTCGTTACAGTAAGGTAATTAAATTGTGTGTTTTTTATAATTTGGAACAGGATGTGCCATATCTTATGTCGGCATGCTAATATTGAATAATATCAACCGATTGACTTGAGTGGACATGCTTTTATGCGTGTAGCATAGAGAAGGAGACGTTGGAGACCCTGATACTTACGTCACCTTTGAAATTTCATTTCGGTACAATTTTAACCATGAATCGATTAAAAAACAGTCGTTCAAATGGTTGACACTGAACCTGGTTTGTGAAAGCATATTGATTGACTGCAAAGTTTCCGCATTTGGGGAACACAGAATCCACTAGAGATCAATGAAACACCGTTGCATGACCAACAAGGGACTGTTTGGTGGGGCCGTCGTTTGTGGCGAAACATTCATTGGGACCTTTTCGATATCGATATCGTTGGATGTGTCTGCCCAAAAATGTTTGAAAAAGGTTTAGGAGGTCGACGGTTGATTGGACAATGCAGTTTTCTGGACTTCTTTAGATAAGATTTTTGGAACAGAAAAGTGTACGCCAGTAAGCAATCAAAAAATTCCTGCAGCAGTTGTGGCTATACGAAGAATGCTCAAAAAAGTATCGAAATACACTGTCAAAAAGGTAGGTAGCCACTGGATTAATGTTGCAATTATGAACTACTCCAAAAAGATTATAAAGTATCAAAATAAATAAAGTTACCACCGATATAAAATATGGTTCACCCTATGTAGTGGTACAATACTTCAAAAAAGAGGGTACTTATTTGGGTAAAATTTACTATCTACAATTTGAGAGATGCGTAAGCTGAAATCCTCGTAGCTAGTGAACTTAAATTAATAGTATACATAAAAAAAGAATGATCGTTTCATATACATATGCTTAGTTATACATACATAAATTTGTATTTTTTAGTACATTATTTAAAACAATGAAATAATTTAATAGCTGGTTTTGTGTTCTGCTTTTGTTTGAAATGAGCTAATTATGATTTTGTTTATGCAAATTAGCTCATGCTAATAAAAGATTTACAAACGAACCCAACGCTCTACTAATTTTAATAAAATGGCTAACAGAAATTAAACTAAAAATAAATGTAATATTGCTCTTAAGATAATATTTGTATTTATTTATGAAGGGATTGCGGGAACTATGACTGCGTTCCAGTAAGCTGTCAGGATGTTATCTTTTAGAACTTAAAGGAAATTGTGAAAAAAATTCAAAATCTAGTTTTGAACTAAATAAGACGGCTTAAGAAAAAATCGCAATAAATCATCACGTATACAATTTTTTAAATTAAAGCACACATATCATTGCATTTTATAAAACAATCTAATTCTGTGGAACGTAACGTATCTTATTTTTAAATTTAAAGGATTAGATAAACTCTAAAATTAAGTTGATTGATTTATTGAAATTTAAAAACGCATATTTCCAGCTGAGAAATTATGTACACTTGATTAGTGATAAAAATTGCAATAATGTACAGTCCCTCAAAAATGTCTCTTTAAATTTTCGAAATAATCGTATCGATAGTTTCTGAGATAGAACTTTTAATCTGTCGTTTTCTCAATCCGCGTAAAATCAAGATATTTTGATATGAATTATTTATATGAGTTATTTAAAAACAATTTGAAATAGTCTTATATCGGTTTTCGAAGCTACAACCGGCTAGTTTGGAAAATCAGCCCAAAACTTCTTCCTGTAGGCAACCAATCGAAACCGAAGCTTTACATACTTCTGCACTTTCAACGAATGTTACAATTCCAATTTAAAGATTTTCGAAGCGATTGGGGTGTAACCTGCAACCCGTTTGCACAACAGTTTGTCGCAAGATACAGATAAAAAGCGCGGGATATGGACTCGAGAGAAAAATTGCTCTTAATTAATATCAAATCGACATTGGGAAGATTGCAGCGAATGCAGAAGAGGCTTTTTATGGTCATCACCATCAAAATTAATTTAATCCGTCCAAAATATGAACTGCAAACTTTGGATGTGATTGGATATTTTTATAAAAGTACCGATACGCCAATTATAATGTCCTAAAACGCGAGTGCCCGAAATTTTTGAAATTTCAAATCTTAACAAGTTATTTATAATCGCGACAGTATGTCCCTAAACGAAGGAATTAAATTTAAAAAAATAAATAATATTTTTTGCCAAAAAACTGATCTAAACCGAATCAAAATAATTTTTTTTTCTTGGACTTATCGTAATCACCGCAACACAATAAAATTTTTCCATTATTTTAAAAAATTACTACCCAACACTGCTGAAAATATTATGAAAATAATTTAGTTTTTGAAAGCACAAGTATACACACGTACTTATACACGTAACCCCTTAAGAAACAATACCCATAATTTGGCAGTAAAATTTCTCTCAAAATTCAGACAAAATTATTTTATTGTCCTTTAAATATAAAAAAAATTATTATAAAATAGCTATGAACAAATCCGCGTATCTATGGGTTCTTAAATTTTATATTATTCAAAATTGTTGTACTTTATTACAATAAACATATTGCAGCTTTCATTGAATGTTTATTAAGTAAAAAAAGAATATATGCCCAATCTATTCAAACTCCGCCAAGCCCACAGCTCGCTAGGTGGCGTCCAGGGAGTTACAAAAAATTATGTAAGGCTTATAGCAAGTAAACAAATCGTTGGCAAATCCTTTCAAGTCTCTAAGCAACTGTTATAGTACTAAGCGCTGGGGACATGTGTTCTTCTAATAAACTCCCTACAGATTGCAACGACAAAATCCAAGCGCTTTATAAATTTTTGTTTTTCCAAAGGGGTTGAACGCTGTTGTAACCTTGAGTTTTGAGTTTCGATTTGTTTTTTTTTTTTTATTACAAGCATACAAATATGTAGTCCCCTTTGATGTGACCTTATCTGGAAAAGGCGCATTCTTTTATTGCGCATTTTTATCTCGTTTTGAGCATATTTGCCTTTGTCGAGTTCGTATAAGGATACGTCGTGTTTTTTTTCTCAATTTTTACGAGCAGCATTTTAGATAAGGGTGTATGAGCTATGATTTCGAAAACAAGATAAGTGCGTGGAGTTTATGGGAAAAGGCAACACAGGATATAGTAGAAGAGTACTATTATAAATTCTATTTTATGAGCAAGCCAGTAATGTGAATTTAGGAGTTAGTGCGTTAGAAGCAAACGACCATCTACATGTACATACATATGTATGTATCTATGAGTATTTTGTTTTGTTTGTCAACAAAAGATATTTATGCTTGACTGGCTCATTAGTCAGTGTCAACAAAGTTGCGGCACTGCTGGGCGCTGCAATTGCCGTTGATTGAAGTTAGGGGCCCATTAGCAGGCACTTGACGCACTACGTCAAAAGAGTTTTCTGCTGTTGAGTGATTTAAGGCTGTAGAAAGACCAATTGAAATGTATGGCTACATTTGACCATGAACCCAAACTGGCTGCATTCTAGTTTATCTTGAAATTCAAAATTTCAACTTGAAAGTGTTGAAATTATTGTTTACATTTCATTTCGACCATTTACTAGCTGAGTTTCCCTCAGGCTGGTGCTCCTCCTCTCTAATCAAACTTATATTTTTTTTTTTTTCGGAAAATTGAAACAACAATAACAACAACAACAAACACGGCAATGCTCGTCTCTAATTGTTGTTTACATTCAAGTGAAAGCCGCGCTGTGCCAAGAAACAGAAAAACAAACGACAAAGTCCCCCGTACATTGCATAAGAAATTTCAATCTGAAAATTGTTTATTACACATCAGCACCAAAACTGACAGCAACAAAAAACTGTAGCACGGCCTGTGAAGATAACTTATAGCGATACCCTGCATTTAGGGTGTAAGGTGTGTGTTAAATATGTGTAAGAAAACGAGCAACGCTATGCAAAGTACATATTCGATACTTTGTAAAACTTTTTAATAAGCTTCAGAATTTGAAGGAAATTTTTCCATGCTTAAAAATTTTAAATTTTTTTTTTTTTTTAGCATTGTATAGGTATGCTCACAATTACATAAATACATGCTGAAAAATTCTAACCATATTGAATATCATGGTCGATTTTAAGGTTATATTTTGTTTTAGACTAAACATTTGTGCGAAGTTTCATTAAAATTGGTCCACTATTTCATACAGCTACCATACAAAAATTGAAGCAGTTATCCGCGCAGCTGAACTCACGCACTTCTTTGCGGCATCTAGTAAAACTTATTGCATCATAACAATGAACTGTGAAAAAGCTTCTGAAAGCATCTGAACTTGGAATTGCCAGAGACACAACCCAACTTATTTGGTTATACATGCCTATAAGACTGTGCTGACGGAAGAATCAAAATCGGGACAAACATTGCGCACGCGATGAGTTTACAAATGGGGCGCTGGGAATGTTGATCAAAGATCCGCATTTTGACCAAAAAGCTCGATAATTTGACTCCTATGCATGAATTGGTATGAATGATAGCTTTAAATAAAGCCAGAGCCAATTGGATATGTCCCACCGCTGTGGCTCTACTTGTTTTTTTTTTATCGTTCTTATCTGGTCAACCTGTTTATAACAAAATTATCAGAACGACAAAAAAAATAATTTTGACTGTCCGTCTTTTCAATACGCCTCTTAGTGCAGCTGACAGTTTGGACCAAAAAAAATATTTGGTTTCTGAAACTTTAAGAGATTGTTTGGGATTCTGTTCTGGGGTGATATAAGTTTAGACTTAGAATAGGCAAGACACAGGAATACATTTTTTTTTGGTTTTTTTTTTTTCTCAAGAAAACGGTAATTTTTGAACCTTCGTTTACTCTCCCATCTTACTCGAAGACTAAAAGAGTCGGCATATGCAAATTTTACTTATGTTCGTCTATGATCTAGTTCTTAACTTGTATTTCGTTTTACCAATAGAAATTGGAGAATTATGGCAACACTTTCAAATAAAATTTAGAAACTTTTCCTCACATTTTCTCATTACCCATACATAGTAAAATTTCATTAAGATCACTTGAGAAAATTGTAAAATCTTTCGCTCAGAAGCTTTACTAAAAACTATCTTTCTGCAAATATTTGACTTCATATGAACCATTCTATAGACTTTTTCTTGGAAAGTACTCTATAGATTTTCTCTGTTTGTACCGAAACCTTCTCATTAAGAATGTAGACGCTTCAATCTACAGCGGAATCGAATGAAAACTATGGTTCCAGAGTGCAGTGTATATTTTAGTCCAGTATGTATCAACTGTTATGGACCCACTTGTTTTTCTGGCTTTTGAAGTAAGCCAGTGAAAAGCTGACAAAACAATGGCCCAACATTGCAACGCCCAACTTGCAACTTCAGTTGCTTCATGAATATTTTAGTATCTACAAGTTTTCCCAACTGGCCCAATAATTTTTTTTTCCTGAATGCAAATGTTGCGTCACATTGACGCTTCGCAAGTTTTCCCCTAGTCGACAATATCGCTGTCAATTTGATTTTTCCAGCATTTTATTTTTTCGTTTTTTGGGCCATGGCGGTGCTGTTTGTTGTTTCAAGTTTTTCTTATACTTTACTTTTTATTTTACTCTAGTGTTTTGGCTCTGCGGAGTTTTCCTCAGAGCTCGCGCTTTTTTTTTTTTGTTTTCTTTAATGATTCCCGGAAGTCATTTGGTCGGGTTTTTTTTTTTTTTTTTTTTGGTTTGGAAGAAGCGCTTGGCAATTGGAAGTTGGCGCGCAGCTGCCCAGCTTTTGTTTTCTTCCTCTGCTTCTTAATTGCTGGGAGCTATTAGTTTATAGTATTATTATTGAATTATTATATGGCTTAGGCTATATATGCTTTGTTTTTGTTTATGATACCATTTAGAGATTTATTTTGGCCCCAAACGCCCTGCTGCATATCAATGAGCATACTATTTTTGTAGAAGGCAAAAAAAGGGAGCTTATTTTTAACATATTCGTATATGGTGTGTTTGTCTTTAAATATGGAGGGGCCAACACATTATTGGATTATGTGTGTATAATATCTATTTTGATTATGGCTGGCACGATATAGCATGGAAAATCGAAATCCTGCTTCAATCTATCTTATTGAAATATTTAAATGACACTTGAGGATTACATTTCGAAATGTTTATGGTTATTCTATAAATTCTTCTTTTAAAGGATTTTTGTATCCATTATCGTTTATCTTGCTGAGATTTGTGTTGAAATGTGTGAATATGTAATATACCCTAAAAGAGGTTTACACAATAGGAAATGGCAAAACGTGAGCCGAAAAATGAACACTTTTCAAATATTATGCACAATGGTTTGTATCGAATATTTTTCGGAGCATTCGACTTAATGGCGTCTGGCAAATTTTTTGGGGCTGAAAACAAAATGTCAATAAACTTGCTTCTCAAGTTTCAAAAATATCTATAGAGAGTAGACAAAAAAATAAAGTGTTTTCCTGTGTCTTAGAATTGTTAACATTCTTTTAACATCATAAATATTCAAAGTTAGATGCAATGCACTCATTTTCTGGAAAATATTAATATCTATTTTCAGTTTGAGGGATGTGGGGTTTAACAAATCGTATTGTGAGAGCAGTTATTTCGTGCAAGTCTCCATTTTTTGTTCATTTTGTCTTAGAGAATCTTGGTTCAGAGAACCCTATAAGAAACTTCGTACCTTTGCCACTCTGCTAAAATCTTTTTAACCCCTCATAGGTTAAAGCATAGTTTATTGTGTTATAACTTGCGCTTGAAAAGCAATGCTTTTTGAGCACATAATTTTTTAATTAAATTTCAGTTTAAAATAGATATTTGTATTAAGCGAAAATATCCACGAAAGCCTTTGGAACATATCAGTTTTGACGAAATGAAACTCAAATCAAGCCATTTCGAAATTTCTGGAACACCACAGACGTTATTAGAAGCAATTATAAGATCATAATTCTGGTTTACTTTTTTCTTTGCATGTACGAGCATGCCACCATATTGTGCCATTATCGTCGTTGGCAAGTAAACATTTTTTTTTTTTATAATTCGAATGAAAAACTGTGAGAATTAAAATCTGTATATTTCTAAGTTTTAAAATCCTCCTATAAAAGAACATATGTATTTTTTTTTTGTTAAATTTGGACAATCGGAAATTATATGTTTTTGGAGTCCCTCAAAAATATCTAGCTTTTAGATACCCAAATTTAATTTATATGCTGATGAAAAGCAATAATTTATAAATTATAAATGAAAATAACAATTCATATTTAAAAGCTGTTTAAAAAAATACACACAGTTTAAAATGTATCTCTTGCTAGGTTCAACCAACAGATCTGACTTTAAGGCAAAACTGCATAAAATACATATTTTCACTTAAATCTGAACCGTTCCACAAAATGTATCTTTAAGGGCTTTATGTAAGGACATCTGCTAGCAACCACACAAGCCACTTTGTTATGTGTATCTATTAAATAAAAATTCTTACTTTTTTCACTTTGGCGAAATATGGCAAGTAAAAATAATCCAATTGTAAAATCCAAGCATGTATACAGGCAGAAAGAATCCTGCAGGACTTTTAGGTGTGTATAGCGTAAAACGTTTTAAACGCACAGATTTCAACGCGAAAAAAATTCGCACTCTATATAAGCACTAAAATTCTTTTGTTATATTTTTAGCATTTTTGCACAGGGGGGAAATTATATTCCTGTATCCTTTATATCAATCAGTACACTCACACACCCGCACATACGCAAGCCGGTAGTAGTTTTATTTGCTTCACTTGAATCTTTTGGCTGTTGCTTGTATCTTTTAAATATTTTATTGTTAATCTTTGTCCGTCTGTCTACAGAGCGAAATAAAAGCGCGCGCGCGTCCCAAAGCGTGCGATGTGCTCAAAGTGTTTTCTCAAAGTGTTCGACCGGCGAGTTCCACAGCGGCGGCGGCCAGTAGAGTTGTTTCGTTAGTTACACATGGAAATGCCGCTCAAAATGGAAAACTGAAGTGAGTTAAAAATTCGCTCCACTTGAAGTGCGCTCGCGCTCGCTCGCTCTCTCTCTTGGTGTCTTTTGTTTTGTGTCTCTGGCGCTAGCTCTCGCTCTCGTTCAGGCGCACTGGAAAGCGCCGTTTTTGTTTGTGAGAACATGCAACAAACGCGTTGGCTATGCCGGTGTGTGAGTGTGTGCGTGTGTGCTTCGTCTATCTGTTTCGGCTGCCTCATAGGGGTTGCCGTTTGTTTCCAAAGGCGCTGCTAACGTTGGCAGCGCAGCTGGAAATACCATGAAGCAGGGCTCGTTGACGCTCTTTGTGTGCAGGGATTGTGCATTGCCGTTACACAGATACACGCACACAGATACATGCAAACAAATATGGCACATGGCGGCGCGTTGTACAGTAAATGCAAAATACACCAAATATAATTTCAACGACGCTGTTTCTTGCTGTTTTCGATTTCCGAGCTACCAGCGCCGTGTACAAGTTTCTAGACAACATTTGTATGCATTTAAGCAGGAGCGTGAGCAGGATTTTCTTTTAAGGGGGTTACTTGCAAAAAGCATACTATTTCCCAAAATATGTTTCAGTTAGTTTTATGAAAACGTCTTCCAAAAAAGTGGCTTCAAGATTAGAAAGCAGTACTTTTTAAGAAGAAATTTAAGCAGATAACTAGGTACTAGATACCCTGTACTTTATGGGAAGATATTGACATACAATTCAACAAACTTCATCTTCTGAGGAAATATGCGGTAAGCTGGTAAAGTTTGGTGTTTCTAGCTCTTATAGTCCCCGAAATCTAGGTATTCATACAGACGGATGGACGGACATGGCTCAATCACTATCCAAGCTTATGATAAGCATTTTCGTATAAAGGACTTGGGGTTTGCCACGCCTACTTCTGTCTGTTATATGCATTGCACAAATCAAGTACACCCTTTGTACCTATAGGTACTGGGTATAATGATAAGGAAGCCAAAATCATCAATGCCATGTTCGCCTGTCTCTTCGTCTGTCAATATTGCCTGTTTCTTAAAGATCAAAAGAGCTAGGAGTATGAAATTTTGACAAATTTTATTTGGAATCCAACAACTTGAATCGTACCCTATTTATGCACTAGGCTCATGATATTTTTGATGTGGGCCGGTGAAAATCGTTATAAAGTTCACCATCGGGTCAAAGACGCGGATAAGTTCATAGCTATTATTCCATCCTACTTTTCTTTTCAAACCATTTTTTTTTTTATTATAATCTGGATCAACTAAATATTGTTGTACCCTTTAACTATATTAATAACTAAAAATATATACATGGTATCTAGATAATATCCATGGTATAAGAAGTCAAAATAAATCAACATCGTTGGGAATCGAATTGATTCTGACTTTGTTCGAATGTTACACTCATGCCATTATGTATGCAATAGCAAATCACTGCTTCTTTGGCAGTGCTTTTTGGTCAAAATACGCATATTTGACATCATATTCACTGCCTAATTAGTGAACTCACAGCTTCGTCTATGGTCGTCCCTCAATCTTGTTCAGATGTAGGACTAACTCCATGCACAAAATAAGCCGAATCAGTTAATCAGTGTTGAATCGCAATTTCTGGTTCTGCTTCGATACTAAACGCTTCGGCGGCTTTGCTTTCATCGCTTCAACCCAATCTCTAGCTGGTTAGTGGCTTCGAGTCCAATAGATTTAACTCACTGATAAATATCATTGTTGTCTAGTTACAGTATACATCTTTGTGAAAATTATATGAGAAATCTTTTAAAAAGAGTTTTCAATAAAAAGTGATGCAAAAAAATACGTCTAAAATAAAAAATTTGTATAAAATACGCAATCCATAATTTTTTTTTTTAATCATCATGTTTTTTTTTTTTTTTTTTGCTATAAACCGATATTTTATTAAATACCCTTTTGATTTTAAAAACCAACGAACAAAAACGTTAAAGTTAAAGGAATTTTGCAACTTTTGCAAAAGTTTATTGATTACACAGGCACACAAATAAATCGACTTTTGGATACCATAAATTTTAGGATGGCTGAATCTGAAGACGAAGTCAAATATACACCAGCACGTCACGGTTCTGATGTAACCTCAAAAACAAACATATTTAACGAGTTATTAAGGTGGTTATCGTAGAAACCTTAAAAATAAGTATTTTGGAGAATTCGGATTTAGCGACCCCAAAAACATGCAGGAATCGCCAGGCAACGTTCTCGCAAAAAACTGTGTATGGCTTTTTGAGGTTAAAATAGAACATGGACCCGTTGATCCAATTTTGTGAGCAGATTCGAATTCAGCGCAACGAATTACACTCTCCAATCTTTTAAAAGGCTTTGGTGAAATGAATCAAAGA
This sequence comes from Chymomyza fuscimana, assembly GCA_949987675.1. Lineage (NCBI taxonomy): Eukaryota > Metazoa > Arthropoda > Insecta > Diptera > Drosophilidae > Chymomyza > Chymomyza fuscimana. The sequence goes on from OX465089.1 coordinate 40,578,211, forward strand.
CATTCAGCCATGCTCCGGAAACCGAAAAATCCAAACCGAACAATTTTGTTCGGATTCGGTTTTGCATGCTCTGGAATCCGAATGTTTTGTCGATAATTTCCTTTTTTTATTTTCGATACATTTGTAAATTTCCCTCGTTTTTATCGATAAATTCACATATGTTGTGGTGTAACCAGCTGACTGCCTTTTGTTAAGAATTTGTAAACATTGCAAAAATGTAATTTATTTCCTCATTTAAAGCTAAAAGAAGGCGTTAAAAAAATGAAAGAATCATGTCCTATATATTGTAATGTTTATTTGTATATTTTTTAGCATTAAATTCTTTTGGTTAAATATGCACCTACATTGTGTTTCTTGGTGCGAAATGTTTTTTGTTTGATACAAAACAGCTGACAAGGCTGCCGCAGTCTTGCACCTTTTTATTAGTACATGTTGTTTAGATTTAATTTTCATTAATATATTGCTAGTTCTTTATTATTTCATTTTTTTAATTAAAATTACACAAAAATATTAATTTAGCAACAATGTTTATTAAATTTAAACACGATTTAACTATTTTTGTTACAAGGGAAATTTTTGCATGTTTGATACACACACATGCACCAACAAAACGAAAATTCGGTTTGGCTTGTATATGCTATTTTTGGGTTGTGTCAGGAAAAAAATTATTAAAAATAGTTAGCAGATAATATGCAAATTAAAGTTAGCATAAATAGAATCTAAGAATATCAAGGCATATATAAAAAATGACTTCAATATAAAATTTGTGGCTTTTTAATACTATTTTGACGATTCGGTTTCATTCCACATGCAACAAACCATTCGGTTTCAAAGCACATGAAACATTCGGTTTGGTGGAAATGGGAGCACCAAACATTCGGTTTCAAAACGAATCCGAATGAAACATGTGGATTCGGTTTCCGGAGCACGGCCGATTATAAATCGACAGGCTTTCAAATATTTATCGTATTTTGTTTATTTATAAGTAAAGAATAAGTAAAACATGTCTGAAAAGAGATGTCTGGCACATCACTAAGCATAATTCAAAATAGAGGAGAGTTTTAACTTTTAACAGCCCCCAAAGGTTCCGCCACTGCATGGAAGTGAAACCAGCGGCTGCAATTTCATTCACCTAATGGCAAGTGCTAAGTTATCGCGTAGTTCCCTACGAGGCGCAGAACTCTTGCTTGCAACATCTGTCATAGGGAAATCACTTTGATGCGTCATTATTTACCCTTACCCTTACTGCCAGTTTTACTACCCCCTGCACAAGCCGCCCTGCCGCGTCAACACCAAACAGTAGCATTTTCTCACAAATAGTATGTGGCAAAAAAAAAAAAAACATTTTGTCGTTTTTTTTTTCTTTTTCATATATCATGTCAGCTTTTCACATGACGCCACAATTTGAAATAAAGCCGGCATATAAGTAAATAAACCGTGACGCGAATTTAAATAAAAGAAAAAAGTAACTGACAAATCAGCGGATTTATGCCAAGTCCTTTGAAGCGCTGCAAAAGTGTCACAGGCACGTGCGTGGCCCAGGATAGATAGACGCCCGCCCACATGTCAACAACTTGCAGGAAGAACTCTTCACGCCAGCAGCACTAAATAGTACGAGATACCTATGCAGAGGCCTATAAGGGTCTCATGCTCGGCGCCTACTAATGAGCCCTGCGTTAATAAAAGTTTCAATTGAATACTGTCTAGACGATTTGGAGCTACTGAAGCATTTCTATGAAATGTTGCATGTTTGACGGCAGATGTGCATTGAATATGCCACTATCTGTGACATTTATTTTTCACTACTACGCGCTATTCAAAACAAATTTCACCCTGACAAATAGGCTAAAGGTATCTGAAACAACTTGTATGTATGTACCATATATGTATATCATATTACCCAGCGTATATAGAGGAACCGCAGCGTGCAAATGCAACTTGACGTATGCCTGTCACGTCCATACAGATATTCAGTTGAGGGAGGATAAATGTATTGGGATCGTGCCGAGGAAACCCGCAAAATGTGGCTTGTTGTGAAAAGGAAGCCGCTGCCAGACAGACGGTCGACCCACACAAATGTATGCATAACAAGTAGGAGGATCCTCCTGTTATTGTGTAGGTTTTTGATGACAACGTCGCGTGGCTATGTAGTACATATAAGTATTCTGGCGATAATTAACAAGTTCTGTACATTTAAATGTAGATCACTTGAGGGCTTTTGGAGCTGGGTGCAACCGGAAACGAAAAAATTGAGTGCGCACTTCAGTGAAGTTTTATTTGAGTCACCGTACCGGTAATTTAATCTACAAATAGTTTGGTTTCATGCACTCCATATAAACTTACTTATTTTAAAACCTGTCATGTTTAAGGGTTTTTTTTTTTTTTGCCAAAAAATGTACGCCTTCTCCCTCAATTCTATAAAAAATGCCCAGCCAGTCTTTACAATTTGACCAAAAATGAAAATCCGCTTAAACTTAATGCTCTATTGTATGGCTTTTTGTGTCTGCCCATAAATTTTATGCTACTGAACGCCTTGAAGTAGACTAAGGCATACTAACTATGTATAAACGGAAAAAAGTTGAAACTGCTGCAGAGGTGTCCGACTGTGGGATGCCCTCCATACATTTCCTCAAAATCCGTTACAATCTGCGTCAAGTTTTTTATTGATACGTTAAAGATTGAAGGCGTCTTTAATACGTTGGAAGAGGTATAGGCAATGTTGGTTTTAAAAAAAGGCAATTGGAGTGTTCACCTTGTTGGGCACAAATGCATAAAGGCAAGAATACCCGACTAACAACGTGAGCAACTCTAACAACGAGACATCATTTTTTAAAAAAGAAATAGAAAAACAAATTCTACTAAACATAAAGTTTTAGATAATTGTCAGTAGAACAACATTGCATTATGGGGCAAACGACTAACTTAATAACTTTAAAATAAAAAAACATTTTTTGGTTTACTTTTTTTTATTGGTCTTATAATAACCAAATAAATGTAGATGTGGCAAAAATGGGCTTGCTAAAGCCCCTTTTTTATTAAAAAAAACAAAATGTTCTGAAATATAAAAAAATTTTAATTTCATTGTTAATAATAAGTCTACTACACGCACTTATTCCTCATGCTCTTTGTTGTTCTATGTTGCATTGGAATTCGAGTTGATCCATAGCAAGCTCAACATATTGATTGTTAGACATGCTGCCTAGTCAAAGAGCTTGATAATAAATTTAAAACTTCAGAAGGAAGACACAGTCTTTTTTGTGTTTGGATACGTCTGTCTAGTTTAATTGATGATATAATGGGATCTGATGAATCTATTGCTAGATCTGCACCTTCTTTTCTTTGAGTTCTACCACTTTTGGAAATATATGGCACTCTAGGCCATCCTACGCGTCTCACCTTTTTTTAATGTAAATAATTGTTTCCGAATTTAGCCAACTTGCATTTCTTCTTTCAAATTGCTTGAAAATTCTTATGCAATTTATCTAATTCGAAGACAACCGGTAGCAAAAGCGTTTACTTTTATCAGCTAAAATTCTCGTTTCATCTTCACTGGCACCTGTTCAGTTATTGCCGCTTTAAGGCAATTAAAAATGGCATCCCCTTTTGCGTTTTCCCCTGCGTCGTCATTGACTTCCACGTGGCAAACAACTACGCTTTTTCGAACCTTAGGTGTTGACCTACAAAATAAAATTTCCGCTAAAAAGCGCAAAAGAGCGCTTTAATATGAAATGCATTTGAAAAATTATTGAACATTCTAACACAAACAACAAACTTTATTGGTGGAATGAGCTGGGTTCAGTTTGTAGCTCTAATTAAAAACTCATTTTTGTTCCAAATTTTTGCTTGTTGAATGGTTAGCAATTACACACTATTGGGAGGACGGCACAATTAATCACTCTCATTGAACTGCATCTTAAAAATTTCACTTTTGTTGCCTAATTATTCTATTTTAGCAATTTAAAGTTGCATGCAACTTAACAGCAGTGTTTAACAGCTGATAACTCAACAGCGGCACGATCTGTTAAAATTGTTGGTACTTAACATAAGAGTGCACTGCAACAACAAAATTTAATTTCAATTACATTAAAAAAAAAATACTTTTGGCTGTTTTGTCTTCCAATATACTAGACGCACTAAATAATATCATTTATAGTATTGGTGCTTTTTACAACACTCTTTTTTCATAGTCAAGGGTCCGAGTAGGGCGTAAATGCCGTTGTTTTGGACTTTTTTTGCCCTTTTACCTAAGTAAACATCGAAAATTTTTATTGTTTATTAAGCTAACACGACACTGATAAAATAATTGTCTTAATTTAAGATTTTGTTTGTGAGATCGCGGCAGAATGGAAATGAAAGCAGAACAAGCATTTTTTGGATTCATTTCAAAAATACCTCTTATGATTGAAGATTTTAAATTGTATTTAACTTTCAAAATAAGAATTAAAATAAGCTTGGAAAAGTCTAAATCGTGACATGATCGGATTTTGAACAATCTTAAAATAAAATTTTTCTGAAGAATACATTTCTATCATTTTTAAAATGAAAGGACGGGTTTTAAACCAAAATATCTTAAAAATTGTTATTTTCGGCGCTATAACTATCTTAAAATAAGTTTTGTGTGGTTGAATTCACAATAGATTGAGACCAGAATAATTTCACTTAAATCCAAAAATAAATCATTTTGAGAAAAAAAAAAATTGAAATTTTCAAATTAAGAATTTGTTGTCTTAAAATATGATTATTTTTCAAATTAATATCCATAAAATCGAATTTTATAGGAGTAATATCCTCGTACGTACAAATTGTTCTTTGAAAGTGTTCAGCTGTATCCTGTTTTGCTTAAAGGGGTCTAAAATCCCATTTGGGATATTTTTTTTATATGAAGTTTTGTTTTTCCGTGCGAAATATTTCGTGCTGCGTATAGGCCTTAACTTGCAAGTATGAGTAAATATAATAAATTAGATTAGAGGAAAAATATAAGAACAAAAACCTTTTTTAGCTATTGACTAAAAGTTAAAACTAACTTAAACTAGTAACGAGCAGTAGGTTTCAGCTTTTGCTCACATTCTGAGGGCAACAATTACAATAAATTTTATTAGCAGTTAGGCTGCTTTAAAAAATACCAAGATATACTATACTTTATACTAGTTTTAGATTTTTTTCTGACAGACTTGCCGTTTTTAGTCAAATTTGCAAGAAAACGAAAAACTCTAAGCCAGTCTTCGGACTTGTACCAATGGGATATTTGATTGAAAAAATAATAAGGAAGCTCCAAAAAAATCCAAGGAATCATTAAAAAAAGGTAATCCATTGCAGGAGAAGATTGGCTTCAAGAAGCTAATTAATTTAGTAAAAAGCATTAGATTTTCGTTTTAAAGTTGTAGCGGATACCACAAAAAAAAAGAATGCAATAACAATCTTTTTTTAAATCAAGTATTCAATTAAATTTTGGTAGTAAAAATTTTACTTTCTTGTTTTTTTCCCCTATACCAAAAATTAATTTTTATGTTTTTATTTTTGTAAACGATTTTTTTGCCAAATTAAATTATTAATTATGAACATTTTTCGATAAGTTAAAACCTAAAGGTGTCCGAATAAGTTCTGCAATAATCTATAATACCCTTCTCTGGTTGAAGGGTATGAAAAGAGCCTATATAAAATGTTTTTGAAAAAAGTATTTTATAAATTCTGGCTACAAGTCATGAACACAGAATTCGTTGCGGCATAAAAAGTTGGACATAGTTGCAGTTTGTCGTACATTTGCGGTAGTTTTATGGACTGCTTGGAGAGGGTTGATGATAAGTACTACAGAACAGCAGCCCCACCCATTTTGGGAGCAGTCCGTCTCCTGGCAGACTTCTACCACAATGCACACAGTTTTTATTTAGTCAAACGGTCTGTAAAGTTAGTGGTACAAGTTACAGTGTTTGGTTAAAATGCAGTTCTAATCCTTGACAGATAAAATATGAGACGCGTTTAAGTGTTTCTTTGTATTGAGGTTAAATACCTTGCGCAGCGGGTTAGGGAATGTTTGTTTAAAAGCCTTGCAATTGTTGGGAAATTTTGAAATGGTTTGCTTGGGTTGGACTGACCTTTGCCGCAGGAAGACTTTTAATGTAGTGGGTGGGTCGGCTACAGTGCATAATAGTCCAAGAGAAAACATTTATAAAGAGCAAAATTACTGGATCAAACGGCTGCCACTAAAAGAATGTTGCCATTAGGATTTTAAAATTTTTGGCGTATTCCGTAATAATTAAGATTAAAAAATTGAAATCTTGTTACCAAAAATGTTTGGGATTAATGCCAAAAGAAATGGGCTTCTGAACCACAGTGCAATAGAAAATCCTACCTTTATTATGTGCAGGGTCGAAAATAAGTGAAACGGGTGATTTTTACCAATATTTACCCAGTTTAGTTTAAAACTTTGAATTTTTGTAAGATTTTTAAACAATTAAAAAAAAAAATTACATTTTAATGAAGAAAATAATGCTGCACCCCGATTTTGTAGAGAATTTTACGGTCTACAATTTTTAAGGTATTCTACATATATTTTTTTAAGTTTTCACTTTTATTAAAAGAAAAATTTTTTAAAGAGGCAGTGTGTAATTTTATTGTTAGATAATAATTATTTTGATTGTTAAATATAAGCTTTATATGGAATTTCACTAATAAACGATAAAAAAAAAAGTTACATTTGTTGATAGATAGCTTGAGAAATTTTTGAGATATTTAAAAAAAAAGAGCTTGATATTGGCTGGCACGTCTATCATCTATGTAAACATCATTACAATCCATGATACAAATTTATGTAGTGTCCCGCTTTGCTTCCAATTTTGGGTTAAGGTGTTCCCATTAATTTTTTACCCATAAAGTTCGTATTCTGAAAATATCGAAAAAGAAAGCACTCCTTGTTAGGTATTAACTAACATTGCTTTTTCTATTTTCCGAACTATAAAATTAAACGATAAGATGATATAAATGTAGAAATCCCAGCAAACTAAACCCAAAGGTCAAGTGACCTGGACAGTAAAAAGGGGCTGCCAATTCTAAAAGTCTTTTCAACACATGAAGAGGCCATTCAGTCTACGATACAGCAAGGCTTACCGGGAGCAGTGACAAAGCGACAATGTTACTTGTAGATACTTCGTGAGCATTTCTTTTTTATGACAAAAGGCCATTTGAGTTACTACAATAAGGGAAAATGAAATAAAAGTAAACACATAAACGAGCAGAGAGTATGGACATATGAATGAATGGATCTTTGCTTGTATGTTCTTTAAAAGCAACAAAAAGATACAAAAAAAAAATCCAAGTTGAAAAACACAAAAAGCGACGCCCATTAAAAGTTACTTAAAAATTGACAACAATTCATGTCAGAACGTTTACGAGAGCAGTTTGAAAAGTTACTGGCATGGTCAAGACACTATAGAGCAACTACTTAGTTTATATCATTTTTTATGAGGAATCAGCCACTGAACAGGAAAGAACTTTAACATATTTAGGAAAAATAATAAAATAGAGCTGCAGTCATTAGATATATATTCTTTAAATTTATAAGATAAATATCGTATTAGTAGCTATTTACGTGGACTTTTTAAAGGTTAGTTGAAGCGCGATTAAACAAACATTTTTTGCGAAAACCGCCCAGACTGGCCAAGAGAAGTCGCTAATCCACAAATGTTTAATAAAATCCACGGAATAGTAAATGACGATAGATTAGTAAAGAAGCGAATAAGTGGATCATAAATTGCACCAATTTTTATATACATCTGAGAAAGCTATCTATCAGATGGGTGCATCGTATGCTATTTCTGAAGAACTTTTCAGAACTGCGCGGCTTCACAGCTATGAAGAAACCTAAAATCCACCAGCGACAAAGGCACAGTCGAAAAAGGTAATTTTTGAAAGCGATGATTTTTCGAAATTCCCGTGATATACCGATTACCTTGAGCGGGGTAGTTGCAAGGAAAAATGGATGCAGGGTATATTACTGCCAGGCAGCGATTGGACTGGTTTACCATGGGATTAAGAGTATTCATTACTTTTCAGCCTGCCCTCGTTCACACACACACATGCAAAGGTTTGCGCTCAAGTGAGTGGAAATAATCACAAACAATAGAACATGCAACTGCAACAATAACAACAACAGAAACAACAACTGCGGGCAGCAAGTTGACGTAGCAGTTGCAGCATTTCGCTGCTCCACGTCGCCTTGAAGTGCGAAAGCAACTTGACAACGGTTAATAATTGACAATGTTGCAACATGCGCCTCACGCCTCTTGCCACTCAAATAAGCAAAACGCAGATTAAGCAGCCAAGGCACTCAGTCGTCTCAGTCGCAGTCTGCAGCGTCTTCAACGGCTGCAACGTCTTTTGTAGAGCTGCCTCAAATGCATTTTTAAAGTGTTGCATACACTGCACTCGACACCCACCAACGTTGCAACTATGCGACGTTGAACTTCAATTGAGTCAGCCAGCAGTGACGCCAGCGGCGAAGCCAGCAGCGCTGCAGATTAACACAAAAATTGAAGCAAGTTGGGTTGGGCTACACTGCTGCTGCACTGTGGCAGCCAGTTGACATTGATGTGGAACGGAGCAACTGCCCAGGCGTAGCGAGTATCAGAGTATCTCGGTAAAGCACTTAGATACATACAAATGTACATATGTATGTAAGCCCCCGCCAGGCTCAGGCCTCAAGCACCTTTGGTTGCATTTTATGTGGGTGTCAAAGCCGCAAAACTTTCTCGCTCCTCTTGTTGCCTGGGAGCATCGTAAGAACAGGCAACAGACACACACACACACACTTGCACACACACACACTCACACAGGCACTTATATAAAAATTATTAATGTCAACTTCCTACAATTTGAATACATAAATTGTATCTTAAAGTTGTTGCTATGCCTTTAATGCGATATAATTGATGCACAATGTATGCTTTAATATCCGTACATCATGGCTATTCATTATTCATTATGCATATAATGTACTGGCTAAATGGCTAACTGATTTGATTAACAAGACGCATGTATCTGTGAGATACATTGAGCTACTTTGAGCGCTCGCTCGCGAATTATTGCCTACGACCCCGTGCATATTAACCTTTTCCCTTAGAGGCGACCAAATATGACTCACTGGCCGACAGCCAACATTAATGGCAACTGCAAAAAAAAAAAACACAAAACAAAAAAAAAAACTATTGGCTTAGGAACGCCCAACTTTACATACCCTTTCTTTCATAAAAATAAAACATTTGCTTCTATAGCAACGTCATACACTGCAATTAGGGGAATGCAATTTAACAAAAAGATGTTGCCATAGAGCAAAGTTGAATAGAATTTTATGTAAAAGTTTGTCAACAAATTTTAAAATTTGATTTATTTTTGGACTTATATAGTTTCGCGAAAATTCGAATATCTGTCGAGTATACTCTAAAAACAATTTTTTGAGGACGGAATTATGGCAATTGTGAAGCATATGAAGGTGAGAATGGAAAAACTTCAATGGGGTTTTGTGTTCGAATAAAACGAATAAAATTTTGTCTCAGTTTTAGAGTTTGTTTTAAGCTCGTCTTATAGGTACATTTGTCTATATCTTTGAACACAACTATTCAATACTGATAATATTTGATATCGTTGCATACACAGAAATAAATACCCTTTTATACTCTTGCATCATTTTTATGTAGTAGCTTGTGTGAAATAAATATTATTAAGTACTTAAAAACACTTGATCGTATTCTCAGTTCAGTTCTTATGTTTTTAGCTTTCATCTTATTTAGCAATATCGAAATATCGGTCTACAGATATAGATAAAAAATATATAAATATTAGATATAGATAGATAGATAAAAAATAAATATAAAAGTCTAATAAAAAGAAATTGGCCGGAAAATCCTTTAGGGATTTTACTAAGCCCATCTATTATCCACAATTGGAACCATCCCGCACCAGATTGGCTGTTACACAATGAAATATATTTCACATTTTTTGTTGTCGATAACTTCTAATATTTCCCTTGCACTTTTCGATAAATTGTAATATTTTCTTTGCATTGTTGCCACAGCTCTGCACTTTTCGATAACTTCATATCGTTCACATTTTAGTTTGACTAAAATATTGTAAGTACTTCAAATTTACTCAATAATATTAGCATTGGCAACAATATTTTTTGAAATAAACAACGATTTAGCTATTTTTACAAAGGAATTTTTTTTGGCGCAACGCATCAAGCCTGTCACACCCATCAGTTATCGATATGACAATCTGTGAACGATTGTATGCTGAAAATTCGTTTTTTGCATACCAATTTTGGTTTGACTTAGAAATAAAATAATTAATAATAAATATCTATGAATCGAATCATATCAAAGAATATTTAAAAAATTATGTCAGTTATTGTTTTTGCCAGTTCCATTTGATTTTTCTTGCGACAAAGCAGTCGGGTTCAAACCACTCAATAATTTCGTTTTCATGAAATTGGGAGCAGCAAACATTTGAACTTGAAACGAACTCGCATATTTTATTCGTTCTTAGAGCATTAATTACACTAGTTTACAAATTTAGGGGTCATCGAGTGAACCTTCGTAAAAAAGTGGTTTTTAGGGTAATTTTGGGTCGAGAAAAACGAAAATGGCAACTTTTTTTTTTTCTTAAGCACCATTTTCGAGATATTTTCGAAAAACATGTTTTTGGGCACTTATTTCAGTTATTCGTCAATATCTACAAAATTTTGTATCGACATAAAAGACGATTAGATCAATAGGTATTGATGTGCTCTTTACAGTGATATATAATTATGTACAGATTAAGTAAAAATTATAGAAGTTACAAGCAACCGAAGTCGAAAAAAAGTGTAATTTTCGACCATTTACCAAAATTGCCAATTGAATGAATTCTATTATAGATCATAAACCAATTAGGCTAGTCTAGACCCGCTGTGCTGTTCACAAAAAAGATTCGTTTCAAAGTTCCAGATCGTGCGTTTAGAAGCAAGCTCACTTAGCTGTGATAATGGATACCCTTAATGAATATCTCTAATTCATTATGAGGTTTGAATTGCGGGTTCGAAACTAATGTTTGCTACTGTTGAGGTTCAAAAAACTTTCATGTAGATGTTCGTAAAGATCAACGCTAAGATATAGTTTACAAAATAGGCATCACTAATTGGCTGCTCCCTAAAATTCAGAGTACTCAGCATACCTCCCCCTGTAAGTGTATAAACAGAGCAACGACTGACTGCCAAAATATCGATTTTCCTTTGCAGTTAAATGCCCCTTATGTATAGTATGTCAGTCATCTTGTGGGTGTGTCCGGCTATCTGAGGAGCTACATGTGCCTTATCTGTGCTGGTTAATGTATCTACGTGTGTGTGTGTGTGTGGAAGGCATTTTCATTTTCAAGGAAGCCCTTCAAAAGTTTTTTGCTTTATTTTTTATGCAACGTTGCGCGTCGGTCAGTCAGTTTGCTCTGTCTGACAATTATCCGCTTAACATGCCGATTTGTGTTGGGGGCAAAGCGACAATGCGCGCCGCTACTTAAAGTAACTTAAAGTTACAATTGCATTAGATATTGGTATGTTTAATGAAAAGCCCATGCGCACATAAATTGAAATGACAGCTTAATATATTTCCAATTTAATGGCTATCCACATAATGCATGAAACAATGGCTTTATCTTATAGATACAATGCAGCAGCTAGCCTTAATGAAGCTATAATGTTGCTGCTGCTGTTGCGACTGCTGATGATGCAGCTCATTTTCACGGCTTTCCAAGCCAACAAATGATTTTCAGTTGCGGCAACAAAAACCCAAACGCCGAATGACGTTGAGCTGACAGTTGAAAAAAAAAATCGAAATATAATTACAAAATGCCAGCACGAGCCGTTGAACTTTTTCCTAGCAAGCAAAAGCACACAGATACTTTTGTATCTTTTGCAGCTGTAACGGATTTAACTTTGAAGTGGTTTCTTGCACTTGACACTGCCACAAAGCGCAATGCAGGAAATTGATTTGTTATTGAACTGTACACTCCAGCTGCGTGGGCTTAGGCTTGAGAGAAAAAAAAAAATTCCGCAAAGTATCTATGCCAATTCATGCACATGTGTAGGAATTGATCAGCGGAAATAAGCTTAACGCGTTTTCCAGCCAAACTGCAAAAAGTAAATAAACGTAATCCGAGTCAACCACAGACGCAACGCCAAGCCAACCGCTGCCCAGGTGTAATGGACCAAATGCTCTGTCCGTCCTAGAGATTTTGAATATCATATATTTTGAGGTCGATATTGAATATTCGATAACGATATTTGCTACATTTATAAGACATGATTAAATTATGACCTTAGAACACAACATTTTTGTTGGGGTTTACTTAGTGATGTTCAGATGATAGCCGTGGTCATAGGTATGCCAAAAAACAATTCATCCTAACAATAGTAACTTACTATTAGTAAGTGATAATAAAGTTTAGGGTAGGTGGTATTAAATAAATTAAAACATATACGAGTAAGTTGTTTATTTAGTAAAGGATGAATATAGACAAGTTTGTTCAAAACCATATGAATGAGAATTCAGAATTTTCAGAAGTCGTTTTTTTTCTTATGAGCTATTTTTTTGTTTAAATTATTTTGGGTCTAAAATTTCGTAATAAGACATTTAAGAAATCATTTTATATTTTTAGGTTATTTTTTTTATATTTTATAGGTAAAAGCTAACAAGCTAGAGGAATTTTGTAGTAGTTGGGAGGATACAATTTTTTTTTAAATTTTTTTCAACATCTTTTTATTAAGGTTGAAAAACTTTACAAGCTTTAGGACTGTTTTTAACAAAAATTTTGGTCTTGGTAATCGTTGCCAAGGTCACATAAATTTAGTTTCATCGTTTCAGTCTTTGACGGGATCAAATTTCTCCTCTTCAGTTTAAATACTGGGACCGTTCATCTATTTCTCCTTGCAAAGCTTTTGTGATAGACAATCAGCCTAACATCGAATTTACTGGATAAAAACGGGATCTGTTCCTTTACGGTGCTCAGAGTCGCGATGCACAGTCAAATTACAGACCAGTAGCGGTTTTTATAAAATGTTTCCTTTTTTTTAATTTTTCATAATAAATTATTTTGCTATAATTTATTTCATCCCCTTTATTTCGAGAAATACTACTTTCTTTTAAGAAAAAAAAACCAAAACTCCGATAACGATCTTTTTGTCAGTATCGAATCCAATTAGTATCAAGTTTTTTTTCAAATACTCAATACTTCGTTTCGATATTGGAATATGGATCACCTATTTGGGTGCTCTCAATACGCCATAACCCATATAAAATTGCATCGGTTCAAAGTAAATTTTTTATAAGTTTCGTCTGTCATTCGTAATCGTTGTTCCCCTTAATTTAAGACCCTCCAGCTGAAACATTGCAACCGGAACTATGAAACATTTTTGACCTCTTTATTTAGGGTAAAAAGCATCTGCTATGATAAACTTTGGAACATATTTTTTTAAGTGTAAAATGCTCCTTATTATTTATTGTGTATAAGTTTAACTTAAAAAAAATTTTAGTAACAAATAAATAAAATAAACAAATTTGCTGCTGAATTTGCGGCTCGTATTTCAAGGGTTCCATAAATAGCGACCGTTCACTGCAATTTGAGGCCAATTGCCAAGTTCAAGCGTTAAGGATGCCATAAAGATCATGGCTGGTGGTCGCTCTTAATTAAATTGCTGCATGGATTATTTGTCAGACGCCAATGCGATGGCACAGCAGCGTGGGTGGTGCCACAGTTGGTTGTGGCAACCAAAGTTAATTTTGTTTTCTTCATTTAATTCTCTTATTAATAAGAGCAGAGCGGAAATGTAAAGCTGTCGTTAGGCACTGACACAGCCTTATCTCAGAAAATGGTCAAAAGAACTGCTCTTAAAAGTGCATCCAGCTCATTCAAATGTTAATTTTGCTGAGTTGGCGGCACACGTGCAGTCGCAACTTCCAAGTCTTGCAACGCGAGTGTCCAACAGTTGAATGTCATTAGCACATTGTCGCCTCGGGGTCTGGTTGGGAAACTCAGCTCGAGCGTGCGAGAAAAACTAACAAAAACAAACAAATATGTTACAACGAAGTTTATACACACTTTTTCTGAATTGTTGGCTTTTTGTGAATGATCCAGGACATTGGCCGAGAGCCATGGTTCAGCCACCTTAGGTCCAATGCTATTTATAAATTTTGATACTATTTTTTGACGATATAAGTTAGTTAAGCAACAGACCGAGATCATCCAGAGACCTTGCGTCCCATTATGATTCCTAACAACCAGAAAAGAAAGTAAACAGAATGGTAGAGAAAGACGGTAGGGTGCAATAGCTGGTAGGTGCCTCCATTCTGCTTAGTCTTTTTCATTGCTCTCCATTTTAAAGATTCGATAAAAAAGGCCAGGTTTTTTTTTGAGCAGATTTGCTAGGTATCCCAGATCAAGGAAGGCCAGATACTGTGCATTAGCTAAGAAGTGTAGGGCTGTCACATAACAGGTGTTAAACGCTTTCTACCTCCATCTCGTGTCCGCTACTACGAAAAAATCGTTATGAAGAACATGTATCCTCTCAACCATTTGGCCTATGGTGCAGTGCACCCTTGCAACTCCTGTCACCATCCTGGTCATGTTCTTATGGAATCGCAGGAGTCCGGATGTTCGCTTTCTTTACCAGAGTGCTTAGGAGATGTGACAAACGGACGGAGCGTTCCATAGCCGTATATTTGGCTTTAGAACTCTATAACTCCTACACAGTTTATTGCTCTATTGATAAATCATACTAAGAAACATAAATTTTTGGTGCTAAGGAAACTTAGCGAGATGAGATAATTTCCAAATAGCTTATGCAATCTATTTTACAGCAGAAATAAGTATCTGCAGAATTCTAGAAGAATTACAGAAATATAGTGACATTATTTGAATTTTTTCCAAATTCCAGAAGCTTCATATCTCACTGCTCTCGAAGTTAAATTTTTTTACAGAAACCTGCATTTCGTCTATAAAAAAGTATAAAAAACTATTCTTCTATGAAATGTAACTTTTTGTTTTTTGCCAGAGAGAGCTTGGCTACTATTCTTTTTTCATTATGATCACCTCCGATTACTCTACTAAATTACGCCTTCTTCAGCACTTTTTGATAAGTATTTTAAGATCAACTCCAAATTAATTGGAAAATCCAAAATATTAGACATATGTACTTAACTTTATCGTAAAAAAGACTTAAATGCACAGGGGGAAACCTGTCGAGAATAGGAACTTACAGTCTTCAAAAAATATGAAGCTTACAGAATCTGGACAAAATCTCGCAAAAGTCAAAAAATCAAGAATTTAAGAAATACCAAAATTTATTAACAATGGGCTTAGAGGTATCTTTATGTCTGGAGCGTCTATTCTAAGAATTGTCACTTTTTCGACTTTCCTTGATGAGAGTTTCCAAATACAATTTGTTTTTATAAGTTGTGCACTATACCCTACCTAAAGGGTATATGGTAAAATGTTGCTTGCAAGTTCGTTAGCGGTTTGGGGGAACATCCGTAAGTGGTTCCTATGGCCGTTGTTGTTGTTTTAGTTGCTTACTGGCCGGAAACGGCACTAGTTACATGCGCGGACTGGCAAAGCAGCTAACACCTGAACCACGTATTGGTCAACTAAGCTTGGAAATTGTTTGCGTTCAGTCCGCGATTTAATGACGTTGGCCCAAGATTTGGCGTTTCTTTCGTATGCTTGCGGCCAAAGTCTTAAAATTGATTGTACCGGTGTGGCAGAAACACCCACACTTGCCACATTGCACAAACCTAGCAGAGTATTCAGTGCAGCTGCTGGATGCATTGAAATGTTCCATTTCAAGTTCAGGGCAATTCAAGAGCACATGGCATAGAACGGCGGAAAAGGGTACAAAGCCAACAAATGGACCAGCGACATGCAATTTCCCAATCGCAGATACAGATACTTACAACAACAACAACGACGACAACGGTGTTCCATGGCAGCAAAAACAACAACAACGTTTAAAAATAGCAACATGTCACCATCAATGTGGCAATGAAGCAGAAGCAATCCGAGAACGATGTGATTCGGAACAAATGCATAACGAACCGACAAATATTCGGTTGCAGATGATATTTGAATGCGCTTTAATAAAATTATGGAAATTAAGAAAGCCGAAAATAATCAAAGTTTCAGAATTAATTAAGAGTGAAAGACAGACACAAATCCCGCATCTTCCCATCACTAAATCGAAAATTCTAAGTATTCGGGACTGAGTAACGCTTTTCCTTTGGTGAAAGATATGTTTGTAAGTAATTAATTAAATTATTGTCTTTAGGCATAGCCTTAGTTGACTTACCTTTTTGATTCACACGATGCTCACAATATTATGAAAACCTTTAATGAATAAAACAAAACAATTATTAAGAATTATTCCGAAGCTTAAATTATATAATTGTTGTTGCTTAAGTCTAACCCATCTGTTTTTTCGCTACACCGGATATTTCCGATTCGAAATAACTCATTGAACTGTGATCATTTTTTAACAATATTGGAAAACCATTTTCAAGTGATATTTGATACTAAACACGTTTTTATGCATTACTTACTAACAGAGCCCAAAAAGTAAAAATATTCTTGATCAGCATCAACAGCCACGTCAATATAGCCATGATTATCTGACAATCCGTCTGTTGGTTTGTCCGACCGTAAAAACAAAGAATATCAGAGACTTTAAAAGGTACAGGTAGAGGTTATGCTAACATTTTGCCAGACTCTATAAAAGCTGCCAGTTCAATTTTCATAGTACAAATTGGTCAATTCTTATTTTGTAAATTAAATATAAAAGTTAATAACACAGGATTACAGCAAAATGTATCCTAAACATGTTTTACTCGAAAACGAAGTCAAAAAAATTTCTTCATGGAACGGATTTAGAGATATTACATTTTTCGAAAATAAAAAAAAGTGTCTTGACTTAAGAGCAAATATCTCTGGTTGTACTAAACTGACTGGACTTAAGGCTCCCAGCTATAGGGAACGCGAGCAGCAGAAACATTCACATTATCCAGCGAGCTTAAACCATAGATCCTAAGAACTATCACTGGGGCACTGTTTTACGTTTGGGACGAAAATATTTAAAGAGTCCTGAACATCCAACCTGTTAAAGATGATATAGTAAACGAATAGCAAAATACTACATGAAATTATCTTCGCACCCTAAACATATATCAAGATTATTAACTCGTCTATGCAGCCGATCTCGTCTTCGACGCAAAAACCTTCCAACCCAGCTATAAGTACTTAGGGCCGCACAATCTAAAGTACAGTCTAAAAGCTGTTAGATATTAAGATTTGCAAACTTATAGTTAGCCTTCGATATCGGAAGTAGATTCAATATTTAATGCACAAGTATAAAAAAAATATCCGAATTTGGACCTTTTACAATCTTACTTTGAGCTAAAAAAAAAAATTGTAAAATGAGCCGTACAAATCTAATTTCAAGTTTTTTAAAAAGCCGAAAGTAAAAATTTTTAGAACTTTTTTTGGTCCAACTTAATTTTAATTGTTCTTATTTTAAGATTTTTTATCCTTTAAAGCTGTTCTTTCATTCTAGAATTGTAAAAAAATGTATTCAGAAAAAATTGATTTTTTCTATAGAATCCGATCAAAATCTGTCAAAATTTCTTTAAAAAATGCTCAAAAATAACGTTATCTTTGCTAGGTTAATTTAAAAAATTACGTAATTATTTTTTTTCACTTTTTCATTTTTCGTGACCTATTGTTATTTTTCTGTAACGTCGTATTTAAACCATTCATTTTACTTCAAAGACTTTAAAAATAAAACGCTATCTTAAATATTTAAACTATTACTTTATTAAGCTTACAAAAGAATATTTTTTTAGAGCTATCAGGAACTCAAGAAAAAATCCAAATAAAAACATATACAAGAAATGTTGAAAACCATGGATTAATGTTTTCTGAGCTGCGAATTGAAAACTTTTACATGCCAAACAAGCCTTATGAGGTTTCATTTCGAAATTTTGTATTATTCAAATGTTTAAATAAACTTGGGGTTGCAACTGGCCAAGTAGTAGAAAGGACTGTAGGACTGTATATTATATACAATATTATAAACACGTAAGGAAGTACAAAGTTATTTTTTTAAGTTTTTCTTTTGTACATTATTATCTCTACTTGATTTCGCTATTGATGAAACCTTCTCCTAAACTATTGTCCATTAAAACTCAAGTACCCAATCATTGGCTTTCACCAGCTCAAGAAAATTGCAATGCCCTGCTTTGAGAGTACCCAAGCAAAGTTGCACTGCTGCAACATCACGACCATGCAGCTTTGATGGTTTTGATAGTGCGCCCAATTGGCCAACGGAGAGTACGCTATGGGGCGACTGAGGCAGCAGCAGCGGCACAGACCATTTCCAGATTTGCTCTGTCACTGGCGGCTAGTGACGATTAGAAAGGATGACAAAAAACTAAAGCTCAAGATACAACCTGATGCTGACATGGCTGATTTTTCGTTCGAATGCCAATGCAATCAATGTGTTGAGCGGGGGCAGCGCAGCACCAGCGGAGGTTTAACGTGTGCGTGATGCGCATGAGTGGCGCGTCATTGCGCCTTAAATGGGAGCAGAGCAGCGTTGGTTGGGCAGGCACATAACAACCTAGTGCTTACGAAGTGCCCCTTGCATGTTGGAAAATGTGCATCAAGTTGACTGCAATGGCAAGGGAGTGGGTAAGGGGCAGCTGTGTGCAGTGTGTTGCAATTTTTAGACATTATTCATTGTTTTGTCGCGTTTTTTTTGTAGTTTTTTTTTTTTTTGTTTTCCATCAAAGCGCAACGATGCGTTTATTAAAGACAGATGAGTGGGCAGGCTAAATAGTAATCGGAAGCAGATGGAAATTTCCTCCCACAGATAACTATTGGATCACCAATTTAAACGAAATCTTTTTCCAAGCACATAAGCGTTTCTTGAAAAATACATATATAATTTAGAGGATGCCAAATCAGGAGAATATGGTGGCAGGGGAATCATTTAATCAACATCGATTCTGTCTATGTATGTCTATGTATATATGTATTTATTTATTCAAGTTTATCGATCAACATCCTGGCACAGGCATCTCAACAAATCATTGTCGTAACCTTATTGATTGACTTACATGACTTGTTCTGTTCTTATGTACGTATACTCAAAATATGTGCTCTACTATCCACAGTTAGAGGTCCTTTAGAGAGAAAGGTCATACCTTCAAAGCTATTAACTAGTTCGCGTCACAAATCCGATGGTGCACCGACTTATATCGTGAAGTGGCCAGAGCTTAGGATTTAAAAAAAAAAATTTTGGAAATCATATTTCCAAATTGTTCAAATATGCTCGAAAAAACAAGAAGTCAGACTCGGAAAGAACTCGTGCAAAACAGTATTGTATTCGAGCTACTCTGAAAAGCACGATAAATGTAACTTGATTAAGAAGCTCGGTGGCATCAAGATATACAATTTTTTAAGACAAAGTCTGTTATGTAGTAGTCGAATGTGTAAATTCCAATTTAAGCCATGATGTTTAAAAATATGGAATCGCTTTTGTACCAACTCTATTCGAAACCGTTCTTATCTGTTCCTAGTCTCATCATCTGTTTTAAGCACAGAGCTCGTATGAATGCACAATTTTAAAATTTATTTATTTTCTTCCATCACCTACCCTAACTGATGCTTTATCTACAAACAGCTGATGTAAAATACTCATAATAAAAAGTAAACCTTACTTTTCAGCCTGCCCTCGTTCTGCAACAACAACTACAACAACGGCGGGGGTGCTGTTTATACTTGGCTTGGCAGAACTGTGTACTATGGACTCTGCATTGAAATTGTCTTCCCTTTTTTGGCAGGCGAATTTAATCGGGAACTGAAAATCAAAGCACAAAAGACAAAAGTTACTTATACAATGCAACAAGCAACAACGACAGCCAACAACAACAACTACTGACAGACTTTGGGCTTGGGGTCGCTCTTCCCATTGAATGCGCCCTGACAGCTATAACTCTTCCCTGGCTGACTTTGCGATGTTGCCGTGTCATTTCCTTTTGTGAATTATTGAAATTGCGCAGTCTTCGATTGATCTGCGTAATTTATGTGCCAACCATTGTAGAGGAGTTCTACTGTTCAGGGGTCGCAAGACTATCAGATATACCAGAAGTCGTCAGTCTGATTGACGGTGGAAACAATCAATCAATCAATCAGTTAATAGTCAAGATATGTATTAGTTGTGCATTGTAATTCTAAAGAGAACTCAATACGCGTAGGCGATTTATGACAACTTTTTAGTTAAATTTGGAACACGATGTTTTTCGTCGAAAGTCAGCAAGTTTTTATTGCAGGCGTGTCTATAGCTTGGTAAATTTTATGTACAGTCAAGCTTAAGTCCGGCACAATTTCCAAGAATTTGATATACCATAACAGGATGTGGTTAGTTTCTAAATATCACGATAACCAGCTTTGTCAAAAAAAAATATTTAAAAACAACTTTAGGTCAACTAATTATGAATTTTGAATATTACAGTAAAAGGTCCGGTGTTGATAGATGACAACAAAACTGCTTACGCTGTTTGGGTTCGTTTCGAGGCACGTTGTGCATGTGATCTGAAAGAGTGAAGCAGTGTGTAAAGCTCTCAATTGTTTCTGCCTTTTTGGTGGGTATAGATGGCTGCTGTTTAACTATCCATACGAGCGTATTAAACCTGCTTGCCCAGCTTATCAGAGATCATTTAAAATGCGTTCTTGAAAATGCTGCACTCGTGCCGTTTCTATTCTGTTTCTCTCTACGTGTTCCTTTCTCTTTCGCAAAAGCTTCGTGTAATTTAAAGAATTTTTTAAAAAACGAAACATTTGCGAATACTTTAAAATATTGAAAAACTTTTTAATAAAACCCATCATAATCAAATGTTGACTTCAATTAGACTCGCAGGAACTCCGAAGAAATCGTAGAATTCTCTCTATGGGAGCGTAATACGGGAGAGTAAAAAAGTCGTCGCTTTTCACAAAACAATACTTGAAATAATATAATGCACAGTTTGAAAGATTATCCAAAACCAATATTAATTTTTTGAACAAAACTGAATTTTTTTTTATATATTTTGGATTTCAATCATCTTTTGTTTTTTATTTGTTAGTTGAAAGTCTGACATTTATCACGATAAAGTCATATTCAATTTAAGACCGCATCATAATCGATGCCTATTTAAAGTTATTCAAGAACACTACAAAAATGTTGAACAATTCGCCAAGTTCACCTCGAAGATTCTTCAAAAATAATCTTGAACGATAAAGGTCATTTCACATTGAATAGGAATGGTTAACAAACAATATTCTCGTATCAAGCCAACGAGAATCCTCATGAATATCAAGACCAGCCGATGCATTCCTAAAAATTGACTGAGAGGGACTTATTTTTTTGAGAATGACGCTGGCGACGGTTACCAATTAATTGTTAATTGATTATTTTTTACGCCAATTGGTTAGGCTTGACTTGGATGATGTTTAGTTCCAACGAGACGGTGCAACTTGCCGCACTAAGCGTGTAAAAGCGTTCTTCGAAAATAGCTTAATATCGTGTAATTATCGACCATATGATTTGGCGCCATTCGACTTCTTTGAATTCTTCATGGAATTTTTTGCCTAAAAAACAGCTGCACCTATGAGGTACGTGCTATTGAAATGCTTTTATTTTGCAAAATTTTGTGAATTTTGACTATCGAATTGACGTCTTTTAAACAGGTCGTGGTGAAAACCTTCCAACGACAAAGCTTCAAAACAAGGTATCCAACTTGGTTTCCAAATAATTATTTCCTGTTTTAATGTGGGCTTACTTTTTTTCACTTGTATTACCACCCTATACTTGATACTTGCTAAAAGAAAGCTAAAAGCCATTGATTACGCTAAATTGCAAGCATTGTCCAACCCCAGCAAAATCTTAAATCTTCTGCAAAGTCCATAGAAGTGAAGGGGCATGTAAGACTTAAATAATAAATGAAACTTTAATTTTTATTATTCCATTATAAAAATATTTGGAAAATGCCATGCTTATCAGAGCTTGAGCATAAAAACTTTTACACTAACTTGTATTGTTTAAACGAAATTGCAATCTCAGCGAACTCCCATCAAATTTTGAAGAACTTTAGCTAAACAAAAAGATTGTTTTCTCTATCAAGATTAATTATCTTATAATATCTATTATACATAATTTGCTGACTGCTGTTTTGGACAAAACATATCAGATTCATGGCACAAAAAACGCAGATGCCTTATGGAAGAACTAAAAACAAAGTGAGAATTTTGCGCTGACTAAAAATAATATTTTGATCCCTCCTCAAAGAGAATTTCGTAGAAGTGAAATGAAAACAAAATGCAAACAAATCAGACCTCTTTGACGTGTGAAGCCGGGAACAAGCAGCACACACCAAAATGCAGAACGCATGTTGGGGGGGAATCCGACAACCCTAGCCCGTTTAATTGGATGCCGCAAGTAGAATTAAAATTGAGAACATACAAAAATCTCGGCAAGCGAAAAAGAAAAGAATTGTAAACGTAATTCTCCTCAGAAAGTGTTTGCGTGTCCAAACAACAAAAGAAAAATGTTAAGTAAAAGTTGAAATTGGGTTGGGAGAGCTACTATGGTGTAAATGGATTGTAAATGCTACGAGGTTTTTACACAATGAACTGACCAATTAAGTCAAATTTTCAAATAAATGTTCATGTTTTTGTGTCTGTTTGTAAGGAAATTGGCCCGGAGCACTGGAAGTTGTCTTCATCAACGTCATTGTTATTAGCACAGAAGCAAAAGCGAAACCGTCAAGCTATGTCAACAAACAACTTGGCCATGCATTGCTGGGCAATTGGCTCTAATGATGCCTTTTTGTCACACATTTTCCGACCGTCAGATCCCAGCCACAAGAGCTACTCCACTTTACTGGGTTTCTTTATGGCAACTTGACATTTTGTGCGTTGGAGCACAATCACAGTCACAGTCAGGCCCTTAGTCATTCAGTTGGATTGTTTTAATGATTTTTAAATCGTTTTTTATGTTTTTAATTGCTTCTGTAGCAACCTATATTTATGGGACCTTATTATGCGAATGCATGTGTACTTTGGAATGGGTGTAACAACATCTGGAACTAGTAAAGTCTATGAAAACAATGCTGATATTTCTATACTCTTGCTTTGGGATCCTAACTTATTTCGCAAAGATAAGTTAAGATAAAACGTTTGACCATCGCCTAGATCTCGAAGACTATACGAGCTAGGATAATTAAACTTGATATTTGTACTCCTTATGTGACCCAAAATTTTGGAAATAAATAGCTGCTTTGATTAATGTCCAAGATCGCATCATCAATAGCGGAGTTATATTTGGTAGGCTCAAAAACTTAATCTCACAACTTCTAGGACCCAAGGGCTATATTAAGTTTGGACAAGCGACATAGAGAGAGAGACGTCAGAGACCCCCCAAAACTACCTTACGGATGTTTAGGGTGACTAGAGAAGTCGATGTAGACATGTCCGTCTGTTCGTCAGCAGGAACGCCTAGACGTCAGATATGGTAAGAGCTACATAGATCAAAATCGGTTCACTATATCTTATAGCTCACAAAGGAATGGCCGGTGGAAATTAAGATTTTACTGCTCTATAGATTCTCGAATGAAAAGTTTGAAAAGTTTAGTATGTGATTTCTAAATGAATATAACAATGGTCGAAGTCTGATATTTTTGAAACATAAAAAAAGTACGTTGTGACTAATTTATCTGATCAGTACATATAACTTTTATAAATACCCCCATCTAACTCCCAAACATTGATGATATATTCAAGCTTTTTTCTTTCGTTTTTGGTTGTATTTTTTATTTCTTTTATCATTTAGCCTACATTTAACTAATCTTTCGAGTTCACTTTGTAGGTCAACAAAACTAATTGCATGTTGTTTTGAAGGCATGGCCAAGCCGCCTGCAATACTTGCAGTTCCAATCCCAAGCAACCGCCCGACCATTATCAGCAATTACCCGGCTCAACGTTTTCACGACTCTTCCGACAAGAGCATTGGAGCTTTGGCCCCAAACATTGGCTAGTTGTCTGTTCGGTTGACTTATTGCTGGGCCCCTCCTCTGCGACTGATCTGCCAGCCGCTCCTTGCAAGTGGAACAAATTTATTTGCCGTCCAAATGGCTATTAACAATTTTTCTTGTGACTAATCTTTGCATCTGCTTAATGTTTTTAAAAGCTGCCTGCTAAAATATTAGAGGGAAATCGCCACATGTTTCCATGGCTGTTGTTGGTGTTGCTGTGCAGTACCATTGGCAGTGATCATGTTAAGCAGCGAAATCTGATCGCACCGCAATTGCCTTTCCATTTGGAAAAATTGCAGCCCAGGCATATACTAGCATATGGAAAAAATGCAAGTAAGTACATATAAAAATGTCAAAGATCGGATCGTTCAGTTGGCATTGGCAGTGGCAGTGGCATTGGTATCGACTCTACTACTCCGAGCCAAATTAATGATCATGGCCTGTGGCGAAGCTTCCTGGCTCCAGTTTGGTAGCTGCTGCCGCCGCCTCCTAGGCAGCACGCCATATCTAATGACGTCATTACGTTGCACAGCACGTGTTCAGTTCAGTTGTTCCCTGCGCACATCTCTACAGTTCTCCGTGTCTCCAAGTGCAAAACCACTCCAATGACTACCTTTTGGGATGGTCTGTGCGCTTCGTTGCAAATTGCCCCGTCTCTGAATAAATAAAAATTCAAATTCAAATTTTATGCTTAAGCCGCTAGGCGCGAGGGTGTCGAGTTTCATAAATATGTAAATTACGGTAGCTTACTTTTTGGTAAGTTCGTCGTTGGTTGGTATCGAACGGACAACGTTCCGGCTGGTGGGGTTATGGAAAATCGACATGAAATATATGCATCTACTGTGGAATCAACGTGCGTGAATTTTACATTAATTTATTGCGTACTGGCTTGGACTTTTGCAGAGAGTGCAAAAGTTTTCATGTTGATGACGGTATTGGGTGTTAATGTACCGCAAATTGAGATAAAATAAAATAAATGCCATAGGGGATTTTCTTATACGGTTTATTAATGTTTTGTGTCTAAAATGCCAGTCGTTTATAATTGTACTTTTGAAAATGTTCATTTCTGGTTAGGTTATTTTGTAAATTATGGCAGAGCTAATCGGAAAGATTGTTATATTGGTAGTATGGGCAATGAGTTATGCATAGGATGTATCATGTTCATATTATTCGTATACCGATTACTTATTGCATGAAAAAAGAAGGCCAGCTTTTATGAGCCCATAGACTCGAATCGCAACTGCAGATTTTTTTTTAAGTTTGTGGGCGAGAGAGTTGAAAATGATTTTGTTTTTTCAAATAAATTCCATAGTCTTACCTTGGGGGAACGATGGTTTTTGCCAGCGATCCCGGAGTTTTCTTACGGACCCGTAGATTTGAAAAAGCATTAAAAATTTGAATTCTGCGGAGATTTACTGCTTTTGCGCAGAGGGCGTAACGATAATCAGCATTGGACCTGCACTTTTCCCCCGAAGGACCTGACCTTAAGTCAACACAAAATCATGTGTGCCATGTTTCAAAATAAAGCAATATAAATATAAATGATTTTTGGTGAAGCTTGTTGGGAAGTAAATTTTTTATATTTTCACCTTGTATGTAACATAGCGAAGGAGACGCGTCAGAGCCCGTTAAACTCACCTAAAGTATGATCAGGGTGAACGCCTAGATATCAGAGATGGTAATAGCTAGAGCAACCAAAC
The DNA here is from genome assembly GCA_949987675.1 of Chymomyza fuscimana. NCBI lineage: Eukaryota > Metazoa > Arthropoda > Insecta > Diptera > Drosophilidae > Chymomyza > Chymomyza fuscimana. Next base: position 40,604,045 of record OX465089.1, read on the forward strand.
TTTTAGATTAGATCCCTTATTATCCCACGGAAAACGAGTTTATTTTATTTTTTCGATATTGGGCTATTTTATATATCTCCCATAGCGGTATTTTAGAGTAACTCGAATAACCCCAAAAGTTATAGATGTATAATTCGTTTAATTATGAAGATAACATAACAAAATTTGTAAATCAAAAGTTTTTTGTCGTACCTAACCAAATATTATTGGAATGTGATGGTACAGTGTATCTCATTGTCGTCCACGCCTGACTAAACGCATACCATTTTGTTTTTAATTTTCGAATACTACTTTTTAAGTTTTCAAAAGATTTACCATACACGAATATGGGTAATATTGAAATAAACATCACTGCCAAGACTTAGGTTCCAAATAAATTGACAAAAGTGAGACATTTATTCATTCCTATTCGACAATCACGCTCCGACTAAGTAACAATTGTTACATCTTGGGCACAAACTCGTATTCAATGATGTGAATTGTAGTTAAATTTGTATAAAGTAGCTGCAGGGTATCCCACAATCTCAAAAAAAATCGTTTAAACCGAAAAGTTAACTTGAAGGATTCAGCTGACACTCTACAGATATCAAAGGAACTTTTAGACTTCATTTTGCGTAAACATTTGCCCATGAAAAATCTGTTTTCAAAGTGTTTGCTCACAGTAAACCAACAACTACATCATGTCGATCTTTGCAAAAATGCTCGAATTTTTCTCGATTTGCTTCCGCAACTACCTTATTCTTCAGATTTGGCCCAAAGCGACTGTTACCTGTTCGCAAAACTCAAAAATGTTCGCTGGAGAGAGATCACAAAAGTCGCATATTCTGAGGGCCTCCACAAATCCATCTACAATATTTGAATGTTAGAGATACCATTTCCCAGATTATATTGCTCTCGAAGGAAACTATGCTGATGAATAAAGTAAAAAAGATGTTTTTATAAGTGATTCTACTTATCAGCCGATGTGTTAACATTCATAATTCGAAACTTATGTTTTGTTGTTAGGGAACACCAATTATTTGCGGAAAGGTATTATTGATATTTTTTAAACGAAAAACTTATTTTTTAAAAAGATGGCGTACGTTAAAGTCGGGCGCAGACGACTTTGGGATACCCTGTACCACCGCATTGTAATTAAATCCGATATATTGCTTAAGAACTCCAAAAGATATTTTATTTGCCAAATTTGGTTACCATCTTTTCATAAACAAAAAAAAAAAACCAGTCGATTTTCGCATCAAACACTTTTTTTTTGCATAATGCGAGTTATAAGATATAGTCAACCGATTTTGATCAAATTTGGCACATCACTTGGGAACTCTGAAAACAAACGAAACACAATGAATTTTTGAAACGATTTTTTGACCGATCTCTCCTATAGGAGGTATATGATATAGTCAACCGATTTTAGACTGGAAACTGTAAAAAACTTCCGTCTGCCAAATTTACGATATCTTCATAAACAAACGAACTAGTGATCTAAAACTTTTGGGGTTTTTCGAAGTCCTCTGAAACACGCCTATGGGAGCAATATAACATATTCCCAATATTAAAAATATACAATAAACTTGTCTCCCTGACATAATAACGCATCTAATCTGAAAATTTGGTTGCGCTAGCTCTTACCATCTCTGAGATCTAGGTGTTCATACAGACAGGCAGACGGCGACTTCTCTAGTCACCCTGATCGTACTTTAGGTAACTTTGGGGGGTCTCCGACGTCTACTTCTGTATGTTATACACATTACATACGCCATATTATCGTCCGCAGGTTAAATGCTATGAATATATAAATAATTTATGTACAAACTATTCAATAATCAATGTCTATAAATAAACACTTTTTCGCAATGTATTTGCAGTATATATATTATTTAGTACATATTTGTAGTGGTGTTCAGAGGATAGCTCAAATGACCCAATTTTAAGAAAATTTTACTTTATACCACTTGGTTACCAACAACTATTTCATCAAATAAAAGCTGTTAAATACAAGTTTGCTAAGACATTTAAAAAACAATTAGCAATACATTTGAAATAAGTTCTTTGATCCTTCGATTGTGAACATGCTCTAGACTTGACAATAAATCGTGAGCAACACCATGCAGCTGACGCGCCCCTAAACGATCTTAGGTAATCTCTGAGACGAAAACAATGCACTGACCATAACATGCCGCACCAACAACATCTGGTATTTCAATTATAGCAGCTCGCTTGATAAACCTAATTGATTGACTTCATCGAAAGCTCCAACCTAACGATGCCGAGGTGCTGATAATATTTCTAGGTATAGCAGCGCCAATTTAATTGCATTTGCCGCAAAAAATAGAAGAAATATTGTATGGAGTAGCTGATAGCTTTGGATGTTGGCTAAGTGCCTCAGCAACAATTTACAGCATTTCCACGAGTTAATGTAGCAGGCTGGGCACGTTTTGTTGAGGCTTGCCTTGCGAACTTGGTCATTACATAAACCATAAGCGTTAGGAATCACCAAATTCCAAAACGAACCAAGTAATTTACAAAGTATCGAAGGAGGAGCCCGCGGCTGCGCAACCAAGAGGCACATAAAATAGCAACAGCTGGAACTATGTACTATATGCTGTAAAACAATGCTGGTCCACTGCCCCAGCGTTTGTTTATGCCACATTTTGCCCATTTTAGCAGTTTCTACTTTATGTGCAACTCGGTTCGGCTTCCAGCTCTTTGTACTTGGAGTATACTAAACCTGGCAGCGTTCCTAACTTAAGTTACTGCAACTTTTTTTTTAAACCGTTCAAGGGGGAAAACTACTCCAAGTGAACTTCAATTAAATTATGTGCCGCGAGTGGAACAGACAACGGTAAACATGCCTGGATGCAACATAACAAGTGCAACGTGGCACATTTTCAGTTTTACCTCACGATTTTCACCCTAGGGGGTCGGTCGCTCTTGTAAAGAAATAAAAAAGAAAAAAAAAAAAAAGACAAAACCTTTCAGCAAGTTGGGAGCAAACCTGATTTGCTGTTGAGTGCTACAGCTAGTACATTTGTGCGGAAAAATAAATGCAACTTTTTTTAATGGAGGATTATCCAGAGCCACAGCATCCACACGACGACGACAACAGCAGCATCATCATCCATAAACTGGAGCGCCCTTACTTGGTTGTTTCCCAACAAAACTTTCTAGGCAGTAACAAGGAAGCGAAAAAGAAATCACAGCAACAATAACAGCAGGCAAAACCAAGTTGAATGACCTGCAGGAGTTACCTCTCTGACACAGCTCCTGCTGCCACACTGCATAGTGAAAAATGGTTTAGTTCTCTCTTTTTTTTGGGATTCTCTCGACGAGGACATATTTGTTGTGGTAGGAAATTTGTTAGTACGTTTTAGTTAGTCTGCCGGTTACCCCCACCATAGTTGGAAAAATAAGTTGACAGTCTTACAGTTAGAAGTGAAGAACCCCCCCTAAGACCAAATCCTGGATCCGCACCTGACTGAAAGACTAAGGAAATATTGTCAGGTTTGGGCATAAAAATAAAAAGGTACCAAATACAAATATCAAATTTTTTCCATTTGGTTTAGTTCTCTCTCTTTCCTTAGATACTGTTAAAGTAAATTTGTTAGTTGGCTCTTCTAAAATTTTATCACGACAAAGCTTTAAGGAGTTAACAATTGGGTTGAGAAAATTGTTGTAACGAGTATAAAGGTGCGGAACACAAATATTAAATTTTTTTCCATTTTCCAAATCCATTGAGTACACTTTAAGAAGGTTATATGAAATTTGTAAAAGATGTAACTCTAGGTATGTCGTATAACTTGGGCAACCCTAAATAAATTAAGCTTAATGAATGAAAATGCTAAATTGGTTTTATGTTGATTAGAATCAATTTCGATAAAATCACCCAACTTTATTAGATGAGATGTTGCTGTACTTTTGGCTAAAGAAACTATTTTTTTTGTCAGTTAAAAGCTTTGGTAATCAAAAGGTAAACACCAGCTTTCAATTTATGAAAACAAGTATGTGCATCTTTTGATCCAGTAAAATTTATTCATGTACTCTTTGTGACTCAAAAGCTTGAATAAAAAATGAATAAAGAGCTTTCCATTTGATGAAAATGAGCATGTTTGTTTTTGGGGCGGGTAACATTCATGCAGCTTTCTTCAAGCTTTTTATGTGGGATACTCATATTTTACCCGTTTCAATCCGTCTTTCTTGCACCAGTTCTCCAACACTGACTTTATCTTCCTTTACTAGCTTTCATTTTTATTCTATTAAATTTTTCACATACACTTCTTGGAGTTCTCGAACACTGACTATATCTTCCTTTACTAGCTTTCATTTTTATTCTATTAATTTTTTCACATACACTTCTTCTTATAATTTTTGGATTAAAAACTGCGTAGTGTGCCTGAAAACTCTTCCAACCGAATCCTAACCCAACAACAATTCTGTATAAGCCTTTCAATCAACAAGCTGTCCATGCGTCAGATATGTCCGTTAAAACGTTGGAAGAATTTAGAAGAAAACTTAAGCATTGCCGTCTACTGTTTTGTGGCGCACTCCTGACTATTGTAAAAGTGTCCTTTAATTTGGATATAATTCGGAATATACCAAATCTGTATTCTTCTAATCGTACTTTTCATTGGATACTCTGGAAAGATTCGTTTTCGGTCATTCAAACTTTCGTATGATTAAATTTAGCATCTTACAGGGTATACAAGATTCGCTGCCATCAAGCTTAGTATTCTCCTCGCTGTTTATTTAATTTTTTTTGTGACTGCTGCCAAGTATAGGACGTCGCGCTGCTGCTGCTGTGGCTGCCTGTTGTCGCTCCAGGTAATGATGATGTTTTGCGGCCTGGTGTTGCAACTCCCCAAAGAGTGCGGCCTGGCTAAGCGCTGCTGTCAATTGTGACGGTCTCCGTGAAAGGAAGCGCAAAAAAGCAAAAACCAGGCTAGGCAGACCGGCAGATAGCAAAACCTGGCAGACTGGCAAGGAGACAGGCTAAGAGACGAAACAAAGCGGCAGCAGGAAACGAGCTACAATAGGTATACAACTACAACTGCATGTTATGGATGTACTCGTAGTATGTACCACATGTATAAACAAACTATATACTATACGCAACAGGAACTACTACGCCCAGCCGCTGTGCTTTTTAATCCACAATCAATAGGCAAATCCAACAGAGCTTCCATTAAAATTATGAGCAAAGTGAACATATGCTCGTTATATCGATCATGACGTTTGTTGGGGCGTCTTGGCTGCTTGGGATACACACACTTCTGGACTCATCAGTGGGCAGTCTTAGTTGGAAGCACCATTTGTAACTCAATGGCGTGTAAAATAGCTGCCAGCTACAATTTGCTTCACGCAAAGCAACAGAATGGAATGGACGGATGGCTACTACTAGGCTGCACTGAGAAAAAACAATGGAACACTGGAATAACCCAATTCCTGTGTCGAAGACGCGATTTCACATTTTGGCTCCGAAATCTAGGTTCATATGGACAGACAGACGGATACGACTGCTACGATATCTGCGTCGGTGTTGATCTCTTTTGCCAGACGAACTTAAGCTCCAAATGGCCCTTGACCTTTTGTGCACAGAATATGATGAATGGTTTAGAAAAAAATTACTCTAAAAATCCATTAATTCTAACTACTAGGAAAAACAACATTTTAGCAAGATGTCAAGGGGATAGACCAAAATTCCGTTCAATAACAAAGTAAGAGTCCACCAGCTTTCCACATTTAGTTTCATGAAGGTTTGCCATATTGGAAGAACAACATCTAAAAAGGTAGGTTCACCGCTTCCACTTTCTTCCAAGATTTTGACTGGAAACAAGGTTTACTATAAAATGTGCTATAAAATACTAATATGAGAGTAACTATTTCAAGACTATATCAAAGGATTCCAATAGTCATCTTTTTACTTTTGATAACCATTTATAACATCTTTATAGCCTATAGCCATTCGGTCATGGGTATACTAAATTTATGCAAGGTATCTAACTGGCAGAAAGGGGGTGACAGACACACATTTTCGACACGTAAGTAAAGTTTCTCGAACATATCGAGAATATCGATAGAAGATTTTGGCGGTTTACAGCCATATTAAACTAGGTAAACGAACGGAATTTGGCACAGTGCTTAGAAAAAACCAAATAGTATCAATTTTAATCATTAATTATTATTAAACAACGTAGATTTACTAAATTTGGTATGCAGAGTTATGTGAGCCTGACAAGCATGGAAACGTTGACTTTTTCTTTTTACCCCGTTTACCATTGCACTTTTATACGCCTACCGGATCCAATATTCTACTCTGCTTTATTACCGAACAAGGTATAGCTACCAAATTTGCTATGCAGACTTATGTGAGCCTAACAAACATTACATACATACTTTCCTACCAAAATTGGAAAATATTATATTTCATTTTTCAATATCAATCGGAACACACTTCGTACAGAGGTAGCTATGGTTTATATTAAAAAAATGGAATGGAAAAAGTGGGTGTAGGACGGTGTTACCTTAATTCCCTTTTTTTTTGTGAAAGGTATTGGTAATTGGTAGCGCTTGTTGTTTGGACTTATTCGCTAAAAAGAACAATAGATTTGGAGCAATGATTTTTTTCTCCCAGTGCAGTTTAGCTGATCTCAAGTAGCATGCAATTGAGTTGATCGTTTGATCGAGTGGAAGATGCACGCAGCTGCCAAAGAGCGGGAGCTGCAACACGATCAGCTTCTATCATGATAATGATCTTGTTGTGTGCTAAAATTTAATAAGTGCACAAAAAATCGCCTTCTTTGTGCATAATTATTAAGTTTTGTTGAATTTGTTGTTGTAGATGTTGTTGTTGCTGTGGCTACTGCCAAAGTTCATTGAACTTAACCGTGACTGTTACTGTAGTAGTTGTTGTTGTTGTTGTGCAATGTATGTAATTCAAAGCAAATTATAATGTAGAAAATTGGAGTAAAGCCGCGCACTACTGTTGTCCCATACTCAAGTGAGTGGAAAGTGGCGCACGAACGACGTATTGAGCGCACAACTGACCAATTCCCCTCTAGCCCAACCCAACACCTCTTGACCAACTCTGTACAGCTCATGCAATATAGAAATTTATGCTCAGAAATGCGCGAGTAAAGTATTTTTTTATGGACAATTCTTGTCGGGGTTGTCAACGTTCTTGTTGTTGTTGTAATTAAATAAAGTAAAGTTGAGCCCAGCTCAGTTGATAAAGCGACACGCGAGCTTTGCTCAATTTGTTGTTTTGTATTTGAACAAAGTTGCAAGCAACATGACAAGCCTGGACATAGGCAACTCGAGATGTCTGACATCATTAAGTTGGATGGATAGTAGTAGTAGCTACCATCGTGTTTCACTAGAAGAGTTAACCAGAGTAGAAGTCACAGGATTAAGTACCATGCACTTGACATCTGCCAGAGATGAACGATAATTTAATTAGCTTTGTGTGCAGAATTAAACGCAAAATGTTATCTTAGATTGCAGCTGCTTGTGGTACGTAGGATGACGCTGAGTATTAGGCAGGGTTAAAGTTTTAGCATTAATGTGATGATAATTTAGAGTGTAGAAGAGCATGCTTATGGGATTACTATAAACAAAGTAAACAAAAATTTGTAATTTGTTGTCTAAAAGTAGTCGCTGCTACTTAGTACAGTACTGCAATAACAATGGCAATCAAAGTTGCAGCTGCAGTCATCATCTTACAACAATGTTCCAAATGGTGATCGACCAGCGTCTACGAGAACGAATCTTTAAACGATTCTAGTTACAGCTGCCAATGGTGTGCCAGAAATCTTTTTAACACCATAAGCAGTCGTTTTGCCAAATATTTTTTTTAACAAAACTTTATACTCTTTTCTTTGTCTGGAGTTTTTTTTACAATGGAGAGTGGAAATTAAAATTTGCAGCCATCTGGTGATATGTGACTCACTACTGAATTACGCAGTATGTTTGTTTAAGACAACAAAAAGAATGTCGAAAATATTTAAATCTTTGTTCAAGTACGCATATATGTTTCTTAAGTCTAGAAGAAATTTTTTGGTCCTCAATAATATGCTTAGGATACTATCAAACAATAACGGCGGAAAAAATAATATCCCAAAAGCTTAAAAAGTTTCTAAGTCATCCAAAGAATTTTTAAAATAGTGCCTTCCTATAATTTGCGCGATTTAAAGGTAGAGCAGGACATCATGGATCACATTTGGTCGAATGTGCCCACTCCAGCTTTTGTCTTTCGTGTGACGAAGGTATGTCATCATCATCTCACTCATTAATAACCACAAGTTCATCTTCTTTTGTACTAAGCCTTTAAACTTCAAGTGATTAATTTTCGCTTTCGCTCACATTACTTTCATTGTATTTCTTTTCTGAATCTGATAATATATTTGCATCTAATGTACTAGCAATCTGTGTGTCTTCTGACCTTCACCTTTTCGCAATTATTTTTAACTAAAAAGTTATAATTCATACTAAAACTTATTTAAAAAAAAAACAAAAGCTCTCAAAACTTACATAAAAGATAACGATACGTCTCTGCGACGTACAACTTGTGCATTCTTAATAATTAGGCTGAAAAACAGCCACCATCGAAAAGCTGGTGATTCCGACTGAGTAAACTAATAGTGGGAAGTTCGGATAGTAATGACATAGAGTACTTTCAACAGAAAGCAATATTTAATTCTATACTGGAGCAGTTTTTTGATCCAAATTGTCGGACCTACAAATTTTTGTTGGAAGAACCTTATGCATTTTTTCGAAAAATTTGATTATAGACAGTCGAAGTACATGTTTATAATATTTAACATTTATTCGCTGATATTACAAATGTCAAATCACGTTTAATTCAATCAGAAATAAAGTTCCACCATTCTACACGGTACACATATAACCAAACCGAATCGTAAGATATCCAAAAGGTGAAATGCTAAGTTTTTTTTGTTATTGCCAGAAGATGATATTACAGAATGAATATAGGAATACAAAATGAAAAGCACTTAGAAGGCCTTTGCAACAGTTTCTGTTCGAAAATTGTGTAGTCAAAAAAAATTGTGTATTCTGCATCGAGATTTAATTTTACGGTTACTTATAATTTGTAATATTAAAGCTAGATAACCTAAATTTTTCAACAAATTTATTGACGGTAAGTTTCTTATAGTACGTGCATATTTAACTAAAAAAGATGGGATACCCTGTAACACCACATTGCAAAAAGATATTTATTTGTCAAATTTGTTTAAGATATTTTCATAAACAAACGAATTATTTATCTAAAACTGTTGGGGTTTTTCGGGGTCCTCTGAAACACCCCTATGGGAGCTATATAATATATCCCTATATATACCTATGCAAAAAAGGTGTAGGCGTAGGCGCCTTAAGTTTAGACGGTAGCAAATTTTTTTAGAGTATATATGAGGCAAAATCGCATTTTTAAAGTCATATCCATGAAAGGTTAAAAGGGTATCAAAATAGTTCGACAGAAAGAAAATAGCTGATTTCTGAAAAACGAAAACAAAGATTGATCGCTACAGATCATTAGTATAGCTTTCATAGACGTTTAGCTACGCACCACGTGGAAACAGTCCAATCTTTATCTTATATTTTTCGAAAGAATGCTCTACCGACAAACAGTTGCAATGAATTGCATCAATGCCTTCAATTTTTGAGACGCAAAAGCCGATAAAAAACTAAAAGTACTCATGATTGAAATATGCAACTTAAACAATTGTATGCATTAGAAACGCATAAAACTTCATTAAGCTCGTATTCCACAGAAGTCCAAGTCTCATCCGGACTTGAGACTCCCAACTTGCAGCTTACAATTAAGTTGCTGACTGGGCCGCCGACGCGTCGTAATAGATACAGAGATACTATGATAGACTGGTTGTACCCCCAACCCTGTAGAGCAACAGTTGCGCCGCTTGAGTGCATTTTGTTGGTGTTGTGATGAAAGTACCAGAACCTCGTCCATGTCGTACACACACTCTACAATGAATTGCAATGATAAAAGCTGAACAACAACAACCACTACAACAAAATACCAGAAACAACATCAAAAACAACTTCCACAAACAACAGAAACAATAAAATATTGTGCAACAATGAGTTTCTGTCGGTTTGTCTACTACATACTACCACTTCTGTCAGTTGTTGGTACCAAGTTTTCTCCAGTCATTGCCAACACTGGTACATACGGTCATGGGCTGTCAGACGTTTCAGTTAAGTTTGTCTGTTGGTTGGACGACCCAACGCTTGCTTGTTGTCCAGGCTTAGATATGCCGCACCGTTGGAGGTTACCAGAGTGCGCTTTATTACCATGCCATGAAATTTGATTCTCGGAAGAGTTAATTTGTAGCTTAGTAAGAAATCTAGAAAGCAATGCAAGCAGTCAAAGTTTTATCTTCAGCGTTTTATATACATGCACGAAAAATTTCTTAACTGGAATGCGCTGGTTCGGTGCAAAAATATCGCTAAAAATTTGTTGACATACATTTGAGAAATAGGCTATTAAAGTTAAACTTCCGAAGATGAGTCGGAACTTAGAGTTAGATATAATAGTTTTATGCTTATTTATCAGTGCTGACGTTTCATAATAATAATGTTATAGGAAATCTATAATAAATACAGTTGCAGTAATTGTCCCTCCCTGTATACCGTGTAAATAAATAAAAAATAAAATAATATAATGTTGGTGGGGAAGCTGCAATCTTAAGTATCTATTGTATCCATTGCGATTTCCATCACACTCTAAAAAAAAGCGAACGTTTCACTGTGATCTCTCTTTTGTCCAGTCCTTAGTAGGAGTTTTAACAAGTACCCCTCTTTTCAATGCACATTTAGTCTATTTGGAAACTTGCTGGATTGCAAATCAATGTACCTGATTTGATATCCATGTACTCGCGATGCATTGCCAACCCTGTAGTTGTGTAAGCACAGGTGGCAGCACTGCTCAATAAATATAAAGTATAGAAATTAATATGCCAGCTTTTTGTTACTGCATCATCTCACTTGCTGAGACCTATAAAGAGGCAACGGGGAATACTTTGTCTGCAAGATTGTATTGACAATAGTCCACTTGCTACTTTTGTTGGTAAGACGTTGCCACCTTTACCAAAAATTTTTGAACTATTCTATAAATATGCGCACTTTAGAAAACCAATCACAAAGACATTTATATGGATATGAAGTCCATCGACTAGGTATCGATCTAGGGATCTCGGTATTCACACAGCTAAAGCAAAACTAGGGGGCTCCGGCCCATGCGTGCTTCGCCTTCTATATTATTTTCGAAACTTCCCGATCAAACGTAACTCTTAATTTGCACAGAGTTTCATTTTTGGATTGAAAATTCTCGAGTCGTGTCTACCTGTCTCTAAAACACCATGTATCAACACCGATCCAATTCAACCTTGATATGCAAAGTCTTCCGATGCGGGTATTATCCGCTAAATTCTCTTAAGGATAACGACTTGAACCGACAAACTTCATCTGCCTGACGATAATGCGAATCTTTTGTCAACATTTCGTCTCTGAAGAATATAGTACATACTTTATGGGGTCAGGCACGTCTTCTTTTGGCTTATTAAACTTTGGTACTTTTGGTATAGGGTATAAAAATTAAACATTTTTTAATTGGCAACCTAAAGTTATGAAAGGGACATTAGTTATGGAAAAAAAGTCAGATAGTTCAAAGCTACGCGAATTCATCTCACCAAACTACCAATGTCGCTTCCGTTGAGCGATTTTTTTACCTAAATCTTACTAGTGAGACCAAAATATGGCTAAATACAGAATACATACTACTACTACTACATACGTCTGCTCTTTGTAACCTTTAAACAAATATGAGCTGAATTCAAATATTAGTTCAAAGCTAAAAGGATTCCATTCATCAAACACAACCAACGTTGGAACAGGTGAAGGATTTTTGTGTTGACTAAATCTTAGTAAGACCGGAATATTCCAACCCCAATTCTTCTACATACGTGTAAAAAATTCCACAATAAAATGAGTAAGATGCAAAATTTTGTGCAAAAATTATATGGATGGACAAAAAAGTGTAAAGCCATGTCCGCCCGTCCAAAAAAAACTGGAATTTTTTGCCAGTGTGCTCTTCAGTTTTTCACACCATAGAGGACAAAAGGGGGGGCCATTTCTTCCTATATAATTTAATAATTCTTGATTCACGAGAGGCTCCACTAAAACGATCTACGATTAACAATTTTTCGCATTTTGGGATAACCAACATCCAGTCAGTCTCTCGCAAAAGCTTTTGACTATTTACACAGAATTCTTTGAAAGTTAAAGAATAACGAAAAAAAACCTACCAGTACTATGGAAACTAGAAATTTAATACAGGGTACATTATATTCGGAATGTCCGTCCCGATTGTGACCAAACGGTTCACTTGTTTTCTCTCTGTAACTCCCTGCCTATGTAAACTAAGAGTACTTTTGGGAATTTATATGCCACAAAACAAAAAGGAAATATCCATTAGTGCTCAATAACACTCAATAATGGGTGTGTCGGTTGCGGGCCCGGCTTGTAAATTTGATTTTGGCAAACATTTTGGACTACTGCTGATATTTTTTATTGGCAGCAGGTTTTGCTCAATTTTTATTACTTCCTGACAACGCGATTCAGTTGGTTGTATTAAGTTGTTACTGTATCCCCGTGGGACCGCGCACGTACAAGTATGTGAGCGCATCCAAAACAGGCAACACACACCAACAAAATTGGCAACCAGAATTGGCCGGACGACAGACATTGACGACACATGTTACCCCAAGTGTTGGGGGAAGCGGGACCAACTGGCACTGTGACAATTGTTATACCATTTCTTTGACTCTATTTTGTCTGGTACTTTTGTTGTTTTCACGTTTGCAAAAAAGAAAAGCGCAGGGTTGCCATTGTTCTTGCTACTGCAAAGGATAATGGCTATGTCTGCATTGATTTCTGACATTCACTGTTTGCGTTCTGTCGCTGTAGCCATGGAAGCGTGAAGCCCTCAAAGCGTTTGGGGTGCACATAGGGTTCCCCGTATGCACATATGGATGTATGTATGTAGCATTGGTAGCCCCTCATGCTACTTGCTGTTGGATTTGCACTGTACCATCGAGGGATACTGTTCCAAGCACAGTGTATATGAAATTAGTTTGCCTTTTGTTTGGCTGGTTCAAATATCTTTGGCAAAGATATAATTAGATGAGTGAATTGAACAAGAGCTATTAATATGTGTCTGATGAGCTCCAAGGAGATAAGTTCAAAGATAGCAAGAGATTGGGTTGTTATAACGAATGAATAGCTAAATATTTAGTTAATGCAAAGATATGACTTATTTAAGATAAGACTGAGACTGCCAAAAAATGTAAAACAAGGCAATCGAAAAATTTTTGGCTTAATCATTAAAGCTTTTGGTTTCTTGTCAAACTGTATTTGTACAACCTAATAAAAGCATCTGGTCAAGTTGTTTCAATAAAATAAAATTTCCAAATAATTTTTTTAGAAATTGTATATGCAAAATGGAAAACTATACCAAGGTTTTTGGCGTTTTGGCACAGCAATTGCAACACAAGCTGGTTCTGGCCAGCGCAAATATGAGCTCTGTGCATGCAAGTCTGCGTCCTTCACGTAATGCTTGGATCTGTGCTGGAGCAACTGCGGCAGCATGCGTTGCAGTTGGAGCTGCCTTGAACATGATGAGACGCCGCAAGCGAGAGAAGCGCAATGGTCGCCCGGGATCTATTGATGAAGCAGAACTGGAAATGGAGCCAATTGGCGTTAATTGGCGTCGCTTTAACGATTACGATATTGAATCTGATACGGAGTGTGATGAACCATTGCTACAGGTTTCCGATAATCGTCAGCCCAATTATTGGTCTTAGAAGAAGTTGCAGCTCATTTATATTTTTATTATTTATAATTTTATGTATTTTAAAGATACAAAATAAGACATTGTTTTTGTGTTTAACCATTAAGAAGAATGCATTGTTTAGTTTTTGGATAATATTTCATAGTTTCGATTAGGAATCGGACACTCCCTTAACAATAACAATAAGTATAATAGCATTTTACCTTCTAGCAGCTCGGCCCGGGAGGAAAATGTACCGGCCCCTCTGTCTAGACTTATCAAAAACAATTTTTTTTTAAATATAACTTTCCATATATTTTATAGACACCGTGAAAACCTTGCAAAAAGTATTGAGAAACAGGATCATTGCCCCCATCGTATTCCTTTTGCTGGCAGACTGCGCCTCTCCCGTACTACTTCAAATTTCCAGAAACTACTGCAGATTGGGGAGCAGTAAAAGCTGCTACTAATTATATCAAATGCAAACTTGTAAGTTTCGTTGTTATATTTTAAGAAAGAAAGTTTTTTATTCAAAGTCTATTTTGCCCATCTGTTCTGTAAACAGTATTCTTGTATAGAAATGATATTCTTCAAATAATTACAAAACTCCCACTTCAAAGACTTAATATTTGACCGATCGTTCGTAAAGTGGTGGTCAGGTCTGCTCGATCTTGACAAATCTTATTGAGTCTGTGGCAATAATGTTTCCATAAAAAGAATATACCAAAATATTGCCACTTACCTCATTCAAACATGTGTTGCAACAGGGTCCTTGTATTTTTCTTTTTGTTTATTCCTTTTGTCTTATTCACTTGCAGCTGTTTGCGTCACTTGTTATCCAAATTCGTTCGTTCCGCTTCCACCAAGCTGCCTTTTTTTTAGCACAACCTTTAACTGAATAATTTTTAGCTTGCAAAAAACTCCACTACACATACGAACATACATATGTATTTATTTTTTATTAAGAATTCAAATTGTTTAAACAATTCCGCTTGTTAGACGTATGCATATAAATAATATGTCTGCTTTAATTTTATACGAAATTAACTTTCTTCTTACGCGCTCTTTTGCCACAAAAATTCAACTTGCTACGAAGCCAACCACAAAACGAATAAAACACAAAATGCAAAATATAAAACAACTAGCAAAATACTCACAGCAGCGAAGCAGCGAGAGTAAATGAGAGCAAAAGAGCAAGATTCGCGTGCATATAGTATATATGTATGTGTGTGTGCATTAGTGCAACAAATAAACAGCGCATCATAAACAAATGATAATAACGACTACTTCCTTTTTTTTTAAGTATCGATTACATTTCGTTAACCTGTGAATGGCAAGTACATACTACACACACATAAATAATTTGCCAATGGGGACGAATCTGTGTAAAAATTAATTAAAACATTATAATTAGTGGCTTATTACAATGACAATAAGTGTGCAGTATGACTTTACGTCAAGTCGTCCTGCTTTACATGTTTCTGGTGCATTAGTCGGGCGACTGAGGCCACCGCTTGAATGGCGTAGAACTGTGACTCCCAAGCAGCCCTTGTGTATGACTCGTTAAGAAAAAGTCTGACAAGATCAAATCAACCGATCTTGATGGATAGATTAAATCGCTTTGGTGTGAGATATACGTAACTCGTGCCACCAGATGTATAGCATTCATGAGACATCCAGTTGGCACCACAATTTGTTCACATCCACAACATTTAATGTGAGCTACAGTAAAGCGGCAATTGTCTCATTCAGCTCTAACGCTCTTCATTGAATTAAGGACCAATAATGCAGCATACCCAGAAGCCAAGCCAAGCACTGACTGTTTAAGGATAACTGGCTATTCGGATTCTGTAGTAAAAGGACATTGTTTTATATTGAAAATAAAGGTAAGTTTTTAAAGTAAACACTCCACACGATCAGAGGTCAAAAGGCTGTAAGCCACGAATTTCTGCTCGACGTAAAGTGGGAAAAACAATGTTGAACAAACTTTAACTGTCTCAATTTTTTTTGCAAAAATTTTGTATCCCGCGCTTCTGTTGTCTTCGAGAGCTAGGTAAGGCAGTTCATTCAGACAAATCAATGCTGATCATTAAACTCTATAAAGAAAGAGGCTTTACACAATTTTTGTACCACCGTATAGGTACAGGTACAGGGAATACAAATTTTTGGTGCATTTTTATTTTCGTGGTCTGTTAAATTTCGCTGACCAGACAATGCTGCGTCTCTGCTGCTTTTGCATTTGCTGGCAAAAGGATTAAAAACCGGTTTCACATTTTGCCAACACTTGCGGCTCAGCCCCCAAAACCTCGTTGCCGCGTGCCATACAAAACAGCTTAGCCGACCAACAGAGTTTACTCTGGTTTAGGGTGGCAGTCAGTAGTCCTGCCGTGTGTGCCGGCTGTGATTTGCTGGGGTGGCTTTTATCAACGACGTGCCGGCTACAATTTCACACACACACACACACAAAATCCAATTTCTGTTCGTTTTGAAATTTTTCGCCTAACCAAATTTACAATTGTCCTGCAAAGCTAGCCCTGCACTTCATATAATGGCCAAACATTAGGGCGACACTTGAATGTTTGTTTCAAGTCAAAGTCATTGGCAGCCTTGAACGTATGTGTGTGTGTGCAACTGCAACCCCCTTGAATATGCAAACAAAGCGCCATTTCAGTTGCAAGAAGTCACGTGCTGCCAGTACCTTAGCCCATCCAGGCACGCTGCCTATTTCCTTCCACTAATAAGCAGCAAATAATTGGCAGAACAACTTGAGACTACCCCAACGTGGATGTTTCAATAACTTGGTGGTCGGTCTGTCATGGCAACAACAACTTCACTAAAAAATCAATAGCAACCACCACCCAATGTGGCTAAGAGGGGTATTCTGGGACTGACACCAACTGGAGTTTACTGCAGGTTGTCGATCCTGTTGCTGGAATGTTTGTTTGTACATAAGTCTGGACAGCAAACAAACATGCAGTTTTATTCCAATACACAATATTCCAGCGGTGTGTGAATAAGCTGGAAAGTGCGGATTGTTCGCTCTCTCTCTGTCTCGGTATACATACTATATAATATAAAGCTCTCAATTGTAACTTTAAGTTCCAGCAGCATCTGCATTTAATTGCAGCAAGTAATCCGGTAAACTTATGGTACTCTTCAAGAGGCCAAGCTCTATTTATGTCAGATCTAGAGGTCTTTTAGGGGATCAAAAATTCTACGAAGACTATATTAGAGCTTAGCAAAAAATGGAAAAGTGTTGCATAGCTCAATTTTCACCAATGATAAGGTCCCGAGTGAGGACAATAAATATAATTACGTTTTTGAACATAAAAGTTTCTTTTTATTACCCATTATTAAATGTGTAATATTTAATAAAAAACTTAATAATAATTCATTTTAATTTTTAAGGTTCCTGTTGATCTGGCTATAAACATAATTTATTACAAATAAATATAAAAACAAACTTTCTTTAAAAATAATATATTGGTAATAGCAGAGTAATTTGGCATGTTGGAGTCGGGATTTATGTTGGAGTCGGGATTTCTTAGGGCAATAAAGATTTTGTCCACAACATGAATTTACCCCAAATTAACGCAAAGAACTCCATAGGAAATGTGTATTCAGAAAATTACAAATGCTTTTATAATATGTATTTCGAAATCTGTTGAAATCTTAAAGTTGGAAAAGTCGCGCCAATTCAAAATCCCAAACGAATTTCAAGGGGAATTTATTTATGATAATATCCTTTTCATTTCTGGAATTCTGAATCATAAATCTTGGAGACAATTTTACTAATCACAAAAATGTATATGAACAATTTTTAAAGTTTTTTGGCTGAATGGTCCAGAGGGGAAAGGTTCAATATTAATATATAGAGTATAAAATATTGGTACAGTAAAAATTCGCAATTATTTATTTATTAGGAAATTATGTGTGACGATTTTATATTTATAATCCATTCAAGATTTATTAAATGGGACTTTTAATTTCTTTTTAGATATGTAGACACATTAAAACTCTGAAGTTTTCAAACGTCTTGCTGAAGTTTAAAAGTAAAAATGTGATGTCAAATCGTATTGGCGGTATTAAACATGAAAACAAGCAGAATTGTTCAGAAAAAGTTCTTCCAGATATTAATATTTTGATAAGAATGTAAGACGACTCCAATCAATTTAGCTATTAGGGTAGGGCCGTCGAAAGAAAAGTACAGTGCCGCTAGTGACTATTGTCGAGCCTTTAGCGCACTTTTTTATCTTCAAGAATTTAGTGGAATTTAGAATGCCTTTTTCAAATCTACGTGCCCTTAAGAACCATGATCGCATGTATCTCCCCTACTCTGTCGGCAGTTCTACTTAATGTATGCTTTTGCCACAGAAGCGATTCGCACTCTGACCTTTAAAATACTATATTGCTATAATCTGCAATATTTTTAGTCCGATTATATTGATGTTGGATGTTAATTTTTTGTATATATTTTTATTTATTTTATTATACAATCGTAACTTTAATATTGCAGTATATAAAGCGCTTTGAAAAAGGCGTGGCAGAAAAATAAAACTTTATCTGCTTGCAAATATAATGAGTCCAAATCATAAGTTTGGATATCTCTCATGTCCGTATAAATTTCTGTTTTACTAGTTTAGTACTTTTGATGGGGACTCCGGAAACTCAATTTTTTTTCCTTTAATTCTTGCAATTTGTCATGAAAGTTAGTTTGAAGCTTGAAAAATATTTATGCTATTTAATACTATATCATTCCCAACGCGAGCCTCATCTACGACTGCTAATACACTGAAAAAAAATCAACCTGTCACAAAATGCAGTAGCAAAAATTTGTTAGGCACACACTTAGCTCGTGTACAAGGCAATAAAATAACGGCAGTTTCCTTGAGCTGGGTTCTAGATCGCCATTACTGCTAAAACTTAGTTGACGTTTTTCCACCGCCCCGCACCAAAGTGTCAAACACTTTCAAAGAAAACAAATGCTACAACGGCAACAATTAGAATTTCCGGCTTTAGTTGTAAAATGTTGTAGGTACACAAAATTCTAAAACCTGAAAAAATAAAACAAAACGCGTTAGTCCAGAACCATGTCAGACGGCAAGTACCTCAGGTTTAGACCGCTATTAGTCTGTCTGTCCGTCTGTCACTCAATTTTGGTGTTATTATGCTGTACCACAAAATTTGGATATTTCTATATGCCACAAAGAGTACGAGTATACACACAAGAGTGTACACAAACCTGACGACCAAGTCATAAAGCACGCCTGCAAAATGTATGATAAAAATCCCTCTCTGCTGCCAACTATAGAAACCCCCATTCAGCTGCTCCATGGCAGCAACTGAGTCGCTGTTCAATGAACGTTAACGTTTTGTTGCACCGACTGAACTGGCGGCCTCCTCCTACAGAGAGTGTCTGAGTCTGACGACAATTAATTTGTTCAACGATGCACATCTAATAATGTGACTACAATGACGACAATGGGTTTGCTTGGACCCCGCGTTATGTAAGTACAACTAAGCTCGGCTTGGTCCGACCATGTTGCAGCTGCTGTTGGGAAAGTGTTATATGCTGTGTTCTAACCATATATCAAAGTAATATATGCCAGGGGCATGGTCGCGTATTATGCCCAAGTAGGAGTAACTTATTTGAGCTGCATTATAAATTAACGGTGGTGCCACGATTAATGCACAGTGGGCGTCACTATCCGTAAATGTGTGCCGACAAATGGAAAACAATTAACCACTGTATGTTGCAAACTGGCCAAGGGGCCACTTGGGACACTGTTCTAGAGATCAGCGTGTGAAGATTGGGAGTTTGCATGGGCGAACAGACAAATGAGATCGTTAATCTAAATGGGAACAAAACGAACTGAGCAGAATATTGGCATTGATGGAGTATTTATTGAGAGAGATTTGTACTTAATTGTTTTAATTTCTCTATTGTGATGCTTTTTAAATTTTATGTTTTTTGAATTGTTTTGAAATATTTTTATATAATATTTCATATGGCCAATTTTGTTAAAATTGTATTTCATATTTTGTGAAAGAATGCTATATGTATTGCTTAAAGAACTTTTTTGCAAAGCTTTTTTTTTTTATTCATAAAGTGAAACTAGAAAAGTTATCACTATCAGGGTTGACACAGAAACGAATTTTTCTAGAATTGCGCCCGAATTTCAATTCTCGGTGGTACATCAAATAGTAGTAAATTTACTCGAGATTTGATTAATTTGAGAAATAAGGAACAATTTTTTTAAAAAACTGTAACTTATTTGAAAAGCTTATTAAATTTGGCAGTTACCTGTATATAATATTTTAATTCATGATTTGAATTTTTTTAATTTCTCTAGTAAAATATGATATTCACTGTCAAAGTGATTTTATAATGTAAATTGACTTAGTTCTCATATTGAAATTCAATTAACTGCACAGTTAAATTAATAACACAAGTTTACAATTTTAAAAAATGTTGGTATCCTCAAAATGTAATAATTTCCGTAATAAAGTAAAAAAACCGAAAGTGAAGTCCAAAAATTTTTTCATGGAACGAATTTCGAGATATTTCGAGAAAACCATTTTTCGAAATTAAAAAAAAGTGTCTTTACTTAAAAGCAAATATCTCTGGTTGTACTACACTGATGTTTTAATTTGTGTAATTCAATTACACTAGTTTACACGAAAAATTAACCTTCCTAAAAAGTGTTTTTTAGGCTAATTTGGGGTCGAGAAATACGAAAAAAAATCCTTTTTTTTTGTTTAAGCACCGTTTTCGAGATATTTTCGAAAAACATGTTTTTGGGCACTTTTTTCAGTTATTCCTCAATATCTCGTGAACAAAATTGTTTATCGACATGAAAGACAATTAGATCGAAAGGTATTGATGTGTTCTTTTCAGTCATATATAATATGTATAGATTAAGTAAAAATTATGGAAGTTACAGACAACAATCTAATCATCTTTCATGTCGACACAAAATTTTGTTCACGAGATATTGAGGAATAATTTTGGTGTTTCTCGACTCCAAATTACCCTAAAAAACACAGGAAGGTTCACTCGATGACCCTAAAATTTTTAAACTAGTGTTATCTACAGTTTGGTAAAAAAAAATAATCAAAATCATTTTAGTACAACCAGAGATATTGGCTTTTAAGTACACTTTTTTTTAATTTCGAAAATTTTTTTTTTCGAAATATCTTGAAATCCGTTCCATGAAAAAATTTTTCGACTTCATTTTCGGTTTTAGCATGCCATTTTACTACGGAAACGAGTAAAATATGTTCAAGATACATTTTGCTGTAAACTAGTGTAATTGTTGGTATGCTTTTTAATGATGTTTTTTTTGTGATTTTTTTTTCGTTCAGCTGTTTCTTTTTCTACGGCTAACAAGCCCGCAATAATCAAAAAAAAAAAAGATGGAGTACGTTAAAGTCGGGCGCGGACGACTTTGGGATACCCTGTACCACCAAATTGCAATCAAGTCCGATATATTGCTTACAAACTCCAAAAGATATTTCTTTGCCAAATAAACGAAACACAACGAATTTTGTTCAAAATATGTTTTTTTGACCGATTGGCCCTATGGGAGCTATATGATATAGTCAACCGATTTTAATCAAATTTGGTACAGTGCTTGGGAACTCTAAAAAACTTCTTAATGCCAAATGTGGTTACGGTATGTTCACAAATAAACGAAACACAACGAATTTTGTACAAAACACGATTTTTTGACCGATTGGTCCTATGGGAGCTATATGATATAGTCAACCGATTTTGATAAAATTTGGTACAGTGCTTGGAAACTCTAAAAAACTATTGTGTGCTAAATTTGGTTACGATATCTTCATAAACAAACGAATTATCCATCTAAAACTTTTGCTTTTTTTCGAGGTCCTCTGAAACACCCCTATGGGAGCTATATAATGTAGTCCCGATATCAAAAAAATAAAACAAACTTGTCTCCTATGGATTAATAAGGGATCTTATCTGAAAGTAGTTGCTCTAGCTCTTACCATCTCTGAGATCTAGGCGTTCATACGGACAGACGGACATGGGTATATCGACTTCTCTAGTCACCCTGATCGTACTTTAGGTAACTTTGGGGGGTCTCCGACTTCTCCTTCTGTACGTTACATACATTTTCGGCTTGCACAAACACAATATACCCTTTGTACCATACGGTACAGGGTATAAAAATTATTTTAAGATTTAAAAAAATGCATTTTGCCATTCACAACGCTGATGACAGCTGATGGCAAATGATGTCTCGCATGGTTGTCATACAAGCTCATGTGTACATGATAAAGTTTGTTATAAAACCATCACGGTCGCCCCACAGACCTTAAAGTGGGTTGCGTTGGGCTAATAGCCCGACTGAAAAGAATTCTTACTCAAGAAACGGAAAGATTTGATTAGATTAGACTAATTAATGTTTTAACTATAACACTTGATTGAGTTACATAATATATTCCGTACTTATTTTGATATAGCAATATTCCAATGGACTTAAATCCTAGCAAGCGTACTCAGTGTTTCCTGGCCCATTACACTTGGGGGTAAAGTACTTGGGATCAGATTCGAAAACGATTACTCACTGAAAAAGAAACCAAAAATGCGAGAAGATAATTTATTCCATAAAGTTCTATCACAGCATTCCCTAGAAGATTTGATTCCACTTTAACTGCAGATACAGACATTTTACCTTCATTATAGGTATTTCTATTTCGCTGACATTTTTGTTAGCAGCTAATTTTGGCGGCTGAGAAGAACATCTTCGTTGAGGATCAAATTTAAAGAGTCGATGCAATAGATGAATATCGTGATTATTCTTCAGCAGATGAAGAGTTCACTTGTTTAGCATTCTTAGTTAAATTTCGAAAAGGTGTTGAGCCATTTCAAATGCAAATTGAAAATTTTTAGAAAATAACTCATCTGCAATTTATCGTATTTTGCGTAGAGTATCCAACATTTTTGAAGTATCATTTATAATTGCAAAGAAATCTATAGACTTGTCTTGATGTAATGCAGATAAAGAAAGAGTCAAGCTTAGAAGTTTTTCACATACAAAAAAGACGATTAAGTTAAAAATATCGATAAATATATTGATTCTGTTATGTCTTTCTAAGAATTTGGTATCGCAGTGTCCAAGGAGTTGTTTCTTCTTACTTTCTGGAGCACGTTTCTTTATGATTTTTTAAAGGACAGCGCTATGGCGTAACTTGGCTGACCCCATGATAATTACGAATCGATTAAATTGTGATAGCACGAGAGAAGGTGCATATGATGAGTTGCACAGTAAATAAATCTTTCGGTAATTTTGTTTTATTTTGATTTGAACTCCACTGAAATGAACAGCTGTAATTGCTGATCCATCATATGCTTGACCGGTTGTCAGACGTCTGATCTTAAGTTAGGATGGGGCCAACAAAATGCTTGCATGGTTTTATCGCCAACAATACTAGAACATTAGAGTATTTCTGAAGAACTAAGTATATGGACTTAAGTAGGTGGCTTTGGCGGGCATTTCAAGTTGTTTATCCGCATCAATATCCAATGCGAGCTTTAAGCTATCCAAGGTGTCCGTACCTGACCCGGAAAAAAATGTAAACTGCAATTTCTTTTGCTTAATGTTTTCAGAACCACCCAAAAAGCCTGCCATATTCAACATAAAATTTTTTTTTCGTAATAGAAGGCATATTCAGAAGTTCATAATTTGGGCGGTAGAGGACGCAAAAGATACTATACAAAAGTTTTTCGTATTTTTGGCCGTCTCTCAAAAAATACATAATAAATACTATGTTTGGCTAGAAATGTTTTTTCAAATTTTCGTTCTTATAATTGTGTTTGATGATACATTTTAGAAATCTATACTCACGCCTTTTCCAAATATGCAGTTACTACAATATTTTAAAACAAAAGGTAATTTACTAAAAAATTCTAATTATCTTTTTTAAAATAATAAGAGAAATGTCTTTTAAATTAATTTTAGTGAGAGTGACTTGATAAATTCAAAAACATCATAAAGAGCAAAAAAGAAAAAACAAATGGTAATGGAAATTCAAAGTCTCCTTTTAAGTTTTTTAAGAATTTTAGACGTT
Source organism: Chymomyza fuscimana (assembly GCA_949987675.1). Lineage (NCBI taxonomy): Eukaryota > Metazoa > Arthropoda > Insecta > Diptera > Drosophilidae > Chymomyza > Chymomyza fuscimana. Next base: position 40,627,998 of record OX465089.1, read on the forward strand.
TTTAGTTAAATGTTTAAAAAAATATATAACGAAAAATTAAAAAGTACTCAATGAAAAGAGAAATTTACAAAGCTCTTAAAAATTATTTTGGCATTTAGACAAGAATTTATATTTTTTTATGAAGAAAATTTTTTTAAATTCTGTAAAAGATCCATAAATGAAAAAAAAAAAAAAACTCAAGACATAAAAAACTGGTTGGCAAAAGTAGAGTTTTAATTTTATTACATTTGTAAGGATTTATGAGGGTTTTGCCCTTTTGCGTTGCAGCGTCATAAATTTTTACTTAGAACGTATGTATTTATATGGCGGAAGCTCTCGAAATCCCTCAGAGCACATAAATCTAGCAGAAAAATATGCTTAATCTGCAAAACAACGAAAAACATGCGAAAAATCAATGAACTTAAATTTCTACCATCAAAATAAACAAATATGTAACGAGAACTGTGGGAAGATAACCAAAATACAGCGCATTCCCTGCATACCATACTCAGCAAATATTGTATATTATTACTAAGGGGGTTGTTTAAGAGCACAGCAATCCAAAACTCACGCAAAAGCTACCCTCTGCATAAAACTGCAACTGCACTCCGCATGCAAACCTCCCTGAATCAACCCTCAGTCTGAGCTACGTACAAAAAAAAAAAAAAAAAAAAAAAAAAACAATACCCAAGGATGGTGGCATACAAAATGACAAACAACAATAAAAATGCAATATCGAGACGATCGATCAATAACTAGTTACATACAATAGAGCACATAGTACATAGTATAACTTTTATTGTTGTTGGTGATGATGGTGATGATCGGACTCGGGGATTGCGTGAAATTCTAGACAAAGCCTGAGGCAGGCTCCATGGGCCGACAGCTGCCGCTAGTGATTAGTAGTAGGGCGCCAATGCGAAAGCCAGTTCCTGTTCAGGTTGGCATAGAGCAGGCGGAACTCGTTTCAGTTGGTGGTAGTTTCAGGGCCGCCTGCTGTGCAATATGGTTTTTTATACCCTCCAACGAAGCTACGAGGTATCATAAGTTCGTGAAAACGTTTGTTACGGGCAGAAACAGGCAATTCCTACACTATAAAGTTTATATACTTGATGATGTACGTTCGTCTGTCTGTATGAATGAAAGGATCTTGAAGACTATAAGAGCTAGAGAGCCCGAATTTATCATTATCTGCAGGCAGATCCTTCTCAGCGCGACCCTTATTTTTTTGGATTCACATTTGGGTTCATATTTAGAGCATCAACAAAAAAAATTTTACCCGACATATTTATTCTTAACAAAATAAATTATTTTTTTTTTAAATGTGTTGGTTGAAAAAATAAAAACCAGAGCTCGTAAAATTCAACCCATTTTTCCCGGGTCACGACCAAAACCGAACAAATAAAACACAAACTGAGCCGAACACTTTTTTCGTTTCGCTTTTCGGTTTTGTTCCGTGTTTTCGGCTGAGCAAAACAAACGTGTCTCTCTCTGAACAACACGTATGTCGAGACACTTTGAGCAAGCGCTCACTGAAAAACTGTTTGCCTCAGACCGTTTCGAAAAAAGTGTCTGGAAAAAGTGTCTTTTGTGTGTGTATGCGTGCTTGTGGAAGTCGCCTGTGCTTTACTTCGTGCATATACTTCGGCTTGCTTCGGCCTCGTTTCTGTGTACGTGCACGAAGTAAAACACAGGCGATTCACACAAGCACGCATACATACGCAAAAGCCTTTTTTGCTGAAAGTCTCAGGCAAAAGTGTCTGGGAAAAACACAACCGAAATAGAACCGAAAAAATTGGTCTTGCTCTGAGCGGAACACTTTTGAACAAAAACACAATTGAGTGTGTTTTGTCGATTGCTTTTCTCAAAGTGCTGACAGTTTTTTACGAGCTCTGATTGAAACATGTTTAAAAAACTTTTTTTTAAACCATAAAATTGTAATTCTCGTATTATAGTCAAAAAGTATATTTTTCGTAAAGCCTTACTGACAATTAAGATTAACAGAAAATTGGTTATAAAATATTCAGTAATGAAATATGAAAAGAAAGCATGAAGAGCCTTAGTCTCAATTAAATAAAAAGAGAAAATTACGTTTTTTAAATTAAGCCATAACGTGTTAAGTTTAAATAAAAATTGGCATTTTTCGAAACATTTTTATTGATTTGCATCATGAGCTTTTAAAAATCATTGGGTTAGTTTTTGTTCAATATCCAGATAGACCTTTTGGATTGAAGGGCGCAAAACAGGCTATTTTCGGCTGGATTTTACTAAAGATATAAAAAAAAATGTGAAATCAAAAAAAGTTTGGACTTATTTCGAATTAACTTATTACAATTAATATAAACATTAAATACTTTTACATATATGAAATATAATATGTTCTGTATTAAATTACGACCCTACTTATAATATAATAAAAAATATTTTTGAAAGATTTATTTTATCACAAATAGTGGGATTTTTTTTTTTATATGAACTTTTGTCATTCCGTGCGAAATTTTTACATGCTTTACAGAAAATATAAATTTTATACAAAATATTATACTTTTTTGTATAGCTTATATGAGCGGTAGGAGTGGGCATGGTTGAATCGGTCTAAAACTTTACCAGTATTTTTTATACAACTGTCTTATTATATTATAATTTTGGCTATTCCGACCACAGTGAACTGGGAAAATAAAGGATATTTTAAAGTCGTTACACTTCGACTGATCCTATCCCACTAGATTTTTTTTTTTTTTGCTTTTTTTGGTACAGTAGCACCCTCTGTTGCTGGTTCCTGTTGCCAAAAAGGGGTGATGACACGCGTTGTCCAATTTGTTGCGCAATGGCCATGTCTCTCAAATGTCATTAAAGTTTCCATGTTGTGTATGTATGTGTGTGCCTTGTACAAGCATCCATTACCGTGGTGCAACAATGCAACATGGCTGTAATTGGTTTGTCATTAGCTCTTAAGTTGTTAGACAGTTCCAACTGCGTAGAGTACATTGAACTTTCTTAGTTGCTCTTAAATATTGCTTGGATTTTATTTTTTTTTTAGCTAAAATTTCACCAGGTGTGCCTTTCCCTGGCTGATCTTGGCACGTTCTTGTGGCACTAACCCTCGCTTTGCTACCTTTTTAGACCTTTTCTTTTTTTTTTGACTGCTGCTTTCCTTATAATTTATGGTTTTTCTTGGGCTACAATCAAAATACAGCTGACAATTGAGGCCACCTTTTGTTGTTTTGAATTTCCTGTTTTCAAATTTTTTGTGCACGATTTGTGGCAGTTAATTGTAAGACTAGAAAGGGGCAAGGGCTTCGCTCAGCCCAGCTCAGCTGTTGTGCTTCTTGCCTTGACATACATACATATACCTCCTCGTAGTAGTTTCTAAGTGTTGTTTTGATTTTTTGTTTTGCGGAAAAACTGGTTCTTAGCAAGGGCCAAACATAATACACATCGATATATTAATTACAAAGTTTTCATAAGATTTATGAGTCAAGCAATTTATATGCTTAACATTCTTGATAAGGCAAGCCCACATATAATGTAATGCATTAAGTACTTATATGTATTACCCCGCCAAGGGTGCCTGAACTTTAACAAAATGCCAAGCTTCTTTATTGTGCACGCCAATTACTAAAACTGCCACAAACTGCATTAGCGGGCACCCATGACTGGGGGAGCCCTCTGTGCAACCCCCAGTGGCAAGCCATTGACTCCATTGACATGGATTTCTTTCAACAAGCGCACAAAAGCGCGAAGCAACAACTCACAACTCAATAAAAGCAGTAAATGATACTTTATCGTCTTTTATCGCCAAAATGTATTCAGCACGATCAGGGCCGTATTAAAACATGTGGGGCCCAAGGGCCGGATCCATAGTTTTAATTTAAGGCGATTTCTTTTTTTATCGTTAGCAATTACATACTATGTACTGCAGAAATATGTTATATTTTATAATTATTTTTATATACAAGATTTAATCTTTTGATGTCAAAACTGTAAGATTGTATTACTAAAGCGATTTATTTCGTTTTTTTTTTTTGGCGTAAAGCAGAGCAAAACCACTTATCAAGTATTTTTAATAATAAAACTTTTTTGAACTTTCTAACTTTTGAAATTATTTTTCTCTGCATGTGAAAGCCTCTAGGCCATGGCCTAGTCGGCCCATGCTTTAATCCGGCCCTGAATTTTCCGCTGCTGGACATAACCGTCAATTGTCGCGCCACTGTAGTGCCAGTATAAGGGCGACTTTAGGGCAATTGAAGTTGGAAATATGAAAATGTTACAATCATCATAAAATGCAGTTTACAGTTGAAGGTTTTGATTTTTGTATACCCTGTACGGATAGGGTCAAGGCTATTACAGATTTGTGCAATGTATGTAACCGGCCGTGGAAGACAATAAGTTGTTTATGCCAAAGTGATCAGCAGCAACTCTGATAACGATTGAGATATGCATGTTCGTGTGTATGAACAACTAGATATTGGAGTTCATAAGAATCTAGATGTCTTTTCGAAATTTGAAGCTAAGTACGTTGATATCTGAACCTGTGCCCCCGTTGAAGTAGTACGAGGCTTACATTCAAAGCTATAGATACAACCGTGCTCCGAAAATCGAAAACGAATAAAATATTTAGTTCGTTTTGAAACTACATGCTTGGTGTATACAATTTCACCAAAATGAATTTTTATTTGGCTTCTTGCAAGAAAAATCAAAACAAATTAGCAAAATACGTAGGTTCAAAAGTGCATGTATTTGAAAGTGAAATATTTTTTAAAATTTTCTTTGATATACTTAATTCTATTAATGCCAATTTCCAAATTGATATTTATTTATAATTATTTTTAATATTTTTTTTTTCATTCAGCTCAGCTGTTTAGACCAAGGGAAATATGGGAATTTATCGATGGGAGTGAGGGAAATTTGAAAATTGATTGAAAAGTATATTATGAGAAGTTATCAATATCAAAAAAGTGAAATTGGCAGCACTGAAAACAAAAATAAATAAGATTTATTCGTGATAATTTTGTAAAATTCGCAGCACGGCTGATAGCTAAGCATTTTGTAAATAAGAAACTATGCTGAAATAGTTTCACCAATTTACAGTGTATTCTATTCCTTAAGTTTCTTTTTAAAGATATTAAAATGGCTTGTTTAAAAAGAAAATGTAATTAAAACAAATATTTTTTCTATTTAAAAAATCACAAATATCTTTAGTTCTACTAAAACCGCTTTTTAAAGCAAATGAAAAACATGAAAAGACCATACCAAGACGATTTACTATTCCTAAACCCACTAAATTTCATTTTATACCACACTCTAAGAAATAACATTTTCCGGTATGCGATTATCTGCTAAAAGATTATCAGTTTGCTGCGAAGGGAAGGAGAGCAGGTGAGGTTACTTCGTTTATTCAGAAATAAATAGAGTCGATTCCTTTCACGTTTCTTCTGATAAAATGATGTGGGCGATATATTAATGATCCAGAGTAATGTCAAGATGTTTGGTTGATGTGTTGGCTCATCGTCTTCTTTAATCCGTGAATTTCTGAATTTTGTTCGTAACATACAATTTTTACTAAAGGGTCCAGCTAGATAAGGACTAAAAAAACGGATTTTTAAAAAGGAATGTTGCAATAGCGATTCAAAGATACGCAAAATTGTAGTTTTTGAACTTAACGCGTTAGGGCTTCCTTAAACAAAAAACTTTTTTTCGCTTTTTATTTAATTGTGACTAAGCTACTGAATACTTTAAAACATGTTTTTTTTAAATCTAAGCTGGCAAAAAGTTTTTTTTCGGGAATGTAACTGCAGGGTATCCCCTTGTCGTGGTGTTTCAAATTGTTGATATAATATTATATGTTTATTGCTTTTGAAAGGGTTAATCAATAGCTGAGTTCTGATCATATAAGTATTACGCAAGAACGCCTCAATTACGGTTGTCCCAAGTACCAGCTGATGTTGCGCCCGCAGTTTTGAGGAATAATTTCCTTGTAAATCTGTGTTTCAATTTCGGGTGCTAAGTGTTAATCAAATTAGCCACAAAGCAATCTGTGTGTTATTGTATTACATTTGATTGCTTATTGAAAACCCATTTTTCTTCATTTAAGATCAGTGTGCGCACATTTTTCCAGCTTTCCAATAGCACCAAAATTGAAGCGAACAAAAAAAAAAATACTGTGCAGTTTTCCAGGCTGTATGTAGTCTATTTGTGTTTTTGCTGAAATCGAAATGTTGTTTGTCATTTATTGTTATTTAATCCTTTTCGAGCCACCAATCAATGTCCTGCACATGCTTACTAATGGCAGATGTTTGACTTGTGCTTGAATGCCTTGTTCGCAGGATTAACGTTTGATCCCTTGAGATGAGGGGGGGTTGACGCGCATGTGTGCTGATTTTCTATGTTGTGGTATTTAATTAGTATTAATTCTAAACCATAAATAAAAATTCGGCTTTTACATAGACTGGATAAAGCACGTTACTAAGCTGGGCCGACTCTTTTATACATACCCTGCAGTGTTGCGAATTTTTGCGAAACGAAACGAAATGGATAAATTGGCAACTGCAATAGCTTGAATAAAGCGATAACAATACTCTAGATTGATGATCGTCATCAAGATGCAGGTAAAGTTTCGAGAGAGCGGGTCGGGTGCATCGCGTGAGAGTAGGAGAATAAACACCTAGATCGCGGGCTTCTGAATGGTGTGATATGAGGCATCAATAAAATTTTTTTCTATTGTCTACAAAAAAGTTGTGGACTAATAATCGATCATGTTTAATGCACTATATCAAAAGTGACTTATTCGTAAAAACGTTGTTTCTTATTTGATAATTAAAACTCAGCCAATCTTTTATTTCTGAAACAAACTTAATTAGTTTGGTGACTCCAGTCGTGTCACCCGAATATAACGAAATTCTATTCCCGCCAAAGAGGGATATTCTTCTTTTGGCTAGAGCGTTACATTCTGCAAGTTTGTGTTGGGAGGACTCCTACTCAATCTCATATAATCTATCGGACGAACTCACGTTGCCCATATGGCTAAGCGGTTTTCTGAGTTTGCAGTTTCATATAAGTAACACAGTCAGTATCCTAAGGCATTTCTGGTCTAATTGGGATATTTTCTAGAAACCTGCCTTAGGACCACCGTGTTGATCCAGTAAAGTGAATTAAATACTTTAAATATTTTACATTATATTAACTATAAAGTTTTAATTATTGCACATGGGCTTCCGAAACTCCTCTCGGCGGTTCTGGGTAGAGTCTGTAAAAAAGTTTAACAGAAAGTAGGCTATTTGTCTTCTGTATCAGAGCAGCCTTTTCTCGGTCAAGGAAAAACTTAAACATCGTCTCAGTGTCGTACTCCTTTATTACCAAACGGAATCCAGATTTGTCTCTGCAACTATTCGGGCTTCACACAGACCATGGATGACAAACTCCGCTTTAGATCCTATGAAACCAAATTTACCGTCCAATATTCGACCTCAACATAACCTAGCACCCATTTTAACGTATACTTTGTTAAGTTTCAAGTTATGATTAACAATAACTTTAATATTTACAAAATTTGTTCAGTAACTTAAAACGTTTTCCATAGCCTGACAAATTGCGATTTAATTTGATTAAATAAATAAAAAATAAAAATAATAAAAGTTCTAAATTAATTAAATTTACAATTGTCTGCGTTATCGAGCAAAAAAAATTGAGTCGCAAACTATCAGCGCATATCTGGGGTATGCGTTCGTTGCAGTTTTAATAAATCAAATGCCTAAAAGTATGCAACATTTTTTTAAAATCTTTTTTTTAGATTTTTTTTTTTTTAATTTACATTTATTGGCAATCAGTTCTTAACCAATGTGTGAGATTACATTTATTCACGTCGTACTATATGTTACTTATACTAATGCAGCATATACCAATCCGCATGTCTCCCGCTTAGATTGTCAATGATGTGCCTTATGGAAGCTATGCCAAGGTCTTAAGCATCTGCTATTTTGCGTAGAACTTTGTTTGGAGATTCTTGAGTTTGGTTTTTGCTGCAGTTCATACATCCAGGTTTTATTAAAAGCTTTGTAAAGAGTGAGGGAGTTTTAAAAATGGACAGTTTACTTTGTGTGCCCTGCAGCCAGCCCATTTTGGCATCCAACTACGTGCCGCAGAGCTCTTTATCCAGGTGTATCCCAAGATTAGGATGAGAGTCCTTAAATGGGATGGCTCTCGCCTAAGCGTAAAGTGAACACATGAGTATTTTTCTCCGCTGAATGTTCCAATGATTTGCCCAATTTTCTATTTTCCCCAGTTCCAACTGTAGGGCAACGTTGGTGGCCGATGACAGCAACGCAGTGTCCCCCACGTGAGGATGACAGCATTGTTAATGAAGTGTGACATGTCCATTGTAAAGAGCTTATATAGAAGTGGAACACGAGCACTCCCTTGTGGAACACCAAGCTGGGTCTTAACCGGTACAGAGGAGCAGGTAGTAAGCCTTTAAGTCTTTGTAAAAGTCCCTCGTGCCAGACTCGATTGAATGCCTGCTTTACATCTAGCATGCTAGATGTAGCGCTTCTACTGGAATGAGTCAAGAATGTTCTGTAACAATCTCTATGGACCTGTTTCGATATGCCGTATTTCGGGCGAAACCCGAACTAGTGTTTAGTGATGATGCTTGAGAGATTAGCTGTTGTTATTACTTTGCACAAATAAATTCGATTTGAGAAAATTTCGACTCATTCAGTAAGTAAATTTTATACAGCGCGATATAACTGCCATGGGTAGAGCCTTAGCAACTCTGGCGTCAAATCTAAGCAATCCAGGCGCTTTAATCTCCTTGACAAAAAGCGGCTCCTGAGTTTCCTCGAACTCAGCACAAGTGTTCAGTTTAAGAATGTATCCGCACGGGCTCGGTGTGAGCGGCACCAAAGTGTATTGGTAGTCTCGTTTAGGGCACTAGGAACTCGCTGGTCTCTTTAAATATCACGTCAGACGGTTTTCTTCCTCGTTGGGGCTAGTTTTGTTAGATGTCAATCATAAAACGTTTCATTTGTTTGAAAATTTACAAGGCCGTCGAGTGAAAAGTAGATCCCGGTGGTGACTATATCGGTCGTCACATGAATTTTAATTTTGCAAACAAAACAACTTTTACAGGGGTGACAAAGAAATCAATTTATATCACATTCCGCCAGAATTTCCATTCTCGGTCCCCTTTGGGACGGTTTTAAAATCTCTAGTAAAATTTCTCGAGATTTGAATATATCAATAAAGAAGAATTTATTTAAATAGACTTACTAATTTAAAAAAGGTTATTTCTGACTTATTTGTATCTTTATAATTTCATATATCAAATGTTTTAATAGCTCATTGGAGTCAAGCCAATCATGTAAATATTTTTTGTAAGATGTTATAAAATTTGTTGAATGTCCTTTGGACAGCTTACAAACAAACAAATATATAAAAAAAAAAATTTAATTCATGATTAAAAGTAAAATCTCTCAAAGTTCTGTTTCACCTACGGTTTTTACTAGAGATTTGCAAACCAAACGAAGTTGAAACTTTTAGAGATTTCAGATATAATGCACTTTTTGATGTAAGACAAAAATAATAATGGAAAATAATGCACTTTTTTTAAATTATGTGGAAAATAATGCATTTTATTAAGCAATATGAGACTTTCAGATTTTTTCAACTTTCGAAAAAAAAAAAACTAAGAAAAGTAAATATTTTATGAAATCTTCGGATCTCTTAGAAAAATTATGATCCGGTGGAAATTCTACAAGTGCCACTGGAACTGCTAGGGCATTCAACTTTCGGCACCTTGAGGTTTGAAATTTCATCTAGAATATGGCTAAGTTGGAATTTTCCGGTTACATCTTATTTTTTTTTTTTAAAAAGGATAACGATTGATGGTCTTTGATTGGTATTTATTAAAATTTGTTGTATATTATCATATTATTTGTGACATAAGTTTTTGCTTAAAAAATTTTACAAAATCCCCTTTCTGACGGTAAGATTGCTTTATTGTTATTTAAAAATTAAACAATCTTAATGCGCGTGTGATTTAATGAATAGTCACAATTGCGTGCAAGATTTTAAAATAGAACAAACAGGTCTTCCAAAAAAGTAGTCTTCCTTGATGCATGGATTCCCATTTTATTTGCGGTTAGCTCTATTCTAGAAGAGCTGTGTAGGTGTATTTGTGTTGTGCGCGGGTAAATACCCATTGTCTTCATAGATTTGTCAAATGTTTTAGTTCAAAGACAGAAGTAACGAGGGCGGTACCAGAATTAGCCGTCCTAACAACTAAAACAAAAAAATTTAAGATTTTTAATAAATAGAGCCATACTCCAGAAAACGAATAAAATATTCGCGTCTGGCGAAGCGTCACGATCATATGGAAAATCTTAAAAAATATTGCGCCATTGTGTCACAAGGGGGAGGGGAAGGGGAGTGTCTGTTTTGACGCAAATCAGCGTCATGTAGTTTGTGGATGATCCCATATAACTCTGCGCAAAATGGAAAATGTTTGTTACATAGAGAAGGAGACGTTGAGTAGACATGTCTGTTCGTCTCAGAGATTATAAGAGTGGAGCAACAAAACTTTCGGATGAGATCCCTTTTTATTTCACGGGAAACAAGTTTTTTATACCCTGTACCGTATGGTACAAAGGGTATATTAAGTTTGTGCAAGCAGAAGGAGACGTCGGAGACACCCCAAAGTTACATAAAGTTTGATTAGTGTGACTAGAGAAGTCGATATACCCATGTCCGTCTGTCTGTCTGTCCGTCTGCCCGTCTGTCTGTATGAACGCCTAGATCTCAGAATTGGTAAGAGCTAGAGCAACAAAATTTTCAGATTAGATGCGTTATTATGTCAGGGGAGACAAGTTTATTTTATTTTTTTGATATCGGGGTTATATTATATAGCTCCCATAGGGGTGTTTCAGAGGACCTCGAAAAAAACAAAAAGTTTTAGATGGATGATTCGTTTGTTTATGAAGATATCGTAAACAAATTTGGCATACGCGAGTTTTTTATAGTTCCTAACCACTTTACCAAATTTGATCAAAATCGGTTGACTATATCATATAGCTCCCATAGGACCAATCGGTCAAAAAAACGTTTTTTGTACAAAATTCATTGTGTTTCGTTTGTTTGTGAAGATATTGTAACCAAACTTGGCATTCGCGAGTTTTTTAGAAGTTTTCTACACTGTACCAAATTTTATCAAAATCGGTTGACTATATCATATAGCTCCTATAGGAACGATCGGTCAAAAAAACATTTGTGATTAAAAATTCGTATTTTTGGTTGTTTATGAAGGTATCGTAAGCTAATTTGGCAATCGAATGTCTTTTGGTGTTCTTAAGCAATATACCGGATTTTATTGCAAGCCGTGGTACAGGGTATCCCAAAGTCGTCCGCGCCCGACTTTAACGTATGCCATCTTTTTTTTTGTTTTTTCGATATCAACTTTACATTATGTAGCTCCCATAGGGATATTATAGTATAACACCGTAAAAAAGAAAGTCTTGATATTTTAAAAATATTAATTATGAGTGTTTTTAGATTTGAATTGAATTGATAAAAATCTTATGTATTTATACCTCTTGATTTTTATTTTGCTAAAGCTTGATTCGCACACAAAACGTTCGCTTTCTTTAAAATTTTATGTAACTCTAATTATGTTTAAGTGATATTTTTATGTATTACATATTAACACAAATATGCATCAACTTGCTTGCGCCATCTAACGGCCATACTGAACAGAAAAATAAATGATGACGGAGACGACGTCAAAAAACTTTCCTAATAATAGTGAGAAAACTATAATAAAATATATTGTAAGTACTTTTTGAAAAGTGGATGAAAATCTGTTAAGCTGCCTTTTTTAGGTAGTAGCACACAAATTTGATATTATTGTTTAATAAAATATACACACTTTTTAACAAAAAAAAAAAAAAACAAAAAAAAAAAGCTAATAATTATAAGAGCTTTCCAACTAATTACTATTACGAGTATTTCCCAGACTGGTTGCGCAAGTTTTGCTCTATTTACTTATTAATTTCCTCAAGTTTCTACATTGTCAACTAACTTAGTTTGTGCTTTTCAAGTGTTGTGGAAAAACTTTTTGTGCTGATGAAAAACATGTACAACATTGCATCAGCAGTTAAGTTAGAACTTTTCAATTTCCATTTAGTAGATTTTTATTTTTTTTGTAACCTGCATACATTTGTTTAATGAAGTTTAGTGCCGCGTACTCAAATTGCACAACAATAGGGCACAACTTTGTTTGCCAAGTCCCTGGTGGGATTTTGTTTGTCCAAAGCAGAGGCGTCGTAGCTAAAGGGTCATTGATGTGTCAAGCACAAGAAAGTATCAACATTGATGCAGCTCCACAACTGCGAGAGATTCCAAATTTCATTCGCAGTATGATTTTTTTTTGTATTTTGGGAAAGTAGGCGCCCTACACCAAGATCCGCCACTGGCTAGATTAGAAAGTATGTCGTCGCTGTTTGCTTACAGTTCAAACTTACTTTTATTTGACACTTATAACATACTTTTGATAAGAGACAAATATTTGGGGAACACTGTTTACCAGATGATTTCCGCTTATCTTGTCTATCATCTGCAATACACTAACAGATTATTACTGAAAGGCGACCAGATCATTAGTTAAGCAAACAATTTCAAAGCCGTAACCCATTTGTAATAATAATAGTTAGAAATCTTAGTTAAATAACAAATTTCACATAATATGCTAAGCTACAATAGATGTCGTAATAGTTAATATATTTTTTTTTTGTTATTATCATTCACGTAATAGTTTGTCTTAATTAGTGACCCCCCTTGTAATCCAACCATGCGCCGAGTTCCCAGCGCATTGTAAACACTTGAGACACGGACACGATTTGCAGAGTACTCCAGACAAGTGTAAAAAAAAGTGAGTCAGTCGAAGCAGAGCGCGACTGTGGCATACACTGCAACCTCTTTTTTTTTCAATGAAAAATAAGTGGGCTATACATATGGATTTTGAGCCTCTGAATCTGAGTCCCAGGTGTGCAAATAATCTGCTGAGACTCCCATATGTATACACATATATTTTTTTTTTGATGGGGTTTTTCGGCACTCAGAATCAGCGACCCCAAAAAATCTGACCTAGTAGTAGTAGTATTATAATTTCGTAAGCGCCTACACAATTTTTTGTATATGTTTTAGGGGACGCTGAAACCGAATCAGTGGTCGAAAAGACCACAGCAAGTCAGGTTTCTAAAATAAACTGAAAAATACCTAACTTTATGGGTTTTTTTAAGGTTATGTCAGAACCCTCGGGTGCTGGAATTTCTTAGACTTTGGATGCGGATGCAGCGGCTCAAAATCCATATGGCTAGCCCAGTTATATGTGAAGCTGACACCGCTTTTTTTGTTATCCTGAGTTCAGGCCCGTCAAGAGAGAGGGGAAAGGGTTATATTCCCCCCCGGGCCCGGAGTTTACTCAGTCGTACTTACAGAACACAATGATTCATGCTAAAGGTGTAATAGAGGGGCCGGTATATTCATTTAGCATATAAGGAACTTATGTTCTGCCACTCCTCTTTCTGTCTGTTACATGCATTGCACCAATCTTGCATATGCTTGGTATAGGGTATAATAAGATTCAATTTAAATGCCAGCTTCCTTCCCAGGTCATGACTTTCTGAACCTGCTTCAACCTGCTGCTGGCAACTCGTGACTCACGAAACAGGTGCAACAAGCGGCTGGAAAACTTTTTCAACCCAGATAAGAAATGTTCTCGAGTGTTAATGACGTTTCCTACAAGTAAAACATTTCAAATTTATGCACACTTTTCGTACGACTAAACAATAATTAAAATTCAATGTAAATAAATACGAATGCTACAAAGTAACTAGTAAGTTGAAACATGTGCATACACTAGACTTAGATACTTGGCCTAATGAAAGATTCAAGACAAACAATTGAAACAATTCGAAAGTTGGCTAAAAACATGACAATTAACATTGAAAAAAAAAAAAAAATCTATACTTCGAAATACTGGCATAACTGCCGGCTGATTTATTGACTTGAACTGTAAGCGGATGTGACACATGAACTCGGAATCAATGTTCATTTTGAACAATGAGCCTTCATATACTATATACATACCATATCTACATACATAAGCTCTAATGGCTTCGCATTCGCTACAATCCCCTAGCATATTAATAATAATATGTATTTATAACTAAAGTGATCATAAAAATATTTTATTATTATTCAGATTCTTGCTTGGCCACTGTCCCTACAATTAGCAACGCGCTGATCAAAGCAAGCTATACTCGATTCTATGAGTATACGAGTATAATATGAATAGTTTCCAATCGCTGTGGGCTCCATTAACAGCTGGCACAATGGGTGGTTGTCGTTGCTTACGTAAGCCATTGGCCAGCTGGCCGGAGCTATAGCTAAGCCGTCATCATCGGGGTGCATTGTTCCACAGATAATGCCCAAATCTTTATTTAAAATTTATTGTACCAATTCTTACATTCCATACAATATGCTAAGCGGAAGCATATGACAAATAAAGCATATTCTTCTATAGCTTTCCATCCGGCACACTCCACCCAATAAATAAACCATATTTGCTTAATATCACAAAAACTATATATATATATTATTATTGTACAATATTTTGAGTCTTTTGCTTACATAGTAAATAATTTTTGAGTGTGTGTGTACTTTGAGTGAGACGACTTAGACTCCTAAAATAATCAGTTAATATGGCAAGCTCGGAGTTCGCTTCCCAAGCTCAAAAGTGCCTAACAATGCAGTATAACAGCACAGTCAAGGCCAAGGTCCAGCTCGGCGTATGTGTGACTGCAGCTGCTCGATATTGCTCCTCCGGCAGACGCGCCATTGCCACCAGCTGCTGCGCATCCAACTTAGGTCTATAGCTCCAGTCAATGGTATTGGTCTTGCATATATTTGCAAAGACGCGTGCTGAAATCTTTGGCGTGCGCGTTCGCTCTGGTGAGCTAAAGTCTACATGATAAAGACCAAATTTCTCCGTAAAGCCCGCCTTCCACTCATAACTGTCCATCATGCTCCAGGCTACATAGCCGCTTACATTGACGCCATCTTCGATGGCATCCAGCACAGCTTGTAGATACAGATTGTAGTAGTCTACGCGTGCATAGTCTTCCAGACCTCCACGATCGCTGACGCCATTTTCAGTCACAATAATTTCGGGCGCATTGTATTCATGGTGTATCCATTTGAGTAGATTGTACATGCCCTTGGGGTAGACCTACAATAAAGAAATAAAAAGTTGGTTTAGTTTAAAATATAATCATGATTACCGAATTTCAACCACTGAACCACTGAGGCTATGTGCCTGGCTATGTGCCTGCCTATGTCTGAATCTGAAGGTTATCTTGGAAAGCTGACGTGCTGAAGTTTTTTGAACATATAAAAACATGGCCGGAAAAACGGTCTCGAAAGTTTAGAGGCCAGATCATGTTTACTACACTCATTTCGCGTCATATGTAAAGTTTCCATTAAATATAAAAAGAAAATCTTTCATTTCGAAAAGCTTAAGCAAAATTTGTACAGTGTATTTCCTTACTGCGTTCATTGAACCCACAGTCATGTGCACCTGACACACATCAACCCCCATGAAAACCAATTACCCCAAGTCACCCCCACTAACAGCGCCTGCTGCAATTGAATTAATCTTCTCTAAGCAGTTTTTCCCAGCACCCTCTTGAATAAAAGTGCCGCCGACCCTTGTAAACACAGGCAACACCTTGTCATTTTTCAATTTACGAGTTTGTGGTCACATACAAATTGGGGCGCTCTTTTCATTTCCAGCAGGGAGTGGGTTAAGTGAAAGCTATCTTGCGGTTATATAAGTCCTTAATAGCGGGTTAGCCCCTTTGGTTGGCTAACACGAAAACCCGCAGCCCTACAAACTCAAGCATTACCTCATCTCAACTAATTGTAGTTTGCCAGCATTGGAGGCGGCACACGTTACTATCGGAATCGTGACCGACTTTGGGTACTAATAAACAGAGTCAAGCTCATAAATCGATAGACAACGATCGCAGCATTACGATTGGCAGTCCCAAGCAATTACAGTATGCGCTAAAAATAAACGGCACACGCTTACCTTAAGCCAAACTGAACCTGAGCCGGGCCAATCCACTTCCGCTTGACTCTCGATGACACCCATGTCATGATTAAACGAAGGCACAGGGAATTTGCCGGTATTATTATGTCCATTGGGTGTAACCAAGTTGGAGGTGTAGGTATTGATGCCAAAGAAATCGGCGGTGCCGCGTATGCGACGTATTTCCTCCGAGGTAAACTCAGGCAGACGGGATTTGGTGAAACCCTGTTCTCTGCTTAAATTTCGTATGCGTTCAATCATGACCTTGGGATAGTTGCCATGTTTGGAAAAGATGGGATGCCCAAACCAGCCTACATAGAACTGCATGGCACGCTCTGAAGCCTCACGATCTTCGGCAGAGTCGGTACGCGGCTCTGGCCAGGATGTGTCCAAAGTAATGCCTATGCGTCCTCCTTGGCGCTCTTGAAAGTGCTCCCTATACATGTGCACCACCTCGGCATGAGCCTTTAGCAGATTATGACCACACAAATATGCTGGTATGCCGGGATAGTTAATAGCCGGCGCCATAAAGTCCACACCATAGCCATGCTCACACACATGCCAGGGCTCATTGATGGTCGTCCACAGCTTGACGCGATCGCCAAACATTTCCAGCACCAAACGTGCATAATCCTTAAACAAGGGTATAATTTCCGGATTGGTCCAGCCGCCCAGCTCTTGCAAACGTTGCGGCAGCTCCCAATGATAGATGGTAACCATGGGTGTTATATTATAGCGCAGCAGCTCATTGATCAGATTACTGTAGTATTTGATGCCAGCATTGCTCACTTGGTTCATATAACCACCGGGCATAATACGTGGCCAGGAGAGCGAGAAACGATATGTGCTCACATGCAGCTCTCGTACCATCTGCACATCGCGTCGCCACTGCAAAGATTGAAACAAATATTGTACATTAGTCGAGCAATTAATTGAAATCGTTAAGATTGACCAAGTGGGCGTTTCCATTAGTTAAGTTTGCATTTTGCAGTTTTGAAAGAATGCCAATAATTATTTCCCAAATAAAATAAAAATCCCAAGTAAACCAGTTCTTTAATGTCATCATCAGGTTTGTGGTAAGCCTATACATTGTCATGGGGATGGGCGGGTGTCTAAAGCCGCTCATGTAGAATATTGGTTGTAAGAATTTTGGAATGCAAGCTGGAGGAGTGCAGCAGAGGCCTAACATGACATGTTTGCTGATATCCAACTTTTAATTTGTTGTCACAACATTTTAGAATATTTATCACATGCAATTTTTCTAGAACCAAACACCTGCGGATATAACACCTGATCAAGCCCCGAGTCCACTAAGCTACAAATTACGTATAGTCGGGCTTCGATTAGAAAATTATGTCGTTATTATTATTATATGTTTTTGCATTTAAGTAGTTTGCTTTATCCATTAATCAATAAATAAATACCAATAAAAAGATTTAAAAGTCATTTAGCATAGCTGTTGGCATTGCTAAATGAAATCTTTTATATAGATCAAACATTATTATATACTATGTATACATAATTATGCGTGTAAATATATACTTAAATATATACGGAGTGAGATTTAGCAGTTACGCCATAATTATGAGGGCAGTTTGATAAGTCAGGGATTTTTTGAAACAATATATTTTTTCGAACAATCAGCACCTTATTTCACAACATAGCCTCCTACAGGGACGGCGTAAGAGCTGGGTACTACCCTTCTGAATCTACTAAAAGTAGGAAGTTACCCAGCGTTTTGACTGAGCAGCAACGGAAAAAGCTCGGGGAAAATACTTCAAAAAGCACTGTCTCCAAGAAAAACTAACTCTAAGTTGGAATCTACAGCTTAAGACGAGTCACGATTATATCATTCTTTGTCGCTCCGGAATAAAAAATATATAATCGGTAATATGCCCTGAAAACGAATAATGTGAAATTAAATTCAATAACAACTCAAGTTAAATAATTGTGTGTACCTTGAAATTCAGTAATGGATCCGAGAGAATCGAAAAACTTTCGAAGAGTTCACTTCATATCACTTATGCAAACATTTTGAAAAACAACGTCATGTAAATGTTACATCTTAAAAATAAATTGTGGGGATCATCGGACGGCCTTGAGAAAAATATTCAGTACTCCGAAAATGTATTTTTTCTAAATCGAAATTAAAATTTGGAGAAAATAGTCGCTTGGGTTCAGCTCCGTAGAGTTCGGTGAATGGGACCAGCTTGCTTAAAATTTTCACAGATCATTTCACGGGTACATTTGTTTTATACTTATTACAGACTTTTAATATATCACTCAGATTTTCTTAAACGAGATGTGGTGAAAGACATCGGCATTGGCACTAAGAGATTTATAATATACTATAAATACGTAGTAACATCTATCAACATTCTATCTTATTTACTACACAAACACTTTTGCTAAAAAATCGACGGACAACATTCGTTCGTCTTATCTAAAAGAAGACGACGCAATATCTTATCGAAATTATTGAATTTTTCAAAACATTAAAGAGCAACACTAGTTTGAGATATGACGAAAATGAAGACGACTATCGTTTTTTGTAATTTTATTATCTAAGTAGTACTTCTAACATTGAGATAACGAAAAGGTATCAGCCCAAGATTCTGAGAAGTTTATCAACTGCTCCATGGAATACAAGCAACTTTGTGTTGACTTTATAGGTCTTTTAAAAAATACCATATGTTATAAATGCAACTAGGCGCCTTAACCGATTTTAAGTATAAATTATGTAGAATTCCTTAGTTTTTTCTTGAAAAGTACTTTGAGATGAATTGAATACAAGCATAGATTTTAAATTTAATAAACTAAAAAAAAAAGTAATTTATAATGAATGAACTATTTTTTCATTGGCAAAAGATAGACTTTTTTCAACTATTTTAGAAATATTTAGAAAATCTGGCAAAACTTCATAAAATACTTTAACAATTTTATTACATTTGAGTTGGATTGCATTTTAAAGATTTTTTTTTTGTTAATAAATTTGTATATTTTATTAAAAAATAATATCAAATTTTTGTGCTATGACTAAAAAGAAACATTAATATATATTATTTTAAAGTTAATTTTATTTTCCTTGACAGTCTTTTTTGTTATCTTACAGTTTACGAAATTTACAGAGTTTCGCTTTAATCACAGCTTTTCAACTGAGCGGTTATTGTAGAAAATCAATTTTACAAACAATTCAAAATATCAGCAATTACATTATGTTAGAAAATTTGGAAAGCCTAAAAAGATATGTTTGTTCTCAAACTACTGTCTTTAGAAATTTGTATCCTGTCTTTTTTAAACACACATCGGATTTCTCCCCTTAATCTTTATTATTATAAATATTACGATTATTAAGAAAAAGAGTTTGAGTTACTTTTATTGTTAAAACTAAGTGAAAAGTTTCGATATAAAAAACTAATGTCTGTCTACCTAATAAACACTGAAAAGAACAAACTACCAGGATTTCACTTAATGGTCTGCCTAAAAAAATGTTCTTATAAATTTAAGATTATCCTAAGAGCAGTCTCATTGACACAGTGTTGTACCAGAAATCTTTTTCAATCGATTTCCAATAGTCCCTTCCTTAAACCGAAATTCCGCCCAAAAGCGTCAATAAGCCAGGAACATCTTCAAAAGTGTTCAACCACTATCATTTGACTTTTTTGTGAGGGTTTTTAAGATATGCAAACACACATCATCTCAAAATATCGCTCTCTTTATTGCTTTTATCATCATTAATAAGCCAGCTATTGCTTTAGAACATATCTGGGTAATATTTTTCGATAAAAATGCTGGAATCGCATATAAGATTTATGAGTTATGTAAAATATCAAACCAAAAAAAATGGTTTAGATAAAAGTTCAAGCAAAAAATGTATATTAAATTTTAAAAAACGACCATTAAAAAAAAAAGTTCTATTTTTAATATATACCAACAAAACCAACTTTTATTTTTTAACCAAAAATTCAAAATTATGTAATAATCATTAAGCATCGGTTTTTATTTAAAAATCGCAAAATATCTCTTATGTTTATCATTAAAATAAATAAATAAATTATGTGTCAATTTTTTGTTTTATAAAAAAAAAATAAAAGTTATTTCGTAATTTAAAAAAAAAATTTTAAAAATATCTTTTCAACTTTTATTTTTGAACTTAAAAATACGAACTATGAAATAATCGATCATTTTTTATTAAAAAATAAATTATTGGTAAATTTTTATTTTGTAAAGGAAAAATAAAACAAATTTCAGAATTTTTATTTTAAAAAATTGAATTTAAAAAATCGTTTAAACCAGGAGGCGCATTATAATGGATTGTGCATTTATGTACACTGTAATACCTTTCTATAAAGGAAAAAAGGATCAATATTAAGGATCTCACAAAATAAAAATTGAATATCTTTTAAACGAAGAGGCCTATTGGAATTGTTGTTGCATTTATGTGATCTACATTACAATACCTTTTGATTGATGCCCAACAACTCCTTGAAGTATCAATATTAAGGATTCCACAAAATTGTAATAAAATTGAATATTTAAGTTCAATTTTTATTTTCAATTTTTGAAATAAAAATACCACAAGAATTTTCTATTTAAAAAATAAAAATTGACAATTTTGACAAATAGTTTGTATTTTAATTTATTTAAAATAAGAGTTATTTCGCGAATTTAAATAAAAAATGGTATTAAAATATTATTTCGTTATTTTTATTTTAAAATCAAAATAATTGTTATTTTTTCCATATTAATGAAAAAATGAAGAAATAATAGTTATTTCATGATTTTTATTTTAAAAATTATGAGTTACTATCACTGGAAAAAACGACAAGCTTGTAGCAAAAAAATGTAGTTCGCCTTTTCCCACTCAGTTGATTCCAACTTTGGCCTCCAAACTACTTTATTGCGATTGTTTCTGATATTTATGATCCGATCATTATGATGTTTTGTATTAATTAGAGAAACTAATGCTGTATTTTTAAAATTGTATAAAACACAGCGCTTTGAATAAAATTGGCGCTGGAGGAAGGAGTCCAACTCATCATCTTGACAATTCCAGAGATCAATTCCAATTTGGTTTCTACTCTAAGCTACAATTTCAATACCTACTGCAACCATTTCGATAAATCAGAATCGGAATCGAAAACCGGAACAGGCATTTTTATTTGCATAGCTACAGCTCCAAGCTTTATTAATGACATAAACTTTTTAAATATTGGAACACCTGCTACTGTCATAAGGCGTCTTGACTGTCAGTTGGTGACACTTGTTGACACGCCTAGCTTCCAGCCACGAACTAAACGATTTTGATTAACTAACTGGAACATGTTGATTAATTTGAAATTTTTTTAAATATGACTTGGATGCATTAATTTAAAAATAAATAGCTTTAGTTAATGATATAAGGCACTAAACTTATATATGTATAAACTGTAGGAGCTATGCAGTTTTTGTGGAATATATTACTTCATTCCAGTTTGTCATGCTATGCTATATGGTCATAACAACACATAATGAACACATTAAATGGACTTAAATTTACAACTCTATTTAAACAAAGTTATAAAAATTGTGGTTTTAATTGGTTTTGGTTTTATATATTTTCAAACGATAGATCTTAATAAACATAGTAAAAACTTGAACTCCCACTGTGAGTAAAAAATGCCGCCAATAGTCTCAAAATGCAATTATCCATACTATTATGACAAGTTATTATTGATGGCCCGACAACAACGCCAACCAACATTCTGAGCACTATGTAAGCATTATAAATTATTATAAACTTTGATAACATAATAATTGTAACTTATAAAATAAATACGGATTGCTTTTAATTGGCATAAATCAGAGTTTTGCGTTTTTCAAGTAGGGTCAAATACGTCAATAACAGATATTAAAGGTTTAAGGCAGTGGTCGGCAAAATATACATATGCATTTTTTTTTTGCGCTTGTATTGAACATTTTCTGCCGCTGTGACGTATTTCGACGCTGACGTCGCAAAGCAACAGACACGAAGTTGCTTGTTCATGACTTCGGCTCTTGCTTAGAGAGCATGCTTGCTCTCTCAACGCTAAAGCGCTCTAGCATTAATATGCCGTGGCTTTGATGCTGTGTGGCAGAAAACACAAAATCAGTTTATGTTTAGTTGGCTGCAAGCTTAGATCGCGCTACGCAAATTATTGATTTTAAAAAGGACAAAATGTTCAAAGAGGAATGGAAAAAATCAATAATTTGCGTAGCGCGATCTAAGCTTGCAGCCAACTAAACATAAACTGATTTTGTGTTTTCTGCCACACAGCACCAAAGCCACGGCATACTAATGCTGGAGCGCTTGAGTTTTGTGAGAGTAAAAAAGCTAGCACGCTCTCTAAGCAAGAGCCGAAGTCATGCACAAGCAACTTCGTGTCTATTGCTTTGCAACAAGAGCATGGCAACGCCAGAGAATTAGCTGAGAGTAGTTCAGTACAAAAATCACGCACACATGCATGTGTTTTGTGTACAACACAGTACGTGTGAACTCCAATCCCATGGGATTGGGCCGTGCCGACCACTGGTTTAAGGTCACGAAAATTGTTTTTTTTTTTTTTTTGTAAGAAAGCTTTAAGAGTGGCTTAATTTTACCTGAGGCTTTTATAGTATCTCATATACAAGTGCCCAAATAAAAAAATGAAGATGGAATCCTCATATTTTATGCGAAATACAAGATTTTGGTGATTGACAGACTTACTTCGATTCTTTTTGACATAATCTTTTTGTGCCAATTTATTATACTCGGTCCCTTAAGGTGCAAAGTTTATATTAAGTTTGTACAAGTCGGAAGTCGGAGTGTAATAATAGTATCGTAACGTGTTGCAACCCTGCATGATTATAATCGATACTACATAAGGCATCGTCGCTGTGAATGAGTACAGCAGCGCTGAGATGGTAGCGTCATGACGTATGAATAAAGATTTTTGATTTTGATTATAAGCATAATTATTACACGTAGACCCCCAGAGTTACCTTAAGTTGACTAGAGACGTCGGTATAGACATTATCGTCTGTCGGCCCATCCGTACATCTCAGAAATAACAAGAGCTAAAGCAAAACTTTGAATATGTAGAGAAGGTGAATTCGGAGACCTTTAGAATTACCAAAAGTTGACTAAAGACGTCGCTATAGACATTTCCTTTTACCTGTCCATCCGTAGATCTCAGAAATTATAACAGCTAAAGCAAAACTTTGAATTTAGATGACTTTTTATCCAATCCCTTGAAAAAACATTATGTATAATTATTATCGGGGTCATATTATAAAGCTCCCATGGCGCATTATATGGCACCGCAAAAAATAAGTTTTAAGAGCGTATTTTATTTATTTGGGCAGAAGTCGTAAAAAAAAATTTTGACGCTCGGAAGTTTTTAAGAATTCCCAAGCGCCATACCAAATTTAATACCCTATTACCAAGCGGTCTAAAAAAAGTTTGAAGGGTTGCGAATTTGATCGAAATCGTGTTATTTATTTATTTGTTTACTGGCTGGTAAAGAGTATCTCAAATTCGGTCGAGCGCGACTTTAACGGTTGCCTTATTTATTTTATAAATAAAGTTTCTTTATATAGACAAACAGTTAAAATTTCAAATAATACCAGTAAGTAGAATAATATAGTTAAACGATTTATAAACTTTTCTAGGGCTCTCGATTACAAGGCAGTGTACTTAGTAGTATTCAAGTAATTAAAAATAATTTTTTTGCTTGATTAGTAGACAATCTAGTGCTCAAGTAATTACAAATTATTTTTAGCTATACGAGGGTCATTATTTATACTAATGTCAGAAGCAATCTGACAATTTTATTGAAAAGTTTGACATTTTTTTGGCATAAACCTTACAACGTCTTAATTGGCGAACAAATATTGTTTAAAATGGCTTAAAAATTTTGTCTCAAAAAAAAAATTGAAATAAATCGTAAATGTTTTTGTGACTTGAATTATTACGCCTTAATACGTGGACTATCTCGACAAGAATGCAACAATCAACTTCATTAGATTTCTGGTGATCAAGTCCTACATTACATAACCGCCTAACACTCACAGACGAATTTCGTCATAGTCGTGTGAAATCGGCGTGTACGAAAAAATAATGACAGATCGGCATAAGACGTATTGTGAGATTGAGGCATCCCTGGGCATTAGTTCCACCAGCGTACATTCAATATTGCATAGACTTTTGGGTGACAAGACTTGTTTGTTTACGTTGAAAACCTCATAACTTGACGATTGCTCAAAAGAAGACTCGTCTCGGGTGCTAAGAAAAGTTAGAGAAATACAAACGTGGTGCTTCAAAGATATTAACAGCCAATGAATTTTGGATTTGTGTCTATGTGCCTGAAACAAAACAACAAACGACAGTATGAGTCTACCAAGACGAAACAAATCCAGCAAATGTTTTTCGAAGCAAACGGTCAGTTGTTTCCTCGAAGTAACCCGTCATGTCGTCACTCTACCATATGACGAACGGTCAGTTTTTTTGTGCACGAATTGGGAAACGAGCCGCCGAAGACGTATCATTCTTCATCATGATAATACAAGTTCTCATACATCGACTCAAAAAGGAGAGTTTTTAAGCGCTAAAAACATCCAATGGTCCTACAACTCGCCGTACAGTCACGATTTAGCACACGATGATTACTTCTTGTTTACACACGCTCTATAATTGGTTTAAACACATAAAAAAGTACATTGATCCTACAGGAGAATTTTTTGAAAAACGATGAAGCCGCTTAGCAAAATAAGGGGTCTACGCAGACAAGAAAAACCCGCCCAAGAAAAACGAAACTTCATAAAAAAACGCAGCCAAAAGTTTGGTCGCAAACGTGTTGAGAAGCGGTACACAGAAACAGTGTTGTCCGTTTTTTTTATTTTTTTGGTAGAAAAATGTGCATTTTACGCAAGATGGCGCTAGCAGTTTACAGTAGATGGCGCAACAACAATAGCTGTTCTGTTTTTCCGCAGCAAACAAAACTAACTAATTATTTTGGAAGCAAAAAATTATGTCGGGTAGATAAAATCGTTGCGCGTCGTTTTCAAAGAATGACAAAATAGCTTTCTTTAAGGCGGTGGATGTACAGCAAGTGGCATATTAATTAATATTAATATATTAATATTATTATTACTAATAATGCAGATATCGCCTTGGATCATCTACTATTTAGAATTTTATGCTCTACGGACTCTCTCTCACTCTCTATGAAATAAAATCTTTCAACAAAACGATTTTTACAAGAGATTTATTGAGAAATTTGATACGTAGATTCTTTTTTCATTCCTTTTATAAACCGATTATGAATAATTGATTAATTTCTTACCTGATGATAGCTGTCAGCTGTGACATCAGCATTAGATTTATCTTCAATCTTTTCAGCATTCCTATGCGTCATATAATCCCAAATGGATTCGCCTTTATCATCAGCATTCCAACCGCCTTCGATTTGATACGAAGATGAGCCTACGCCCCAAAGAAAATCAGCGGGAAAACGTCGCGTATTGCCCACTTGACTGGCCGTGTAACTGCAAATATATACAAAATATACAAAACTTTATGGTGCTTTTTAAGACAAGGTCGAATCAAAGTGACGCATTTAGCAATTAGCTACCAAAATTTACGAGAACAAATCTCAACTTTCGAAATAAATAATCCGGTATATTTATGAACATTGTTTAAGTTACAATTTAGTTTAAGTACCTACATTTTTTATTGCGCTTTAATTAACAACTACAATCACTTTGTTAATTTCTAGATTAATTTACATAACATTATATTTATGTGTTGTAGGTTTTTATATCTTTTGTGAAAGCCATTTCGATTCCCATTTAAGCGATTTGACAACAATTCAAGGTCAATAGTATCCCATTATTGTTCTTAACCGGAACCTCTGTAACTACAAAGTGTTTTGAGCAGGTTCATGGCTTTAACAATGTACCAAACAGATTGAAATATCTGAAATTATTTTAAAACCAATCCGAACTGCCTTGGCATAATCCTCAGCTATTTGGCAGCTCAAGGTGTTTCGTTATATTGTTGTTAATCGATTGTCAACTTTGGCTATTAGCGGTTTGGTTTCAATTTCAATTTTAACTCAAGCCATTTGATTTTATATTTTAATTTTATGGTCATTATGCGAATGCCAATTGACAATTGTCGCATGCCAGCATAATTAAAACTGACTGCACCGCAATGGCACAATAAATTCTAGTTTTTTTTTTTAATTTAAAAGCGTGTTAAATCTTGATTTTAGTGATTTAACATTTGTTTTTCTATAACCTCAAAAGAGAGAGCATAGAACTGGACAGCCAAAAAACTTTTTGACCGAATGATGAGCATCGAAAGCGGAATGCATTATTTAGTCACATCCTACATAAGATATCAAATTTTATTTTATTCCGAAAATGTTTGTTTAAACGTATTCAAATTAGTGGTTTAAGTTCATTTAAGTTTGTCAATTTTTTTTGAGCTAGAAAACTAGAATATCGTATGGTCCTATCCTATACTAGTCCCATTTTGATGGTAAATATTTTATAAAACTATTTTTGGTAAAGATTTTACTGACTTCTGAAAACGTTTCAAGTAAAAATCATTGCAATTCCCTGTACCATCTTTCCCGAGGCTATCATCCAAAATTTTGTAAATGCATCTCATGTATAACAATGCTTAAATATAGTTCAATTTTGAGGTAACTTATGTGTAAAGTGGGTTGAAATAAGTATATTTTTGAGTTGATATATTTTTTTAATTTTTGATACACAGATGCAAATAACCACGATACATAGCTCTGTGAGGTTTGAAAACTAAAACAAACTTTTTTTTAAATATTCCCAAAAATTGTAGTGTGTAAAGAAGATAATATATGTCGTATGTTTGTAGAGAATTTTACGTTCTACAATTTTTGAAATATTCCAAAAATTTCCAAAGCACTGAAAAAATTGTATTGACAAAAAGACGATTTTTAAGCTTGAATATCTTGAGACACGGTGATGATATTCATTTCTTTGTTACTTTTAAAATTCTTCATAAAATACCAAAATTAAAATGTATAGCAAATTTGAGGTAATTATTTTTCTATTCCCAGGAATTATGTTTATTTATCACTATTACAAGGTAGTGTCTACTATGGCGACCATTGGAGATGCCGTTTCTATTTTTATGCCAAGTTGAAATCATTTTTGAATTATAAATTTAAAAAAAAAATGTTTAAATAAAAAAAATTATAAAAACAAATACAAATTTTTTTTTTTAATTCAAAGTTTTAACTTTAAAAAATTAAAATGAAAATATCTTTATACTATGTCTTGTCAAATGAAAGCCTTCCAAAATATTCGTTTAATTTTGAAAAAAAAAAATTTCGAGGTTAATATCGACAAGCACCTCTATCACATACATAAATATCATGAAAATCTATGAAGAGAGATATTAGAGAATTTATAGAGAATCACTCATTTTCGACAAAATATATTTAACTCATTTAAAAAATTAAATTTTTTTTAAGCCGCAGCAGCTAAGGCCCTGATTTAAATACTTGTATAAACTGTTCTTGTAAAATTAATAAAAAATAAATAAATTAATTGATAAAATATATTTATAGTATAGTAGTAGTGTCACAATTAAAAAATTTAGAAAAATTAAATCCCACCAAAAACATTATCATGTAAAATGTTGCCAAGACGAGACCATATGACTCGCACTGTCAAAAAGTTATCAGATCTCATGTAGAGCCAAGCTTCTAACTCTACACGCCCTAACTCTACAAGGCCTAACTTCACAAAAGTTCGTCAAACTTATTCAAAATTTTGTTCTCCAATAAAGCCCATTTTTGGTTGAATGGGTACGTAAATAAGCAGAATTGTCGCATTTGGAGTGAGGATAATCCACAAGCTTTTGTCGAAACGCTATTACATCAACAGAAAATTACTGTCACTTGCCTACGCCGTAAACCAGAGTCAATTGAACACCTGGAAATCAACATTCGAACAGTAATTGGCGAAATACGGCCGCAAATGCTGCGGAAAGTTTGTGCAAATTGGTTTTCCAGATTGTACCTTGTGGCCAACATTTGAAATGGATTATCTTTAAAAAGTGAATAGCAAGAATGGTTCTTTCTATTGATCATAAAGATTTTCCGATTCAATTGAAATTTAAAAAAAAGATGGCGTACGTAAAGTGGGGCGCGGACGACTTTGGGATACCATGTACCACCATATTGCAATTAAATCCGATATATTGCTTAACAACTCCAAAAGATATTTTATTTGCCAAGTTTGGTTACGATATTACAAGCAAACAAATATAAACCGTGGAATTTTGCACCAAACACTTTTTTTTTACTGATCGGTCCTATGGGGGCTATATGATATAGTCAATAGATTTTGATCAAATTTGATACAATAATTGAGAACTCTAAAATACTTCCGAGTGCGAAATTTGGTTACGATATCTTTTCAAATAAACGAAACACAATGAATTATGTGCAAAAAACTTTTTTTTGAACGATTGGTCCTATGGGAGCTATATGATATAGTCAACCGATTTTGATCAAAGTTGGTACAGTGGTTGGGAACTCTAAAAAACTTCTTAATGCCAAATGTGGCTACGGTATCTTCACAAATAAACGAAACAACGAATTTTGTACAAAACACGATTTTTTGACCGATTGGTCCCAAAATGATGATATGATATAGTCAACTGATTTTGATCAAATTTGGTATAGTGCTTGGGAACTCTAAAAAACTTCTTAATGCCAAATTTGGTTACAATATCTTCACAAACAAACGAAACAACGAATTTTGTACAAAACACGATTTTTTGACCGATTGGTCCCAAAATGATGATATGATACAGTCAACCGATTTTGATAAAATTTGGTACAGTGCTGGGGGTTTCTAAAAAACTTCCGATTGCCAAATTTGGTTATGATATCTTCATAACGGGGGTCTCCGACTTCTCCTTCTGTACGTTACATACATTTTCGGCTTGCACAAACACAATATACCCTTTGTACCATACGGTACAGGGTATAAAAACCTCAAGATTGATGACCCAATTTAATACCCCTTAACAAAAAAAAAAACAATTTAGCTTTAAAGTAACGCAATGTTTCAGGAATAAAATAAATATTTAGTCTGAAAATAGTCGAAACGTGCTCAAGTACTGAAAATTTTAAATAAAAGGTTTCGTAAAATCTTTTCTATAAATGCGTGCCCGTGTTTATGGTATGAGAACAAACAAGAATTATTTTTCAAAATGTATCGGGAATCCAATAAATATAAAATCTGACAACTGTCGAAACGTTTTTAAGAACTGAAAATTCTGCTTTAGTTTAGTAAAATCTTTAACATTAATACAACTTTTTTATAAGAAAAATTATTTGACTTGTCTTACATTTTAAGAGTATCACAAAAAAATTAGGCCAAGAAGAAAAAAGATTCATTTTTGATGTAACTCAAATATTTTTCAAATTAAAATTTTATCAGCAATAAAGCATTAGCTTGGTATATTATATACAAAAACGCCAAAAAATTTCGAGCGGTTGATTCAAAAATTCAAAATACACATCTGAACCGAAAATATTATTATTAGTTTTGATTTAAGTAAGAGATCACATACATCTCTAGACAGAAACAAAAAATTTGTTAAAAATGCAAACAAAATCATTTTTCTTATACAAATTAACTATGTTTAAAGTGATTTAACAAATATGTGACTAATTATTAAATAGTTACCATTAAAGCGTTTTCAAGAGCTTAATGCTTTATCAAGAAAATTGGTCGTAATTAAAATCTCATTATTACATGTTTTAAAACTTTGTGAAAATCGATGCAATCATCTGCTTAAAAGTTGATGTTAGATTTTTTTAAATTTTAAAATTTATATTTATAAATCCTGTAGGGTCATGCCTTATAAACTGTTTTATCTTATTTAGAAAAACTCTATTTACTAAACATTTTGCCGCACTTACATTGGTGAAGCAGCCGCAGATACGCCTAGGCTCCAGCAGAGGCCCAGCAGAAGAATGCACACCATTAACGCTAGTTTAGTCACTATATTTAACATTTTATACTTTTGTGTTTTATATTCTTTAAAAACTTTAAACTTTTTTGAAGCACACTTAAAAACTTGAACTTGCACTTGGATCAACACTTTAATTAATTTGGCAAAACTGCTACACGTCAACGATACTAATTACAAAAACAAAAATAATAACTCCGTCTCGCACGATTTGCGTGTGACTTTTGCCGAGCGTTACGAGCACCTGAACCAAAGCTTTTATATCCCAGCATTTTAAATGCTGCCTTCAGCTGCTGCTGCTGCTGCTGCTGACGTCGAAGTCGAAGTCGTCGTCTTCGTTCTAATTGTTGTCGTTTGTCTCAATGAGAACGCGTTCTGAGCTTTTAACAGGTGTAGATCGGTTGAGTGCTAGATTATCTCCGATCGTTGTTTTGTTTTGTTTTGTTTTGTTTTGTTATGCCGGTTACGACTATTTATTTTTTTTTTTTTGGGTGTGCTTCTGCTTTAGATTTGTCTTTTGAAAAATCACCGTTAAAGCGAGTGCACTCTTCTGTGCTCGAACTGTTTATTTTTTGAGCTTCTCGCTTGATATGTGTCAGAGTTCAGATAAACGAGGGCTGCTCTTTATGTTTCCGGTCTAATAATGAAAGAGCAGTTAATTGTCATTGAAATTGTCATTTTTGCTTTTTGAAGAATTCTTTACTTTTGGCTACCCTTTAAACAATTTTCGTAGACTTTTTCTACTCAGAATTGGGTAACTCATAAATGTTCTATTGCAAAGTTATGCACTTGTTTGTGCTTGAACTGTCAAGAATTGTTTATTTTTTTAACTTCTCGCTTAATATCTGTCTCAGTTCAGTGCAAATATACAAGGGTGGCTCTTTATATCTGCGGCCTACTAATGAAAGAGCAAGTCATTCAATTGGCTTTACTGCTTTTTAAAGAATACTCAAAAACGTTGAACACGAAATCTTCTGGTGAGTCATTCAAAATTGATCGTCCTACGTCGCTCTAACCAAATATAAGAGTTTCCGTAAGATCAGTTTTTTCGAAGAAACATCGACCATTCGCTTTAAGGTGCTTTGACGACGAACATGTTCTATTCTGTTAAGATTGTTTTAGAATAGCCAAAGCTCAATAGTTGTTTTGATTCGGACGCATAAGGACAAATCTTTGATTCCTGTAATTTTTAGTTTATTATTTGAATTTCTTAATTTTCTTCTTCTTTCTTAGTTTTCAGATTTGATGTTGGTAGCAAATTTCGCAAAGTTTATTTTGTTTCTTTGGCTAAAAAATAACGAAATAGTGGAGTTGACGTTTTGTTGTTGCAAAAGTAATCAACTACTCAACTCAACAGCAACCGTGAATACCCAAATTAATTCAAACCTATATATTTTAATATGCACTCTTATTTGACATTAATATACTAGAATAAATTTTATTTGTGATTTGTTAGAATTTATAATTAAAATTGTTTTTAATTGCAGCACGATGGTTAGTTAAGATAAAAAGTTTGGTACCGTGACACATCTGTTGTTTCAGACCCATTTTCGTGTGCAAAAACATTTGTAAAGCTTATTTTATATTTATTTATTATTTTAGGAATAAAATTTCAGATCAATTTTATTTGTAATATAGTATTTACAATAAAAATAATCATTTTTATCTGCAATTTAAACTTGAAAGGTTATATAAAGTTTTCTTTTTATTAATTATTATTATTGGGTTTGTATTGATATTGTTAATCTAAGAGGAGCAGTTATATAGTGGGCTATCATAGGGTATTCATAAGATACACATCCATGTTGACCATATTGAGTACAGAAAAGGAGTCATTTTCAAAATGATGCCAAAAGTTTAATCAATTATGAATGAATATCTTTTGTTTTGTGCGTTCCAAAACAATGTTGTGTTCAAGATGGGCTCTTGCAACCTTCAAGTGTAGCACAAAATAGCTTTCAAAGCCATTTGCTGGATACTATTAAATAAGTTATGCCATAAAGTTTTCAACAATCTCATTGTAAGTGCGATACGTATTAACTATAGATATTAATTTACTTTATTGTTTTTTGCAGCTTTATAGAACGGAAATAAAATTCCTATTAGTTGTAATCCAATTCGTGCGAGTTTTAACACAACAGATGCGTGATCCAACTTTCCACTTGTGGGATTTTTAATTATGATTCATGCTGTCCCAAGGCGTCACAGCTTGATTTGCACGTGAACTTAAAACTTGGCAAAAAAACCACAGTGGCTGACTAAATTTATTGCGACAACTACTTATATACAAAAACCGGTTAAATGCGTTACGGCTGCTTAGTACGTCAAATATGAGTAAAAAATAACTATATTGAAAGCAGCAAGGCCTTAGAACTTATAGAGTAAAACAAACTTTAGAAACCTTTCCTAAGGGAACAAAGCCGATCATTTGACGTATGGGCAGCGCCCATGGTGATATGCCCAAAAATATAACGTATACGCGCAGTTGGTCAAGCGCACTTGTAGTTTGCTTAACAACGCAGATACTTAATGCAGTTGCTACTTGAGCAGTGCATTTCCACGTAACTTTGAAATAAATCATCAATAAGCGTATTTTAATTGAGATTCTAATTTGAATCTCATGCTTGCTGGAAACTGAACGAAGCAGAACTTAAGCCGCTTAGCTTTTCAACAGCGGGAAATAATGGGAATAAGCAAATTTTGTCCATATGGCTATGAAAGCTTTTGTGTGTAAGAATGACATTTTTTTTTATTTTCTAATAATACGAGTTATTCAAAAGCTTATTTTTGTTGGGTATGGCTTTTTGTTAGTACTGTTTGACTAAATATTCCAGAATTTTTTTTTGTCTCCAAATGTCAATTTTGCATTTAATCAATAAAAATATTTTATAAGCTTTAAGTTGTAAAAATGTAAATTTTGAAAGCATGTATTTTGTTGCTAAATGTGTTTAACAATAACATTTTGTGATCATTTTAAATACCCTACACCCATTGGGGTGAAAGTATACCCTAAGTTCTATATTTATAAATGCCTCACTTCGTATAGCGATTGAGCTATGTGCGTCTGTCCATTTGGATATTAAAACCTCAGAGACTAAAAAGATTATACGTAACAACTGAATTTTTTGATTCATGCCAATATCTTTTACATTCCTTCATGGCATCCACACTGTTAATGCTTGTAGACTTCTACAGTTTGTTGCTAAGAATATTAAAAAAAAATGACACTCCAATATACATATGAAAATTATTTTAGATCCCTCTCTTATAAGCTGCGGCAATAATCCACTTTATACAGACCCATGTGAGCCTGATCAATAACGAAACGTTGACTTTTTCTCAAAACTTCTGGACAACCCACATATGGCGTACTTCTACAATTATCTATATTTAAGTAAAATAATTAGTACCTCTTTTTAGAAAAAATAAATGCAGGGTATTCCACTATCGGACACTGCATCGACTAAATCAAATTTTTTTTGTCAGCAGATTAAACTGGATAAATGTTAACGAAAATCTTGATTTGCACTGATGAACACTTTAAAGTAAGTCAGCCTAAATTTAGATTTTTAACAATACCAAAAATTGAAGCTCTGTAACTTAATCGAAACTTGTTATCCAGCATGCATTTACTGTAGATACTTTTGAGTACAATCGCATCTAAGATATTCGCTTTAAACATACATATAAAATTGCGCACAAAACTTTTTTGTTGTGCTTAAGTATTTCTCTTTCTGTTATTATCATTTAAGTTGCCAAATTTTTTTTATTTAATTTTATTATAATACTTTGGCTTTTTTCATAGTAACTCATTAAAACTGGGGATATTTTTAAATATAGAAATCCCGCAACAGATTTAGATACAAATAATTCCCTCTCATATGCAAATTTTAAAACTTAACATACGCAAATTAGTTAAAAAGTCCACATTTATAAAGAATAGCTACTAATATTTATTTAAGATTTTTTTACTAGATTTATATTATACATAAAAGTGGTGCCCAAGCTTGGCTAATATTATTTTTTATTATTATTATTATTGTACTGGGTGTAATATGTACTGCGACCCAAGTGGATCTATTGTACCCCCTTTCACGGCTTAGAGCTCTCCCAAAAGTCCAATTGCCTGCATATACTGCAGTATTTTGTTTGGATTTATGGTAACAATGCTCTCCGGTGAGATGACGTGCATGCTTAAAAGCTTGCTTCTTTTGTTGACGAGTGCTATGCATTCACATAGTAGATGCACTGAAGTTTCTTCCTCCATACTACAGAAACGACAAAGCCCACTATCCGCTATGCCAATTTTGTTTAAGTGGCTGCAGAGCCTACAGTGACCCGTCAAAAGGCCTGTCAGGATCCTCACGGTATTTTTCCCGTGAGTTATCACGTGTTTGAATCTCTTGCGGTTGTACTTAGAGAGGAGGGTTTTTGACTGCTTTAGTCCTGGTATCTGTGCCCAGTGAAGCAGCCGTTTGTTTTCTTCCTCTTTCCTCAATAGGTCCCTTACCACGTGGTTGCCAATCCCACAGTATGGTTCAGGTCCGATTAACGGTGTTGCTGCACCTGTTCTTGCTAGTTTGTCTGCTAGCTCGTTCCCAGGGATATTGTTGTGTCCTGGGACCCATCTATTTGTGAGCTTGTTTCTGGCACCTAAATTGTCAAGTGCAGTTCTCACTTCTTTGACCAGCCTTGATGTTATTTTGGCTCTGCTTATTGCCTTTATCGCTGCTTGACTGTCAGACAGGATGGAGATCTCCTTGTCATGATAGTTCTTCTGCAGATTAAATTCTGCACACCTTCCAATAGCACAGACCTCAGCTTGAAAAATGCTAATAATAATATTATTTTATGAAATAGTAGAAGATTTAAGGTTTGATTATGTAAATAATCGGAAACTTGTATACTGTGTGTTCATAGAGTGAAGGGTATTGAGTGATCCATTTCCGTCTATCTGTATATACATGAACATCTTAGAGGTGAGAGAGCTGAGATAGATTTTAATCTAAAATCACCCGTACGCAGATAAAGTTTGTTAACATCTTGGCACGTTCCTCTGTAGCCGAACTTCGCGGTCTACATCCACCCTATCGAATTTGACACTCCTGACTGATTAACATCTTTATACCCTTTACTTTTGGGTAAAAGGATATACTTAATTTGTTTAAAAACTTTTGGTGTGTTCGAAGGAAACGAGTAAGACTCCAATCACTTTATCCTAAAATGATTAGCACGATAATACAAATAAATTTATTCTCATATTACCTGTTTCTTGAAGATCAAAAGAGTTAGGGCCATGAAATTCAGCACCCATGTACATTTCATGGTCTACAATCTATATCTTCACTTGCATAACTTTCCTTTTTTATTACCGATCCGTAGTTGCAAATTTTATTAGAAGTGGTCGGGAATTTTAGGAGCATCTTCTTCTTAATCTGCTAAAAAGTACCTCTGGGTGGATCTGCTTCGCACATGCCTTTTTCATTGCATGGTAAAACTATCACTACCGCTCAATACCTGGTCCTACTAACGAATGCAAGGTGTACCCTTTGCCCGGTTCCCAAAACAACCGCATCGGAAACATCCATACCGCTGGATGTTGATCCGCTTGACTATCAAGCGGTCAATATCCATCGTCACCACCAACATGGAAAGGGTCAACGAGCCTATTCTCCTAATCCGGTTTTCACAAATTTTTTTAAAACGCAAGTTAAGTTTTTGTGAATAACTTCCCAGTCGCTTATCATTCTTTCTCGTCACAGACCTTTCTCTAACCCATCCGAGGGCGCAAATTTTATTAAAATCGGTTTGAAAATTTTTAATTGAAGCCGAAAATAATCACTATTGAACCCGTTTTAGTAAAAAGTTCAAAAATAATGCGAATAATAAAATGATGTACCACTAGCTTGCAAAAATTTGGTTGCTCTACATAGCTCTTACCATCTCTGAGATCTAGGCGCTCATACAGACAGACGGACAGACAGACAGACAGACGGACATGGGTATATCGACTTCTCCAGTCACCCTGATCATACTTTAGGTAACTTTGGGGGCTCTCCAACGTCTCCTTCTGTATGTTACATACATTTGCGGCTTACACAAACTTAATATATACCCTTTGTACCATATGGTACAGAGTATACAAATTGTTAAAAACGTGTGTTAAAAGTGTTCAAAACGCATTATAAAGATTGCTCTAAAATTTCAAACTTGCATAAATTTAAAGTTCACATGCTTTTATATAAACAAATAAAGATATGCATATGTTAATTAAATATATTTTAAATAATTTTTTTAACAAAAATAATTTGCACAATTTTTAACTAACCAAAATCATGTTTGCAAAATTATAAACTTTTAAATCTGCGCGCCAAATATGTTTGGCAATTTTCCCCCAAGTGGCAACGCTGGTCATCAGCTGTTATTTCGAGCGGTATTGCCACAGTTCTACGCATATGGTCACTCTAAGCCGAAAACATAAACAAAGTACAACACGTGTGCGCAGAGTTCGAAACAATTAACAATTAAAATGGAATTGTTTACAGTAAATCGGTAAATAAGTGCTTACAAAATTTAAAAATCAACTTTCGATTTCTTTTAATACTTGAATTTATACGCAGCTACACCGAGAGCAGCACAAGCACTGTCAAACACAATGATGTAGCCGCCAATGAAGACGATCTTTTGCAAAAGTTGTTGAAGAAAGCCGAAAAACGTAAACGCAAAACCGAAGCTAAGGCTGCTGAGGCAACGGCAAAATCTGAAGAGACTGTGGACGCTATCGAATCCAAAGAATCAGAAATTGCATCGTCCAAACAGGAAAACATTCTTCCTAAGTCGCCGTTAGAAGAAGAGCAGAAGCCTGTTGCAGAAGAAGCGCCAACACCTGATACCAATGATTTTCAAGTGTTGGGTGCAGACGCCGAGGCTGCAGCTGCCAAGCGTCCAAAAGTGCAAATGGTTTTACCATCCTGGCTGACACATCCAACTATAATTGCTGGTGATAGCCTTAGGCGTGATGAAGCTGCGGATGCGGACAGTGATGAAGCTTCGCTGAAAAACCAGCCCTACCTCGAAAAATACACACGCCGTGCGTTAAAGCAAATGAAGATTAAGCGTTTGTTTCCTGTGCAGCGTGTCGTGATCCCATGGATATTGAAAGCACACGATATGCCTGCACCGTTTCGACCACGTGATATTTGTGTATCAGCGCCAACGGGCAGTGGAAAGACGCTAGCTTTTGCCATACCCATAGTACAATTACTAGTAAATCGTGTGGAATGTAAGGTGCGTGCTTTGGTAGTGTTGCCCGTGGCTGAACTAGCATTGCAGGTGTACAAGGTGATCAATGCATTGTGCCGCAATACCGAGCTGGAAGTTTGTTTGCTGTCCAAGCAGCATCGCCTAGAAGATGAGCAGGAGAAGCTAGTAGAGCTGTACAAGGGCATTTACTACTCCAAAGTAGACATTGTAGTGACCACACCGGGTATGATGCGGTGTGATTCATAAAAATACACTTCTTTTATTCAATGATGCATTTTTAGGTCGCCTAGTGGATCATCTACATGCCACAAAAGGTTTCTGTTTAAAGGCGCTGCAATTTCTTGTCATTGACGAAGCC
The DNA here is from genome assembly GCA_949987675.1 of Chymomyza fuscimana. Lineage (NCBI taxonomy): Eukaryota > Metazoa > Arthropoda > Insecta > Diptera > Drosophilidae > Chymomyza > Chymomyza fuscimana. The sequence continues at coordinate 40,665,774 of OX465089.1, forward strand.
GATCGCATTATGGACGCTGTTTTTCAAAACTGGCTCTACCATTTGGACTCACACGTACGAGAAACTACGGATCAGTTGTTAGCAGGTCGCATGGCTCCATTATGCTATGCAGAGCTCTTAGCCAGCTATGGTAAACAGCCACATAAGCTGCTTTTTTCGGCTACACTGTCGCAGGATCCCGAAAAGCTGCAAAACCTGCGCCTATTTCAGCCCAAGCTGTTTACCACAGTTCTTACAAACATTGTGCCAATGTCTGAAAATAACTCGTTGTCAAAAACGGATTCAGCTCAGTTAGAGGATCGTGGCCAATTCATTGGCAAGTATACCACTCCTGCAGAGCTGTCTGAGCAATACTGCGTAACTGAGTTGCGACTTAAGCCACTCACTCTCTTCGCGCTTATCATGGAGAATGGCTGGAAGCGCTTTCTTTGCTTTACTAACAGCAACGACACCTCCAATCGCCTAACACTTGTGCTAGAGAAACTTTGTCAAAGCGAGACCATGCATATCGAGCAGCTTTCTGCCAATTTGACTGCTAAGGCGCGTAGAAATACATTGGAATCCTTCTCACGTGGCAAGATTCAAGGCATTATTTGTTCAGACGCCTTAGCGCGTGGCATCGATGTTGCTAACGTGGACATTGTAGTTTCCTATGAAGTTCCACGTCACATTAAGACCTACATACATCGCGTGGGTCGCACAGCCCGCGCTGGTCGTCCGGGAACTGCCATTACTCTACTTGCACCTAACGAAAAGCCGCAATTTGATAAGATGCTTAGCGATGGTGGCAAGTCTGTCACTATAGAGACCAGCGTTTCTTCTGGCATTGAAGAAAAGTATGCGCATATCTACAACAAAGCACTAATGCAACTTCGAGAAACTTTGGAGTCTGAGAAAGCTAAGAAAATTGTTGAGAAGAAGCGCAATGCTCGCAAGGCGCTACTGCACAAGAGCACTGAGCAGCTTACATTTATGGAAAGACTTCAACAAAAGGTCACAGATACTCCATCTGACAACCCGGCAACTAAAAAAGAAAAACAATCAAAACCTTTGGAAATTGTACACAAAAAGACAATCAAGCAGAAATTCGATGCAAGGAAACGCAAGGCTATTATGCAATAATTCTTTGTGTTCTATATTTAGTATGTAAAGTAGATAGTAGTAGAAAAAAAATAAAAACTTAATTCAAACAACTCCCTTTGATGGTTTCGATTAATTATTTCAGTCCGCAATCCGCAAAAGAGCGGAATAGGTCGCAAAAGTCATCACACCTTAAAAGGTTGATCTTGATAAGAGAACGCCAATTAATCCACAAAAAACAAGTTAAAAAATATTTTTGCTGTTGAATTAAGTTCTTTACTTCGAAGTGTATACATATCAGAGCAAGGAAAAGACGGCCAACCCATTTTTCCAAATTTTGGAAATTCGCCCCTGTGGAATCGGATATGGGAATTATTTTGAAATTTCAGACTTCAAAAAGAAAAATGGAGACTTTTTGACATGATTTGATCCCTTAAGTTTGCCTTAGATTAGTAACAAACAAGCGACTTAATGGTAGGCGTGGTCCAGAAATATACCTTTTTCTTACGCAAGATTTTATTCAAATTTGTAAAGAATATTTTTAAAATATTTATCATACTGTACAAAAATATAAAATTTTTCGAGTGATCCCTTTTTTGGAAGATAAAGCATAAATTAAGTACTACTTTTAATACAGGGTAGCATAAAAAAGTAGTGGAACAGAATAAATTAATAATTTTAAATTGAACTAATCGGTACCAGCAGCGCGGTGTGCCACGGCACTTTGTTGTGGTGAAGCTTCCAAGAATCGGCGATGTTGGGACGCGTGCGAATGACGCGTTGGCGCAACCTGTCAAGCATGTTTATGTACAATCTGACATTTATAATTTGTTCCCTGTGAACCAAACTGTGTACGACAGTTTAAAAAACAGATGAGCATGGATTTGGCCTTTGACTTGCTCTTTGACTCACTTTTGACGCAAAATGTAATGACGTAGCGCTGCACGGGATTATTCTCCCTCTTGTATTTGACGACACCTCTTAAAATAGATTCCCGCAGGCGACTTGAATTGAGTACCATTTTTTGATCCTACCCTGCAATGTATAGTCTACTAAGAAAATGCTTTAAGTTTTTTTCAAAACGAATCTTTAGACATTGAGCTATAAACAAATTTAAAATAATGTATTAGTTAACATTATTAACACAAACCGGAACTGTGCCAATATTAGTAGCTTCGGGCTCAGAAACAGGTTTAAGTTTATTCATACAAGATATGATTTGGCCTATTTTTTATTTTTTTTTAGTTGATGAGCTTTGGCTTTTTTTGGCCTAGCAACCTTTGATTTTTGTGTTGAAATCTGGACAGCGACGAGTTTTTCGCCTTTGAAACGAGACCTTGTAATAAGTTTAACGGGCCGTATACTGAATAAATTGAACAGTTCGCTGAAAAAATCTTTATGAATAGAACAAAAGGGAAAGTGTTAATATAAGAACAGCGAGTTCCCATCTTCCCTTTCAATAAGTGGAGACGGCATATCAAAACAAGATTTACTAACACAACATGATCTCTTCTACTTTAGGTTAGGTTAGGGTTGCTTTTAAATTAAGATGGCACAAAATCTTTCCAAGAACGGAACGCACGCAAATACCGCAAAGCTCATAATATCATGAGACAGATCTTTATGCAATACACAGTAAATAATATATAATAATAAATATTATAGCTTTTGTTGTTTGCATCTTTTCTTAAAAAAACAGAAAGATTTATTACATACATTTTTCTGGAGCACAAAGTTCGATTAGGTAAGTATCGTTAACAGTTTCAATATTATTTACTCAGTCAAAATAAGTCATTAAAAATTAAGTATTCCAAGAAAATAGACCTAGTAGATGCAAAATTTATAAGGTACAATTACATGATAAGGTAATAAGTACAACTAACTAGCAGTTTAAATGGACTACTTTACGCGTAACGCCTATAAAGATGGCGTAATATATATGTGTGCCCAAGCGCTGTATATTTTTTTTTATTAAAACTGCATTTAATCTTTCTTGTCATCTTTGTACCAGTCCTCGCAACCAGGAACATTTTCAGGCGCATCGCACATTTCGGAAGCATCGTTGAATACCTCGCCGAGCTGGCAGCCCAAGTCACGTGGATCCTCACCATTTAAGCAAACATAGAACTTTTGGCAATCAGTGGGATGAGGATATTTAGGATGCACTACAACCTGACCGCGTGCATCTGTCTTTGGAACATCCTTGGGACAGCTAAAACCACTTTCAGATTTCCCTTAAAAGTCAAAGTCAGACATTAAACGGTCTGTATGGCTAAATGGCCTCGAGTTACTTACTTTCCAACTCGGCGCAACCTTCTCGCTTGGCAGTATCGGGCCAGACGCAGGTGCCTGAATATTCATCAAAATGCAGACCCACTGTGCACTTAGTTTCCAGTGCATCACCATCAATGCAGTTGAAGAAAATGTTGCAGACACTAGGATCAGGATGCGCAAAGAAACCATGTTTGCGTGGACAATATTTGCTAGACTTTGGTTCCTCTGTGTTGAAAGAAACAATAAATTTACTGCACGCATTTGAAGCAGCTCAAAAACTTACGCAGCTCCGTGCGATCCTCACAATCCACATTGAAGGGTTGATCACATTTGTTGAGCTTACGATTTAACGGATCCCAAACTAAACCATCAGGACACAGTTTAGCTTTGGCTACACCATCCTCACAAACATAATATTTATCACATTGAACCTCATCTGCAAACTGTCCATTGGGCTTAGGGCACTCAAATGCAGCTAAAAATGCAAGAAAAATGAAGTTCGTTGAACTTTAAATTATTAAAGAGTTACATTAGATACAAGTTCATTTTTTAAGTTTGAAGCTTTCACCGCAGCGTATGCTTTGTATTCAGCTCCATACTTCAAAATACTTATGTATGTGCAATACATAATGCTTCAACTGATTTGACTAATTTGGTATTTATCACCTCCTAGAGGTAGGTAGACAGACAGACAACCCACATACATACATACATACATATCATATGTATAATTGTACTTAATCAAAGTGTGGGCCCATCTGCTTAACAAAGCGACTGCAGTTGCGTAATCGTAATTCCTCGCCCATGTTTTAGTTACAGAGTAGCGCGTTCGGAATGCTTTGTGATCCAAACGAGTTGGGCTTTTTTTTTTTCTTTCAGAGGCGCAGCCGGTTTTATTTGGGCTAACCTGTACCTGTTTTTTTTTTTTTTGTACTGAATTGCGATATTTAACAAAATGCAAATTTCATCCTCGCTAAATTTTGTCTTTGCCAACAGCAAAATATCGCACCAGTTCCAATTAACTGCTTGTGGTTATTGGAACGCATAAATTAACGATTTACAATGTACTTCCTATATGCATGCACCAAGAGGTACATGCCCTTAAATACAAAATGTTTAATGCACATTTAATTTTTACTTTATGTCTTAAACCTTATTAAATGGTTTTCTGAATTTTTGTTACATTTTCACAATTGCTTGGCACTCACATGTTGCAGCCACACCCAATATCACAGCTATAACGCGTAAATATAAATTCATTTTTAACCAAATTTAATAAAAAAAATGTAGCTCCTTTTAAAAATTGTGAAACCACAATTTTGCGTAAAATGTGGCTAAAACTTAAACACGTCTTACACTCGCAATGGTTAAACGTATACTACGAACGAAACAGCTAAAAGCTCACTTTTCAAGACTTTTTACCGGCAACGACTCAGCCAAGTTGGTGATCCATTGACGCTGTGCCAGAGCGGGTAGCCAACACAGGCGTCTTGCTGGTGAAAAAGAAAAGCAACTACATGCATACATATGTAGTATGTAATAAAATGTAAGCACTTATATACTCTATATATTGTTTATATATGTAGATAGTTTGGCCTTGACAGGACCTAGTATGCTGGCGTGCTTTCAATAATACGTAGACATTTAAAAACTTCTTTATCTATATTTTTTGCAATTCTTCAATTGTAGTAGCGTGTAAATTTTGCAGCCGCTAGCATTTCTAGAAACTTTACAAAACCAGTTGTCCTTGAATTTTACAACGATTGTCTAATAACAAAGCAACACTTTCGCTTGTACATAATATGCACACAAAATGAATGTGATTGCAGTTACATTTGTAACTTGTAGTATATAATAATAATCGACTAACGAAAAACTATCCAAACTACACTACCCAACAAAATTTATCTAAATTTAGAACTCTCAACTGACAAATGCCGTTTGCGCTTGATTTGGCATAACTTAACTCCCGACGCGTCGGTTTTTGAATTATCCCTTTTTTTAAGAAAATTAGCTTTCTCGCGAGTCCCCAAATCGTCATTGCCAGCTGCTTAAAAAGAGGAAGCCAAATAAGTGGCCGACTTTTCCCTTGTAAAATGGTCTACGCAGACAAGAAAAACGCGTCCAAACGTTTGGAATCAAACTTGCTACAAAGCGCTACGCAGAAACAAAGTTGTCCGTTTTTTTGGTAAAAAAATGTGCAATTTACACAAGATCTTAAATATTTCAAATTTGATGGAGCTAGGTTGATAATTTGAGAAGATACTTGTGAATACCAAATTTGGTTAATATATCTTCATAAACACACGAAATACAACGAATTTTAAACCAAAAACATTTTTTGACCAATCGGTCCAATGGGACTTATATAATATAGTCAACCGATTTTGATCTCAAAATCGCAGACAGTGCTGACATTTGGCTATGATATCTTCATAAGCACACGAACCACAACGAATTTGGCACCAAACACTTTACCGATTCTATAGCGGCTATATGATATAGTCAAGCGATATTGATCAAATTTTGTACAGTGCACAATGGGCCCGCGTAGCTAGATTTTGGCCAAAAGTCCTCCAGAAGATAGTCAAAATTTGGACAAAATGACAATTTAATATAATTTTACACATATTAAGGTATCCTGTGCAAAAAAAAAATATTAAATTTTAATTAGTGGTTTTTAAGTTATTGGCAATCAAAATTGATATTTTGTATTTTATGAGTTTTCGCAATAATTTACAGAAAAAAAAATCTGCATTTACCATGATACATTTAGCTACGCAATCTTCATTCACTTTATTATTTATAAATATTACTTCACAAAAAAAAATAAAATTGAGCTGAAAAACTTTTTGGCTTTAAATATATTCGAGTAGTTAAAAAGATTTTGTTGGTTTTTTTATCATTTGGCTATTTTGCTTTAAGGGTACCTCCGACTATTACTCGATATTTGATCGAACAAAATTTTATAAATCTATTTATATATTTTACAAGAAAATGTAATTCTTCACGATTTTCGGAAATTGAATTTTGTATCTAAAAGTTGAATTTTAAAAATTGACCCCCAGGAAATTTTACAAAATTTTGAATTTCTTAGCTGCCTAAAAGTATGCTTTAATAACCATTATTTCAAAAGTTGTACTAAAATGTAAAAAAAATGTATAATTTGAAAATTTTATAACATACTTACAAAGATGCAAATCAAAAAATGTAAAAATTATCAATTTTGACGAAAAAACCTAAAAATGTAAATATGGATTTTTTCAAATATTTTTTCGGAAATTAAAAGAGCATGCAAAAAAAATTATAACAGTTAAAAAGCATATGGATTGGTGATGTCGTCTTTTTGCAATTTGCTTGGAAAGCTAAAACTATTTGAAGCTATAACTCCAAAACCATTCAATATTTTGGGTATAGTTTATTTTTTCAATGTATGAGAAGCTCATATCTACCGAAATATGGTCCAATTCCAACCAACAGTTTTTTTTTTTAATTAAGTTAACACATTTTTTTAAATTTTTCCAATTTTGGTCTAGATTTTCTATATCTCAAAAAAATCTGAGGAGGCTCAAACTTCCCAGAAAAATAGTTCAATCCTTTAGGAACAAGTGTGTAAAGTTTCATCAATCTTAAAAAATTGTTATGCAAATGACAGGGTTTTGGCCAAAATATGAAAATCTGGACCCACAGTGCAGTGGTGGGGAACTCAAAAAAAAAAAAACAAATTTGGCTACGATATCTTCATAAACAAACGAATTATCGATCTAAAACTTTTGGTTTTTTTCGAGGTCCTCTGGAACACCCGTATGGGAGCTATATAATGTAGTCCCGATATCAAAAAAAATAAAATAAACTTGTCTCCTATGGATTAATAAGGGATCTAATCTGAAAATTTGGTTGCTCTAGCTCTTTCCATCTCTGAGATATAGGCGTTCCTACGGACAGACAGACATGGTCATACTTTAGGTAACTTTGGGGAGTCTCCGACGTCTCCTTCTGTATGTTACATAAATTTTCGGCTTGCTTAAACTTAATATACCCTTTGTACCACACAAATTATGTTTCTGATCATTCCTAATAACTTTATTTCATTAGTCCTTAAATATTAACAAACAATATACTAGCCGGATAAAAATGCTTTCAAAATTCTATAGAATTTATTTATTGTGTACAGTTGGCAAGTTTGTTAAGATGGATACAAAGCCAAAAGCCAAGCAAATCACTACTACCAGTCGATTTCGTTGTGCTCCGAAGAATAGATCGACAGATCATTTCTGGGCCTTACATTAAAAAGAAATTAAAAAACTTTTTATGTGCATATTTGCATGGGGACTATTCTCAGCATTTGATAAAATTTAGTTGCCCTAACTAAGCTCTAGGTGCTTGGTGTTAAATCATTAAAATGCCTCAAAACAAAAAGAAAGAAAATGCGCATAATGCTTTCACTCTGATTTATAATCGCCTCCAGAAAAATGTTTCAAAATTGTTGCACAGTGTATGCCGTTAAATGGTACCTAAAGCTAAAGATGATTTTGTAATACAAGGTTTTTTCTGCAACAAATATCATGCAATCTACATATATACATATGTATACATTTTCATGACTATTTTTTGTTTTTGGTATTTATCTGATCCGGTTTAACAGTAAGAGGGGAAAATATAAAAACAAGAAAGAGCTGTTAATTGAGAAATCTCGACTGCAAAATACTCTGTATTTACTAGATTTCAGAAAGCTTAACAATTAGTTTTGTTTAATCACTAGTAAGAAAACTTTCAAATGGAATACTTGAGCCCATGATTTTGAAAGTGGTATAAGTCAAAAATTTTAAAAATTGAGTTTCTCAGCTTTTTTATATCGAATCCTAATAAAACAACATAATCTGAAGAGATCAGCAGTATGCCATGAAAATTAGCTCAATAAAATGAGTTTACTTTTTGGCTGGTAAACAAAATATAGATAGTTACTGTTCACAAAGTTTGGCAAAATAATTAGTAATTTTGTCATGTCTTCAGATATAGGTTCAGGTATGATGAAGTAATCCTTTTAATGTAAAAACGTACTATTTATAGTTAATTGTAGACATTAAACGGCGAAGAAGTATAAGTAATGCTCCCAAGAAATGGAAACGCATAAGAATAATATCGTCTTCAGATGAATCAGTTCATACTTTAAAAGTGAATTCGGAACCCTTACAAATGGAAGAAAGCAACATTAAATCAAGAAAGAGGACACGAAATCAACGTAATTATGCACAAAATATAAGAAAAATTAAGAGGATTAGTGGAGAGGAATATGAGACAAAAGAGTAGTACAAATGGCTCAGAAAGATTTCATTTCGACAAAAGAACTTAAAGAATCAACGAATAATAGAAAGAAAAACACCAATGGAGAAGCTGTGTCTTGGCTAAAAATACAATGGATCAGATTTCTAAAAAATGCTCCATATAAGATGCTTTATAAAACTTCCTTGGATGACAATTCTGAATTCAAAGTATTAGACCTCTCAACTAAAAGAGGAAGACCTAGAATATACGAAAATATTGATTTGCTTCCATTATACACAACCATTAGACCAATAACACAAGAAAAACGTAAAGATATGATGGATTTACTACCCTATATCCCACCAATTTGGAATACTTATAAAAGGACGAGTCTGGGCAGGTCATTGGAATCAACACTCTAAAATCGAATTGGCTGTAACGACTATTTAATAAAATAAAATAACACAAATAAGTGAGTTAACCCAGCCATTGTGGCGGATTATAAATGTTAAATACACTCACAATATAATGCTGGCACGCATAAAAATTGTGAACAAAGATATGATAATTTTGCAATTAATAGTCGGTTAATTAATATCAACCAGTTTTTAAATAACTATACGTATACAATTTTGCAAAACTGAAACATGCTCAGTTAAAACTAGGCAGTACGCTTAAAACGTGGCTCACACTGGTAGGTATCTAAAATTGATTCCGTTGATTTCCAGAAAAAATACAATCTTCATGAATTGGTTTAAGAGCTACTCACAACTGTTTATGAATTAACATGAAGCTATTTTTGGTGTAATTGATTTTGATACTGTATTTTTGGTCAAACAAAGTCTTAAAATAAATCAAGCTCTATTTTTCCTCAAGTTGGTAAATTAAATTTGTATTTTTAATTTAGGAGCAATAAACAAAATTAAAGTAAATATTTGTTTTCTTGTTATGCTATGTTATGTACAAAGGACATTTTAAATTAGTGCAACAAAAATGATGTTTGTAACACGTAAAAAGAAAACGAGTCAGACCCCTTACCACCACCTTTTTACCAAAATGATCAGGACTCCATGTCCGTCTCTCTGTCCATCTGTCTGGAAAGAGTAAAGAATCTGGCTGCAGTCACATAAACTATATACTCGTATACAGGGTATAAAATAGTCGGGATGTCCCGACAATAACCGTTTATCGGGCGCAGATCACATAATTAAAAAAAAAAAAACTTCCCAAATGAAATTATATATTAAGCACAAAATGCGAATATTCAGTGTAAGAAAACTTCGGTCTGCCATTTTTTAGTGACATTAAATGTATTGCATATCATAATAAGCAGGCTTTAACTCTAAGACGCTCAGTAAGAAAACACATTTGTAGCTAATAATAATAATAATAAATCACCATAAACATGTTAAATTAGCTATAATTATTTTAAACAACAATTATTGCCTAACTACTAAATAAACAAAATACTGAATAAACAACCAAACAAATTCACTAGTAGCTTTAAAATATCTTTTTCAAAAACTGATAAGCTTGGTGTCAATTTTGGCAGTAATCCCAAGTGGGTGGCGTTACAACTGTTGCCCCAACATTTGCATTAAGCAAAGGCTTCGAAATTGTACCGGAAATCATTTTAAATAATTTAACAAATACATAAGTCAATGATGCATTTACGTTTTTGAGCATTTGAGAATATAATTAAACATTATTTTCTAATTAAAAACTGTGTGTATATAAATTAGCACAATAAAATGCAAAAATAATTTGGTCATAACAAATGTTAAAAACTTCTTTTCACTTAATAAGTTTTAGTTATTCAACTGAAACAATAAAATAAATTTAAAACGTTTAATTTTGTAAAGCATTGCCAGACTAGTTTTAAAAACCGGAATGCTGCTAGATATCGATAGGTTACAAAAAGTAGAGTGCCTTCTATCGAAACTTTTTGGTGCACATCGATATGCAAAAGTGGTTCGGACAGTGAATTGGTTACTCGAGTTATTATTTAGGTAAAATTTTATGTTTGCTGCGCTTTTGTGTTAAAAAAAACCCAATAAAAAGTATGTGGTTTATCTATAACAATATAATTTATTGAAATTATCAATAGTGACAATAAAACTAAAATGTCTTAGAACATATTCCATAAGTTGACAACTTTATGTTGGGCAAAAAAAATAGAGCATATTATAAACAATGAGTAAACCTTAAATGAATGTCCTAGTTCAGTAGTTCTTTTTAAAAGTTTTCACTGGAACTTTTTCTAATCGGAGCATGACAACTCAACTCTGCTCTTTATATGCAAAGTGTTTAATTTGTGCAAAAAATATATAAATAAATGTTTTTTACGCGTATTTCTTTATAAAAGTAAGCTACACTAAACAATCAACCTGCTGAAAACATTTTGATCACACATGTGTATCAAGCTAATACGCAAAAATTCATGCATTCGTGTTGAATACTTATTGATTTTTTTGTGCTCCTCAAGCCAGGAGTGCATAATTACTAAATAGTATGTCATTTATATATTTATTCAAACATTTGTATAAATAAAACAAAAAAATGAAAAGATGATGACAATGCCAGTTGATGACATCATCAAACTACCAATATTGGTTGAGGCTAACACTGGCATACATATGTAGACAATAACTCGCATAGGAATTATATATATACAAATTTACATATACATTATATACACATAACTGTTTATTACAGATAGTAGTTGCCTAAGAACTTAGTTACAGTGAGATTATTGACCACAAAATCTTAGCTGCTGCAAATAATTTAACAAAAAAAAGTTCATAACATACGTTAAAATGGATCGGAAAGCTGAACTTGAACGCAAGAAAGCCAAATTGGCTGCACTGCGCGAGGAAAAGGATCGCCGTCGTCGTGAAAAGGAAATTAAAGATATGGAAGAGGCAGCAGGGCGCATAGGTGGCAGTGCTGGTATTGACAAAGACCAGCGAAAGTAAGTTAAATTGCGCAGTCTATAGGTGTAGCAGTTGATTCTTATACTAGCATATGCTTATGCTCCTTAGGGATTTGGATGAAATGCTTTCGTCATTGGGTGTTGCACCTGTCTCGGAAGTCTTGTCTTCTTTGTCATCTGTAAATTCAATGACATCGGATAATTCAAATACACAAACTCCCGATGCTAGTCTTCAAGCTACTGTCAATGGACAGAGGTAAGTTGTTTGCTTCAAATGTACCTATAAGTTTTCTTTTAATTTATAAATTAATGGTTATACATGGGCTTCTTTAAATGTAGCGGCGTTAAAAAGCAGCCACTTAATTTGAGCGTTTACAATGTACAAGCAACAAACATTCCACCAAAGGAAACACTCGTTTACACAAAACAAACCCAGACAACAAGTACTGGCGGCCACGAACGTGATGGTGCGTATTTTAATGCAACTTTTTTATTATCTATGAGAATGTTTGTTTAATATCATTCTTTCTTATTCAATATAAATGTAGTTGTATTCTCTTATTCCGTCCAAATGTCCTGTGTTCTAGCCCAGTAATACCACTTTGACCCTGTGAATAGTTTTATTAAAGCAGCCTACGTTTAGTTAAGAAAGTAAAAAGCGCTTATAAAAAGCTGATTTGCTGCTGCTTCCCTTGCTGCATGTATTCTTCGTTACCAAATGAATATTTTATATTTGGGTATATTATGCTCATATCTTTAAACTGTCCCCTACTATGAAACTTAAATCTATTATGCATATCTTAGTGAAATAAAATAACAAATACAGTTCTTTCCTGCCACTCCTCGCCTCTGTCAGGATACATGGAGGACTGGTGGCGTCCACGTAAAGGTACTACACTATAAATTGAATAATTATTACTTATTTGAAAGGCTTTTGGTTTTTAAACTGTCCCATAATTAGTATACATACTTAGTTCAGCTTTGACGTATCTTTTTATTTTGTTATCCCTTAGCCAAACATAAATACAACTCTACAGAACACAAATTAGCTTTTTGTTTGCTGAACTGCTGTATAATGTCTATGTTTTACCATCGCATTTAATAAATTGTCTTTTTACTCTTTCTCCCCTTATATTTGTTCTTGACATGCACCAAAAAAAAAAAAAAAATAAATATTAAATTTATGAAAAAAAAAAACAGCTCATGCTACGGATTATTATGGTGAGTCAATGTTAATTTTTGAATTAAATATTGTAGTTTCCCTTCTTAAATCATGTGTATGCAAATTCGTAACATAGCTTAATTCATTTCCTTTTCAAAAATTGTACACTCACTATTTAGCTTTATTTACGTATGTATATGTAGCTTAAGTTTATGCTCATTCATTTTTTTTTTAAACATTTGTTTTAATGTGTTTTTGTCTGCCTATGTCATATGTGCCATATCATTTCTGTTGTATATTTCGTTTTGTATTAAAAAAAAAACAAGGTACAATTGTGTTTAGATTTAATAATACTTTATTTTTTAATTTTATTAAGCATTTAGAAATATATACAAAGTTTTATAATATCTTTAATGTATTTAAAGATGTCTACAAAAAAAAAAAAAAAGACTACATAATATGTATAAAACTGTTGAACTCCACCCAATTTATAAGTTTTTAAGTAATTGGCGTATTGCATTTTATCAGTTTATGTATTTATTTTTTAGATAATATATATTATATTATTGTTTTAATTTATTTTACATAAACATAATCTTTAAATTTGTCAATATGCAGTTTTTATTGTAGGCAGCATATTCTGTTAATGCGTTTATTAGAAAACTAAGTAAATAAACTGTTTTTTTTTCTTTTCTACTTAAGGCTTTATGATAATCAACTGCATGTTGAGTTTCACGCACATTTTAAGTTTGTAAGCCCGCTCTCTGTTTTAAGTTTGTAAAAGAAATAATACTATTAGTATATAGAAGGAAAATGCTCGCGAGACAGAGGAAATTTATCAAACCATTCATTCCCCTTTCTATTCTGTCGGTACGAAACGACACAAAGTATCCATTTTTCTGTGTGTTATAATCTCATTCGCCCATTTACAATTTGAGCTAATGCGAATTTAAAATTCAATAAAAATGGCAATTATTGTTTATCGAAGAAAACCACATGAAAAAGCTCTGAATATTTAAAATATAAATTTTGAAAGTAATTTGACATTTGATTCGAAGCGCAACAAATTCAGTAAAACACGAGCTATCTTCCAATATCCTTAATTTACTTTACCAAACATCAAATGTAGTGTTTTCTATTATATTGATTTTTTTTTATTTTGTGCATTTATTTTATCAAAGATCGCGAGCTAGATTTGTCTTGTGATAGCATTTATTTATATTAGTTGTTACGAATTGGTGACATGTTACGGCTTTGATTTATTGCCGCAACACGTTTTTTTGACTATAGAAAGATAAAAAAAAGTATTATGTTACCTAAATCAATGGATGAAGTTTGTACCAATATAATAATTTCTTTATATTTCTTCAAGATGAATACAATCTTAATCCGGGTTTAGAGTGGGAGGATGAGTTCACAGGTAGGTACACCCAAAAAAGCGCTGCCCCTGGCACGCTGCTACTTTTGAACAGTGACGGAATCGACATGAAGCAAAATAGGAACATTGAAATTCACTTTAATCCAATACAATATAATACCTATTAAATAATACTATAGCAAATTGTAAGTTTCTCTACCATGAAAAAAAAAAAAAAACATGAATCCATAAAAAACACAAATACATGCTGATATTGTCATACATATGTTAATTCTCTTGTAAAGATTGCTCTCAGCTTGCCTGAAAACAAATTCAGTACACAAAGCGCACCAATGCATCATTCTTTGCTGTTGTAACGCTAACCCACTCATCCAAATAAGACTAGCTCGTAACTAATGTATATATGTATGTACTACATGTTTAACAAATTAAACAAAAAAAAAAAAACAAACCATGTAAAACGAAGCGTTGCGCAGCATGTGATTAAACATCTGAATTTTGAGAAAGTTATAGTTCAATAAAAAAAAAAATACAAGTAACAGTCGATATTGGATTTTTGTCATGCCCATGCAGAATTTAAGCCATACTCTAACAGATATAAAAATAAATTTTAAAAAATGAGCGTATACAAAGCAAATAATTGTTTTTGCAGGTCATTCTTTTTTCCATTCTTAACAATCTAATTTTTTATACGACACTTTTAAATGCATTTAATATTGACATTGTCTGTTGAAAATCCCACGCACCGTTGTCATTTCACTTGATCTGTACCACTCCACTACAACAAGCGCACACATTGAAGCACGCCGCTTTGTCCTGTGTGGATACGGATGTTTAACGTTTAAAATATGTTTAAATACCTAGTTTAACTATGTAGTTTAAAAATGTAAGCGCAAATTTATAAACTGGGTGGAGTAATATGAATATTTAATGTAAAACGAATGACATACATACATATAAATTACATATACAACACTAATAATGTGTAGTTAGAAATATCATATGAGATATGTATGATTATTGTAAATTTTATTGTTGGCTTCATAACTACATATGCACATTCTATGATGAACCTAAAGGCCTCCCTAAACGAGGCTACGGATGCCAAAAATCACGAGTACGAGTAACGCATACGTTTACATACACATAGATTTTTATCAGAGCCATTGCTGCGCTGCATGGTAAAACCGCTGACTCGTTTGGGAAGACAACATTTAAGTCATCAAACGCATATGTATATATTATATAGGCTATGTATATACAGTATGCACATATGTATATTTATACGTACAAGGATCTCTTATAAATAATCATGCACAATCATTAACATGTGCTTGCTTTTGAATCTGCCGTATGGTATCTAAAGTAGCACGAATTGTTTTCCATCAAAACTATTTTACTGGCTATACCTTCTATAGCCTACTTCTTCTATCTGTGTTTGCATTGAGCAAGCAAACAATATAAAACTAATATCTTGTCATTGCTATTGTTTAAATATATCTAACGTCTCATAACAATTTTATATAAACGCATAACTCTACCACTTGAGCTTAAAAGTACATCCACTTTAAATTTAACTTAAAACTAATATTATGAATAAAACGGTTTTTTTGAATACAGTCTTAAGCAATGCAATATAATACATACATATGAGAGCAAACCGAAATGGAAAGTTTTAAAGAAATAAAGTAGAATTGTTCCTGTTCTGTCGATTGTCATGTTCCTTGAGCTGTCTTAGTTTTATACCTTAAACAGTGCTTGCATTTGATGCCCAAGGAGATGACGAAGAGAGCTCGCTACCACACTTGGATCATGGTTTTACATCAAAGCTACCGCCTGGTTATTTGACGCATGGTCTACCGACAGTAAAAGATGTGGCCCCAGCTATAACACCTTTGGAACAAAAGAAAGAGCTGGAGGAAAAAAAGGAAGGTGAGTTGTGCAAAGTTTATTAGCTCTTTACTTATATTATACCTTTTATTTACCAATCTTGCAGTCAAGGAACTATCTGAAGAGCAGAAACAAACGATTATATTATCAGAGGACTTCCAAAAGTTTGTATTACGCGCTGGTCGTGTTATCGAGCGCGCTCTATCCGAGAATGTAGACATCTACACCGATTACATTGGCTGTGGCGATAACGAAGAGGCCAACGATGAGCGATCGCATGCGCGTCTTTCACATAATCGCGTTTTTTACGATGAACGCTGGTCAAAGAATCGTTGCATTACCAGCATGGATTGGTCTACTCATTTTCCTGAACTGGTTGTTGCCTCATATCATAACAATGAAGAGTCTCCCAACGAACCAGATGGCGTGGTTATGGTCTGGAACACCAAGTTTAAAAAGCAAACACCAGAGGACGTTTTTCACTGTCAAAGCGCAGTTATGTCTACCTGTTTTGCCAAATTCAATCCAAATCTGATACTGGGCGGTACATATTCGGGACAGATTGTATTATGGGACAATCGCGTCCAAAAGCGCACGCCAATGCAGCGAACGCCGCTGAGTGCGGCTGCTCACACACATCCCGTGTACTGTTTGCAAATGGTCGGCACCCAAAATGCGCACAATGTTATTTCGATATCTTCGGACGGTAAACTGTGTTCTTGGTCTTTGGATATGTTGTCACAACCACAGGATCATCTAGAGCTTCAACAACGCCAATCGAAGGCTATTGCAATTACGTGCATGGCATTCCCCGCAAACGAAATAAACAGCCTTGTTATGGGCAGTGAGGATGGCTATGTGTACTCTGGTATGAAATGATTGTTGTTGCCAGTCAGAACTTATTTGAAGTTTCTCTTTTGCTTGTTTTTTTACAGCTTCTCGTCACGGCCTGCGCTCAGGCGTGAATGAGACATTTGAACGACACTTAGGTCCAATAACTGGCATTTCAACCCACTACAATCAGTCATCTCCCGACTTTGGCCATTTGTTCCTTACCTCATCTATAGATTGGACTATTAAGTTATGGTCGCTTAAGGCAAGCCTCTTTCAAATTCTTCTATTCTTAATACAATTACAAGCCCATACATTTGCAGGACACGAAACCTCTTTACTCGTTCGAAGACAACTCTGATTATGTTATGGACGTTGCTTGGTCGCCCGTTCATCCTGCATTATTCGCTGCTGTTGATGGTAGCGGTCGTCTTGATTTATGGAATCTTAATCAAGACACTGAGGTACCAACAGCTTCGACTGTAATCGATGGTGCGCCAGCGCTCAATCGCGTCTCTTGGACGCCATCCGGTCTACATGTAACCATAGGAGATGAATCCGGCAAGTTGTATGTGTACGACGTGGCTGAGCATCTGGCGCTCCCATCTAGAGATGAATGGTCGCGATTTAATGGCACTCTAAACGAACTAAAAATGAATCAAAACGACGAGGTCTAAATAAATTACGCCACCAATTTTGCATGTGGCCAGGGAGAAAAAATAAAAAGACTTTAGACTGTCAAATATAACGTTTTACCCTTTTTCTTTTTCTTTTTTGTGATTTGAATTATGAATTCTTTATCTTTTTGCGTTAATTATAAATAGGCAAATTTAGTTGAGTTTATTAATTTAAAAACCGGGAATGCATAAAAGTATTCATTGATTATACTGCTTAACTGTTAAGAGTAACCAATTTTTTTTAACTAATTTCGATAAAGGTATCTAAAAAGACAATTGGTAAAACAATATATTATGTATTAAAACTTTTTTTTTTGTCAAAAAATTGAGATAATACTACAAATAAATGTAAGATTTACAAAATCTCCCTGGATAACATCAAATTAATGCAGCATAGGCACTCAATATAATTTATATGAAATATATATTAATATTAAACTTAAAGCTATTCATACTCAAATATGAAGTAAATTATAAAAAAAAAATGTAAATGTATACAAGAAATAAAGCTATTAAAAGTGGTTTACTAAAAATAAATGCAGATTAATAATTAAAAAAGAATAATTACATATAAATAACGAAAAATAACAATTTTTGTTGGCCCCGAGGAGTTCCTTTATTGAGCAAACCGATATCTGTTGTAAAAAGCAGTTCAAATCCTAAACGTAAGAAAATAGATACGGATTAACTTATCGACGGTCAGCCTTAGATCAAGATTAGATTAGATTATCAAGCACAAATCAAGGATTGGATATGTACTAATGGGTGGATTAGAAATTAAGAAAAAAAGCCAAATTATTTATAGGTTCAATACACGTATTTCTACAGCACCGTCTATTTTTATACGTTGCATCCAAAGGTCCTTCAAAAGCCCAATCCAAAACGACAGTTTGTATTTGCCAAAACCTTTAGAGTAGTTTAATCATGCATATTTTTAATGCTTTTTACAAAATATATTTTTAAAATTTCAAAAATTTTGTAGGAAAATCAAGGAACGATTTGCACTTTTTCAACTTATGATTATAATACGGAAATGAATTATGGTACATATACACATAACAGTACTTCAAATTGTGGTAAACTACTCTATATCTATTTTCATCTCTCCTTAGAACATAATAATTATGTACTAAGGACAAAGTAAAAAACGTTCTTATTTAAAGAACAATTTCGACAGCTCCTTGGACTTGATAGGTAATTGGCTTTGTATTTCATCGGGAATTGTCCAGAAAGCCGCATAAGTCTTAAATAAAGACAATTTTTGAATTTATATTTATTTATAATTAGCATCTTGAATAAATACCTGGATCTCAGCGCAAGCTGCTTCACGATGGACATATTCTTTTAAAATATAATCATTTTCGATCTCATGATGAAAACGCGTATCGTGCATTCTTATAAGTACATTATCAATGCGCAAGAAGTGTCTCAGCAAAACAAAAAATCCTGAAGGCATGACCCGCTGCATGAAATAATGTTAAAATAGTGACAATTAAGAAATATACATGTTACTTAAAACAAAAACATCTTACAATGCGTACGCTCATCACCGATATGCCGTGATCGTGCAGCTCATCTTCAAAAAGAGTAAGATCATGGTAGAACATGATCTTTTCGCGCTGCATAAGTTTAAACTTGTTTATTGTCTGTTGCGTTTCTTCTACGCGAAACTTATCATTAATGGTACCCTGATATGTGGAGGTAAAGGTCCAGTCAAAGGGTTTAAATTTCTTCTCAATTGTTTGCTCAGCACTACAATGAAAATCAATAAGTACGTAATTTGCTGTGACCATTGAATTAATACCGAGTTTCCCGCCACTCCTGGGCACACGCGACCTCCAAAGGCTGTTTTCCATTTGCCACCATTGTCAGAGCATTCATTGGCATGAATTCCATTAATGCACCATCCTTATGCGATAGAACAAGCTTATTTTTATGGAATACCATATCTGGCAGATGCGGCAGCTCCAGTGAGTGTTGATAGTCGCATAATTCGCAACGATTAGCATCATCCTTATCGCAACAGTTCGTTTCACCTTGCTTACAGATGCTTTTAAGTATGTGCGATTTTTCATAGCTGATGTTCCAATCGTTAAACTGTATGGACTCTCTGTCAACCGGCAACCGGGGCACAAAACACTGTAATGGAAGCCAATTTTTCATAAGTCATATATCAAATAAATTAAATTATATGTAGCCATACTTCATTGTCCATGGTGTGTTTATAACTGCTTCTTTATTTTAAACGCGCCAAAAGCTGCAAATCAGATCCTCAAGATTTTTTATTCTTTTATTTACAAACAGCTGCTTTGGTTAGTGCTGCCAACTTGTGGCATCAAATTATAAAAGTGCTGCTAACTTTGATTTGTCATTCCCATTTTAATCATACATTTAAATATTTTTGCTTTGCACAAAACTTTTGCGTTACTTTACCAAACAACTTGTTAGTTATAATTTATTGCAATTATTTTATTGTGTATTCTTTTATGCCGTTTTCTATAATAAATTTGCTTTTTAGGAATTAAAAGTACAACTTATTTTTGTCCGTTTTCTTAATGGATAAAATTAACAAGTCGAGTAAGGTGAATAACATTATTGAACAGTTTTTTATGGATTTTTTAATTTATTTACTTTTTATTATAGTAAGCTAGCCAAAATCTTTTAATTTTCGCACTTTCCTGCTCGCAGCGAAATTGTTAAATGTCAAAACAAACAAAAACTATACTAGAACAAAATTCTAAGAATCAAGGGTATACTAGATTTGTGTTATGTAAATTTTCACAGAATTGTCAACTTGCGCCGAAAAAGAAAATGTCAAGAAACCAGAGCTCGTAAATAACAGTCGACCGTTTTTTCCTTTGCGGTCTACTCGCAACCACAACCGAAAAAACCATGCACGCTTGCTCTCTCTCTGAGCATAACACTTCGCTTCGCTTTATTTCGGTTTTCAGCTGCAGAGAGTACTCTCTGCGGTTGGCGAATAACCAGAGCAAAGGTAAAACAAAATATCGGTTATTCGTTGAGCGCAGACCGATTTATTAAAAGAGCAATGTGAACGGTTGCTCTCTGAGACATTGCTCAAAAACTCAGTAAATAAGAGTTATTTTTGGACAACACAAAACGGTCGACCTTTTTGACGAGCTCTGCAAGAAACAAGTGATTGTTTCAGCATGCGTATGCCTTTTAAAAGTTGCCATTGCCAATTTCACTCTCGGTAGCGTAATGGTAGCGTACTCGCTTTGCAACCCGATGGTCGGTGGTTCGATTCCCCGCAGTAGCACTGGTATAGCTAACTCAAAGACGCTATTTGCCCAAGAAAATCTCTTTTAATTCAAGACACCGCCGTTCGGATTCGGCTATAAACTGTATGTCCCTGTTCTCTTCGAACAGTTATTAATAGAGATCCCCATGCTCCGCCCAGGGGCAACTGTCAAAATAGGCAGTCAGGGAAAATTATAAGTTCTGTTCTAACTGTTATGTGTTGCGTCATTATGCTTTCGAAAGCTAATTGTCTCTTATATTGGATCAATTCCAATTTCCTATAATTGAAACAAAATTTATCTATTCTACAGACACTTCTAAAGGGTTTTAAAAAAAACACAATAATTTCAAATGAATCGGAAAATCTTCATTATCAATAGAAAGAACCGTTCTTGCCATTCACTTTTTAAAAATAATCCCTTTCAACTGCGCCGTAGCTCGTCCAAGCAGAGGTTCCAATTTTCGATGACGCGTTCGAGCATAATCGGTGGTATAACACGGCTAATGTTGGCCTCTAATGCTTCAATCGTAGCTGGATTATCCACAAACACCTTAGACTTCACGTAGCCACAAAGGAAAAAGTCTAACGGTGTGATATCACACGATCTTGGTGGCCAATTCACCGGTCCGGAGCGTGAAATTAATTGTTCACCGAATTGGTTCCTCAATATGTCCATTGTTTCACGGGCTGTTTGGCAAGAAGCGCCGTCTTGTTGAAACCAAATGTCGTCGAGATCTCGGGCCTCAATTTCAGGTAGCAAATAATTCGTTATCATGGTCTGACCAGTGTCATTTTTGAAGAAATATGGACCGATGATTCCACCGTCCCATAAACTACGCGCTGGACGAGGTCTATTCGGTCGAGTGTCATCCAATAATGAATATTGGGTCTCAAATTTTATGATGGTATGGCGAATAGTGGTCTCGGTAGGTCGATTAAGGCGACCATAAAATGGCCTAAGCGCGCGAAAAAAATTCTTTACAGATTGCGAATTTTCGTAATATAATTGTACGATTTGTAAACGTTGTTCGGGTGAAAGTTTTTCCATGATGAAATGGCAATGAAAATTGAATAAAAAACAAATGGCTGGCAACTTAAACCTTATTGAAAAAAAACCACAAGATTGATGACCCTATTTTGTTTAGCTATCCGTAGCTATTCCGGCATAAATGGTGGAAAAAGACATCTCGTCTGAATCAGAATCGAAGACAATATCAAGAGGTTGCTGTCCCTTTCCTGGAACCATAGCTACTCCTCTTTTGCCTGGACGTCCCTTTCTAACCCAGGAGCTGCATACATATCATTTAGTTTTCTAATTAACTATGTGTCTTATGCTGCCGCAACGAAGGCAACGGACTTAGAATAAAAATACTAAGATGTCCATTACTTAATAACGTCTTAATTGTATCTCTTGCCTGCTCAACTAAATTACGTATTGGGTCAGCCCTAGCCTGTATTCCTTACTTGCTTTTCTCACCTAAAATCTTCAATGATCTGTCTTCTGTGCATAGTGTTCCTTGCATAGTTTTCGTGCTCTGCAATCATAAACTCTATGCCTTCACCGTGGCTGCCCCGCTGTCTACGCCTTATATCCCTCTCCTGATCTGCATTTCTAATCTCTAAAATCTATTAACCACTTGCTCTTGTAGCCTGACTTCCACTTTTAGGCGCTGAAGCCAATTGGCGCAAATCCCGAAAAACTTAACCACTCGTCGGACACGTATATATTGTGCGAGTGATTTATTATTACTTATTTCTTTAAACTTTAAAGCATTAGCATTTAATTCTTATCAATAGTGTTTGCAATATAGTGTCTAGCGTATATATTTTAACATAATAAAATTTAATATTTCGGCAAACAAAGTCATGGAAATTTCTGTCAAAATTAAAAAATTAAAAATTCCTGTAATATAATTTAACACCACGGTATTCTCTGCCTGGCGTAAGAGGCCCCTAAAAGAGAACTAGTCAGATGCAGGCATACTTACCATCCATCACATTGAGCCTGAGTCGCATTTTTAATGTCTTAAAGATCTTCCAAAGATCAGTGTATGCGATTGGTTATCGGGTCTGGAGACAACCGCCGGTGTAAAAGGAAAGTCCATAACTAACGAATATCCATACACAAGTGCCAAAAACCTCACCTTTTTAACATCAGCAACGAATGGGTCTCAGCGACAACATGATCCAGGATCGGAATGCTGAGATCGCATACCCACACCTCAGGAGGAGCATAAGCGAGTCCGAAAAGAGGTAAACTAGGGTTTGGGAAAAGAAGAAAGAAATAAAATTTAATAGAAAGCTACAATATTCCACTTTAGTTATAAATTAATCGCTTTTAAATATTCAATCTTATTTCGCAGATTTTTTTAATTTTTGTAGATGCAGTCGAAAGTCACTTTTCTTTGTCGCGTACTAAATTGCATGTTTTTTGAGGATATATCGGAAACGCCAAATAGACAGTTCCTACATTTTGCATTAATTATACTGCTACAAAACGCAGTTTTTCCTTTACTTTTTGTAAATTTAAAAGCGTGCGAATGTAGCGTACATGATCGCGGATATGGCCATATATATGTAACAGTCAGAAGGAGGCGTGGTAGACCACATGCTTATACCCTGTACCTTATGATAAATATTATTATTAGTATAAATATTAAGTTTGCGCAAGCCGAAAGCGTGAATACCTCATATGCAACATACAGAAGGAGTCGTCGGAGACCCCCCAAAGTTACCTAAAGTATGATCAGGATGACTAGAAAAGTCGATATACCCATGTACGTCTGTCTGCCTTATTTTACCAAAAGTTCTTGATAAATGGAGACTGGCATTATAGATACTGCGATATTACAATGGTCTAATTATAAAATGCGAGTATTGTCAAATAAATGACCGCTCAAGCAAAAAAAAAATAGTGCTCTATAACTAGATTACTAGGAAAAAATATTATTAAATTATATTGTCAGCCATAATACGGGTAATTCGATTTGTTGTCTTTGTCATTTATAGCGGGCCTTTCCTTCTGTAGGCTTTATGAGAAAAAACTTAGTAAATGTATACCCTGCTGAGGTATTAAAATAGTAAATAAGAGATCTATTTAGTCGGGATCAACACTATGAGATAACCTGTTCGCATTTTTGAACTCATTAAAAATCTTTCCAATACAAAAAAATTTAGTGCAAAATATAGCCGGGATTTTAACCGACAATCTGATACACTGTAGCCTGTATAATACGCGTTTGTTTTTTCTTTTTGTTCCGATCGGAAAATAACAAGCAGTGCAATTTGAATTTTCATAATGTATTAGATATCTACCGCTTATTTGGGCTCCACCTCAAAGGAACAGGCAATGTTATATAGACAAAGGCGTTACCTTTATGAAATCGTATATCTTCATATATCTTCTTTAAAAACATTTACACAATAGTCAAATACCCTTTCACACAATTCATGGGAAAAGACCCAACAGTTTCTTCATTGCGTCAAGTGCTTCCCCGTCGGTAGATCACCGCAAACACAAACAAAGCCGTCTTATCAGTGATGTTTTTGCTCCAAAACATTGTATTTAAGCGCCTCAACGTGATAGCTACAAGTCAAACACAAAACAGAATCCAAAGGCAATAGTCATCATGTCCGAAACAAAGTTTCTAGCAGCTTTCGCGCTCTTCGTCTTGGGTAATTAATCAAATGAGCCATTTGACTAAAACAGGTCTAACTGACTATATTTACCTACTTATAGCTGTGGTAGCAACCACCCAAGCAGTTGATATAAAGCCGCGCAGCAGCTGGAACGCTGCTCCAGCACGATCACCTACGCGTTTACGCGGAGCTGCCGAATACGTCATCATACACCACTCGGACAATCCAAACGGCTGCACGTCACCACAACAATGCCAGAGCATGATTAAGGCCATACAATCCGATCACAAAGGTCGTAGGAAGTTTAGCGACATTGGTTATAACTTTATTGTGGCCGGTGATGGCAATGTGTACGAAGGACGTGGCTTTGGACTGCAGGGATCTCATGCGCCTAATTATAACAGCAAGAGCATTGGTATTGTCTTTATAGGCAACTTCGAGAACACCGCTCCATCAGCGCAAATGCTGCAGAATGCCAAGGAACTCATTGCTCAGGCCAAGCAGGGTGGTCATCTTAAGGATAATTATACGCTGCTTGGCCATAGGCAAACTAAGGCTACCGCCTGCCCTGGTACTGCGCTCTACAACGAGATTAAAACCTGGCCTCAGTGGCGTGAAATTTAGATTAAATATTTGTGATAAGAACTGAGCTTATTAAAGACTTGAATACTCGTATATGTATATTTAAACAAGATGTTTGTGTAATATTTTATTTGTGCAGAGATTAGGTGATGAAGTTATTGTATTAAGTCGTAGAAACAAACGAATGAAGATTAAGCATGTCAGGTTACTAATCAGAATATGGGAATGAATTAGAATTTATACAAATCCTTTCAAAATAGATGACACCAAGTGGTGTTTATAGAGATACTATGGTTAGGTTTCCTCTAATCGGCTTAAAACTTGCTCTTTAAAGTAATTATAAAAGTACTTTTGGATGTTTTGGATA
This sequence comes from Chymomyza fuscimana, assembly GCA_949987675.1. Classification (NCBI taxonomy): domain Eukaryota; kingdom Metazoa; phylum Arthropoda; class Insecta; order Diptera; family Drosophilidae; genus Chymomyza; species Chymomyza fuscimana. The sequence goes on from OX465089.1 coordinate 40,691,113, forward strand.
ATTTGGCTATTTAGAATGGGAATTAGTCGTAATATATTTTGGTTCCATGTAGCTCCACAATAAAGATAGAAATGGCTTAGATTGTTAGTGAGGAAGAGAAACTACTATGAAAAACGTAACGAATCCTGTACCTCGATTGGAAATCGGGATTGTTTTTTTGCTTTCCACATCCGCACTGAAGGCGGGATACTCTACATAGAGTATTTTAGGTTTGTAACTCCTAAAAGGCAGCAAGTAAGACACCGCAACCTTTATACCAAACTGATCGGAGGGACGACAAAAGAAATGCATTGAGACCTGTCCGTCTATCTTGGTTGTTTCTCGAAGATCAAAGAAGTAAGGAGCATAGAATTATGCTCTATTTTTTCACATGCATTAAGTTTTTTTTTCTTCTAGAATTTCGTGGTTTTCTTCCGAATTTTTTAAACAATAAAAATGACTCTCGCCTCTTCTTTATTGAAAACCTATATAGTAGGTGCAATTTTTATTATCGGTAGGATTTTAAAGTTATATTTTTAAAAGGAAGAAGCTTCCACTTAAAACAACTATGTTTGTCAAAAAGCTACAGTCACCAAAATCAGTATATTGACACATGTGGCTTGTAATGTACGAATGCCTTTCTCCATAGAAAGAAAACTCGGCACGGATCATTCATTTATCATAATTTACTTCTTTTTTTTTTAATTGGTGAGGATCTTCGGCAGATATAGCCCAAAATAGAGAATAAAGTTCATTCGCCTCAAAACTGAATGAATACTGCAAAAATTAAGGAGAGCGCAGGCCATATTACAGGCGAGAGGTGGCGGAGGCCCTAGTTTTTATCTATAGTAAAAAAATTTGTTTTTCAATATATTAAAACGGATTCTGAATTTTATATTTTTTACAATAATTTACAAGTGTACTCATATTTTACTAATTGTAGAAACTTTGGTGTCACAAAAGTAGTGTAATATAACTCCAACCAACCATGTCTTCAGGGATGATTCTGCCAGCGTGGCCATTTTCTTAGCTCATTGAGCAACTGTCGACCAGGACAGACTGTGCTCTTGGTCTGGCAATGTCCCAGTATCACATACTTTGACTGTACCTGACGCTGCTGCTCAGCAATTTGGATAAGCCTGCGAGCTGCTTGTAGCATTTGATGTGACACCATGCCAACTATGAATTGTTTAAAGTTACCAGTTAGTCCTGCTTTCGGATTTAAATCCAGCTCACTTACCATTATAATTGCCTATAAAGGCAATGCCAATGCTCATGCTGTTATATCTTGGTGCATGCTCACCGCGTATGCCAAAGCCCAGACCCTCATATATGCGACCGTCGCCGCCAATGAGAAAGTTATAACCAATATCACGGAAACGACGACGTCTATGATCCATCTGAATCTGACGTACAGCGGATATACACTGACTGGGATTGTAGCATGGCGGCGAGGCTGTATGATGAATGATAATATAACGTGCTGGACCATGTAGACGGGGTAAACGATGCTTGGGAATATTTGTCCATGCCTGGCGAGGCACAATTTGAGCAGCAACAATTTGCAAAAAGAGCACAAGCGCAAGAGTAATGCAAAGCTTTGACTGCATTTTGGGAAAGTGACAAGGTTCTTGACTAGATTTTGGATACAGGCAGTCTATTTATACAGTCGATTATATTGTAGGTATAAACACTATTTGCACAGTTGCAGCTGGCCTTTTTGAACTTGATCAATGAAGTGCTGAAGAAAATATTGTTCCATTGTTCTTGATTACTTATAGTATATACCAAAGCTTACATCATGTGGCACTGGTGTTGCAATGGAAATGCATGAGCTGCCCTTCAACTGCTCTGTACATAGCGGTTGACTTGAAATGGACAACCAAATGCAAATGTTGCCTCCCAAAATGGTTTGCAATCCAAACTGCAAGCGAATTGCATTTGAAAATCAATTGCACCACACAAGGGTTTGTATATAAAAGCTTGGCTACTAAGCTTGACTGGGCAGACAGTTCCATTGTGGCGTTGGCGGTGTTCCTATCCACTCAAGATGAAGCCCGTGAGTTCAGTAAATCAAGTACTAAGGGTCGTCGTATTTATACCTCTGATTTTTTGCAGCACAACCTAATTATGTTTAGCTATCTGCTGTTAGCCAGTGCATTGTGTCAAACTCAAGCCAGCGGAATACCTGCCATAGTTCCCACCACTGGAGTTGCCCTAGCACCAGTGCCACCCGTTGTGCCCGTTTCTGGAGCTCATCAGTTCGTTGCACGCAACTATAATCGTGTTTATGTTCCGGTAAGCACGGCATACCCCAGTTGGCCTACAGTTACCACATATGGAACATATCCCACAACATACTACAAATATGGTGGCAGTTACCCCTATCCCTATGGCTATTATCCTAGCTATGGCTACAATTATGGATATAGTTATACGGGCGGAATATGGTGAGCAGGGTTCGCATATTGGTTGGAGCAAACATACGTACGTACATATATAATAATACTCATATTATTGTGGAATATTGTGATAATTAAGGTGAATCACCACCACCCACAAATACCAAGGAATACTGAACTCTACATAATCAATATTAAGTATTATTTACACTACTCTTTATAAATATGTATGATGAATATAATGAAACTCAGCACGTGTGAGATTTATAAAAATGTTTTTGTGTATTGTTTCGTAATAGTCTTCCGGTATTCTTAATTAATACTTACGTATGTATGTACTTATGGACAATTTCTGAAGATAATTATCGATTAGTTTTTAAGAGATTTGTAGTTTTCTTGCTAGTAACTTCAGGGCACTGATTCGATTACACAGCCACACAAAAAAAGTTTCGTGATCTGGGGACAAGTCGAATATTTTCTGCGAGTCTAGATTCTGCCCTAACCTCAAAAAACGCCATAACCTTTGTTTTTGGATTCGCTGATCCCGAATCTGAGATCAAGTACAGCCAAACACTTCGGGTTTCTGAGGTAACCACCAAAATACCTCGTTTTGTGCTATTTTTTGAGGTTATGTCAGAACGCTGACGCGACATTTAGCGGCATCGTTCGTACTTTACAGCTTGCGATAGTGTTTATTAAGCATTGTGTGAGGCCCTATGCTCCACTAGGAGAGAAGGACGACAGTAGTAGTAGTAATCATTGTGTTAACTTTTATCGTAACGAATACTACGGGTAACTAAGATCACCCAGCACTCTTGTTCTTAGGTTCAAATCCTTTTTTCAAGACAACTATGCGCCAATATCAATTAAATATCAACAATGTGCTCAAAAAAGTTTAGCAAACCCAATAATTTTTATGGTATTGCTTGCTTTTTAACTATTGCCATCGTTTTGGCGTCCCGCCAATAGATTGGGCTAACAATAACATTGACATTGATTTCTGGCCAACCAATATTGCTTTTATTTAGACTACAAATTAATAGAAAAGACACAAAGCACCTGCTTTAAAAATAGAAAGGACCAGCGCCGGGTGCAAAGAGTCGTGCCGGTTGCACAAATCGTCCAGGTGCAGGGAATGCGGGCACAGCAGCTACACCTGTAGGTGTAGCCACTAAACGCGCAGGAGGAGCAAAAGCGGCATTAAACTGATTAAAGTAGTCCAAGCGTTGACTGCTTGACACGGCTAAGGGCCCAGCTGCAGTGTAAGCTGCAAATGGAGCTGCTGCTGGTGGATAACCAAATGGTGATGCAGCAGGGACTGCCGGCAATAAAGCAGGTTTGGCCGAAACAGAAGCCACCAAGGCCAAGCAGAAGACAATCAACTGTGGAAATATTAAATGTTGAAAATGGAAAATTTTTTGGTTTTGTTCTCACCATTTGATTCATTTTAGCTAAAGGTAGTTGGAGTATCTCGGTGCTGCTGTTCAAGTGAATATGCCACACCACAAGTTTTGGGCAACGTTTTTATAGCCAAGAAAACCTTAAGTCAGTCGGACACTGGGTCTTGGTGGCGGCGTCATTTAAAATGTATTTGGCAGGTAATTTTCGCTCCAAGCTATTACATATTTGGATGCAAAATTAAAGGTTTGGCCAAATTATTTACAAACGACAAATTTGCATGTGTTGAAATGGTTACAACATTGACGCACTTTTTTTGGACTGCATCTGATTGATGGATGGATGGATTGGGGACTGATTGGGCGTTGCATAAATACAAATAGCTTTTAAAGGCGTATGGGTTTCATCATTTGTATGCCACATACGATGTGCAAAAGGGATACATTAAGGCGGAGACGAGTAAGGTGAACCAACAGCGTTAGAGTGCTAAAAGCTTTGTTTCTATAATATCCAGTGTTTTAGTGGCGTCCAAAATTTAAACACTATAGCCAGGCCAGCCGAGAGGGGGGGGGGGGGGTATTCCCCTCAGGCTCGGAGTTGTCTCAGGGGCCCGGTTTAATTACTGTCGTACTGTCGTGATTCAAGCTAAAGGTGTGATAGAGGGACCGGTACATTTTTCCCACCGGGCCCGGATTGTCTCTCTACCGCCCTGAGCATGTCAGCGAATCTTGATGATGTTTTTACAGTGTGAAATTCTGCTGAGGTGACCATTGGCTCAAATTTTATTAAATTATATTATTATGCTTGCATGCAACAACTCCATAAATAAAAGCAATGTTATGGCAACTCTGAAAAGTGAAACTCTGAAAGCTTGCAAACTCTGATCAACAACCAGTTGGTTGTTTACGCACATAAGCCATGAAACTTAACCTCAATTTTAAAATAGAAAAACATGGCTTCGGGTGGAAGGAAAAATTTAAGAAAACATGAAAAAGAAATGATGGTAACGACAATAAAAAAATTTATCGCTTAATATTTGTTAAACATTGGTTGGTCAAACAAAAGGAGTTCAGTAGCCCTTTTAGACTGGATTGTAAGGAAAACTTTTTGCGATAGCATAAACGTTTTTTTTTTTTTTTTTGAAATTGTTGATAGAAAATAGGGATTCTGTTTTGGCTTTGAATTAACCCCCTACTATCTAAACACGTTTTCTAGGGATCTCAGAAGGTATTACGCATTAACGTAGTATGGGGCTTTGATGAGATTGTTCTCTTGTCCAGATGTGCATTGATGTATATGTTGTCTAGTTTTATAATATGATTATCGGCTAATTTTGGTGCTGTCATATAGTATCTTATATGATATGAACTTCGTATAATTGCTTCTAGAGTCCCTGAAGCATATAGTGCAAGCTCTTGAGCAGAATCTTTCAAAGACGGCGAAATATTAAACCAGATTAAGCAGCCATAGGACGAACTAGCGATTTGAATATGATTATCTTTTTTTTTCCATCACAAATCTTAATTAAAATAGCTTTTGGTTTGCGAAGACAACTTTTCTTGGCTTTGGCGAGTTGGGTGTTTATATGCTCACAGAGCTCGCAAAAAACGCTCAACACTTTCAGAGTGTCCGAAAAAAACCGCTCTCTTACGAACACTTTGAGAGAAGCTATTGACAAAACACTTTCAATTGTGTTTTAGCTCAAAAGTGTTCGGCTCAGACCAAGACCAATTTTTTCGCTTCCCTTTTGGTTGTGTTTTTCGCGGACACTTTTGCTTGACACTTTTAGCAAAAGTGTCTTTTGTATATGTATGCGTGCTTGTGCGTGTCGCTTGTGTTTTACTTCGTGCATGTTACAGACACAAACCGATTTGGTCGCACAGGCGACTTACACAAGCACGCATACACACGCAAAAGACACTTTTCGCGGAAACTTTTTGCGAAACGGTCTTTTGCCGAGGGTTTTTTAGTGAGCGATCGCTCAAAGTGTTTTTGTGAGAGAGACACATTTGTTTTGCTCAACCGAAAACACTGACCAGAACCGAAAAGTGAAACGCAAAAAGTGTTCGGCTCAGTGAGAGACCGTTTTTGTTTTATTTTTTCTGTTTTGTTCGTGAGCCGACCGCATTGGATAAATGGGTTGACAGTTTTTTGCGAGCTCTGTATGCTCATTAAAATACAGGAAATTGTCCAAGTAAATGCCCAGGTTCTTGACACTTTTCTGAATAGAAACTGGCTCTCTTGTGTGGTGAGAGTTATGTTTGAGTACAATAAATTTTTTTAAATTTCGATTGTGCAATTACAAATTTTATATAAACATTTCATTCCGAAAATGCATTTTTGCATGCTGTGTATGAGCCTTTATACAAAAAAAGTACTCATACGCAATGTGGACACGCAGATGCGGTACAATTAGGCATGACCGCACCAATCCAACATTTTTGAGCAATTATTATGCGTATTACCATTATCAAATCCACCGTGTTTCACCTCTACATCTCTGTTCATCGATTGTTTTCCAAAAATTTGGCAATTTAGCGGAATGTGCGGTGGAAGGGGTTAAAGTATAACAGGCAGAATTGGTTGTTGCATACTATAAGTTATTTGTGCCAAAATGTTCAGCATTGCCTCGGATAGCGATTAAGCTATGCCCGCACATCATTTGAACACATCGATCGTAGAGACCACAAGAGTCCCAGCCAAGTTTAGAGGTTTTCAGCCTTTTCGGCTGAAACTTGGTAGAGCCGTAGCTGAAGATCATATACATCTGTGCGTATGAACAATGAACCAAATCGCATAAGTACAATACAAATGTTATTCAAAAATATATAAATTTTACCCTCCTTAAATAAACCTAATTTACAAAACGATTTACACATTTTGTAGATGCAAACCTCAAACCCAACACAACCGACTTAAAGAATGCATTCAAAACTTACTATAGAAATTTCAAAAAGCTTTTCCAACTTATGTTTCGAGCCATAAAAAACAAGTGAAAGTTTACGTAATTTAAGGATATGCACATCAGTGGGAACTAGACGAACTTTTCAATTGGAAACTGCACAAGTACTAAAGTTAGTCCTGAAGAGCGCAGCAAGGCATGCCACTGTCAGCCAACGCCTCAACTGTATTACATTTTTAGACTACATGAGGTATAATTTAGTCAAAAAATCTACAATTGCAATATTTGATATAAAACATGTAGATTTAATGGGTTGAATTTTGCAACAACTCTCCACTCTAACTTGGGCAGTTGCCTACTTATGCATTTCATAACAAACACAATTTCATATGCATTTATCGAACTTGCTCACATTTTTATTATTTAAACAATTAGTTAAATACACTTTTAAATTACTTTCAACTTAAACGACAATGTTGTAAGTAATAATCATAATAACTAGTATCATTAAATTAGTATTAGCTGCTTGTGTCTATTTATTTGATCGTTTAGTTGTTCGTTTATTTAGATTTACTATGTAGTGTAAGTCTATGTTCGAGTATATAAGTAAATACTATTAAACATTTTATAATTATGTATATATATATATGGGAGGCAAATTAAGCTAATTACTTCTTAGTTATTACTATTAACGTATGTCATTTAAAGTATTTAATGATTATTGCGTTCAAATGTTTTATAGTTATGAGTTTAATGGCAATAGATGTATCTAGAATCTAGACAGATATCTAAGCTATAGGCTATATGAAATTTCGCATAGGCATTGCTTAGTTGCTTCCGTTAGTTACCCTAGTGGGGCCTTGAACCTGTTTAGCTTCAGCAGTAGTAGTAAGAGTATTTGGGTTAGTGTATGAGTTGAGTAACTTTAACAAATGCTATATGTATATTCATTAAAGTAATAATAAACTCTCATTCAACTGATGCATTAGTTATGGGCACATAAGACGCTAAAACTATTCCCAATAAATTACATAAAGACAGTACAAATAACTATTTAAGTTTTAACATAGTTGTAGACCAATATATACAGTTAATGACTTCTTTTCTGGTTTACATTATTAGTTCTTTACGTTTGCTTAAATATAAAAAATTTATTCGTTAAAACTCAGCCAATTAAGACTTTGATGTTTTGTGGTAAGGCTTTTATGTGGTGTGGCATTGCTGGAAACGCCCTTTAAGTATAAGCAACAAGATTTGATATACATTTAAAAAAATAAACACATAAGAACAAAACAAATATTGACTAAAAATCACAGTCTATATGGTGAGTTCTATGGCAGCCTGTATAGGCGTTAAATTAGAAACGACTATAATTAAACTAATAAGGGTTGTTAATACGTAAAAAATTTTATAAAAAGTCTAAAACAAATACACGTAAATTTTGTGTTGAGAAAGTAGCCTGCCTACAATACGAATGAAATTTATGGTAAATGGAACTCCTCCAAAATGATTTCAGCTCGCACTTAAATGTTTGAATTTTATTAAATACTTCTAAAGGGAATACTATTTCTTGCTCTCCGGCTAAATACTGAGTGTTTATTGGATGTGTTAGCATAATTGTTGCATACTTAATATGGCCAAATACTTAATAAGCTCGCCTTCAGTCGTCTTATCCTGCCTTACCACAAAACATCATAGTCGTAGACATGCTCGGAAGATGCAATAATCAGACACTTGACAAAGTCATCGATGGTGCGCTTTAATTTCCATTTCTTTGGCTTGCGTAAAATTTGCAGCTTCTGCATTACTTTGGCCTGTCCCAGTGGCTGCGTTTTGTCAATAGCAGGCGCATGCCAGGGGCTTGTAGACGCCGACTTGGTTTGCTGCACTGGCACAGAAACCGGCACCGGTACATTGCAGTAGTCATGCCATTTGATCTGATGCGGCTGCTTAAAACTGCTGCTTAGCGCCTGCAAGCGCTTCTGTTGATAGTAATGATTAAGATTAGTCAAGTAAAAAAAATCGCAGTCATTCACCACGTCTACTTCAGCGTAGGTGGCATCGCTTGGTCGCTGCTCTCTTGACTGAGAATGCCATGCGCTGCCATTGGCTCCAACATTTTGCGCATTTTTGGCAAATAGTTGGTCAAATCACATGTTTTCATCGAATTTGGCAAAGTTGTTTTCCTCGGCCCACTGGAACTGGTTGCTATTGCCATCAGCTGCATCCCCACCAACTTTATCCGATGTGCCGCCTTCAAGATCATCTGTTGGTGATTTAAAAAACTCATCATCCTCGAATGGATCCTCATTCTTTTTAGCAAATATATTGACAGATTCGGATTTATTGATCAGTTCTTGACGCTGCTGCAGCTTGCTGTTGCGTATATTTTGCTTTCTGCTTATTGCGGTATTGGCTGGTACCGTGGCGCCGTTGGTGCCAGGCCGTGGCACATCTGCTGGCTGCGTCCATTGCGCGCTTGTCTCTTCCTTATCAAAGTCAAATGAGGCTTTTGCAAAATCATCCTCAAAGGCCGCATCATCAAACTGTGAGATCTTAACGTTATCATCGAAACGTAGCTTTTGTGTTATGGGAGGCGTAGATGCGGCTGGCGCATCCAAATCAAAGTGTTGCTGCTGCTGTTGTTGCTGCTGTGCCTGTTGCTGTTGTTGCTGCTTCTCACGCTCCGAAAAATCATTTGAAAAGCGAAATAGTGACTTGGAGGCACTGCCACCCGTTGCGCTGCTGGCTGATGCCAGACCCGCAGGCGTTGAGTTGCAGCTGGAGGCTGTGCCAGCTGGTGCAGGTGGCGGTGAACTTTGATTAAAGTCGGATTCAAAGCCATCATCGAAATTAAACTTGCCATTGCCTTCACCTACCGAGCCACCGCCCATCGGGACTCCCGTGCTGCTAGTGTTCGAACGGGGTGTGGGCGTTGGTGTTTGCTCATAGCTATCTACAAATCCATAGTCTGTTATGCCGCTTCGTGAACTACCAGCATAGCGCTTGCCATCTGGAGGAACACTGCTTGGTCCGCTTAAGCCCTTCAGTGCATTTAATGGTGGTGGTACTATCTTGCCCAAGCCCTGAGCGTGCATTTGGCGACGTTCGCTTTCAAGCATGCGTTGATGCATTTCATGGCGACGCCTATTAAGACGCTCAAATTTATCCTCATCCGTTGGCGGTCTGTCGTCGTACTCCTCATCGTCTACATAGTCGTCATCATCAATGTCTTCATCGTCCTGGCATGCTATGTAATTGTCTCTTACGCCTCGCGTGCTGCTGCCGTAACGTGCACTGACGCCTTGAACTGTTCCCATTGTGGGCAAATCTTTAGTACTACGCGCTCGCGTCTTCTTACGAAATCGGCTGTAAGAGTTTTGTCATTTATTAAAGGTGAAGTAGTTTACGATTAAATAGATTATATACCTGCGATCCTTTTCGCCATCGGAGGGCGTTTGTGTCATAGCAGCCGCCCGCCGACTCTCGGCTAGACGACGTTCTGAATCGGCTGCACTCGAAGGACGTTTCCAAGATTTCTGTCCGGGAAGTGAAGGCTCTGAATGCACAATAAAAATAATAGGTATTCTATATAATTTATGTAATTGAAATGTTTCGTGAATAGTTAAGGGAAACAAAGGGACACCATTTTTTTTGGGTTGTGCAGCCAAACTTTATCATCACACCACTACAATTCATTTTAATACATTTCCTTCGTTTAAAATAAGGGAAGAACCCAATAAGCGTATTTTTTTCTTCTCTGGCACAGATCAAGCATTTGCTTAACTTAGCACCAGGTAAAAGTGATTGAAATTAAAGTGGTATAAAATATAATATTAAAAGGGCGACAGCTGAGAAGGTCGATATTCTTGGTGCTGGGTGAAAAGCCCATATATCCAGAGAGGTTAAATTCTACTTACCCTCTCCATCCCAGGGACTAGAGCCACTACTCTTACGCAAACGTGGTTGGCCTCCTACATCTCCACCCAATTGACTGGGCCTTTGTAAACTGCGCGAATCAACAGATCTAACATTACGTTGTTGCTGCACAGGCGGAGGTTGCTGTGGTAGTTGTGGGTGGTGAAAATCATTCTCTGAGTCTTGTTCATAGTCGATGTCTCCAGTGGCGCGTAGCTTTGAAGGTTTGCGCAATGATCGCGTCTTTAACTCAGCGGTGCTGCCACCCAAATAGCGCTCGCGATCTCGATACTCATCCCTGCTGTCAAGACTGCCGTAGACATCGCCACCACTACCAAAGCTACGTCTACGTCGCGTAGCACTCTCAAAAGATTCGACGCTTTCCCGATCAAAGGATTTCCGCTCACGCTCGTATATGTAGTCGTTACGTGTCTTGTATGCGGTCGGTGAACGACGCTCATCGTAGACATTCTCGTAGTCGCTGCGGCGTCCCATTTTGCCTGCTTCACCACGATATGCTGGCACATCGCCGTACTCCTCAAAGTCGTAGTTGGGACGCGCATAGTCGCGATGCAGACGATAAGCGTAGGCGCGTCTGTCATAACTGGAACTATTAGGTGGACCAGGCACTGGGTTTCCACGCTTATCATAAATGGGTGGACCATAAGTAGAACGCTCATAGGCGCTTCGTTCAAAGGAACGTGCGCGCACACCCTGTTCAATCTCCTGGGGTGACCATGTGTGATGTGCCGGATGGTGGTACCAGCTAGGTGATTCTGTACGTATACTCTAATATAGTTAAATGGTTGAGACAGCTTATCACTATTGATCTTACCTAAGTCAAAGTTGTCCCTGCTGCGTGAGAGGCCATGCTTAAACTTGCGTTGTTGCTCGCGCCTGGCACAGAACTCATCATCGTAGCTATAAGGTATATTGCATAATTATTCGTAAAGTAATTAACAGCTATCTATTAACACTCACTCATAGTCCTCATCGCAAGAGTTCATACGACGCGCATGTCTCATATAGTAACCATGACGATCGGGATGTGTTACCTGAGGCGGCATGCGTCTTTGCTGCTTTAGATACTCGGGCGTTTCATCATCCCATGGGCTAAGATCCCGAGATGATGACGAAGTTTGTGGGCGTTCCTTCTTTGGCCAACGTCGCCCGCTGCCACCGCCGATTTGTTTGGTCCACCCATCATCGCGCGGATCAGACGAGCAAGGAGATTCGGCGGTGTCCTGTTGTGAGGCATTTGACGGTGGTGGTGGTGGCAAGTTTAACGTATTGGAACGCGCACTCGGTTTGCCCGGGCGACTGCGTTTATCGGCAAGCTCATAGGCAGCTTTGGGCGAGTCAAATGTGGCCCAAGATTCCTTACCGCTTTCCCTGTCACCCATTTGCTTTGTGGCGGTGTCAATAAGCTGCGATACAGCGGAAAGGTGTGATGGCACTGGTGACACTTGCGGCGAGGGTTTCCCATGTGGGGACTTAAGCTGCGGTTGTGGTGATTTTTGCAGTGGAATAGGCGAGGTGCTTACATCATTAAACTGAGAGGGAGTATGCAGGGACAGATTAGAAATAGCTCGCTGCATAAGCTCATCTATTTCCACTTCATCCTTGCCGCCACTTGTAGATGCAACGACCAGGAAATCGTTGTCGGGCTTTGTCACCTTGGTAGCAGGAACTACCAGCTCAGCGTCCATGCCTTCGTCGCCAATAGCAACCGGCTTGGTTTCAGTTTTCTCAGCATCTAATTGTTGTGTTGAAGCTGAAAGCTTCTCATACTGATCCTGAGCGCTAATTACTTCAGCGTCCTTATCATTGCTGTCTAAGCTGCTCTCACCTCCTGCATCGTCGTCGTCGTCATCGTCTACTGTCAGTACTGACGATGAGGGTTCAGTTGGAAATCCTCTGCTATCCACAAGGCCGCGACGGTCAGGCCCAGTGCTGCTGGCTCGCTGGTCCATAATCTGTCTAATGTCCTGATCCTCATTAAACTCGTCGCTAAATTCGGGAAAGTCCTGCATGAGATCTTTTTCTTGATGAACCGCAGTTGTACCCAAATTCGCAGGTTGCTTGTCAAACAAGTTCTCAACTAGTATGATGTCGCGTAAAGCTGCATAACGATCTTTGGCTTGTGCAACAACTTCTGTTATTTTGGTGTCGATTTTAGGTAGTACCGGTTGCTCGATGACAGTTTCAACCATTAAAGTATCCCCAGCTAGATTCTTGTGCATTTCAGCCAGCACATCGGACTCGGGCACTAAAATTTGGTAAAGCATTAGTATTAGTGTTTAATTTTTAATCATACCCACCCATTAATTCGACTCACCTGATGGAGGCGTTAGATCACCCATTAAATCTGTTTCTTCCTGCTGTTGCTGCAATTCCTGATCGATAATTTCACGGAATACTGCGTAACGATCGGCAGGAGGTACGGCAGGCAATTGACTGCGTTTGTTCGGCGCTGCAGTAGGAACGGGCGCATCATTAAAGTTGGCGAAATTGGCAACGAACGTGTCATGTGCACCAGAGGCCAAATCCTCCCCAAAAGTGTCATCGAATTTGGCCACAAATGAGGTCTGCTGATCAAAGTTAACCTTAAATATAGCTGAAGTTGGAGCAGCAGCAGCTGTTGACATCGGCGCCGCTGCCTTTTGTGGCATGGGACTAACGCGCTGTTGCTGTTTATTAGGCACAGGCCTCTCCAGCTCGCCAGACAAATACTCTGACAAATAAGTAGTCAGTTCAACTAAAGTCATTGTGCTTAGCTTGCTAGTTGGTACATTCATTTTAACAGCCAGTTCATCAATGCCCAATGTTAGTAGTTGCGTCAAGGTGATATCTGGTACTAATGCAGCTGCTTCCGCTTGCTTTTGTGCCTGTATGATTTCGGCCTTATTTTCATAAATATCCTGCTGTTTGCCCAGAGATTGTTGTCGTTGTGCTCGTGCGCGGCTAGAGCTCTGAGTTGGGGGCGGCAGCAGTGGTGGTACATCAACAGCTTGTATGCCAACATTCGTTGTCTGACCAATGGGCGCCAAGTAATCATCTTCTGTGTGACCAGGCTTACGAGGTCGGCCTGGTCCAGGAAAATAGCCGTCAGAACGGCCTACACGCCTTGAAGGCAATGGTATAGGGGGCACATCTGCAGCTACTGCGGCCGCTGCGCTTCTGCGTAAGCTCGAAGTTGTATTATTTAAATACTCATAGCGTCCACTGCTGCTCAGACCAGTTGATGGTGCGGGCGAGGTGTGTGGCCGTATGACAATGTCGCTGAATTGCTTTTTGGGTGGCAGAGGTGGTGGCTCAGAGTACGGAGCCGAGTCTGGACGTGGTGGAGGCTCTGGTGCAGCCTCGTTCTCACTAAGAGAGTCGCTTTCCTGCAGGCGGCGCATATTAACACTAGAATTGTTGTCACGCTTGGAGAAACGCGCCTGCCCAAACAAATGCGGCATCTTCTTATTGCTTATACTAGAGATGACATCCACGGTCTGCTGTTTAAGCGCCACACCTGGAGGTAGCGGCCCATGTGGACTACTGCCCATGCTGCCAGCAGCTGGTGTGGGTCGTGTGCGTACTGTGCTGCCCAGCGGATCAGTTATTTGTCGCTCCAGGCGCGATATGTCCGACTTCCAGTTTGTTGACGTAGCTGTGCTTGCTCCTTGTGTGGATGCTGTAGGCGAAACACCACTCTCTGGTGGCAGCTGTACTTGCAATGGTCCATTAAATACATTAGCGACAGGAGAATCATCTGAAATGGCTGTTGCTGTGACCGCCGGGTCAAACTCAAATGAATCCAGCTTGGAAAACAAGTCGCCTTCCTGAAACGGATCGGGATCACTCTTCTTACGTGTGGGCGAAAAGGGATCTGTGTCGCGGGGCAGTAGCACGGGATCATCCAATACGCTACACGCAGTCGTTGCCTTTGCTGAACTGATCGGTTCTAAAGTATAATAGTTCACTTGTGGATTAGTGGGGTATTTTAAATGGGACGATTTTAGTATAGCTGTGCTAAGCATTAGTTTTAATTTAGCTGCCGAAAATTCATCGGTGCTTGCAACCGGATGGGAAGTGGGGCAGGTATGGGCTGAGGAACTGGAGCAGGTGCTGGTTAGTAGGTGCTGACTTATAGCAGTTGTTAGTGTATTAGTAGCGTTGGCATAAGTAGTAGAAGCGTTGCTGGCATTAGCGATTCCTGCAGTGCAAGTGCAAATGTTAGCGGTGTTAGTTTGTTTTAAAGCGACATTACCACCTGACGCCGTAATTGCCGCGTTTGCTGTACCTGTTGTGGCCAGGGGCAGAAGTGAAGCGGTTACACTAGCGCTGCTGGCATTGTTAGTACTGATGGCAGTAATGCTAAGTAGCATGTTGGAGCTGTTGTTAGTAGTAGTAGTGGTAGTAATAGTAGTTGAAGTAGTAAACTGTTTGGGTGGGGTCTCATCGAATAGGCACTCCTTGCTGAGGAACTCATCCATCACAGCCGCTGCCGTGCTGTAGCTGTTGTTCACGTTGGCAGCGCTGACATCGGCTGTGCTACTGGTCAAATCTTTGAGCACCTTTTTGGGCGGATTCTTAAGCTCTTGGAAGAAGTATTTCTTATCGACATAGGGCCGTGTGCGACCAGTGCCTAGGGGGTCCAGATCTGTAAAGGCATCTGCACATTTTGAGAGAGAGACTCGAGTCAGTGAGACTGTGGTGACTGGACACGAGTACACGTACACAGCTCGATGGCTCAGAGACGGGTACTATGATGAAGAAATAAAAACTGGCGAAATCTTTACGAAAAAAGGGCGTGCAAATTTTGAAACTCAACAAAAGTCAAATAAAGTGGTAGTGGCTTGAAAAGTTGGTAGGAAACTAAGAATGACACATGGACTAAGTTAAACTAGTGGCGGAGCTCAAAACTGAAAATGCCAACCAAAATAAATACTTCTTTACTTGAAATGATCCCGATGTAAATGTAGTATGTTAGTATATGCTAAGGTATTCTACACAGAGCTACAATCGCACTGAAGCAGCTACTGAATCAAGAACAGGTGTATTTCTTTAAAGCTAGGGGATCTTTATTTATAAAGATTCGAAATGTGGCAGGAACATTAGGAACACTAGACCACAAGAACGCAAAAACATTTGTTAAATGTCATAGATCAAACAATTTATACGAGAGGCGCCTAGTAAGAGTTAGCCTTTAATCGTAATGAAATATCTCTTTAAATTTAAATATCGACCTGGTAGATTTTTGGAAACTTTGAACTACCTATTAGATAACACATAGGCAGGTTAGGTTTAAAACTCTTAGTGCAGTTTAATCTTCCAGGCCTATATCTAGAAATTACTACGCTCTCGATTACGCTCTTATTCAGCAGCTTGCGCCCAGTATGAACAGCAGCTCTTCATTATCAACAATCTTATAGATACAATATATATGTATGGTATGTATATGTGTATTTACAGTATAGCGTATTGTATGTCTTTGTCAACTCACCCGACAAAACGGCCGTTTGTGTCGCCTCATTTGACGCAGCAAATTCCGCGCCCGTTAAACCCAAACTGCTTAACTCTACCTCGGCCAGGCCAGAGGCCTCACTTAATTGCTGTGTTGGTGTTGATGTTGACTCACTGGCCGCCAGTGGGGCCATGGGCAAGCCGCTACTGCCCGCGCTTAATGAGCCAATTACTCCAATGCCTGTAGTTTTTGTGGTATCAAAAACATCGTTTTGTTGGTCTAGTTCGTGTAACCAGCTATCGTCATCATCCTGTTGTAGTGTTGCTGGTGAGCAGCTAGTGCCTGGAGCTGGTGACATCAATGTGGCCATGGCATCTATGGCTGTGTTACTTTCGGGCGTTTTGTTAGGCTTGTTACGAGTGCGACCTGATTCTGGTGGCGGTGGCAAGATGTTGTATGACTGCAATAAAAAGTATATGTTAAAGGAGCGTGATGCTGTATAAGTAATGTAAACACAAACCGGCACGTAGATGAAAGAATCGCCAAAGGGATCATCTTCGCTAGCAGATTTGCCTAAACCAGCAACTTGCTGGCCCGCCGGATCGCTGGGGGTAATACGTTCCATTTGCGAAATGCCGCGCTGCAGCGAAGTAAGCTCCTGCTCCAGATCAACCAAATCAGCCACAGACTCCGGCGAAACCTGACGAGGGTGGCACATTTATTAGATCATCATATTTTGCTGTGTTGAAGTAGACTCACCTCTTTAGCAAGAGACTTGGACGATTCCAGGCCTGCACCCAAGCGCATAGAGCTGCTTACACCATTTGCGCCTGCACCTAGACTGCCCAACATGCCTAACGTATGCGTAGCACTAGAACTAGCGCCTAGCTCACTGTGACCACTGGAGAGGCCTGTAGCTGCTGCTTTTAACGATGATAACGAGGCTAACTGACTAGCATGATCATGTACGGATTTGCCTTGAATTTGTTGTCGTGCCATTTCAATTTCCTTCTTTTTCAACTCAAACACCACTTGAAAGAGATCGCGCATAGCCAGCACCACTTGGCTGGCCGCCTTATCTGTTTTGATGCCAAAAAAACGATGGCCACTGTCAGGCGAGCCAAAGATATAGCCAAAGGCACGTGAATCGGTCATATCCTGTGCTATAAAAGATATCTTGTGCACTGGATGATGATACAATGAATCGCCTGTCTTTTCATCACGCAAACGCAGTCCATCTATCGTGACATGTATGGTAATGCGTTGCTTGTGCTCGCCTGCGGCGCGTATGGCCATTTTAAGATCCTGCAGCGCCTCCTGGCACATACGATCTCCGCGGGCCTCGCCCACTTCCAAAATGCCAATGAGTTTGGCCTTGAATTGAACGCCATCACCAAAGAAACGCCCGGGATCATTGCGATCTGCAAGATAAAAATTGTATAAGCAATGAGTTGGAAAATATTTGCACTTGCGTATATATGTATGTATATAGTGTGTGTGTGTGGAAAAACAAACAAATGCTTTCTAGTTGATTGCTAACGTTTTGCGTAGTTTGTCTCCTGTATGCCGCCAGCTCCTCCTCCGCTGCTGGAACCAAATGTGCTTGCTAGCGATAAATTCGACGAAGCAGTGGATAATTTGGAAACCAACGACTTGACCATTTTCGTTGCGAAACCCGACTGGCGTCTAAATGTCAACAAAAGAATCTAGATTCTTGATTCTAGGCTATCCATTTGTATACAAACAAGCGAGCGTCTGTGAGTGTGTGTGTGCGTATCTGTGTGTGTGCGATTGTCATTCATGGCATTTCCATGGCGCTGACAAAGGCAGAGGCGCATACAAGGCTCACAAACAAACAAACAAGTAATATATATAATATGATTTTCGCGTATTTCTTCTGCCTTTTGTGTGTATATGTATGTATGTACTTTAATTAATTTCTACTTAAAAAAAAAAACCTAGAGAACGCCGCTGTACGCGATGCTGCACCCTGCGTCACTGGACCGAACTGACTGCTGAGTGAGATCACATCTACAGCAAACAGATCGAGATCGAGCGGCAGCAGCTCGGCGCAAATTTGTAAAATTTAAAAACAAACACAAACATCCGCACTGGAATTTCACTATTCGGATTTTCTATGCAACAAAAGCGAAATGTTGAGAAATTTAGAGATTTTTGCGAGAATTTCACGAGCGCGCCAATAAATTGTTGTCGTTTGATCGTTTGAGCGTAAAAAAAACTGCTGCTGCTAAAAATCTTAAACACCACCTGCCGACGACAATAGCGGCAGCGACGCCGGCGCAGCAGCTGTAGCAAATTATAGGCAGTTCAGACACGATCAGATAAATGTGATGTCAATCGGGCCAGGTATGTTCGATTATTGTATGTACGCGCATGCAATCGATAACAACTAATTAGCTTACTTACATTTGCAAGGACTTGTTTTTTTCCGCAGTGTTTGCATTGTTGTTACAATAAGCTGATTGGCATTCGTTTTGCTGGTAAACTTGCGTATGATGTTGAATTAAGTTTAACGAAAGCGCTTTAATTCGTTTATGGTATCTGTCTAGCAAACCCTGCGCAGCTAACAAGGTATAAGGGTATATGGTGACCCTATAACTTTTGACATTTGCCGGAAATTGTTAAACGTTTCCTTCGCCAAACTCCTTAATTTCTGGCCAGCCAAATTCGTTAAACGGCTTTGTAGTGGTTGTTTTGGTTGATGTTGTTATTGTGGCACTCGGTCGATAGTAAGCGCCGGCATTCGAGTTTCTCGTAATTCAAATACACAGCACGATTATTGATTTTTCATTTGATGCATTTGTGCGAGTCTATGTGCGGTCTTTAATGATATATATAAGAAGTCTGCTTTTAGGCGTTTTAAAGACGTTGACTACGTTTTTTTTTATTTTTTGTTTGCTTAAGCAGCAAAACTATGCAAACCTTAAGACATTGATTAATCAATAAGTTATGTACATTCGTATTTAGCTATTATATTTGCTGGTATTCTTTAGACTAGCTACTTTTACGTCATTACGCTTCATTTATGTTATTAGTTATAGACCATGGCACTGTTATTTATTTAAGCTGTTTTTCAATAAACAGCACATAAAATAAATCTTTTTTTAATGTGCCACATACAGGTCGACAATTGATAAAAATATGTAATTCACTTTGTAAATTGCACGTTTCATGTTGTTTAGACATTGCATAAAATGCGCCAGTTTAGTTATTTTAGATTTTTATAACTAAATAACAATGATTTTTTGCTTTTATAATAATTTTTACGCTGAAATGTATCCCGCAACAGACACAAAAAATTCGATTGTTAACTTTTCAAGGATACTAATAGGGTGCTTTTAACATGAAACACCCTGCTTGCCGGTTTGTTGCATATATCGATAAGTTTATAGGCGCATTGTTTTTAACCGCTTTAAGTAGCTCGCAACTTTTTTGATATAAAATTAATTCTTCTGATTTATTTTGTATTTAAGTGCAATAGCCGTTGGCTTCTCTTTAAAGCTTTCAGTTACATATACCATTTGCCAACTGTATATTTAAAAGTTTATTAGCTGCATAAAAGTAACAAAATACAGAATTGTCAAAAAATTTGAAAACTTCAGTTATGAATTTTTTAAGCTTATGTTATTTAACATATGCATATGCAGTTTAACAGCATAGTTATGTTAATTAACATAGGCAAATAGTTGACAACACGCTGTTTGTTAAATTGCTGTGTCGATGTATTTAAATGTTAATTTTATAGTTTTTTAATAATTGTATTATCACAGTTTAAATTAATAAAGTATGTTTTTAACATTTAGGAACATTATTATTATATGGCATAAATGAAGACAAAACTATTTATTATTTGTTGACACATTGAATCTCCACATATCGATAGCACAAAAATAAACATCGTGCTATTCATCGCTTCATAATACATCGATATTTCGTTGTGTGTCTCACTAACTTAACAACCCTAGCTTGTTTTTCTTCTACCTTTCATTCGCGACGACGGACGACGGTTTACAAAAGTGCGGATGAATATTCTATAAAATTTAATTGCATTAAGTCGACTAATTAATGCAGCAACATTAATTATTGTGTAGATCACATCATATGATTTTTTAATCGTAATCGTGCTATGACGTGCTTTTAAAATATACACATACAATACAGTCTAATAAAAATAAGAGTCGTGCGCGCGTCGTTTATTAACAGCATTAGCAGCGCAGTCTTAGCGCTTATAAGGAAAATTCGAAAAGTACCCGCTTGCCGCTTGTGCAGAAAAGTGCCAAAAATTAGTGTATAATAAAAATACAAAAAAAGTATATATAAATATATACAAATTTATTAACAAAAATATCAAACCAGTTAAGTTGCCTTTGCAACTAGTTTCAATTTAAAGCACACGACACTAGCTGTCGTAGTGTTCAAAATATTCTCGGCCTGGCAACACACACACACATGCACGCACATCAGTTTTCGTACTCTGGTTTTTGTTTTTGGTCCAAAATTTAGCGTTTGCTATGCTAAATTAAGCAGCTTCATTATATAAAGTGCGGGTGTAGAGGAAGTTTAAAAACATATTGCGAAAATTCCGAGTCTGTCGCGAGTGTAAAACAAATAAGTGAGTGTTTCTTTTTTTAAGCGCACACATACCTACAATAGACGCACACATACATAAACAATTTGCAAAGTACCAGAAACAACACAGCGCAAGATGAATAAAACCTGTGCCCGTTGCCAGAAGGTGGTGTATCCCATCGAGGAGCTTAAATGTCTGGATAAGGTAAGCAGCAGCTATTTTATTGTATTACATGTGTATCAAAATATATAAATTAACAATTAAGAAATACATACATATGTATGGTAAATATGTATGGGTATGTATTTTTCATTTTTGTTCCTTTGCTTTAGCACGCTGCTTCGCACTTGTTGTTTACACGCGTTAAAGCGAGATGGCAATGTAGCACACTGTAGCAGTGCTCATGCGTGCCGTTCTTGCGGCTATTTATTATCCTACGCAGCGCATTGTTGTTGTTAATGCTGCTGCTGTTCTTGATGTTGTTATGTACATACCAGTTGTTGTGGGCGCAGCATTACAACAACAGCAACAGAAGTATGCAAATAATTCATAATCCAACAAAAAATAAATTTACAAAAAATACATAAAAATCCGTTGAGCTATTTGAATTTTTGAGCAGCAAAATGTGCATATTACTTCTTGGAAATGAATTGAAACAGAGCTCAGTGACAAGTTTCGCTTGAATATAAAAAAACGCGCAGCAATTTAACGACACTGTAATTACCCTAGGTCGCATAAGTCTGCGTACAGTGCAAAAAATTTGAAATTTGAAAAATATATATTTAATATATATATTTCCACTTTTATTGCTATGCATAGTATTTTTATCTATTTTTGTATTTTAGTAAGAGGTTCGAAATCACTAGATGTTATGGAACCATGAACGAAAAATCATGCATACAAATTCTTGAAGACGTAAATGAACGCAAACGAAAAACTTTGAGTGAAAATTTTTTTTTCGAACAAAAGTGTGATTGAGTGAAAATTTGAACTTCCAATGGTTCTATAGCATCTACAGTTCTTACCCGATTTTAAAGATCTAAGACTCGAAATGTTCGTAAAAGAATTCTCTTTTAGCTTAAAGGCCTATATGCAGCACAAAATATTTCGCACGGAATGACAAAACTTCATATAAAAAAAAATATCCCAAATGGGATTTTAAAGCTTAAAAAAATTTTTTTTCTTAAAAAGCAAACTGAAAATTTGTAATTTTTAAAATTGGTCGAAAATTTCACTTTTGTTCGACTTTGGTTGCTTGTAACTTCAGTAATTTACTTAAGAAAGCACTTCAATACCTTTCTATCTAATTGTCTTTCATGTCGATACAAAATTTTGTTTACTTTATATTGACGAATAAGTGAAGAAACTGAATGTTTTTCGAAAAAATCTCGAAAACGATTCTTAATAAAAAAGAAAATGAATGTTATTCTCATATTTCTCGGCCCAAAATTACCATAGAAAACACTTTATTACGAAGGTTCACTCGATGACTCTCAAATTTGTAAACTAATGTTATTACTGTTTGAACTACAGTTTAAAAATTTTTTTGGTGTAGAGTACGTTCTCTTAGGACGTGGTTCAGTAATTATTTTTCTTCCGCAAGTAAAATTTTTGTATTCTTATTTAACTTATACATAGTGAGGTTTGCTCTAGTTTTTAAAGAAATACATTATAGCTGGTACTAGACAAACACATTTGAATGGATGTATATAAAAAGGTATTTAAATTTCAGTAATTCCTGTGCGCAGACTTTTGGGTAGTAGTAATTTTTCAACTTGTTTTAGTAAATCAACAACAAAAAGCAAAATTATAGAAATTAAGATTTTTATTAATTTTTTTGTCTTTTTTTTGAAGAAAAATCCACTTGTATGTTCGTAGCATACAAGTTAAAAACGTTACGTTTATAGTTGGATTTAAATGTTGTTTTTTCCCCTGTGCGCACATTTATGTGTGTGTAGGTGTGTTTGGGTGTCTTCCGTCCGTCAGTGCCCCCTTCTGCTGTTTGCAACAAAATTTGCAATTTTCGCAAACTCAGGAAATTTAAAATTACTTTTAATTTGCGACGTCGCCGCTTCCGTCAAACGGACGCCCTTATTCTAGCTACTACTCTCACGCTCTTCTAACTTGCGTAAATTTTTGCGTACGGGTGGCAATGGCAGCACAGCTTTTGATCTTTGTTGTCTCTTTTTTTGGTGACAGTGGCGTGAAAATTTTTTTACATAGGAGTGGAGGGGTTTTATTTATGAACTTTGGACATTCCAACCAAATTTTATGAATTTGAATTAAGTCTGTATTACCAGTTAAGTACACCTTTTTGAAAGCTTTTATATTTGATTGATGAATCTTTTTACAACAGAAGGCGTGGAGTGGTTTTTTCCATAAGCTTTTATGTTATATGATTTTTTGTTAAAATATCTGAAGAATGTAAATTCTTGAAGATTTCCATAACATTTTTTTTAATCCAGTTAAATAAAGTTGGTACTACTTTCCAGTTAAGAAAACATTTTTTTGGAAGCTTTTGAAATTGATTGAAAAAGAGTTTATGTTTAAATTGTGTATCAATATTTTTATTGATTCCTTTAATACCCTCTGCATACGCCACTGATGACCACCAATACTTCTAGCTTGGTGATGTTGGACTCTGGTCATTTCCAAAAGCAACAAAACCAATCCGTTGACCGACCTTGAGCGCATATTTTCGAGACCAGTTTCGCATTTACACATTCTCATTTGTGACTGTGTGTGTGATTGTATGTGTACTATGTATTTGTATCTGTGTGTGCGTACTGCTCATGCGTTGCTTTCTTCTTCATTGTCGCTGTTGTGCTTATTGGTTTATGCTTAATTCCAGTTTATTTTTATTGACGTCGGTCTGAGCTGAGCCCGTTCTTCATTTGTTTGTTTGATTTTTATTCGCCAAGTCTATTTATGCCACTGGCACTGGAAGCACTCTGAGTTCACACACTGCTGGCCACTTGAATAGTACACCCACATTTTTTTTGTTTAATTTATTAAAGACCACTTTTTAAATTAATTTTAAATTACCAATCGCACCACTTTGCCAACTCGCTTCTTCAAATCTCTTATGTATAGGCAATCGTTTAACCTCCTTGAAAGGATTAAGAAATAAACAATGCTTTGAGTCTTTCTGACTTAGAAGTTTTCTTAAAATTTTATTGTATTTATTTTGAATATAAAAAATTATTGTGAGGGTGGTAATCATGGATGCAGAGGTTAAATCATAAATGAAAATAAAATACATACAAAATTTTTTTCAACATTGTTTAGTTATAACTTATAAGTTATAAAACAATTAACTATTACTATTAAACTAAGCTAAAGGTTTAATTTTGAAAATAAATCTTGTTTCTCTATTAGGTTGCAAAACACTGCGTTGTACGCCTTTGGTTGTTGCTATTTATTTTTGTTGTTTTGACACTCTTCATAATGTGCACAAACATATAATATAGTATTTCGTCTTGTTAATGTTAAGCCGAGATGCTATTTATATTTCAATTTGAAACTATGAATACGCAGCCGATAAGATAGAGACGAATACGGCAGCACATACAAGTAGAAAATACAGTGGACATTCGCAAACACGTTTGCCTCATTTGGGGATTTCTCGTTAAAACGGGTGCGCTTTTTCTTGTTGACGCGCTATGAATGAATTACGACTAGATTCGACCCCAAAGGTAACTCCTGGAGAGTCTCGAATCACACACATTTTAAAAGAATTTTGAAATAAATTTCATTCGCCTTAAATTCTCTCAATTTATAAATAGCAAAGGCTTAGAAAAATCGGCAATAAAGAAAACAGTAAGTAAACTTTACTTCGACCTTGTTCGGCAAATCTCTTATGATTATGCCACCAAATGTATTTTTTTAGCGAGGACATTATTCATAAAAAAATGTTGAGTTGAAATTAACTGCCGCGAAGTTGAAAAATAAATATATTTAAAAATAGAGCTATTTTCAAAAACAAAAGTTCAAAACGTACTTAAAGTTGAGGTATTCGAAGAATTTGTAGAATTCATAAGAAACATTATTTCACTGCCAGACAGCAGAAAAAAAGATATCATGCAAAAACTGCTGCAACATATAATGTCAGGAGGCGGTGCCACGCCCCCCACCCACAAATACGAAAACTCGGGCTTAGACTTAGAACAAGGTCCCTAACGATCCCTGAAAGTTTCATCCATTAAGTATTTTTTCCAGATGAAACTACAGATTTACTGTACTATTAAGGAATACAATTTTAAGATATAATAAAAATCTCTGATTTTTGGATTTTTTTTTTTCAAAAATTTTACGGAAATTGTTAAAATTTGTTCTCCACCTATTAATTTTTTTGATGAAATTAGAGCAGCGACCTTCTAAAATGTTTTGCTTTTTTGAACTTACCTTTTATATTGAAAATAAGACCTAGAACCAGATAACGCAAAATTTAAGAAAACTATATTTATTAGTTTTTACTGCCTATAATTAAGCAACTATCTAATTTTAATGAAAATAGGCTTCTAATCAGCTCAAGGCAAGCAAACGTCAACACCAAAGTTGCTGACAGCCTTCCTTCATACTCCTCACACCTTTGCTTCCGTCTTTCGTGAAACCTCAAAATCTCTGTTTGGACTGCCTTTGCAAGCATGTGTCTAATTTGAATTTCATACGATACTAAATGCTGTGTGCTACTCTTAGGAGATTGTCTAATTTTAGATATGGAGTAAGACTCGTGAAAACTATTTAAAGCCTATGAAATGAAGTCAGTTATAAAATATGCACAGAAGGGGCCTCAATGTGTTAGTTAATGGAAATGGAATGAAATATAGACAAAGCATTACAGAAATACAAAAGAATTTTGTAGAATGTGCATTGCATTTGTTTTTGTCGGCTTGTGAAATACGTACTTACAGCAGGTGCCTAGTAGTAGTCAGAGATTTAAATAGCTTATTTCTGAGACTTTGTTTATTGTTTTCATGCAATTATTGGCTCATACATTTCATAGTGTTTTTGCAATTCAATGGCGAGTTTCTGTCTACGAAAGTTAATATGAATAATAAATGACAGAGGTAAACAAAAGTGAGTCATGCTTTATGAAATACATTTTTATATGTTTATATAATATATAAATATTTTCGTTGATGACCTATTGACGCTGTATTCTGATAATAAAGAAAATGTTTGACATAGTGTTTTTAAAGAATCCAGCTTGGTTTGAACATTGGTTAGACCTTTCAAATGAAAGTACTGCATTACATAACGATAAACAATTTTTTCCATTTTTCCAATTCAGCAAGAGCATTCTTAAGTAAAAGTGTTTAAAAAAAAAACTACACAATTAGGGTATTCACTCTTGCTGTTGAGTTGAGGAGTTTTAATAACACCACACTTTGTACTTAGGCTTTCAAAATTTATCGTCGATATAGTCTAGCCAAAAAATCGTTTTTTTAAAACGCCTTCTCCACTCTGCTATACCCACGGTGTGCACCACCTATGGCTTTCTGCCAACAGTGCCGCAGTCTTTCCTTTCGCAGTCTTAGTAGCAGCCCTTTTTTACATGTAGCTTCTTAGTCAGTCGTGAATACTTAAGGGCGAAAGATCTACCAAAACGTAAAATTGGGAAGACAAGTTTCTTGAACCATATTAACTTCGAATTACGATTGTCTATTGATGAAGTGATTTTTTAGCATAAGCTTCGACCCAGGGTCTATGTTACGTAGTCACAACCGCTACAGATGTCACATATCTGTTAATCTTTTGAAAACTTTGAAACCTTGATGTAAATTTCCTCCGTCTCAGTTTTTTACAATTTTCATGAATTCAACCAAATTGACTCATAGTCGTTAAACTTTTAGGTTACATTTACACGTGACATGCCCAAATTTAGAAATCGATACTCGTGACAGCAATAAATGAAGCTTGTATACCAATTATCTCTGCCCCGACATGCTACTACTCTATCGTCTGTCCGTATCCGAACTGATATGGAGTGCTTATGTGAGTTTTAAAACTTTTCGCTTGTTGTGAATGAAAAAAATGCATTTTTAATGCCGTTGAAGGCGACGCTTTGTTGTTAATCGATATTTGATAGAAAACTTCAGTGAACTTGTCGTCTTGCCTATCGCCTGCTTTTGGCAATTTCCATTTTTCGACAATTTTTTCGTACTTATTTGAGAAATTCACGAATGCGAAATTTGACTTTATGCGCTTTGTTGTTTCTGGTCGGGTTATTGCTGCGGCTGCTGCCATAGCACAGCTCGACGATTATTTCATGCTCGAAACGAAAGTAAATGACCTCTTTGTTGTTTTAAATGGGTTGAGCGCGGAGTGGAGGTAGTCTTGGAGCCATGCGGCTCGAATGTGTTGTCTTTGTCGACGTGGTGATGTGCGCCAATTTTAGCCAAAGGCAGCAGCAGCGAATTTTGGCCAATTCGTGTAGTAGGCTTGCGTTCCCGCTGCTAGTGCACAGTGGAAAAAATAACTAATCCGGCAGTGAAAAATAGGTAAATTAAAAAAATTAAAAGTATATTATTATGGCATTTTTTGTTGATAGTTAATTAATATGGCTCATTTTTTTATTATTGTTTTATTTGTATTTTTAATTAAATAAGTCTACTTTTTACTATTGACAGCGTTCGTTTTTTCGGTTACTAAAATGAAACCATAAAATTGAGATAAATCAAATCTGTAAATGCCAAAAGCATTGTATTTCTGTAAGCTAAGATTAAGTGTTGTACATTTATGACTTTTTTATAGTAATTAGAAAAAAAACTCAGAAATTATAAATTATTATTATTATCATATACATTATGTTTGTATAAAAAGGTAAGGTCTCCAACATTTTACTACTTTGGTAGTTTTTACACTCTAGTAAAAATTTTAGCAAAAAAAATAAGATAATTAACATTTGCAAATATCAAAAGTTACTACTTTTATAATAAAAAGGTCAAAAAACAGTAAATAAGACTTTATTGGCATGAGTTGGGTCAAAGGAAACTTATATTCATTTCCAACAATAGGTTGATAGAAGAATTCTTAACTACTTAAATTTAAAACTGTAAGATTTGAGGCAAATCTAACGAATTGCTCGGCTCAGGTCGAGATCATGTGGTCCTTTTTCACGCCTACTAAATAAAGGATTTAAAAAAGCTTTAGGATGACGGCTTATTCGCTATCCTTGCCAAGCCATTTTGAGGATTCCAGAAATAGAGGAGAACTATGGACAGATTTGCCAGACAGCCCAGGTCTTCGAAGAAATGCTTTCCCAGGTATTGGATGCGTTTTCCAAGAAGAGCAGGGATTTCTATCTCCTCCTCATCTTCGCAGCAACGATAAAAGTCTTTGTCGGAAACGTGCATCCTTTTGGCCATTAGTCCTGTGAAGCAGTATCCCGTTAAAACTCATGTTGTGTTTCAGTGGAACCGAAGGAGGGACTTTGGCCAGAGCGTTCGGGAGATGAAATCACCTGAGTCTGTTTCTCATTGTCATTCACACGCGTCAGCCCCTCGTTGACGGATAGGGGTATCGGTTTCAGACAGCCGCAGTGCTTGAAAAATCAAACTTGATTATCTTTTTTCCCACTGTGCAGCGCGGCGGCGCCTCAAGATTTGTTTTTTAAACACCATGAAAGTATCTTTATTCATTTAGAAATTATAATT
The DNA here is from genome assembly GCA_949987675.1 of Chymomyza fuscimana. Lineage (NCBI taxonomy): Eukaryota > Metazoa > Arthropoda > Insecta > Diptera > Drosophilidae > Chymomyza > Chymomyza fuscimana. The sequence continues at coordinate 40,719,416 of OX465089.1, forward strand.
TGTTGCAATAAAAAACTCAGATTGCCCCACTGTGGGGCGACGGCCATGGGCACGAGTCATTTTGAAGTTGAAGTTGCGCAGAGTTTAAGCTCAAAGAAGCGAAGCGTCAAATCCAAGCAGCGAACCGACTGTCGCTTGCCGTCAGTTTGACTTTGTTTGCCACTTACCGGCTGGGCCAAAGCCAGCGTCAACGTCAACATTGGTGTAGCCAGCCAGCTCCATGCCAGTTCTTTGTTTGCAATTTTTCCTACATTTGCTAGCGGGTTGAATGTTTGTCTCTCTGTGTGTGTCTGCAAGTATGTGTGTGGCACACATTTCAGTCCTGGCAGTCGTTGTTGTGTTTGTTGTTGTTCGCCTGCTTCTTTTTGTTATCTTTTTTAATGTTTTAATTTTTGAATTTCGTCGTTTAACCCAATGATAAATGACTACAGCAACAAACTAAACTACAGCTGTGCGATGCGGCTATAGCGTGATCTTTGTCTTTCGTTTATAACTCCAGTTGAGTGGTTTTTTGGCATGCTTTTGGTTTACTTAAGTACTATTCCGTGCTCTTTCTACCACGCGCATTTGTTTGCATTGAATTTCAGCTTCTATTAGGGTTTTCTTTATGATCACGTGCAGGTTCTCTGGGAGCATTATACTAGTAGGAGAGAGCACTCTTTTAGTTTAGCTCAATTTTGTGCTAGTCAATACATTTACGCCGAACTGCTTCAAATCGGTCCACTATATCATAGTAGTTGCTATAAAAATAAATATCAAATTAAATCAGTGACGTCATTTTTGTAAACGATTTCTGCGCAACCGAATCGCGAACTTCTTGGGGGAAACTTGTAAACTTTTTCGCATCGTAGTTTCTTTGTGGCTGCTTCTCTCAGGTGGCGCTGCTGCTGCGACACTTGAAAAACGTTTCCGCTTTCGAACTTTGACGTTTTCTTTCTGTCGACTTTGGCTTGTCAATATTTGTGTGTGAATGACTATGAGAGCACCCATTGCCACCATGACAGGTAGCACCCTTTGACAGCATGCACCTCTTTTTGTTGGTTTTTGTTGTTAAGACACACCGCACACACACAGGTAACAATGACAATAGTTTTTTTTTTTTTTTTGTTTTTTACTCTTGACTGAACTTAACTCAAGTTCACTTTTGCATGACAATCATGTTTTGCTTTTGTTGTTCTTGTTGTTTTTGGTTTTTCCTTTTTCCGTGTTGTGCCCTCTTCAGACGCAAATTGTGTTTTAAAAAAAAAATGTTTAAACAATTCAGGCATGAAAATAAAAGTGGTGAGGCTAATTTTATTTTTATATTCCAACTATCTAGATTTGTGTTTTATCTTTTAACTTGTGTATGCATCTCTTAATCCTGCTGCGAATTAGGTTTTGTCTTGGTCAACAATGATCACCTAGACGTAGAAAAGCATTAAAAATAGAAACACCATATACCAAAAGTTTCCAGTAAAGTTTGTTTAATCATGATATTAATATTTTAGAGCTCTCAGAGCTCCACTCCTATAAACAGCAAAGTAATTCCACTTTGTGTAGATACACTAATATAAAAGCTATAGCCCCAAAATTGTTTACAAAAAAACAAATTCTTCGATTCAAAACTTTTACTTAGAGTATGCCTCATTCGTTCCGCTTAATCAAATTTTTAGCTTTTACCTCGTTTCTAACTCTTACTTTTGCCGCATGTGCCATTTCACCCGAATGATTTTTAATCAATGCCGCAAAAAATTTGATATTTGCTCCAATTTCCTAACTACCTACCGCAATTATCATGTTCAGCATAAAGTTATTGGCAACATGGCCAATAGTAGTCACATCTGTACTTGCCAATTTCATTTCATCTACTGTGGTCTTTTCCTCGCTCTTTGGTTCTCTATTGGGGTCTAACAACTCTAGCAAGACTTTGGCCAAGAAAAAAATGTACAATAGTTTGCTTGGCTTGGCTTCTTCCTCCTTTGGCCTAACAGTCGAATACATTTTGCTGTCACTGTTGTTGTCGCAGTAGTTGCTGTGCTTTTGTTAACCTTTTTTTTTGTATTTTTTTTCTATGATTTGCCATGCCTTGGACCTTTATTTTCTTTGAGCATTGTTGGCCCATTTCTTTTTGCTTTGCAAAATAAAAAAAAATAAAATAGAAGTTTTGTCAACTTTAAATTGATTGAAAGTGGAAGTCTGTCGTCCCATTCAAGTCAGCTAAGCTCTCATTTTATTGTATTGTGGTTTGTATATGTACAACATATATTGCTTAGAAAGTTCATTGACATGCACTAGAGAGGCTTTCCCCAAAAAAAAAAAAAAAACAAACAAATTTCACATTATTTGTGTGGCTGTAAGCAAAAGAATAACTCAAGATTTCGCTGTAATTAATTTGATATACAGCATTTGACTAATGACCAATGATGAGACAATGCGTTGTCTACGTTTTCCGGTCTACTCTATTCATAATATGGGTCACTACGCGAAGACGGACCTTCTCTTTGAACTACTGACAAATTATGCGCAGTTCTTGGAGAGCGACGCGCAAGCGTAATGGAGCAGTTGCTATGTTTCCCGTGTCAATCCCTGCCTCTATAGCTTCTGGCTTTGGTTATATGCCGAAAGCGTTTTGTTTCCTTCCTGTCATTTGGTTTTAGTTTATTTTTCTCTTTGTGTACTCTGATTATCAAAAGATATTTATCACATATAATATATTTGACAAAATCTGGAAAACCTTGAGCAGATGTGACAACTTTAAAGTATACCATTAGTAGATCAGTATAGTTTAAGAAATGGCTGCAGAGTATCTTCAAGTTGGAATTTAGATACTTTAACTTCCCTACTTGCCTTTTTTGTTGTTGTCGTTTCTTAGTTCTTTTTTGTATCATTTAATTGTTTTTCTTCATTTCTTTTGTTGTACAATTTATATTTATGGGCATTTGCTTGTAATTTGTTTACCACGCCCGTTGGCCCCTTCTCACTTGTAACAAGATGATGATGACGACGACGACGCATTTACTTGACCTCTTTGTGCCGTGCCAGGCAACGCTTTGTTTAAATTCAATTGATCTTTATTAACTCAGAGGGTACAACGATCAGTGGTTGGGATTGCATACAAAGTTCCCGGCAAGAAACACGATTCGTTTCGTTTTCGTCTTTTTTTGTTTTCGAAAAGCATTTGCATGATGTTGTCCAATTGGTTCCCGCATGCAACTCGGGCAGCTGTGCATCTATGTTTAGGTTGCAACTTTAAATGCAGCAGTATATATGTACATTCATATGTATATACATTTATCTGAGTATCTGTGTGTGAGATTGTATTTATAGCTCTATGCGCCCCATTGCCCTGCGTTGTGCCGTGTAGAGTTCAAGTGGTTGGTCGCTTGCCTCTTGAGCTGCCTTGCACTTGAGGTTTTTCACGCCGTCGTCAACTGCTCCAGACTCCACAAAAAAAAGATACAAATACAAATAAAGACACACACACAGATTACAAACTTGTTTCCATTGCAGCCAAGGCAATATTCGTATTACTTAAAGAATGCATCTAATATCTTTGTCAGTTCCATTAGTTTGCTCCAGTTTTATTTTGAATAACGTTTCCGATTTCAGTTTCATTTGTCCTCCTGTGTGTGCCACATTCGAATGCAGCCCCCATTTGTCACTACATCAGCAAAAATTAATCATCTTCAATTTGCTTTCTCTTATGCCACTCAACCCTAGCAAATGTCGTTCATTATTAACATTACAACCTGCCCACCCACTCGACCACAATTGTGCAGCATATGCTCCACATTGTGGCTCTTTATATGTGCCAATGTGCATTGTATGTGACTAGCTAGAGTTGGATTCAAATCTGGAGCTGTGGCTGGCGGCTGCCTTCAAAGTTTTCTTCATCAACGACATTTGTATGAGTTTCTGTGCTCAAATATTAATTGAGCCTGCAACTTGAAGTACTTAGTATAGTTGCCATTAAAAGCTTTTTCCTACTTATGTGTGCCAAGCAGCGTGCAATCTATACTCTCAATAAAAAGCCATTAGCTATTGCACGAAGTGCCGCAAAATTTGTTGTGCTGGGGTAGGACCAACTTTGCTAGCACGCTAATCGCATCACATTACATCAAAGATAGAAGATAGACGTCAAACAATGGCAATCAGCTACGATAGATACGCACAAACCTGCAGTTACATACAAATTAATTGAAGGCGCTAGCTACAGATACATATAGGTTGTCTATATGGCGGCCTCTCTGATTGCGTGCAACTGCATATATATACACTTGCGTGCTGCGAGGGATGTTTAACAAATAGTAGAAGGTCATATGTAGTTTGTTTTTTAACTCAAAAATGTTTAAGGTAATAAAAAGTTGTTAAAATGATAATTCACTGAAATCTCATTTTATTTCAACTAGCCTAAAGGATATATCGCTTACACCTTGCTGAGGTTCGCCAGACTTTGCCAGCTTTAGTAATTTTAGTTCTAATATTATGAGCTAATTTATAAAAATGTAAATGCCAAAGTTATTTTCCCAGAACAAGGCAATGCAAATAATTGCTTTTTAAAATAACATTTTTTATTTATTTAAAAACTGTGGATGGGAACATTTATTACTTAACAAATTATATTGACAATTTTTCAATCAATGGCGTGCATTTGTTCCCATATTCAAAAGGTGTGTTTTGGTTGAATCAATACAATTTTTTTGGGCTTAACAACAGCTGAGATTTAAAAAAAAGTTCCTCATTGACAGTCAAAATATTATGTGGATATATGTATGCTTTTCGCATTAATTAGTAATGTAAATAGAAAATTCGTAACGATTATTTAAAGATATCAGGCGTTTCCGTTTTTTTCTTAAACTCTTCTTAAAAGTTTAGGAATTCAAACACATTACTCGTCTCTAGAAACGTCAATGGATGAAGAAACACTCAATAATCAAATGTATCAAAGATGGTTTCGAAGTAAATATTTCAATATATATATAATATAATATATATAATATTATAATATTTCCTTTTTTTTTAAATTAAGCCTTCTTGCGAAGAACGACTCCTATTCGTTTTCTTACTTCACTTATCATTATTATAAGTATTAATAAAACAAAAATCATTTTGAAATGTTGCTTTTTTCTTTATTTTTTGCAACCTTAGTTTTTCGGAATACCCCCAAATATGGTTTACTTTTTTCTTGTTATAAAATTAATTTCAAATGCGTAACGAAAAAATTCGTTCTCCGTGTAACAAATCCCAGTACTTCAAAACTTGCTATATACAAATTTGTTATATTTTTGTTGTTGTTGTCGTGTACGAAAAAGCAGTGTAAATTGAAAAAAATTAGAAGAAGTTTGACTTTTTACGGAATAAACTTTTTTTTATTTTAACTAGCCTATTGAAGCTACTTAGAAACTGACCTCTCATTCTATTACAAATCTAAACTTTAAAATTCTATTTGAATTTTAAATTTAAAACAAACGTCAAGTTTTCTACGGCTTTTTATCATGATGAGTTGATTGGTATGTATGTGTGTGTGTGTTGTATCTGTGTGTGAGTTGACGTTTATAAATTGAACAAACAAATGCGAAAAGTTGCAATGTTGGCAGTCAAGCGCGTGACAGACAAGTTCTGGATTATTGCGGATAGGAAGGAAGTGAGGTAACGGCTACACTATTGACTTTGCTAATTGACTGACGAGGCTGGAAAGCTAGTGATGATCTATCTACGAGAGTATAGCGGCAAATTGAAGTTTCCATGTGGCATGTAGTGTGAATATAAGTCAACAGAGGCGGCGATGTCCAGGAGGCTTAAACTATCAATCAAAATAAAAACTAGGTCTAGTTAAGCCACAAAATAGATTTTGCATTAGCAGTTGTCATAATAATAAAGTGGCGAGTAGAGAGGTAGCTGACAGGAGGCGAAGCCCCCGAGTTGACATGTACATACGAATATTAAGCTTCACTTGATGAACACATAATAAAATTTTATAATTAAGAGCAACACAAAATTATTGTAAAAAAGTTACCTATGGAAATGCAAAAACTGAAAACCAATTCAATTGAGATAAATTATCTCAGATAATCAATAAATATGCAAGCTGCCAATAATTAGGTGTCATATATGTTAATATGTCCTTCTAAATGTCAGGAAATACCCAATGCAATACTAAAAATTTAAACAATTTTCTGTTCATCATGTCTTTATCTTTACTACAAAAATCACACCTACAAAATTATAAATTATTGATTATATACGAGATTTACCTGATCGATTTTTGATAATTTCGAAAATATAATTTTTTTTTAACAATTTATGAAATAAAAATCTAACACAAAAATATTAATTTATGATATATTCGCCGAAAATCATAATAAGCTAACAGTAGAATTTTTAATCTAAAAATACCAAAAAGAGCGTCATTAAAATAACATTAATATAAATATATTAACATTTTTGAGTACATCTAAAGTTTCCCTATTTAATCTTTTTGGGAGAGCTCCGAAAATCGTAAATATAATTGTAATTTTAATGCATTTTGAGTGCATTAGATTTTCGTCTAGCATGGAAATGCTTTTGTTTTGCTTTTAACACTCAGAAGCGAGTTCATCATCATGTTTAGACTGTAAACCCCTTTAGCTATTTATCTCATAAAGTTACAACTCAAGTTGGCTTATTACTTTAGAAAAGTCGGATGAGAATGGGTGGATATTTTGTTAGCATGAATTATTTTTAAAAGTTCAGAAGTCATGTCAGCGGCAGACGCTTCAGCAAAGCAGCTTTTTGTGTCTAAAAAAACTATTATATAAGTGCAACTGTAAAGATAGAAGGCATTGTTCAACGCTTAAAATCGAAACCAAAATCCACAATAGGTAGTTTTTAAAAACTTTTTAAAACTAGAAAAAAAAAATATTAACACCTTCCCATCAGATGTTCCAGATAATATTTTTAAAGCGACGGGGCGTGATATCAACATAATTCCACAAAATTGACCAGAAGGCGGATTATGCGACCCTGCTAAGAACATTTTTTATCTTTAGCTGTTGTGGTCTCCGAAATCTAGGTGTTCATACAGAGGCTTCCCGAGATTATGATAAGATTAAAACCCGTATACTTTTGACCCTATGGTGGCAGGCTATATAAATACATTTTTACTTCAAAGTACATGTTTTCTTTAAAAAAAAAACAGGAGTAATGAAAAGCAACAGCTTGAAAAATTGAACGCAATAATATTGCAATTATTTGTTGTTTTTTTATGTTGTTGTTTGTGCAATTCACACAGTTCATATGAATTTGAATATAAATGAATATTTTTTTAAAATTGCGTTCAATTTTTTCAAGCTGTTGCTTTTTTGTTGTTGTTTTTGCAACTTAATATAATAGTGCAACGTATACTATATAGCATTTAAAATTCAGCTCTCTGGAAAAAATTAAATCAAAACTCCAAATAAGCGATGAAAGTTTATGAAATTATTGAATATACTTTATTTTTCCAAAAAAAAAAAAGCAAGAGAAATTTAATTTTATATCGTATACAAATATTTAGTGTTATTGCCTGCGGCTGATGACAACCCTTGGTAAAGGCAGAGTATCATTTTTCCCACATTTAAATTTAATTTCGATTGATATTCAAATTGGAGTGGCGGCGTATGATAATTGCTTGCAGCTGCCATCTAGACTCCACCAATAGCAACTACATTCAGTCTGATTAGTCATGCTGACTAAAGGAAACATCAATATTACAATACCTACACCGTATTGATATGTCAAGATTGGAAGAAGATCAGAGCGAATCGTTAGTATATTTAAGTGCAATTTAAATAACTGTCAAGTCTGGCAAAGAGACAAACTGTTGAATTTACTTGACTTGACAGTCTTTAGGAACTCGCTTAATTGGTGACAACAATGGTTGGTAATGGTAGAGCAACAGCATCCATCCGATGTGACCGACCCACGTGCTGCTGTTGCTTTGATGTCTGTAAGTGAAACCCACTTGCAGTGGCAGTCTCTGATGATGATGATGGCGATGGTAGGCGTGCTTTGCCCAGCCAGCTACGCAGGTCGCCCATTAAACTCGCTACTTATGTACATAGACCACATTGCATACTTTGCCAGCTGATGAAGCGGAAGTGAAAGCGACGGCGATGCCAGAGAATTAAGCCACATACATAAACAGACAAACATGTATATTATATGTATATACAGAGTTTGTGTGTGTACTTCCTACGGAAATTCCATGACTATCAAGCAATTTTTTGGCAAATGCTCATCGTAGTAGAAGTCGCCGTCGTGCGGGCACATTATCATTCCTTTTGCTGCTTAGTTGCATACTTGGCCCACTGCTACTCAAATTAAGTTCAAGTTTGCTTTTTCTACCCTAGCGAAGGAGTCCATGCATTTTGTTGAGAAGTTATAGTGCAAGCTGTCAATCTGTTGTGCACCACAAGTTATTTTGGAGTTATAACATTACAACATTATTTGGCTTCCGAAACTCGTAAAAATTAATGTTTTTCATTTTGAAGAAGAATGAAGGTCAGTTGCGTATCAAGTGTCAATCCCCAAAAAAAAAATCGGGACAATTTCCTTTAAAGAAATCAGTGCGAAGCATAACACTTTCATAAGAATACCAGAGCAACGACGTGAGCCACTTTAACAACGACAAACAGCTTTTTAGTTTTCTAACACAATAGAAGCTCTATGAAATATCGAAAATAGTATAAAAAAAATATATACAAATATTTGAGTAAAAATACCCCCTGCTTTTCTTGTTCAATGGACTGGGTTGGGCATAAATACTCATTTATTTTGCTCTTTTACCATGGTGCATTTATGCCCAAAAAAGTGAACTTCTCAAATGTATTTCGAAGCTTTAGTATTATTATTTTAAATAGTAATATTTTGGGCCTAAATTTCAGGCATTCAAATTTTTGCACATCTAAAAAGACGTTTACATGTCATTTATTTATAAATAAAAAATCAACATTATAGGCATTATAGAAATTAAAAAACACTTATTCCACGAGTGCTCCTGGTATTCGAAATATTTATATTTTCATATTATTTACATTTTTATATTAAAAATTAATAATTTTTGGAAGCTTCAAGCCAACATAAATGTTTTAATATTTAGCATTGGTTAGTTATTTAGTTACAAAGCTTACGTAAAAGTTGGTGTTAAAAAAGTCTTAAAATAAGAAATTTAAAAATTTTTGGCGTACAAAAACGCCAAAAATTTTTAAATTTCTTATTTTAAGACTTTTTTAAGTGACTTTTTTTAGTTTCAAAACAACGAGAGTGAGTTACAAAATATACCATTGTCATTGTTGACAAATCGGAGTAGAGTTTGGAAATAGATATAAAAAAACATGCTTGGAAGAATTCCAAACCCATATATATTTTTATTTAGTGTGCAAGTGTATCAAAAATTCGGCGACCTCAATTTAGATCTTTTTTCGTTTTTTGTTGTGATGCCGGCAATGCTACCGTTGCGTTTTGGTCAATTTAACACGCAGTCAACACACCACACTGCACCGCACCGCGCCGCGTCGAAACGCCCTTCTTTTCCCTAGGAGCTTTCTGCATTTATTTTGTACGCTCTGTTAAATTTCAAGTGAACTGCTCCAAATTGCACCGAAATTTTCTGTTGTATTGGTAGTTGTTATTACTCATGATATCTTGGTGTACCTATTAATTTTTTTTTGTTTGTATATTTTTAATGGGGCTTTTTATTCATTTCGTTGGCCCCCATCAAGGTCAAGGTGGTGTTGATTGCACTGTTAAATTGAATTGCCATAAATGTAGTTAGAGGGGGGACGGATTTCCAGCATATATAGAATCAACACGATAATTGGTATGGTGTGTTTCCGATTGTTTTTGAAAAAAAAAAAAAATATTTCTACCAAGTGTTCAAGCAATGTGTCGCATATAAATGCATGCCCAGACTTGGTTAGGCCTTACGTGAGCCGATCAGTTATACTATGTGTATACCAGTGGCGTAGAAAGGGGAAAAGGCGATTAAGTTAGCGAAAAGGATGGGAAAACGTTATTTTAATATGCTAATCTTGCCGAGCTCACAATCGATTTATCAAAACTATTGCGATTAATGAGCTAAAACTTATGTGGCATTTAGTTGCGAGCTTGGCAAAGACGTCAATTTTAAAAAAATTTGTGGAATTCACGAAGTTTTTAAGAAGACCAAAGACTCTTGATAGTTGAAAAGTAAACTTGGATGTTTGTCTTTAGAGGAGATATAAGCTAAATTGCTTAGTCCAGTGTCTACTATAAAACGAATATTATAAAACAGTATTCCAATGCACCATAGGCCAGGAAACATTTACCCTCCTGTCGTAGCTACATAAAAAAAACGAGAAGAACATAGAAAAACAAAGTACCTAAAGTTGTTTGGCAAACTTGGCGCTAAGGGGCCTGACTTTGCTGCGGTTCCAAATCGTTTCTGTTGCTTAGCCTGTCATAAGTCAGCCATACTGATCCTGGCTAAATGACGTCTGTGTCTCTTCTCTTTTCGTAGTAGATTTTTGGTGGTGTGACTGCTAGAGTGACAAGACGGCAAGGCCCTATTTGTGGATTTTCATATTTTTCTGGTTTTCTGAACCAATTTTAGTTTATTTCCACTAACTGTCTGGCTGATTTTTCTATATGACTGCCCTATACTCAGTACCAGAAAACATCAATCTAGGTATACAAGAGCGATTTTTTAGGAGCATTTTTTTGCCGTTAAAAATAAATGAATTGTAATGTATTTAATTTAAAAAAAAAAGTTGCTCTCAGGGACTATTGGGTGCTCTGTGTAAGAATTTGTATCCTTAATGCTGATATTGAAAGTATTTTATTCTTAGTTATATATGTACTTGTTTTGAGCCAATTTGAACTTAAATTAAGAACGACTCTTCATTATCCAATTTTATCTATCCACTAGGCGACTCAATGATTCCGAATGATTACTAAAAATATTAAAATATTTCAAAGATACAAAACATTTCAAAACATGTACTTTTCTGGATTTTAATACCTAGTCATATCTCCTACCCCCTTTGAAAAAAGCTAGATATGTGTCTGTTATTTACCTAATACATATGTATATACTATATAGTATAAGTACGTTTGAGTCCGTTACGAGTTGCACAATGTTTGCTTGACTGCGTCTAGCTTGTTGTGTTGGCTGACCTTAAATGGACAACATAATTATTGCTGTTGATAAGCGTTGAGTAAGCCGTAAATAGTATTAATTGTTGCCTCATTGATGTGCACTGGAACTGTGTTATGTTATAATTAAATACACATATTTATTTCTTATGTAATTTTCACTTCCAGCTTTGTAACTTTTTCTTTCAATGCATTTCCACATACAACAATCCATACATTTGGATTGGAATTTTCACACGCCAAATAAAGATTTCCACAACTTCTCGTTGTCATGGCTAACAATTCCGCTGCTTGTTTTTTTATTTGTACCCTTTTGAAAAACTTATCTGCTGCCTTTAATGCCATTTGAGTTTCTTTATCTCGTTGAGAGTTATGGCATCTACAAGTTTCTAATTTGCTTGGTCAGCATCAGCAGCTACCACTCTTTTAATTTTCCCCCCTTTTGTGTTTATAAGCTAATTAAAAGTAAGTAGGGACTCAAGGGAGCGTTGTGGGTGTTCGAGGGGTGTCATAAATTTCATTTCATTAATCCTCAAGTTGATTCGCTGTTGTTGGCTTCGTCGTCGTCGTCGTCGTCGTCGTTGATGTTGTCCATTTTGGGGGACCATAAAGTGACTGTTTGTCTGACTTGGATTGGCTTTGTTGGAAACTGGAACTGCTTTTGGATTTTGCAATTATATATTTGTACATATGCACAATAAAACAACAGCAAAAAAACACACACATGCTTTATACATACAATTTGTGCTGCTCTTGTTGTTGTATCTTTGCAATCAAAAAGTTGACTACAATTTGTGTGGCATGACGCAATCGCAACGCTTCGTGCTTGTATGCGATCACACTCGCAATGAAATTAGATACTAAAACTCTCGAAAAACAGCAGAAAAAAACAAAACACATAAGTGAGAGAAAAAAAATTAACAGCTGGCATATATTAAGATGCATATGTGCGGTATGAGCCATCAGTCTTGAGATTATCTATTAAAAAAGTGTAAAATCTAAATGAGATATAGATACATATTTTTCATTTAAGATGAAATGGGTTTCTTAACTGCGAGCCTATAAAGAGTAGGTTTGCAACTTATTTTTAATAATTTAAGAAAATATGATAACGCACATCCATACCGGAAAAGGTTTATTTATTTTTAGAAACTTACTTATTTAGGAATTCATTTCTTTCCGCTTATTCTCTTTAATTTGAGTAGAAACATGCATTAATTTAAATAATCATTAAAAATAGTGTATAAAATAGTAAATGATACATAAAAAAAACATAAATAAAAAAAAAAAAATAATGCAAGTTTCATTTATTATTTTATAAAAAATATTTCTTTATTAAAAATCATATAAAAAAAAGTAAATTCGATACTATATGAAAAAAATGGCCGAGTACAATAAAATTTGTACAAAGTAGTAATAAAAAAAATTGTATTGCAGAAATCAAGCTAACCTATTTAAATTATTTACAGAACTTTGTTACTATTTACTACCTTAGAACTTTGAATATTTTCCAGTATTGTTTAATTAAATTATAATAAAGTTTTTACTTTCGCATCCCGTGGAAATTAGGGCATCATAAACGAACGTTGCCTTACCGTCCCCTTTTAAATTTTTTTCTTTAAATCAATTTTTGTAATATTCGAAAAAATATATTTTTTTTATTGACCCATTTAGTTGCTTAAAGTTTTTAGTATTTACATTTATATTTATTGCTGCTTAATGCTGAATTTAAATTAAAACGTTGTTAGGGATATCTTCTAGTAGTCAGATGCGATAATTTTACAATACTCTTGCGTTTTACGTCTTTAAAAGATATTTCTGCAATACTCTTGACTTACTAGATATAATAAATTTTTTGACTATGAATTGGATAAAGCCTAACTTTCTTTTTTGGGAAGATATATGTATATTGCGTACAATTCTTTTTTATAGAGTCGTATATGGTACGCTTAACAGTTTAATCAATTTCAATGTTTTATCTTTGGTTTATTTTTAATTTTTTGTACACAAAGTTATTTTGGGTATTTTTAGAAAATTTCAACTGTTTATATTTCAATTACTTCAATTATGGTGCTCAGGTATTTTTTCGGCAAAACATGCACATCCAGTAGATACATTTCTCATGAATTTGCTGTCTGTGTGAGTGTGTGTGAACAAATGTGGTGCGTGTTTTTTTTTATTTTTTTTTTATATGCCATACTGCTGGCAAGGCAAGGCGGTTTAACAATTGATTAGAATCGGCTGGCTGACTGTTTGGCTATAATTACGTAGCAATACATATTTGCACGTACGTGTATCTTAGAGATACACCCAGACATTTCGTTGGTGTAGCAGCAAATGAATGGAATGCCAATTACTGGAACTCTGCTGCCATAATAATAATTTGTTTATTAATTTCAGTTTTTGCTTTTTATTTTTATTTTGTGACTGATTGAGCAAAAAAACAAAACCCGAGCACCAACTGCGCTCAGCTGCTGCTGGCGCTGCCGCTGCCTCAGTTGTATCTTTTCTTTATTTCTTGCGTTGCGCTTTCATTTGATTCCATTTTTTGTATCTCTTTGCGGCGTCAACAATAAAAAGCCATTACATCAACATCCACTAAATCGAGTGACTCATTGGATAACAATGTCAGCGGCTTTGGTCGTGTTGTTGTAGTAGTTTCTAGAACCCAAGCCACCAAAGCTTAGACTGCTGACTGCAGATTTCTTTACCCTTTGGGCACGGAGTATATTAGGTTGTAGTGAATGTGTGGCTCAGCCTGATGTAGGCGTGGCAGAGGTGATGAAATTAATCGATCTGGCTATCTTCAACAGACTTGGAATGTTGTTGCTTCCCAAAAAAAAAATGTGCACAGCTCATTTTTCAAGCTCAGTATTTAAAACTTAAATCCGAAAATTCTGTAAACTGTGCTACATTTTTTTTTTTTTTTTCTGGAGCTATTGCTGCTATGGAAGGAAATGTTGCACGAATATCGAGATTCTCTGTTCGCCGAAGAAGAGTTATATCTTTAATAAGTAGGGGGTGCGAGAATTTCTCTACTAATTAATAAAATGTAGAAAAGTTAGAATCAGTTATGGTCCCTTCAGCCTACAATATATAGTTAGTTAAAAACCAAGAACTAGTCTAAGGGAGTTGTCTTGAACCTATTGAAGCTATATGAAGCAAGACTAAGATCCAGTTTGTAGATACTATATATATTTTCTTCTGTCAGAAGTTGATAAATTTTGTGTTTGACAATGTCACAGTTGGCATGTTACTGTATATGTAAAAAAGTATTCCCTTTTTGGTAATACCAGTATAGGTTGATATCTGCTCATTGGCATGATGTAGGTAGTCGGGTTCTTGTTGTCTTTTCACAGAATTTATCTCATCTAAATTATCTTATGTAGTCTAAGTTGCTAGTACCAAAAATGGGAATACTTTACAATTCAGGATTAAAGTGTTTTCTAGAATTGCAATTTGGCGACTTCCGACGCGACGTCCCCAAGAGTTCTAATGAGAAGCCTCAGACTGGAGCGCGATTTTGAAACTTCGTTTGCATTTTTCGCACTATTAGTTTTTTTCCTCTAAATGATTGCGTACTTTTTCATTTTTGTTATTTTCATTAACTGCAGACAGACGGACAGATAGACAGACAGACAGACAGAGAATGAGTCGTCGCTTAGAGATACACACGCATAGAACGCGCTCAATGCCAAGAGCGACGAGCCAAACAGCCAGCACTTAATCATGATAAATATCTTTAGTAGAAACAAAAAACTAAGCGCTCTCTCTTTAGCCAAAGAATCTATTTACTTCGAGTGTTGTTTGGCTGCTGCTGCTGGTTCTTTGTTGCTTTCTGCTTGGACTGTCTTGTTGATAAATCATAACGGTACCGACTACTACAGATACATAACAGCATTTAACCGCAGCAGCAGCCGCTTTCCAGAGACAGAGCCACCACATGATGTTCGCACCAATATAAAGAACACCAAACATTTGGTTAAGAGACTCGAGACTAAGACCCAGCCCCAGACCCCCGAGCAGTTCTAGTTGTCAGCAGGCATCATCATCATCATCATAAGCAACTTCATGTTCGTGTTGTCGTTGTTGCATGTAAATGGCCAAAGCTGTTTTGTGGGCCAACGTCAAAGTTTAATTTCTCTAAAAGAAAATCACACACAATGAAAACATTTTCTGCTGGCTTTTTCATCGTTTCAATATTGTTGGTCAAAAATTGAATGCCGCCTATAGAACTCTGGTGGATGGACTTGGGCAAACAAAAGCACAGCAATCGCAAACTATACTGGTTCCAATTTGAATTGACTTGTTTTGGTGTTGGGCATTGTTCGGAGTTCGTATAGTATAAAGATTAGAATTTATTGCTGCCGCAAATGCAGTGACAAGTTTTGATAAGACAAACAAAAAAAAATACATAGAGAACACAGAGAAAGGAAAGAAGCACCAGTTTTTTTTTTTTTTTTTTTTTTGTTTTTTTTCAAGTGGGGCAACGTATGATTGTTAGATCTTTTAGATACTTTTTGCAATTAAATTTTCTAACGCAAACAATCGTTTGTAAGACTCTACAAAAGCAAAAAGT
This sequence comes from Chymomyza fuscimana, assembly GCA_949987675.1. Classification (NCBI taxonomy): domain Eukaryota; kingdom Metazoa; phylum Arthropoda; class Insecta; order Diptera; family Drosophilidae; genus Chymomyza; species Chymomyza fuscimana. The sequence goes on from OX465089.1 coordinate 40,735,125, forward strand.
TGGTGATTGATCGCTTTGAGGAGTTTCTAAAAAATATTGTCACCTCAACTACATAAATTTTAGTATCAAAAGAGCCAGACGGAAGTCTTTTTAAACTCCTACACTTCAAGTACGCGATATTTTAAGAAACCTTTTTCAAACTGCTGAAAATAAGGGTATAAATTATATTGGGTTGCAAAATATACATAAATGGAAAGTGGAAAAATTCGAATTTTTCAATTAGGGTAAGCAACTCTAACAACGATACAGAAATGCAGAAGAGCTAAAGTAACAATGTGAGAAAATATAATCAGCTGTTTACAAGTGTCATGTGCTGTGTTTTTGTAAGGAAAAGTTTTTTTTAAAGATTGAGTTTTAGATATTTGTCATTAAATCATATTTTTGCTGATCGTCCACTGCTAGGAAAAAAAACTTTTACAAACGGCTGTTTTTTTTTACTAACACACTACAAACACTAAATAATGCCAAAAGAAAGAAGTATAAAAAAATGTACACACTGGTAGATATTGGCGTTTTTACAGTTTAAGTTGTTGGACATTCCTTTCCGGTACTTTGAAATATGAAAACATTTTCATGCGCGTAAATTGGATGCCTTTAAAGTACAAAAACAACAGCTAATGCCAAAGGAATTGATCGATGGGATAGCAGTTTCGCGCATTGTTTATGGCTGGCTATATATTTTAATGCCAGTGTGTGCATATTAACGCAAGGTTCCATTTTTGTTTTTTGGTACTTTTTTGTGGTATTCATCGAAAGAAATTTGTTTCGCTTTTAGTGTTGAATTGCAAACGGTCTTACTTCAATCAGCTGCTTTTTGTTTACCACGTTTACATATGCTATATCAAACAAATAAAAACCAACATGAATTGCTATCAATATCTATTACAAGCACATTTCTATGAAAATGTCTGCCAAATTATGAAAATTTGTATATGACGGGGAAAATGAATTAATTTAATAGTTTTTTTTTTTTTTTTTGAATTGTTTGAGCGTCAATTAGTGCCTAATCGGTTTTGACATTTGTTTCATCCTTAATTAAGTGGCTACACATTTCCTTTGCTTGTGCTGTGTTTAAATTTTTCCAACAAAATCATAGGGCAACACTGATTTGTTTGTTTTCGCATATGGAATTTTCCGACTATTTTGTACAGTTGCGATTTTTAGGGCTTTAAATGATTATGCTCCATTTTTTTAAGTTGCGCTCAGACAAACTCAGACAAATAAATTGTTCTAGCAGTCTATTGGTTTGTCCAGAAATTGAACAATGCTCGTTTAAGCTTAAGTTTATTAATTTGAATATTTAAAAGATGTTAGAAGCAAATATTCGACGTATTCTGACGTGAAGGGATGACCTATTCTATTCTACACCATAAAGCTTAAGACAAAGAAGAGCGACCTTCGACATCGTTGCAAGCTAATCTTAGAAACAAACATTTGGGGTGTTCACTAGCCAGTACTTTCACTCTGATTACTTTTTATACTCGTTGGTCGGGTATTTTTGCCTTTAAGCATTTATGCCCGACAAAGTGAACACCCCAGTTTATAATTAATTTTTATACCCTGTACCTTATGGTACAAAGGGTATACAATCTTAAGTTTGTGCAAGCTGAAAATGCATGTTACATACAGAAAGAGACGTCGGAGATCCCCCAAAGTTGTCTAAAGTATGATCAGTGTGACTACAGAAGTCGATATACCCATGTCCGTCTTTCTGTCCGTCCGTATGAACGGACGGAGGTAGAGCAACTAAACTGTCAGATTAGATCCCTTATTATTCCATAGGACACAAGTTTATTTTATTTTTTTGTTATCGTGGATATATTTTATAGCTCCCATAGGGGTGTTTCAGAGGACCTTTAAAAAAACAAAAGTTTTAGATGGATAATTCGTTTGTTTATAAAGATATCGTAACCAAATTTGGCATTCGGAAGTTTATTAGCGTTCCCAAGCACTGTTCCAACGATTGATCAAAATCGGTTGACTTTATCACATAGCTCCCATAGGACCGATCAGTTAAAAAAAGTACTTGGAGCAAAATTCGTTGTTCCGTGTGTTTATGAAAATAATACCAAATTTGGTATTTCATAGTTTTTAAGGTTTCCCCAGCATTGTACCAAATTTGATAAAAATCGGTTGTCTATATCATACATAAGATCTTTTATATCATAAATGATCGATCGGTAAAATAAACGACTTTAGGGTTTAATTCGTTTCTTTTTTGTCTACTGGCCTACTACACTGGTGTGCCGTGGTAATCAGTTTTCTTTGGTGTACCTCTAAAATTTCTTGATTTGATAGGTAACACAAAAAGTTTACGGAACACTACTCTAGTTAATGCTTGTATTTAGATACTTCTTTTTGTGTCATAAATCTGCAGAAATTAAATGTATTTTTTTTTTTATATCGTTAAACTTTTGCAAATTGCGCTATGCAATCCAGTTCGGAAAACTAATTGTATAGCAAATTTTAAGTCTACAATAGCATACAGTCTGTATAAAACCCATGATTTCATTCTCCTATTTTTCTTTTATGTGGGGTCATATATTCATTTTCCAATTTCGAAGTCTTAACAATAAAATTTTTACGCAGTTTTGATTAATTTTTTTTTTGTTCCTTATATATTACCGTTTTTATTTTAATTGGTACTCATTCTTATGTTATTGCCAGTCTTATATATGTATATGCGGTTTTATTTTTTATGTTAGTAGTAATCCAATCCCACAGAAAACGCTTTGTGCTTTATGTGTATATTGGCTCATGCCAATTTTGTTCGCGGCGTGCCAAACAACCGAATGGAAAACAAAGAGCGACAAATAAATGGCTCATTTTTCTGTTAAATGTTGAAAGCGTGTACGCAATTTAACACCCCGAAGTTGTTGGGTTTGACAGGAAAAAGTAAAAAAAACAAAAACAAAAAATAAATAACGAATAAAATAACTAAGATATAAGACTACGCAAATGCTCTGTACCTTCTAGATAAAAGATATTTTTTGTTTGTTTTAAAAAAGACTGCAAACAAATCAATATGCAGTTTTAATACTGATTGGTTTCAAATGTTGATGATTCTTGGAAAAAATTCTGATTAATAAATTAAATTAAGTTTATTGAAGACGGGATCGCGTCTACTATAAAATTTGTTTAAATTAAAAAAGAAAAGTTTCGTATTTTTCAAAGTACTTTATGGAAGGTACAGGCCAGGCCACCATTTTTAAAACGAATTCTTCGATAAATAAATTTCTATGTAAAACAGACGAAGTTTGTCAACTCGTAATTGCTCGAAAACTGGCAACAACATTTTTTTTTATTTATTTATTTATTGATGGTATAATAATTGGACATTAGCAGACAAGCAGATTAAAATAAAAATGTTATCGAGATTATTATAAAATACATTTTATAACCCAAGCTTCCAGCTAAGAAACAAAACAAAGCCCTGGGGGATTAACAAAAAAGCAAGTAATGCAGACTTATAAGATGATAAAAAACAATCAATTTAAAAATAGCAAAACTTGAACTTGATACAAGAATTATTATTATTTGGTACTAGTTTGTTTGTATTTACTCTACGACTCACAAAACTAAAAATATTTAGTTAACTATCTACAAATTTTCAAATTTATTAACCGTAAGACCCGCGTTTGGTGTTGCCCACCTACACTCAAAGTCAATACAACCAGATCAAAAAAATTACTGTAAATATCTGCAGGGCATTACAAAAAAAATAAACCAAAACATTTAGGTTTCTTGAAATTGAGCTGCAAATTGAAATTCAAGCCAAAGAGCCCAAGTAATACGGTTATAAAGTGGGTTAAAGCAAGCATAGAAAATTGAATGCAAGCAGCGACGATTACCTCAACATGCATACTTCACACAGATACATACACACATGCACACACACACAGATACAAACACATGGGCATTTCGCATTTTTGTGAAAGTGAAATTTGTGGTCGGCCACCAATGGTCAACATCAACGTCATCATCCGAACAACACCAACAACAACAACCGGTGGGCAGTACGATTACAATAAGCTTAACTGCAACATGAACCATACTATATTTATATGTATTTAGTATATAGGCATATCTGTGTGCCGATATTGTTTATTTGTATTTGTATGCGCCTTAGTTACGCATGCGCTTTAAAGAAAGTTAGTTTTGACGGGCTACCGATCATTTATTTTGCTTATCTTGTTTTTGTTTTTGCTGTTCTCATTATACTCTCACAGGGAGTATATTCAAATTGGACACATTGAAGTTAAGTACGGCAAAAGTTTGATCCATCAGTATAATATATTCCAAATTGTAGAATGAAAAATTCTTAAAAACTTTACAAATCAATAAACTGTCTTATTAACAAGCAAAATTTTCAAGAAATAAAAATGTTTAACTTTTAACAAGATATTCGGATTTTTTTTTTTGAAATGCTGTCATACACGAATTGAGTCCAATATTTTCTATTGTATCTTAAGATTTTTACGTAAGTTCTTAAACCGTCTTTTTTTTTTTTAGTTTTTTGGTGTAAGCATAAGTTTAGCATTTAAGTTCAATTTATTCATATTAGTATCTTATATTTATATACTTAAATGTTATTACTATTTAATAAATCCCATGTTCTACCCGTAGTAGCAATGAAAGGTAGTGATAAAATGTGGATAATATGATAATTTGTAGCTCTTATTCTAATAATATGGTAGAAATTGTCAAAAGCTAAATACTTTTTTTTTTTTTGTCCAGAACTCAATAATTTTTAATAGCTTTAATCTGAATAAAACAAAGTTGCTTTTGTGGCGGTATGATTACAAATATTTGCAGCACTTTATTAGTTCATTATGATATCGTATACTAATAACCTCTGCTTAAGATTTAGTTTTTTTGGGTGATTAAATAAATTGGATATTTTTTGAGATAATCTCTCTTTGAGATAAACTCTTTGCTGGGTGCATACTTAGATAAAGCTAAAACGATATCTGAAGTCTTGATAAGTCTTCCTTATTTGAAAATATCGGTAATCATTCTTAAAAATGGGTTACATGTATTACTACTTGGTAAAATTATGACCTTAACATTAGTTATTGTCAACTTTCATTAATGGCAACTCAAGTCTTAGTTAGTAAACAAATTGTATATAATCAGGATTAAATAATCAAAAACAAACTGGTAAAAATGATTTTAAAATTTCCTTGCTTCATTCTACCATTGACTGGGTCAATCATTTCTACAACAACTGCAGGAATAAATGTAATTAATAATACAATATTTAAATTGAATATAAAAATAAAAAAAATCTAGTTATAGAATATATACGGGGGTGCCACAGAAAACCATTTCGTTGCAATTTCGTTGACATTCCGATTCTTGGTGCCACAGACATGATTCGCAACGGTTTCAAAATCTTCGACAAAATTGCTTGAGATTTGATTAAATTCACCAATAAAAACTAATTTATTCAATGAAAGTATTACTTATTTGGAAAGTGTATTTAATTTCTGTGTTTTCTGTATCTTTATGTTTTGACAAATTTTATGTTTTAATTCATGATTTTCATTTTTGCGAAATCTTTATTAAAATCCTTGGTACATTTGCCATTCTGTGTCAACGTGCAAAATCTTTTCGTGGCAAGGAGTTGCCACCTAGTTGCTGTTCTAAATAATAATAATTCGAAGTGATTATTTTAGCATATTAATAGATGTTTTTGATGTTAAATGAAAGTTAAAAAATTGCTTTTTTTATTTTAACTAATTTGTCGTTATGAAGTGCGCCGAATTTAATGCAAAATTAAATAAATAATTGCTGTGCACCTTTTTCTCCTAAGGTGGCAATGTACGGCTGCTAGGCAAGGTTGTGAATGTCAATAGTTTAGCAGTTTAGGTTTAAAATTAAAATATCAGTAGCGCAACCTAAGGAGAAAAAAGCCACAACAGCAAATGATTTTAATAAATGAAGTAATATATTCAATAAATAAAAGCGTCGTTTTAAATAATTGGCGAGTGCATCGAAAATACTAAATCCATCTACTGCAAGGACACAATTAGCATTACAATTTTCACTAGCATTTGCGTGTGTGTGTTTCTTTGCTGGACTGTATGACAGCCTTGAAGCTATCTAGAGGTTCTTCGACACCTTCGCTCCACCTTTTCTTCACCATATGTGTTTTTTTTAAGGCATCAATGGCTAGAAATCCCGCAAGTGGCATTTTAAAAATTATTTACTATTTTCGTGCAAATTTGCAAATGTAAACAAACGAAATTTGCCATTCACTACGCTGAGGACAGCTGTTGACCGGTAGGGTTGCCATACAAACTCTTGTATTGGGCGGTACAAATATTCAAACTTTATTTAAATTTATTTTGTACAAATGGAAATTAAAATGATGCAAAACATGCTGAAAATTATCGCTTAATGTAATAAAGAATAAACTTTATTGGATCACTGTTAATAAACATTTATTTAAATGAGTTTCTAAATGTTCTAAAATAATTTTTGCAAGGTAGCAACCCTTTGCTGCCATTCTTGCAAAAGCGTAAACATTCGAAATTAATTGTTCGAAAAATGAAATCTTTAAGATTTGTGTGGCACCTTTTAACGATTTGGTTTCAAACCGTTGCCAAAAGCGTTAACGATTTCTGTGGCACCCCCGATAATAAGTTTCTCAACTTAATGTGTTTTTAGAGTATTTCAACTTCGGTGCTACAAATTAAATTGTCTACATCTCTTTCTTTCATATCCAATTTAAACTTGGTTGTTTACGTAGTGTTGATTTTCTTTGTGACTTTTCACCCTTTACCTCATAATTTGGCGATTTACTTGAGCCATTTTAACCAACAAATATTGGAGAGATTTTTTCGCTTTCAACTAAAAGTGGAAGGAATGTGGTTGTTCGGTCGATTGGTTGGTGGTTATTATTTAGTCACATGTTGCTATTATTTACCGGCAATTAAATGCCATTTTTCTACACATTTAATTTGTATCTTGTAGAAACTGGTTTCTTATATAGCACCATATATTCACACTGAACACATATCAGACCAGGGTGGCAACGCTTGGCGATGATAAAATTACAACGTTGTATTTATTTTTGCACTGTACATAAGTCTGGCAATTCTCTCACGTTGCAATTCATGTTAGTCTACAGTGTAACACCAATTAACGCATATTTCTCGCGGAGCACAAGACTTGCACAATAATCCGCATCCAAGTTAATCGTTTGTTGACCTCCTAGAGGCAGCTATAACAACCCAAATGCGGTTGGTGCACACAAATTTGCATAACGCGTTCTTGCAATAACCACAGACTCTACTCATTCGCATCCAACGCATCGTTGTGTGTTACCAACTGGCTATATCATCATGGCAATTCTCATCAGTATCTATAGCTAGTATGACTGGAATGTCGTTGGTCTGTCTGTCTGTCTGTCTGCCAGTCTGTCTGTGATTGCAACAGGATGTGCGCCAAAATCTTAAGCTCTGCCATGACATTTTCCGAACATCTAAGGTTAGGCACTACAAATCACTAATTTGATATATGTACTGATAATAGTGGAAGAAGCAAATATACTCGAACATACTATTTATTATGTATCCAAAGCAAAAAACAAGCTTTAACTTGTATGTACTTCTTGACGGGTCATAACAGACCGTTACCGGGCAACGGTCCGATTCTTTATGTTATGAGTAGAGTCTTTTGTTTTTGCGTAAATACATTAAATTCCGTAAGTTTTTGTGTGTGTTACTTCTCTCTTCATCAAATTTCTGCCACTAGGGAGATAGCATAGCAACATTTATTAAAAAAGAAATACAAAATATTTCTGTTGTGTGAGAGATGTCAAACAGATTGTAAAGATGAAACGAAAGTGATAGGACCGTTCCAGAATCTAATAAAAGCGACCAAAAACCAACTACATATTTTAGGAAAACCAACACTGCAAGATTGCAGTTCACTTAAGATCACATGTCGTGGACAGAACAGTGGAACAATTAGATCTTTTCAGATGAGAAAAAATTAAATTTGATGGTTCAGACGGTTTTAACTATTACAGGCATGACCTCAAGGGATTTAAGTCATATTCTAGGAATAGGAAATTGGAGGAGGATCTTGCAGCTTTATGGGCTTAATTGAGAGCCGGCTTTGCTTCCATTTCCCTCCATACTAATCGACTGCTGCCTGACAGGGTTTGTTGTACCCTCCGTTTACTTATTAGCAATTGCAAATTGCCTTTTGTAAGCCTGGCCCGAATTATTGCTGACTCTGCACTTAGTGAAATATTTTGGTTGTTGTGGTTTTTCCGATTTTTATTTTAATGTTCTTTTAATTTCACCACATTACGCACTGCACACACAGATCTATTAATTTTACGTGCCACTTGTCGATTGGACATGCCAGTGTCCTTGTATGCCAGCATCTTTGAATTCGTCTGCTGGACTTACCTATTACAGAGCTTTAAACGCACTGATCTTAATTCACAAAAACAGTGAAAATGCATTCAAGGAAGCTTATTTAAAAAAAAATGTTTATGTACTTGTATTCTTTGAGCTAAAATTAGAAAACAAAAAAGAAACACAAAAAAAAAACAATGACACTATCGTCGAAAAAACTGAATTTAACGGATCAAAACACAGTGGACTTAATTGAATTTCGCTGAGTGTATTGTATGTTAGAAAATTGTACTTTTTATAGAGCCAAGGCCTCCAACTTTGTTAGGTTACCCATGTGAGCTCAATAAGCAGCAAATTTATGTCCTTTGTCAAACAAATTTTTTAAACGCCACTGGTTTGATTTCTATACTCCCAAAAATTTTAAACATTAATATTTAAAAATAAATTTTATATAGTTGTGGAATCTGTTGCCTTGCCTTTTAAAGAAATCTTATAACTTTAAAATAAGTTTTCATATAGGTACCATTTATATGGTATACGTGTTACCATTGCAACCTAATTACTTTTAAGAGAGTATGTTTCTTAGGCTCCCTTTTACATCCTTGGTTAAGCCATTGTTGTCTTGAATTGGCCAATTGCTTGGCCAAGTTTATGATTCAACTGCTTCAATTAGCCTAAAATATGTAAGTACTACATAGTTGCAAGTTTATGGCTAGATGAATGCGCCAATTTATAAGTGGGGCATAACAACAACTTGAATTGTAAAAGAATCAAGCGGGCCCTCTAGAGTTGGAACATCCCGACTATAATATACACTGTACATTATGTTGGTAATTTTTGCAACATTTTCAGAAAAATATTTTCATCTATGATAAGTTTTAGGGGAGACCAAATTTTCTCAGATTGGCTCTATATGTATGTTTCAGCTAATATATTTAGATATAAAGGAAACTAGCTTAATGTAAATTCGATAGACAAGGAAGGTTTATGTGGAGCAATACAGTCAAAAACGAAAAAAATATGACCTTTTTGCATTCGCATCGCCCATTTTACCACAGTGGCGTTATTGAGAACCTCGGTTTGAAAATTTACCATACCAATGGCGGCCACCCTACTGGACGTGTCATAATTTTATAGAAGCAAAGTAACGCTTCTAGGCAATATGTGTTTAAATATGGTCATTTCTCGTTTTGGGAGTAAAGCCTTAAGGGGTAATACCAGTGTGGAGCATGGTCTTTTAAGGTTATTTTTTTTTCCAAACTCCAAATAGGTGAAGATATTCCACATATTATGAACTACAAAATTTATTTTTTCCAAAGTAATAAAAAACAAAATGGCGCATGTAGAGAGCTACGAGTATATGACTAATTTTCGGAAAGGCCTCTACGGCTGCAGCTTTTTGACGTCACCATTGATCTGAAACATAAAGAAATTTTCATCCTCTTAATCTATGGACCAAAAGCAAATGAGCCACGTAGGAGTTTTCAAAAATATAAATTTAAAAAAAAATGTCATAAGTTTCAAAAATAAAATTGAGTTGTAAATAAAAAGTTTTTTAAGTTTTTAAGTTTTAAAGCTTGCAGCTACGGATAAAAAGATAAAAGAAAGGACTTAGTCAATCTTAAATTTTGTAACTTGCCTGGGAGTGAACTGCAAAATTCTAATAGTAGTAAAAAAAACCCTAGCTCTTTTAATCTTTGGCTAAATCGATTTCTTTTGTCTTTCTGATCATTTTGATGTACAAATATTTTACATAAACTTAATATGCTCGTGTACCCAAAGTAAAGGGTATAAAAAAAAAAAAAAAAAACTAGAATTGCAACGCAATCCGCTAAGATTTTGTTTTCTTTCGTTTCAGACATGGCACAAAACGTGTTTCAAATGCACAGAATGCGGCATGGCGCTCAATATGAAAACTTACAAGGGTTACAACAAAATGCCATACTGCGAGGCGTAAGTATTTACTACTAGGTTTTATTTTTTTTTTTCGAGCCACATTTTACAGTTACACCACTGGTGGAATGTTTAACTTTTATCTATCACTCAATATGATGGATCATAGCCGCATTCCAACATTGGTGCGGTTTCAACCTTGATTTTCTATGGCTATGCAATCTTCATTAACGTTTATCTTATCGCTGCCTCTTGGCACTGTCAGATAAAAATACAGTACTATATAGTATATATGTGTAGTTGTGCATATATTTGTGTGTTGAAATTCCGTAGAATTTACTTCACTAAATAAGCCAAGGCAGCTGCATGTCAGACACACACTCGACCATTAGCGCCTGTCACGTGCACATTTCACTTTTCGCACACAGGACTCCTTTCATGAATACGTTGCGGAAATGCGCCACGTGACTTTAGTTCCCATTTTGACCGACTTGTACATAGCGCGTTGGCTTACATTCAGAGAAAAAGTGATTTTAAAACTCAACTCAAAATCGAGCACTGTTCACAATAAAAAAAAAAAAAATGCAAATAAGGTTGCCCTATTTGATTAACTTCAAGACGGTCGTTCACGTCGCTTAAATGACAACAGACGAAAGCTGATGCAATTTCCTAACGACAAGCATAGAAAATTGGAAACTAGACGACAGACGTCTTGTATTATATAAGAAAAAGAAAAAAAATAAACTTATCTTAGCTCTTATAGTCGCCTAAATCCAGTAGTCCAGACACACAGACGGATACACAGACAGATGGACCTAGAACAATTTTTTTTTTTTTTTTTATCAAATTCATGTTTCTTGAGTAATGTGCGGCTGCCTACTGAGTGAAAAATCAGAGTTTTGCAATGCTGAAAATAACATAACACAAGAACGCATCCAACAAAATTACTTAAGAACCATATTCGAAATGGTTACAACGGATCTGAAACTTTTTAATAAGTTCGATTTTTATTGCTTAGTGTTTGTTCGAAAAAATCTAAACCAAGTCTGTCTGCTTTACTAACGGCTACCAAAAAAAAAAAGCAAAGACGATGACAACGAAAGCGACAGTTATAGATGTGATTGATTCTCTTACATAATATTTTCTCTCAGTGTAGTACTGCAGTATGCGCCTTTTTGACTTGTGCTTTGTTTTGTTGCAAGTATTTGTTGTATTTGTCGTTTACACTCGCTCGGGATTGTTTTTATTGCTATGACACCAACGGATGTTCCCTGTTGGCAAAATATATGTCAGTGCGGACACAGTTGCAACTTGGTGGAGCCACACCCGGCCAGCCCGAGAACCAGCTTGTGTTGAACTACTGCAAGACAATGCACAGTTCATCGGCGGCATAGCCGGCTTTTGCTATTGTGCTCAGTGGCGGCAGTTAGAAATCGTTAACCAAATCAACAATGTTGTTAGTTACTGCAGTGCGTGGCAATTGTTGGCCTTGAGCCAACTTTTGGCCAACAGTTGGATGCTGCTGGTATTGGTGCTAACGCTGCTGCTGCTGCTTCCATGATGACAGTCTCTGTTAATTCAGATTTATAGTGATGCCAATGCGGCGTTCAACGGTAGTAAAAATTCCATGCGGATTAAGTTATGCGTCCGTTAGCTCCATTTCGTATGCTACAATCTCAGCGGCGTCTATTGCCGATGATGTCATAGTATATATGTGGTATAGGGTACTATACTGCACACACGTACGGATATAAATACTGCAATGGCAGGGACCACGCCTATTCCGTTTTGCCATTATGCTGCCGGACACTTTTACTTTTGCCACACTCGACAGCTAATGCAACAAACCAACAGCATAACCAAACCGGCGACCCAGAGCCCTGGAATCGTTGCGACTTTTGCACTTATTACGTGACGGCACGTACTTTCCAGCTCTTTTAGCTATAGCTATACCTATAACTCATAGATACTCACATTCTCATGCATTTTCTGTTCTTGTCTGTCGAGCAATCTATATATATGTTTATGTGTATGTGAGTTGTGTGTTCTTTGTTAGATTTTATAATTGCTTGAGAATTTTTTCACTTTTTTTTACATTATTATTGCGTAGTACTTCTTTCTTTGTCCGCCGCTTTGGGAACTTATCTACTTTGTGGCAGACGCTTTGGGTCAGCATGTTGAAAAGTTTTCCTTGTCTTTTGGAGTTAGGGAAAAGTGCATCAACTGCAAGTGAGTGTAGTGGATAGAATCACGCCCAAATGGAAACGACGATTGCTGTAGATTATAAAGTTGATAAGTACCCAAGTGTCAGAGGCTTGCAATTAAACTTGACATATGGCTACAGTTTTACAGTAAAGGTTAATTATATGTTAAAATGTGTTCTTTGCTTTGAGGTAACCAGAAATGGATGTATTTTTGGTATATGACATTTATTAAGCTTTATAAATCATTTAAATTAAAAATCAAATTAGAATAGGAGTTGGGGATTGCGTGAGATCAAATCGAGAACAAACTAAAATCGGTTTGTTTTTTACTCCTTGCATTGGCTAAGGAAAAAATGAAGAGAAATAAGACCCTGCAATATATATACCAAAATGATCGGGACTACAAAAGAAATCGGTTTAACCATGCCCGCCTGCCTCTTCATATTGCCTGTATCTCAACAATGAAAAAGCTAGGAGCATGAAATTGCCAAAAGTTTTCTGGTCTAATTCTTCACTTTATTTTAGTTTTTTTGATATCGTTGCCTTTACTCCCACAGTTTTCTTTTTATACCCTGTACCGTATGGTACAAAGGGTATATTGTGTTTGTGCAAGCCGAAAATGTATGTAACGTACAGAAGGAGAAGTCGGAGACCCCCCAAAGTTACCTAAAGTATGATCAGAGTGACTAGAGAAGTCGATATACCCATGTCCGTCTGTCCGTCTGTCCGTATGAACGCCTAGATCTCAGAGATGGTAAGAGCTAGAGCAACCAAACTTTCAGATAAGATCCCTTATTAATCCATAGGAGACAAGTTTATTTTATTTTTTTGATGTCGGGACTACATTTTATAGCTCCCATAGGGGTGTTTCAGAGGACCTCGAAAAAAAGCAAAAGTTTTAGATGGATAATTCGTTTGCTTATAAAGATATCATAACCAAATTTGGCAATCGGAAGTTTTTTAGAAACGCCCAGCACTGTACCAAATTTTATCAAAATCGGTTGACTATATCATATAGGTCCCATAGGATCGATCGGTCGAAAATTTGTTTTTTGTACAAAATTCGTTGTGTTTCGTTTGTTTGTGAAGATATTGTAACCAAATTTGGCATTCAGAAGTTTTTTGGAGATATTCAACACTGTACCAAATTTGATCAAAATCGGTTGACTATATTATATAGCTCCCATAGGGCCAATCGGTCAAAAAAACGCTTTTTGTACAAAATTTGTTGTGTTTCGTTTGTTTGTGAAGATATTGTAACCAAATTTGGCATTCAGAAGTTTTTTAGAGATTTTCAACACTGTACCAAATTTTATCCAAATCGGTTGACTATATCATATAGCTTCCATAGGGCCAATCGGTCAAAAAAACGTTTTTTGCACAAAATTCGTTGTGTTTGGTTTGTTTGTGAAGATATTGTAACCAAATTTGGCATTCAGAAGTTTTTTTTAGAGATTTTCAACACTGTACCAAATTTGATCAAAATCGGTTGACTATATCATATAGCTCCCATTGGAACGATCGGTCAAAAAAACATTTTTGGTTAAAAATTCGTCTGTTTATGAAGGTATCGTAATCTAATTTGGCAATCGAATGTCTTTTGGTGTTCTTAAGCAATTTACTGGATTTTGTTGCAAGCAGTGGTACAGGGTATCCCAAAGTACGCCATCTTTTTGATAACCCATCAGTGGCAAACAGTTTTTCACAAATTATCTCCTAGCCTTACCTTGTAAAAAGTTGGAACAAATCACAAGACCTACGGTTCAGAATTTTGGTAAAAATAAAAAATGAACAAGATATTTGTAAAGCAGCTACAGTCAGCAAAATCAGTATGTTAACACTTATGTTATCAGTCAGCATATGGGTTCAAAACACATACGCCTCAAAATCGGATTAACACTGTAGATATAAAGGAAATTTAAGGGTATATTTTAGTCAGAATGTCCCAACTATAACCGTGCCAGTTGCTTTTAAAAAATTTTTAACTTTACACTTTAGTTTTGCAATTACGAATAATCGGAAATCAATATCTTTTATTCATTGAATTGAAAACAAAGCGACCAAAAAAGAATGCAAGATAAGTAAATCGCTACAACTTTATTAATCCAAAAATGAGTTTTTCACAATATTTCAAAATCCATTGCATAGAAAACATTTTTAAGTTATTGAAGAAAGTTTCCTTTTTTTCTTGATTATTTTATCATAATTTTTTTAACAAATAAAATATAAATGCATGAAATATTTTAATAAAAAATTTTTGATGGAAATTTGAGTATCGTCACGCCATGCAACGTCACGCCCGATATTAACGAGAAAAGGTTTTTTGTTTTAATATCTTGTATCAAATAGTAAATCTAACATGTACAGAAAGAATGCGAGCAACAAGGCCATCGACTCCAAATTTTACAATTATTTTTTTAAGAGAACCACAAAGCTAAACAAAATAATAATGAAGTTATTATTTTGAATAACTTCGAGATTCTCAAGTAAGTGTAAACAAGTAAAATCAAACAAGTACTAGTTTCACATGTTAATACAGTGGTGCGGTTTGGGAAAAATTGATTAAAATCCGGAACAGATAATTGAAATTGGAAAAGTTTGAGATTCTTATTTACAATTTTTTGATTTGCATACAATTATATGTTATACAGTAAATATATATATATATATTTATTTCCATCGGCGTGGAACATATGTACAGTTAACATTACCCTTTTTCCACAAGTTTTTTAACTCGAGATGGACTACATATAAAATAAATAGGCTTCCTCATTGCATGTTATCTTAATTTCCAGCAAAACAATTTTATCTAGATAAATAAATACCCGATTAGATAAAATATCTCAAAAAATACCAACTGTGCACATGCACAGTTTAGCCGAACCTAATACTTTGTGGACAACATAGATTTAACATTCCATCACTATTCCGAATGGAGCGGGTATGGGATTGGGTCACGTACAGAAGCCATCTTCTGACCCAATCGTCTTTTTAAAGTTTACGAATTTTCCAAAATCACTTAAGAGCTATTTCATGTTTTCTTTAAGTTTGCCTAATTGCAGGACTTTTTCAAGTAAGCATTTTCTCAAACTTTCTATGCAAACACACACAGAAAGCCTAACATACACACCGATACTCGTAAGTCTTTGTATTTCTAGTAGTTTTTCACCGTCCGGTTGTTCCCATTTAGTTGGAATTGAACTAGAAAACTATGTTTGCAATGTTGAGACTGCATTTTATTCGTTTACTACTTAGTTATTATCTTTGAATGTGTGTGTGTGGTGTGTGTGACTGTGTCTGCTCTCCACAAAACATATGTGCAAACAAAATACGAGGGCAGGCAAAAAAGTAATTGTCATCATTAATTTCTAAGAATTTAGGAATGCTACAGTCGTGCCTGACTGACTCTAAAATACCCTGCAACAACACAGTTCCACCCGATCCTGATTTTGCAAATTGTCATCGCTATTCAGGGATAAAACTTATATAAAATAGTAAAATATACATTATTTTATCAATTTATCCACCATAATTAAGGATTTTCTTACCAGTCTTTTTATTAAACTCCAATATAGTTTTGTAAATCTATTCATTTTATTTCTGAGCTGTAAAGATACAATATCTCAACTATGATTTTCTATGTAAAGGTAACTTTAGCCAAAATTTTTAATTCATTATGGCAAATAAACCAAATTGTAAATTAAATTAAAATTAACGATATATTATGTATTAAAATTATGAGAGTTTCATGTTATATTTTATGAAAAATATTTGATTATTAAACACTATATACAAAATATTAATTAAAATTTATACACAAATTAGGTATTATATAAAATTATAAATAAATAATAGGTAAATAAAGTCAAGCTCAAATGAGTAAATAAAAAAATTACATTCAAAACAGTTAGTTACATATAATATGATATAAAAAATTATTAACAAAATGGGAACAAAAAAAACAATTATATAAAAATATTAAAAATTTATAAAACCTATCAGCTCAGATAACTCAGATAGGCATAATAATGTATGCTTCTATCACAATTTTATGTTATGTGACGATATATGAGTCGAAAAACTTGATCTGCATACAGATAATTTCCGTGATCCTATTGGTCATACAGACAGATAGACAGAAATGGCTTTATTAAATCTGCATTGCCCCTGTTACATGCTCTGAATACATTTTTCCACTTATCTATCGATATGATTTATTCCTCTGGTATATCTTTGGTGTATTCTGATGGGCACAATCTTCATCCACAGTAACTAAACGTCCCTAAACGGCAGACAGCTTTCTTATATAAGATTTACAATATGTGATGCCCTCTTCCCTCTTGTCAATCCCAATCTTTTATCCAGACCATTCCGTAGATTCCTCTCTAAAGCAGTGACTTCTCTTAGCCGCCCTGAAAGCAGCTCCTCATTAAAAATTTTGTTTCGTCCGTCGTTCGAAATGTTAACGATCTTCTAAAATCAGACATTGAAACATTCAATTTATATTAATTTTGGATATAGGAATTTTCTGTTTAAAACAGAAGTAAAATTTCGAGAGTTACTCTCTATCTACTTCCGCTAAAGCTCTACGCAGGGTGACTAGGCCAATTACTTTTCGTCCTGCCCTCGTATGTAACTATGAATGCAGCCATCATACTTATATGCACTTATGTTTATGTGCATGTAATACGCATACGTATGTATACATATATCGGGCATTTATTTATTAACATAAAAACCCAGTGAACCATGGCCATACTCAGCTGAAACCGAGTTCAGCTTTGGGCCCCAGTCTGCACATTGTTCCAAATTTCGTTCGCCTTCAGCATCGTTGGATCATCATGGCATGGATTGCCTCATCCACTTATTTTTGCTCATTTATTTGGAATATTTTTTTTTTTTTTACCAATTCAGTTTGACGCTCTGTATTCTGTGCATACGATTTTACTTTCATTCCAAAATGTGGCTTCAAAATTTGTTGTTGACAATATTTGCATTCAAGCCAACCCGAAAGTTCGATTTTTTTTGTGGTTGATTATTTAAGCCAACGCCAACAACAAAAACAATTGTTGAACAATAAGAGCATCAAAACCTTTTCAATTACCAAAATAGCGCACCACTTGGCTTTGCCTCTTTTTATGCTAAATAAGCTCAATAGAAAAAAAAAAAATAACAAAGAAGAGACCGGTACGAACAACCCATAGAAAGCCAGAAAGACTGCTAGACAGACGTCGTGGATATTATATGGTGAGCCCATTTTTATGGCACAATTCCAGGCGTTAGAGTTTTGTGTTGAAAATTGAAAATTGGGAGTGTCATTCGTTAGTAGTAGTCAGTCGTCCGTTGGTTTAATTCATGTGACTGCGCCGCTTTGCATATGAAATTGTAGTGCATTTCGGCCGGAGCTGCCCAGTCCAGACTCCTCTCATGCTCATGCCCAGTGCTAGGTACAAGCAAGGCATGCAACGCCCATAAAGTGAATTCAATTTCGTATATATTTTATGTCAGCTTTGGATGACTGCGGATTATGCGCCAATGACTGCGTAATCGCCTTTTCAGTAAATTTTAAATTTCAACTCAATTATATCCCCTTCTCTTCTTGTACTCGATACTTGTGTTATAATTGAATGTAAGTAAGTATATTAAAATTTTGGTTGAAGAAAATCTATGGAAATTAAAAAATATATGTACCAATCTTAATGTAATGTAATAATTATCGTAATGTTATAATAATTATTTGAGTTCTTAAATAATTGAAAGCAGAGCTCGTATCTTCGTAAATGCACGAAGGAAAGCACAGGCGACTCACACCAACACCACGTATACACACGCAAAAGAATCTTTTTACGGACACTTTTTACGAAATGGTCTTATACAGACAGTTTTTCAATGAGCGCTCGCTCAAAGTGTCTCGACATAAGTGTTATTGAGAGAGAGACACGTTTGTTTTTCTCAGCCGAAAACACGGACCAGAACCGAAAAGCGAAACGAAAAACTGTTCGGCTCAATTTGTTACAGTTTCTGTTTTATTTGTTCGGTTTTGGTCGGGACACGACCGCATTGGAAAAATGGGTTGACAGTTTTTTACGAGTTCTCATTGAAAGTAAAGTAAATTGGAAAACTTTACATATTTATAACATAACCGGTATTTGTAATTCCATGATGAGAAAATGAGTTACAGAAAAGGAACAATTCTGTCGAAAGTGATACTCAACAAAAGAGAGAGTAATTTACACAACTTCAGTGTTTTTTTTATTTGTTAGATCATATTAAAGGCTTAGATTATATTAATCTGTTTAGGTAATAAAGCCCAATTAAATGCTCAACATCTAAAAAACAAAAGTTCTTTTTTATTTTTCTTTAATCTCATAATCAGTATTAAATGCTTATAAAAACTTATTACCCGCGCGGGCAGCCCTAATTTGTGTTTAAAAAAAATTGTTTTTGTTAGAAAAATTCAATTTAATTGCATTAAAGGTAAAGTTTTAGACACTTGTTAAGAGAATATATATATTTTCATTTTCAACTTTCAAATAAATTATATATAATAAAATAGTTTTAGTTTTATCTATCTATTTTACACACAAGAAATATACCCTTTTTTTTTTTTGTGTGAGTTGTTGTTGGACTTAAAATCGGAGATAAAATCTGAAATAATAATAAGACGATTGAATGCTCATTTTAAAAATCTTCAGTCTTAATATTCGGATTCAGAGCGTTTTAATATCAATTTAAGGAAATTAGAGAACGAATAATTCATACAACTGAATAAACCCTGTTTTAAGAATATACGAGCCCCGACCACTATTAATTCGTACGGCAAGCTTTTTTACCCGTATGCAATGTTTAACAGACGATATTTTCAATACTAAAGTAGATAACACATGCAAACCTATTTTTTTCTGAAAGATCATTTTATTCTCTTAATTTTAGAAAAAAAAATTTTTGTAGTACTTCAACAACAACAACAACAACAACAATAATTTCTTTGATTGCTTTGCTTAACTGATAAAAAAAATTTGACCAGTATTAATTCGTACGGTGCGTTAGCTTAGCTTAGAATTGAAAGAAGATCAAATCAAAAGCAAACAGTGTAACATAATCACTATCTAGTCATAATCTGAAAACAGTTATACAATGCAGAATGTAAGAAATGTGTTATTGCTTCAAATTATTCAAAGTTTAGCAACGATGGCATGTGGTAAGCCGATTTGCAAAGAAATAAGAAGTTTAGTTCTAGATTATTATAAAACTGGGAACACTTTTGGTGAAATAGCCAAGCAATTAAATCTGGCTAAGTCGTCCGTTCAAGGAATAATAAATAATTTTAAGAAAAATGGCAATATTGAAAATAATATCGCAAATAGAGGCCGAACATCGGCAATAACAGCTCGTGATAAAAGAGCCCTGGCCACAATTGTGAAGGCTGATCGTCGCCAAAGTTTAAGAAATTTAGCATCAGAATGGTCTGATAAAATCGGAAAAAGTGTTAAGCGTGAGTGGACGCGCCTGCAGTTGCGAGATATTGGATATAAGTTCTATAAAGTATGTATAGGGATTATCTATGTTACATACTCAATATCTTAAATTACTCTTAGGCCAAGGAAAACCATTGCTTACGCTTCGCCAAAAGAAGAAGCGTTTACAATGGTCTCGGGAGCGGATGTCTTGGACTCAAAGGCAATGGTACTCCATCATGTTTAGCGATGAAGCTAAATTTAATGTGAGTGTCGGTGATGCGCGAAGGAGAGTTATCCGTAACAAAACTGAAGCGTACCATAAAGACTGCCTTAAAAGGACAGTTAAGTTCCCAGCAAGGGGTAGGACAACTGCACTTTATTGATGGGATGGTCTAAGCTGAAAAATATATTAACATACTAGAAGAAAGTTTGCTGCCATCAATACCAAAACTGGCTGACTGTGGTGAATATACGTTTCAACAGGATGGAGCATCATCTCATACTGCCAAACGAACCAAATCATGGCTGCAGTATAAGGAAATTGGGGTCTTAGATTGGCTATCAAATAGTCCAGACCTAAGCCCAATCGAGAACATATGGGGAATAATGAAAAGAAACCTAAAAAATGAGCCTCAAAGAACCCTTTCTGGTTTAAAAACAAAATTGCAAGAGATGTGGGACTCTATTTCAACCGAACAATGCCAGAATTTATTAAAATCTATGCCAAAGCGTTGTAAATGTGTTGTAAAGGCAAAAGGCGATGTTACCCAATATTAATATTTTAAAAAAATTACATGTTTCATTAAATATTAAATATTTAACGCACCGTACGAATTAATACTGGTCAAATTTTTTTCATGAGTTAAGCAAAGCACTCAAAGAAATTATTGTTGTTGTTGTTGTAGTTGAAGTAATACAAACATTTTTTTTTCTAAAATTAAGAGAATAAAATGATCTTTCAGAAAAAAATAGGTTTGCATGTGTTATCTACTTTAGTATTGAAAATATCGTCTGTTAAACATTGCATACGGGTAAAAAAGCTTGCCGTACGAATTAATAGTGGTCGGGGCTCGTATTATCAGCTCTTATTTTAATTTAAATTCTATTCATTTTTTTTTATCGAAATTAATTAAGAACCATACCTTTATTTTTTGATATTTTTGCTTGCACCCAAAATATCTAGGACAATTTCTTTTCGAACTTATAGGTCATTGCCCTATATACTTTTACTTTTAATTGTCTTCAATTCATCTTATTTTCGTGGGTAAAATATATTCTTTTGTAATTCCTTACACAGTTTCACCTTTGAATGTATGGTTATCCTTAGGGTATGTGTCTATCTCCCAATGCCCCAAAACTGTCATTGTTCAATATAGACTTACATTGATTCATTGGAGCAAAATATTGACAACAAACAACAACATGGAAAACAGCGTCATGAAACTCAACACCCCGCAATCACTTGCAAAAAATGTTGACATCAATGAATGTCCGGCGTTTATACAGTCGTTGGTCAGTCCCATACCAGAGCATGTCCATAGCTCAGGTTATACCATATACTGTACTCTGGTATAGTAGTTCCGTGCATAGCCACATCAACAGCAATTTACGCTTAAATTATTTACAAAATAAAAACAAAAGCCAGCTACAAAAACAACATATGAAAAAAATAAAGACAATGACAAAACTGTTCATTCTTTGTTTATATACTGTGTGTATATATATTGCATATACGCAAATACATACATGAAAGAGTGTGTACATTGTTTACAAATAAATTAAAATTCTTTGATAATAAAAGAGTAAAGCAACATTAACAGCAGAAACTGGGCAATGTTGCGTGTTACATATATATACACTGAAAAAAATAAATTATAGATTTTTTGTTGTGGAAATAGGGAATTCCCTAATTCCATGGCAGCTTAAATTATATTCCTTTTTATTATAACAAATTGCAGTAGAGGGTATTAATGAGTATGTATTTGCAAAACCAATCCTACCAAATAATGAAAAAACAAAGTCTTGAATTTCTACAAAAATTTCATTACATGAATTACTTTTGTTTGGCGGCACGTCACATATGTTTTAGGCTTACCAGTGCTGTAAAAGCGATAAAAAAAATAGAGCTGACAACCTTTTTCAAACATTTTTGAATGTGACCAGAACTTGTAACCAAGATAGAAAAAGGCGCATGTACTAAATTCTATAATTGCTCAAAGTATTTATAAAAAGGGATCAAAGAACACTGAATTTGATGAAAAACGTCTAATTTGGATGATTTTGATGTTATCTAAAAAGAATAACATGATATAAGGTATAAATTTAACATATGTTAAGAACGAATCTGTTTCGGAAAACCCCTCATAATATAGTCTGCGACTAGCGGTATGTGCTAGGGTCCTTCATGCTTTTAATCTGGTCACATAAATGCACAGGAATATATTAAATGAGTACGAGTACGATTCGATACCATATCTAAAAGGATCTACCTGCCGCAACAGGATATTTCATCCTGCTAAGGCTTTAAACCACGGAGCAGAACCTCCAAAATCATACTTTAGGGTGCAAAATATTGCCTTTATGAAGTGGCCGACGACGAACTCCGGCCCAAAACTGATTGAAAATATCTTAGAGATTCCATTTATAAACATTTTTGTTATCATAACGAAGTATGACTATTAAGAAGACTTTGGATTGAGCCCAAAATTCACTTTTCCACCCTATAAAATTCTGGTTGACTTAAAGCCCCGCTGCCTAAAACTTGTTTATAAACTAAATGGAAATTCAATATCTAATAGTTTTTTAAGCAAAATAGAGCTATGCACATATATTTATTTTCTATGGAGAAACACTGCATCCTTTTTTTTAGTATTAAGGAATGTTAATAAAAAATTAAACACTAAAACAAAAAAATATAACATTAATAAATTAAGCCTTCTTTCAAAAAATAAATGTAGTGCATTTATATTTAGTTGTCTTGGGTATATAAAACATATCAAAATCCAGCCATGCTGGCTTTTATAAAACCAAATAAGCATAGAATTTCAGAAAATATTTTATTATGTTTCAAACCCTTTCGATTTTACCCCGCCTTTGCGAAAAGTTAAATCAATTTGCAAAGCAAAATCATCTTATTGCTAAAACGACAGAATTCACTCAGTTCGATTCTCTACTTTCCCTAGTTCAAAAGTGTTGAAGCTGTTTTTGTTTAATTTTCCAAATAGCTTGGTGCAATGCAAATCTAGCTAATTTTCTGACTGAAATTAAATGCTTGTTTGAACCTATTGGTGACTGCGATTTTTTTTTTCAGTGTATTCGCACATATGAATATCGTTCTTTTTGTAGCTACTGCTGCTACTGTTGATCTATTGGGAACGTGTGGAGACATCCGTTGCTATGGCAACAACTGCCGCCAATGCCGCTCTAGGCGCTGAAGCATTGTTATGTCATCATTACCAGCGTTACCAGCAATGACAACGGCAACAACAGCAACAACCAGTATGCAACACTGTGGCAATGTGTGCCAAAGCTCAGCAATGCAGCGGCAATGCGGCGCTTTTGTGGTCGTTTTCAGCTGGCCATAGCCCAGCCAGTGAACCAACTAGACCAGGGGCGGATTTAAAGGGAAAGGGTACTAGAGCTTCGCACCTTCTCCGAAATTTTCAAATTTTTAGCAAATTTTTAACATTTTAAATTTGTAACAGCCTAGCAAATTGAAACGGTTTTTTTTTTTTGGGATACGCCCCTTAGCTAGACTAACGCATATTAAGCGATAAAACAAAGCAAACCCTTGCACCAGTTCCACAATGTTGCTTTATTTCGTTGCTGTTGTTGTTTTTTTTGAATAGACCTACATGGATCGTTGCTCATTGGTCACCTTACGCTAATCTGTGTTTGACCATTAAACGGCCTTGTGCCACACATTAAGTTGGTTGTCGCGAGTAACCACTAAACCCCAATAACCTGCCCTTTAACCACTTTTTTTTCAGTGGTGCATATTATGTTTGTAAATGTCGTTGCCCTTAGTTAAGTGCATTCTGTAGGTAAGCTTATAGAAGTAGAACTTACTCAGGTTTGATTTTTTTTTCTTTTTAAGGTTAAGTACAACACTGTGCAACAAAATAAACCTATAAATACTTTTTGAAACTACAAAATTGGCTCACTTTTTTAAATCGCTTTGTTCAAAACTTAAAAATTGATTTGGAAAAAACATTAATTTCTGGCAATATCAGACATAAATTCAATAGACCGATACCTTGAAAACATTTCCGTCTTCAAGAATTTTCTAAAAGATTTAAAATTGTTATGGATGAGCAAAGTTCAAATACAGCCGTTAATGTGTTTGCAATTTTTTCAAAAGGCGAACGTGAAAGTCGGTCGCGGTTGACTTTGAGAAACACTATACCATCTTACTAAAGCGAATTTAATATCTGCGTATATACTATTTATACATTTTTAAGTGATAACTGTTGCATAAACACAACACTACAAATAAGTAAAAAAAAAAATAATTTTTTGTTTCGACGGGGAATCGAATCATGGAATCTAGAAGTCGCGACGTTAAGTTTTGAGGCCAACACTCGCATTTTTGGTCCAAAAGTTGACTGTTAATCGAAATTTTTTTTAGTTTCCCACATTTCACCCATAAAAACTAAAAGCAGAAAGTATATCGATATGAAATTACGAATTGACGCGTCGTAAATGTCTAAATAAATTTCTTTTGTACACCATAAATTTACGCAAATTTAACAAACTCCTTACCTTTGGTACTATATGAGCCCCCGTTCATTCTTAGAATGTATTGTGTACATTGTATTAAAGTTTTCTTTGCCGCAGTGACGTATTGCGACGCTGACGTTGGTGAAGATTAAAAAAATGATCAAAAATATGCAGTAGTGCTTTTATTAGCTTGACCTGTATGTACATATGTATGTATGTAAATAAATCTTTCAGCTTAATTTTCACTAATTTTAATAAGTGTGATCATCTTAAAAATTTGCACAGGGGTCAAGGACTGATGACAATACAATTATTTAATAACTTTGTTCTAATGTCCTGACTAGGATCATAAGGATTTAAAATTTAAAATTTACACTAAAAGTATGCAACAATTTTTCAAAATAACTAGTAGGCTTGTTGACAAAAATCCATGTTTGTTTTTAGTCTTAAAATAAAAAATTATAGTTAAAAAAAACTAAAAAACACGCTTTAGTATTACAGCAATAGAAAGTTCCGACAATCAATTACGACTAATTAATTTGGAATAAGATTAAATTAGAAATCAAATTATTAATAAAATAGTTCAATAATTGTAAAAAAAGCGTGGGGTGCCTAATATTAAATGTTACAATTATTATTAGTAGCTATTTTTAAAATTATGGTCATTAAGAAAATATAGTAAATTGCACCCCACGCTTTTTATACCCTGTACCGTATGGTACAAAGGGTATATTGTGTTTGTGCAAGCCGAAAATGTATGTAACGTACAGAAGGAGAAGTCGGAGACCCCCCAAAGTTACCTAAAGTATGATCAGAGTGACTAGAGAAGTCGATATACCCATGTCCGTCTGTCCGTATGAACGCCTAGATCTCAGAGATGGTAAGAGCTAGAGCAACCAAACTTTCAGATAAGATCCCTTATTAATCCATAGGAGACAAGTTTATTTTATTTTTTTGATATCGGGACTACATTATATAGCTCCCATAGGGGTGTTTCAGAGGACCTCGAAAAAAAGCAAAAGTTTTAGATGAATAATTCGTTTGTTTATGAAGATATCATAACCAAATTTGGCAATCGGTAGTTTTTTAGAAACCCCCAGCACTGTACCAAATTTTATCAAAATCGGTTGACTATATCATATAGGTCCCATAGGATCGATCGGTCGAAAATTTGTTTTTTGTACAAAATTCGTTGTGTTTCGTTTGTTTGTGAAGATATTGTAACCAAATTTGGCATTAAGAAGTTTTTTAGAGTTTCCAAACACTATACCAAATTTGATCTAAATCGGTTGACTATATCATATAGCTCCCATACGACCAATCTGTCAAAAAATCGTGATTTGTACAAAATTCGTTGTGTTTCGTTTATTTGTGAACATACCGTAACCACATTTGGCATTAATAAGTTTTTTAGAGTTCCCAAGCACTGTACCAAATTTGATCAAAATCGGTTGACTATATCATATAGCTCCCATAGGACCAATCGGTCAAAAAATCGTTTTTTGTACAAAATTCGTTGCGTTTCGTTTGTTTGTGAAGATATTGTAACCAAATTTGGCATTCAGAAGTTTTTAAGAGATGTTCAACACTGTACCAAATTTGATCAAAATCGGTTGACTATATCATATAGCTCCCATAGGGGGCCGATCGGTCGAAAAAAAGTTTTTTGCACAAAATTCGTTGTTTCGTTTGTTTGTGAAGATATTGTAACCAAATTTGGCATTCAGAAGTTTTTTAGAGATCTTCAACACTGTACCAAATTTTATCAAAATCGGTTGACTATATCATATAGCTCCCATAGGGCCGATCGGTCGAAAAAAAGTTTTTGATTAAAAATTCGTCTGTTTTTGGTTGTTTATGAAGGTATCATAATCTTATTTGGCAATCAAATGTCTTTTGGTGTTCGTAAGCAATTTACCGGATTTTATTGCAAGCAGTGGTACAGGGTATCCCAAAGTCGTCCGCGCCCGACTTTAACGTACGCCATCTTTTTATTATAATTAAATTTTTTTATTAATAATTTAGTTTGTAATTTAATCTTATTCCAAATTAATTAGTCGCAATTGATTGTCGGAATTTTCTATTGCTGTAATACAAACTCTTGAAAGATCAAAATTATTTTCTACTTTTTAGTTCGGTTTACTATTAAAGCGTGTTTTTTTTAGTTATTTTAAACTATAATTTTTTTTTTAAATCTAGCTAGGCTTAAAAAGAAATTTTAACTCTTAATTAAAATTAAATTTTTGGCACCTTGTCCAGACCCTTGCCAAATATGATGGTTTTTAATGTGAGGTATATTAATGTTTTTTTTTTTTTTTTAAATAGTTGGTGTCCTCGAGGATTAGAAAATTAATTATTTATATACATACGGCACGACAGTTATGAAAATTAATATGTAGAGCTGACCCGGAAGGATCTGACAGCAATAATGAATCGTTTGGTACTCATATTCTTCCACCAAGAAACAAGCTTAAGCCTGTTTAAATACAAGTCTTAAAGATTCGTTAAGTTGTTCTAAAGTTTGAAACCATTACAGTACATATGTACATACATGTATATTCATTATATCCAAGTCCTGTTGTTCGTTGGGTCTTGTTATATGTGCCACAGCTGCGTTTGGTTAGAACACTGACATATCAATTCTTACTTTATAAATATTATATAAGCCATTTACGATATATACATACATGCAATTACCGTTGCAACAACGTTGTCTTCATATCATAAGAGCCAACGCTATTCAACTATACATACATATATATACTATATCTAGTAAATGGGTTTATCAACCTCGTGCCGCTGTAATATAAACTTGATAAACTCTCTTGTGTTCATGTGTGTGTGTGGGTTTTGAAATTTGTTTTCATAGGAGTTGTAGTTGTTGTTGTTTTTATTGGCATCGTGGTTATCAGTTAGTGGAATCGCGGCATAATCAATCGATTAGCCAACTGATAGGGTTAAAGCTCTTTTTAATATAAATAAAAGCACATACGCAAATATGTGTAAATAAGTTAAGTTTTGTGTACAGATGTGCAATTTTTATCATATTTTTTTTTATCATATTGCCAATAAATATATGCATGAGTAATTCCTAAGGGATTATTCATAATTTATAGAAATGTCAATTATATGTGTAAAAAATTCTTGTTGATAAAAATCAAGTAGATGAGAAAAAAATTTTCAAAAACAAAATTTGTATCTATGTCTTAATGCAGCCCAGTTACTCAGGGATTAATATTTTCAGTGCAGGACAGTCAGTAGGTGATTTATAGAAATCAAATCCATGAGCACAATGTCGTCGATGCACTTTTCGAAGGTCATGTTTACTAAACCAAGGTGAGCCGAGTATGTTTTGTGGAGCTCTGCGCCGACTTGTTCCGGCAGACATTGGCACCAGAAGACAATGCGCTTAACAATGCCAAAATGGACAAACAGCTTGGATCTATAAGCATTACAAAGGTGCAGAATGTACTGCAGCAGTTATTTGGAGGCAAGAGCCTTAATCTATACATCAACCCAGATGAGATGGTGGCCTTTGGTGCAGCCATATTTTGCAGCTATGACAATTGGGGACTGCAGTAAGACTGTTATCATAAACCGAAACCGATGTACCAAATCAAACATCTAGCTTGTAGACCAGCCAAAGAGTTTGGGAGATGTCGCAGTGTCGTTTAGCCTTTTAGAGGCCTTTATATATTCGTCGCCAATACGTCCGCATTAATCTGCGGCACTTAACATGTAACTGAAAGTAGGAAAGGATAAATCAAAGCTACTTGCTGTTATAAAAATCATAACTCAAACATTGTCTGGACAGTCCCAAATAATTGCAATCGTGTCTATTAAAATTTAAGAAGAAAATGCATTCCGTTAGTTTGCCCAGTGGGGGCAAATCAAAAGCACATCAACAGCTTTAACATGTGCCCCCGATCCATTCATTTTAATTGATAAACTTGCGCCGGGTCAAAGTTGTTGGCTGCTATGAAATCTCAAGCAGATGATATGCGGGCCTTAGGCTTGGGGGAGGCACAAAAATATCACTAAGGAAAACCGTTCACTTTGACGTATTGTGTGAAAAGTGTAAAAGATATTTCATCTACTGCTGGTCGGTCTGGGATCAGTTTAGAAATGGCCCTAAGCCAAATGTACAACAAAAAGTAAAAGAGATTTTGAAACTCATGATATTTTATTTTTATATTTTTTTTTTGCAGACACATACCCAAGGCCAAGGCAACCGCAATCGCAGATACGCCCGAATTGAAGCGCATTGCTGAGAATACAAAAATCCAATCGAATGTGAAATACCATGCAGACTTTGAGAAGGCCAAAGGCAAATTTACACAGGTCAGTTGCGGTTTGAACTCGCTGGAGCTCAACTCTACAGCTGGAAGTAGAGGTGGGCTTACAGCCGGTCATAATGCAATATTAATTCCGTAACATTTCTCTGCTGTAATTGACACACTAACTGACAGGTTGCGGATGACCCGGAAACGTTGCGCATTAAGCAAAATACTAAGCACATATCCAATGTGGCATATCATGGCGATCTGGAAAAGAAGGCGGCCATGGAGAAGCAACGTGGCTCCGCTGAGGTCTCCGACAGCAGCAGTGAGTATCCCACTCTTATTCCTATCCAAAAAATTCTTTCCCATTTGTATCTTTTTGACTAACCATTGCTGCGCTGCTTTCATACTGATTAAGAGCGTCGATTCAGTGTTGATTGTAGCTTGATTGTAGGAATTCATGGGTGGATGCGTCTTAAAGGTAGGGAGCTAGTATATTCATGGCTTTCTATGACGCAAAACACCCAATTGTAGCTTAATTGTTTGTCTGTAATTGGCTTAACATTCAACATTTGACATACACTTCACTACACTTTAGTATTATTCCTATTGATTTAGTTAATCAATTATTTTTGTTTAAATTGTGCGTATCGCAGTGGAGTGTGAATAGTAAATTAATTATATTCATGTTATATTGTAAAAAGAACAAATGTGACTAACCTAGTAGTTAAATACAATGCAATTTTATTATATAATACACATAGTATTGACTACACCCACAGTGGTTGACAACTTATTTGTTAAGGTTCAAATTTTCTAGTACGCTGTGTATTTAAAAATATAAATCCATAAAAGGATTCTTAAATAAAAAAAAGAACATTATTGGTGTAGGTGTAAATTGGGATCAGACTTTAGTTTAGTGTGTAGGCTCTTACAAAGATTTGGTTTATTCCGATTTTGCTAATTTTTATACCATACCAGCACCAAAACGAAGGGTGTATTAAAAAATGAGAATTCGCTCAGAGATCAACATGAGATTTGATAATCTTGAACTGATTATGGAGTACCCTTCTTTTGAAAACTTTCTTAAACTAGTTCTAATGGTTCTAATTATGCGACGAAGTGTATGAATTATTGCACTCTTTACCGAAGATACAAAATTATGAAAAGTTTGTGGATATGAATGTAACGACCAAAAGAAAGCAGCTCCGACCCGAAAAAATATGTATATTCTTGATCAAAGTGAACAACTCTTTAAAGCTACATCTGTCTTTACTTATGAACAAAAGTATATCAGGGATTATAAGAGCTGTATAGCCTAAATTTTACCAAAAGAGTCACCTAAAAATCAGGCAGATGAGGTTTGTCGATCCAAGTCGATAGCGCACGCAAGAGAGCTTCGTGGTTTACACCCACTCTATAGAAGCTATCGCAAACCTTTTTTCAAAACAATTTTTAGAAAACTTCAAAAGTTATAACCCCAACAAACTGCAAAACCGATATGTAGTAAACTGATGTGGGCTAAAATTTAAAAATTCTTGTTAGTTTAAAAATTCAGGAAAGTGCAGGATATATTGCAGGGATGTCTCAAAATGAATAATATACGTGTGTGAGAAGCACACAAGGGGCAGATCCCCCTAGTATTTTTTAAGGCATTATTTGAAATGGTATGGTAGCTTTCAAATTTGGTTTTATTGATTGATTTTACATATTTCTTATTTTATTTAAATAAGATGTGAACTACTGTAAACTTGCATTTAGTCAATTTTTGTCAAAAGTTAAACATTTTACTTTTATTTATTATAATACATATTGGTAATAGTCAGGGGCACAATATATTTGACTTATTCAAATAAGCTGTAAACCACTGTAAACTAACTAAAGCATCATTATTTACATCTGTTGCACATTGTCATTAATATTGATTATTATTTATTTTTAATTCTTGTGCGGATTTAATTTTCATTATGCATCAATTTTATGCGTCATCACACCAACAACAACAACAACAACCATCACTACAACAACACCAATGCATAATGAACATAATTTGTGTGTTTATTGAACTGTAACACGCGCACACAAACATACACATGCACACACTCACCAATAAACAAACAAACAAACAACAACAATTGCATTTGATTATTCTAACAAACACTATTAACAACAACAACAATCACAACGCCTGTATGTGTGTGTGTGGGATCTAATTAAATACATAATATAAAAAAAAAAATTAACAACCATTTCAAAGATGAATCGGAATATTTCTCTGAGCAATTGGCAGCTGAACAATTTTCGCAATATGCACCCACAGCCTCACCAATACCAGCAGCAGTGACAATGCACTACCAACAACAACAACAGCAACAAAAACAGCAGCAAATATCGCCGCCGCTGCCAAATCACATACAACATCAACACTATCTGCAACAACAACAACAAACACTGCCACCGCCACCCATACAACACCAACAATACAATACAGCGGCAATAACGCCAACATATCAGCACCACCAACAACCACAACCACAAATGATAACCACAACAACAACAACAACACAGCAGCAACTGAATCACAACAACAGCCACAGGCAACAACTGCAGCAGCAGCAGCAACAGCAACAACAGCAACAACAACAACAACAGCCGCTGCATGATCCATACGCACACTATCAACAACCGCAGGCACTACGCCAACAACATCAGCAACAGCTGCAACAACAACAACAGCAGCTACAGCAGCAGCAGCAACAACATAATATTAAACAAACATCACATCTGTATCCCACAGCACAATCCCAGCAACAACAACTCCAGCATCAACAACTCCAGCAACAACTCCAGCAGCAACAACAACAACAGCAACAATCGTCGGCCCCAACAAATGCCTATAATCAATTACGTTCGTCCATATTGCAAAATTCTCATCATCCCAGTGGCAATGCCGTAGACCAATATGATCATGGTCGCAATGCTTCTGCCACAATGATGCCACCGCCGCCGTCGCAGCAGCAACAACCACATCAACAACACATGGCCAACAACAATATCAATAGCCACAACAATAATGTTAGCTTATCCTATGCACAGGTACAGCCACAGCAGCAGCAACAGCAGTCGTCACAGCAAATTCCAGCGCAGACTCGCTCCTCCAACCACTCCATGCAATCGTGGAACAATGCTGCCAGCGTCAACTCAGTAATACACAAGCCGAGCTCAAACACTGTACAGCAGCTATATGCCTCTACTAACTATGTCACGCAAACACCTTCCGAGGGCTCGGTCGGAGCAGCCAAGGTGCATGCAACAAATGGTAGCGCCAATGGTGGTTTCCATGGCGTAAACCATGCATCCAATAATATTGGAAAAATTGCCGACTACGATCCATTGACCGATGGACCACGTGCCATGCCCAGCACTGGGCGTTCCAGCACGACGTTGGTCTATAGCTCAGATCAGCGTGGTGCGGGTGGTGGTAAGTAGCAAACAGCTAGTCGCTAAATTTGTAGTCCATAGATAGTGTTCGGCTTGATGTGCACATATCTCATGTTGCCATGCAAACTGTGTTCATGTCCAAAACTATATTTTGTGTATAAAGTATATGCTAGTCGTAGTCATCACGAACAA
Organism: Chymomyza fuscimana; assembly: GCA_949987675.1. NCBI lineage: Eukaryota > Metazoa > Arthropoda > Insecta > Diptera > Drosophilidae > Chymomyza > Chymomyza fuscimana. The sequence continues at coordinate 40,767,689 of OX465089.1, forward strand.
GCTAATGATAATATAAAACTCTCTTTCCACAGGCAACAGCGTTTATCCCAAGCGTATTGGCTCCGTTTCGGACATTGATCCAGCTAATGGCATATATGGTTCATTGAGCAGCGAACAGGCAACTGCTGCCTCACAGCAAAAGCAACAACAATACTATCAACAAGTTCAGTTAATGCAGCAGGAGCAAGCGCGGCAGCAGACCATGACCAAGGTGAGAAGTAGTTCCAATATAAAAATGGTGGGATAACAAAATGAAAACTAAATCGTTTGTCATTTTACCTGCTAGCCAAAACTTTAGCCTGAGTGGACATACATATATGATTTATGAGTTTTATAAATGGAGCTTCAGGGAATTGTATACGTGCAGCCCGAAGCAGTTACTATAGGCAGACGGATGCGATCCAAAGTAAAGTTACTTTAAGCTTTATCTCTATGTTCTAGGGTTAAAACCCAGACTAAAGGCATGTTAGAACATATCGCTACGGATCGAAACCGGCTAGCACAGTAGGACAAAAAATTACCACCTGCAAATCTCCGTGTGGTGGCGGGAAGAGAATACCACCGAGCTTCGGCTTGGCGTGGCGTTGCATCAAATACAACTAGGTGCCTTGAGCCATAGATCGGCAGAGGTTTTGGGTGGGTCTCGACCATTAGCAAGGAAGAAGTCACCACCAAACAGAAGCGTCTTCATATGGTACTTGCGAAAAAAATTTTCTAAGGGCCGTTCATTGTGGGCATTGTGGTTATAACCCAGCATTAAATGTACGCTGGTACACGTCTTTAGTTACCTATTCTACATGACGAGAAATATCCTTTCCGAAAAATAAATGATTGTCAAAGACACATAAGCGTCTGTAGTTGGGAACTCATTTAATTTAAATTTCAATCCATAAAATGCTTCGCCTGCTGTAATGGTCCGGAATTAGCAAAAGGTTTAGTATTTTTTAGCTTCTGAACATGCTGAAATGGTGTTCAATTGGAACATGCTGTTTGATCTCGGTGCATAATGTTCGATAGCTCTGGTGATGGCCGAGCTCTCGCTTAGAGAAGGCTGCCTGACTTCCGCTATTAACTGCCTACATTTATCCTTTCTTTACTTAAACACCTAAGGTTGGCCTTTCATCTTTAGTAACACCTCACGCTCATCATTTCACAAGCGTTAGCTTCATATTATTCATTCCCAAACATAGCTAAAAAATGAAATCTTCCGTTTTTGGTTTCATTTTGTAATCCTGATTTATACAAAAAAAATAAATAAATATGTCTAATTCATATTCTTCCTGCAGCGCATCTATCGCGCCATCTACGACTATGAGGCGCAGGACGTGGATGAGGTCAGCTTTCGCGAAGGCGATGTCATTTTTGAGGTGGAATCAATCGACTCTGGCTGGATGACTGGTCTTGTTGAGCGCACCGGCAAAACCGGCATGCTGCCTGCCAACTATGTGGAACAGGCGGTTATATAATAGGGAATGTTCTACTACTGCTGCTGCCGCCAGCAGTTTGTGGTCATACTGGTCTGCCTGCTGTACATACTGTTCGTGCTCATATTCTTTATCAATGTATTTCTGGCGGATAGCAATATACATGCCGCAGGCGGTTTTGCCATGCACGGCAGAGATGGCGAAGTAGCTGGCGGCGGCGGTGGCTCACATCCCTACAACAATATGCACGGCTATAGCAACCATCATAATTACAATAACTATCATCCCCAAATGAATGCAAAGCAAACGCAGGAAGCAGCGCGTAAGACGCCAAATCAACAACAGCAACCGGAGCAGGATAGTTATTATTATTTCAATCATGTATTTAAACGACGTTGAAGCGGTTATGAAACGGTTTACCATTAAGCAGCTCAACGGTGCACTCCTCAACAAACCCTATATAAAGCACTTTAAATCAAAATTTATGCGTGCAAACATTGTTATTCATATTCATAAACTAAAATGCAAAAAAATATATAGTCAACTATATAACTAAATTTGTAAAAATAATAAAATTGAAAGCAAAATTGAAAGCAAAGAAATGTAAAATTAGTAGAAAAAAAGCAAAAGTACCGGTTACTACAAAAAACAATAAATCAGCCACAAAAAAAAAAAATAATTACAAAATTTTTATTTAAATTTTAAAGACCGAAACAGCAGGCCAAGTTTGCATTTATCTACAATAAAATTAAACTATTTATTGATTGATAGAAAATTTACCGACAGTAAAATTAAAAGAAAGATATAATAAAAGAAAATCTTTAGGCCTACAGCTCTATGCTTACTCAAGTTTCTAAAGAAATTTCAGCAAATAGCATCTAATAAAATTAGAGTCTAGTATTTGTAAGAGATTAACCAATTTAGTATCATATACAATATACATGCAAAATATAAACTGTTTCACATATGTAAATGTACTATGTAGTTAGTTAGTTTAATATTTATAAGCAGCAGTTGGCAACGTTTATGTGCTGTACTTTAATGTTGGAGACTGGGTAATAGTAGTAAATGCAATTACTTTTCGAACTTGATTAGTAAATGCTTGGAATGCTATTTGATGAATTTTTACATAATATGATAACCATGTGCCCTTATATATTGGACCACATAAGCGTTGCGTTATGCTTTTAAAAAGCTTTTTGCTAAACTACCATTAGAGTTGAGTGTATCCCTACAATTTTGTCAATTCTTGTTGCATACTTCTTCTGTGGGTATGAATATGATGAATGTTTTTTTTTTTTTTTGTAGTACATATACATATATATGTACACTATTAATTGTTTTTGTTTTTTTCTAGTGTTAAAACAGTTTTGTTTCACAAATTGAAAAACCCTTAAAGTGCCTTTTTTTGCTAAAATGTTTTTTCTAGACAAAGCATTTAATAGGCTTATCAAATTAATAAATAAACCATGTATACATACATATATAGAATAAAAAGAATATTTATGAATATTTAGCAACAAAACACACACACACACACAACTAAAACGAATTTTTTAAGCAACCGCAGACTTAAAATATTAAAAAAAAAGAGAAAAGCCTATAAATACTATTCACTAAACAACAAACAAAAAAAAGTATGTTATTTATAAAAATTAAATTCATGTTACGAATGTGAATATTAAAAACTAAAAATCGCGTCGTTTATTTGTACTTTGTAATAACTTGAATATATATCTAAACGTGCATACATATTTATGGTAGTATTATGTACCCATAATTAACACATAATCTACAACTGAAAATGCTAATGCAATAATACATTAATTAACTAAACACAAAAAAGTTATTAAATATGCATGTAATTACGAGTAAACAACAAAAAATAAATACACTTAAGCCTATTGAGCCACATGCAATTGTATTATGTAAAAGTTTAGTTACTAATATGCTCTATGCCTACTACTAACATTGAGTGTGCAGCGTCAAAGGCTTCGTTTTGAATGTGTTATAAATAAATTAAATAAATATTATAAAAATCACAATTGTTTTTGGTTTCAAACTTTATTAACTGAATTGTGCAGATAGGGCAAATTAAATTTATAACGAAAATATTTAGAATTCTTGCGAATTTCGAATTTTTCAAGCGCTGGTGCTTGTTGTGGGCTCGTCCACATTTAAAACGCCACTCTTGGCGCTAAGCAATGTATTCATTATAATCTCTTTGGAGTTTTTAAGTGTCTCTTCAAAAAACTTGGCATCGGAATCTTTCTCCTCTATTAAGTATTCTAGTTTCTCTTTCAACATGGTGATCTTCTCATGGGCTAACTCCAATCTTCAAGATGAAAAAAATTTGTGAGAATTAATGTATAGCAGATTAAAATCTCATCTATTACATTTTCATTTCTACGTAACCTAAAAAGAAAGACTAATATTTTAACTCACTGATTTGTCAGATCTTGAACTTTGGTTTCAGCATTAGAGTTATTGGAGTTGATTGTAGTGTTCGATTGGCATTGCGACTGATTCTCAAAAGTAAATGAGCCAATGGATCCATTAAGTGAAGTACGACTTATTGAGTTAGCGTACTCAGCCATACGCTGCGTCCGCTTCTTGCGGTCCGACTGTATGCCCAGTTCCTTCTCCAAGTCTCCTGTAACATGAAAGAAATTATTATAGTACTTTTGAAGTTTATAACCACTTGATTCAACTACATTCAATGCAAACCACCGGCTACAATTAGCCTTACCATCGACGTGAGTCCTGCGGTATTAAAAACCTTGTAGATTCTTACAATCCATACTTCGTCTACTCGAAAAACTTTTTGAATTGCGGAAAAATTCAGAGATATGGGGTCTTTCAAAAAAAAAAGAAACGATGGTAATCACAAAAAATCTACTAAAGGCATACCCACGCATGTAGGATGTAAAAATTGCATTTCGCTAATTTTATCGATCCTTAAACGGAAAAGTAAGCTTTATGGGATTCATAAGTTTTGGGCAATCTAGAAAATTATAGCTCAGCCTGATTACTAAAAATAGCGTAATACCCTGTACTAACACATTACAAACAAACTTTTGATTACAAACTTTGATAACAATATTTTCATAAACAAATCTTAAAATTGATCTTATAAACTTTCGAAATCTAAATTTGATCACGATGTCTTTATAAACAAAAGTAATTTTATATCGACACCGATATCGAAAACATAAACTTTTTCGCCGTGACATAATAGGGCATCTAACTCGGAAGTTTGGTTCCTCTAGCTCTTACCATCTACAAGATCTAGGCGTTGAAAAAGCCACATAAACGGACATGTCTAGATCAGTTTGCTTAAGTGCTTAACTCGCTTATTTAGTTTAACTTATTTTGAATTTGAATGCATACCCCATCGCTCTCTATTTTAGACTTACGTATTTTAACTTCCATGCGACTAATTCGCGTTTTATGCTTGATTATTTGCTCATTGGCCGTGTTCAATTTGACGCGTTCCGCCTCCAGTTTTTCTGTTAGTGTTTTGTTTTGTAACATTAGCCGAGATTTTTCAAATTCCAAGGAATCCAAAAGACAAACAAACTCCTCCTAATAGCCAATTAGATATATATTAATAGCATAACCTTAAAGCTATAAAATACTCATGTAGAGTTACCTTGCGAAACTCCCGACAGGAGAAAAGAAAATCACCCGTAACAGCACGCAAATCATATTCAAGTCGCTTGATAACATCCTGCAAATTTTCCACATATGTATCTTTCTGTTGCGTACTATTTTCCAGCTCTAGATTTACAGCAGTCAACTCATCCAATTGTTGTCGTATGCGATCTCGTTCCTCATTTGCATGCAACACATCGTTGCGCAAATCCTCTATACGATTCTCAAACTGCTGGCGCTGACGGTTTAGTTTCTCGTTCATTGCTTCGATATTAATGCCATTGTAATCGGTTTGTTCGGCCAGCTCTGAGGAACGCATCTTATACTTGAGCACCTCATCGTTAAGCGTCTTGTTGCGCACCTTCAATGCTAAAATTTTGCTGCGCTGTTCTTCCAGCTGCGCCTGCAATCCGGTAATCTCCTTTTCCAATGAATCAACCTTGGCCTTGTGTATTAACTCACTTTTGCGCACGCTGGGTGTAAATCGATCAAAAGCAGCGCCAGTTGCATCACCAGCGCCTAAGCTAGCGCTGTTGTTGCCACCGGCACCCGCTTTAAAGCGTGGCGTGCTTCGAGTTTTGGTCAATTCAAGATCACAGCCCACGGGCAGTGGCACATAGTCGCCACGATCAAGTCTGCGTTCTTCGTAAGATTCCAGGCGTGCCTTCAGTTCCTGCACTTTCTGTTGCAGCGTGATTATTTGCTGTGCACGTCCACGCCAGTGTGCTTGATTCAGATTGGCTGACAATGTGTTTATATTAAAACTCTCACCAATCTCATGCTGCAGACATTTCTGTGCCAGCTTTAGTTGATTCTGCAGCTCCACGTTTTTGTTGCGCGTCTCAAAGAGTTTCTGCTGCATGCTGGTTATCTTCGTTTGCAGCTCATCTGCCGCGGTGCACTTTTTGACAAGTTCTGCGTTTTGTTGCAGTAGCTGTTGTTGGCTCTTAAGCTCGCGATCCAACTTATCGATATGCATGTCTTTTTTGCTAACACGATTCTTAACTTGCTCCAGCTCGGCACGCAAGCTTCGATTTTTTTTGCTCAGCTCCAATATCTTGGTGCTGGCTATAGATGAGTTGGTGCGTAACTCGTCTATGGGCACGGAATTGAGCACTTCATTGAGCGCTTCAATTGATCGTTTAAGCGCGCCTATTTCCGCGTTCTTATCATCAATGGTCTTCTCAAGCGTATTGTTCTTGTTTTCGATGTCTAATAGTTTTTTGCGCAACTTTCTACATTCTGGTTTTGGTACCTTGGGCTTACCGGCTGTCGTTCCTACTACCACGTGTACAGATGGTGGCAGGGCCACAAAATCCGCGCCAGCTCCCGCTAGCTTAACATTACGCTTGCGTCTTACCTTTTGCTCTGGTATAATGCAAGTGTCTTCTTCCGGCAATGTGTCCATTGCTAAGATTTTTAACAAAATATAAAAAGGCAATGATTCAAGTAATTTCGTAGTTGACACACGTCTGTTTGTGTTTATTCAATGCTCAATTTGGGATTATTTTTTGTCATTTACTATTTACTATAACGTTAAAAGCAATGCATACAAATCTGTTAAATATTTTGTTCTCTCAGATTTAAACAGTAAAGTTTCAAACCATTTTGAACACAGCAGTTTTTTACCACAAAGTGGCCAGATTCTTTGCATCAGGTGGCAACGTCAGTGTCAGTCATTTCGATAGCGTCGATAAGTTTAGCCAACTATCGATAAGCATAGTGACGTGTAAATTGTTGAAGTGCAACAAAAAATATAACGAAAACAGGCCAAAAATGGACGGATTTATGATGGTAAATATTTAAATAACACTTTGTTTTAACTAAAATTGTATAACTAATGTGCCGGCTGTGCCGTTCTTACTTTTATATTCATCAATGACAACGCACAGGATGTAATCAAGGGCATGTGCATTATGGACAATGACGGCAACCGTATTCTAGCCAAATACTACGACAAAAACATTTTGTCCACGGTAAAGGAGCAAAAGGCATTTGAAAAGAATTTGTTTAACAAAACACATCGGTCCAACACCGAAATCATTATGCTGGACGGCCTAACATGTGTCTACAAGGGCAACGTGGATTTGTTTTTTTACGTCATGGGCAGCGCCTACGAAAATGAGTTGATTTTGCTCTCGGTGTTGAACTGTCTGTACGACTCCATAAGCCTTATATTGAAGAAGAATGTGGAGAAGCGCCTAGTGCTTGATAACTTGGAAATTATTATGTTAGCCTTTGATGAGATTTGCGATGGCGGGTAAGCGAAACATAGCCACATACATATGTACATGTTGAAACACTTGTATTTATCTTTGTATTTGTAGCATCATTTTGGATGCCGATCCCTCCTCTGTTGTAAAACGAGTCGATCTGCGTAACGATGATATACCAATTGCCGAACAGACCGTTGCCCAGGTAACTAATACACTAAATGGTCTATTTTGGTAGTCTTGAATCTATGCTGTATATTAAAATAATTATTTCTTTCATCATTTGTTGATTCTAATGAAAAAGAAATATGCAAACATATCAAATGCTCCAACAAGCAATACATATTATGCCTATGTGTGTTCAAAAGTTTTGTTAATGCTTGCTTTGATGTTTTTTTTAAGTGCCCTACTTTGACTTGAGTCTTTAGCTCTTGCAATTGTAATTTTAATTACATTATCTTTGTTGTTATTGTTAAAAAATAAAAAGTTACACTCTGTCATTTGGTCAGTTTTGTGGACTTTCATTTCTCTCATTCTATAAAATATATTTACTAAAGTTCTCAATTATACTGATGTTAAATGTTATCTATACTTGCAGGTGCTTCTATCAGCGCGCGAACAGCTCAAATGGTCCATTTTGAAATGATTTCAGTCATTTAATAATTTAAACAAGTCGTCGCAATACATTCTATTATCCATGAAATCCGCCTAGAATATAAAATAACATATGTATATTTAAATATGGAATGCAGTTTATTTTATACAAAAAAACTGGAATGTCGTTAACATGTACGTTTATGTGTGCACCTATTACATATTTATGTACAAATAACTACATTATGCTAGCGCTTCAAAAGACTATTAATAAGTTATTAAAGTGTGAACTACAATAAAGTTTGTGTAAATTTATAGATTGTTAACACATTCTGGAATCTGAACGTTTACAATAACAAGAGTTTCGGTGCGAAGCATTAATGCATTAATATTCCACTGACTTTAGCTCCAGATTTTTTAAAACTTCGGTTGCTTTTTCGGTTAATTGTAAAATTCAATGAGACTTTTTGTATTAATGAAATTTATGAAAATTTTACATAACTTTAATTTTTAATGGCGAAGCTGTAAAAGACTTTATTCACCAGCTTTAAGAGAGCAACAGTAAGTTACACAAGACCAAATTTGTTATGCCTACTTTTTATGGCAGTCAAAAACATGGCCATGTCTCGTGCACCAAGATCTTGAAAAAAATGAAAACACTTTCCAAAAATAAAATGTATTAAAGATGTAGGCAAACTTAAACCACAATTTTTAACTAATAACTAAAAACATTACTCTTTAAAATATAGAAGAATCTACAAAATTGCAAATTTCCTTCGTTGCTACGAGTAGAAAACAATTTGAAACTGAAGAAATTGTATCTGGAATTATAAAACTTACAAAGTATCCGCAAAAAAAAAAACATTGAATCCGATCAGCATAATAAGACGCATGTGGATATCTTACATCCAAACTTGGTACACATTCAAAATGCTGATAAAGAATTAAAAATCACATCCAAGGGGGTCTCTTATTGAATCATGTTTTTTATGGCACTGTGCTTACCAATCTCAGTGTTCTCACCCTATTGTAAGGCTACTAAAACGCAAATTGTTTGTGTAATAAACCAACAAGCTACTGGGTTCCATTGTAAAAAAACCCAACTGGCCATATAACAAATCCTCGGCCTAAGTAGTTGTTTTAGTAGTACGTCAATAAAATTGTAGTCACATGTGACGACGGCGCCTATCAGCCACAATAACAATAACATTCCCGGTACGGCTGATCATATTGCTTGCAAGAGATCTTTATGATCGATCCATTATTAAGCGATTATAGGAAACGCACTAGGGGAAATAAACACGCAACAATAAAAATTATATTCAAAATTTGTCGAGAGGCTCTATAAAATTATTATTGAACTCTTGAATTAATTTAAAGGTGGTGTGCGGCCATTGAACAATTGCATACTTTAGCCTAATTAATTCTCAATAGTTTATGGCTTTCTTTATGGCACACAGTTCACTTAAGTATTGTTAATTTTATAAACATCGACCTTGCCGCAGTTAATCAATTAATTAAAAATGTTGACAAATTGTTTTCGAAATGATAATTTTTTTGTTGGGTATGCGCTTAATGTAACACAAGTTTAAGCAAATTTTTCAACCATCGCACTGTGGGCCCAGATTTTCATATTTTGGCCAAAACCATGTCATTTCCATAATAATTTTTTTAGAGTGATGAAATTTGACACTCGTGTTCCTAATGGATTGAACTACTTTTCTGGGAAGTTTGAGCCGCCTCAGATTTTTAAGATATAGATAATCTCGACCAAAATCGGAAAAAATTTAAAAAAGACCAAAACAAAATTTTTAACTCAATTTAAAAAAAACCTGTTGGAATTGGAATTGGACCATATTTCATACAGAGATGTAGATATGAGCTCCACATACATTGAAAAAATATTCTATACCCAAAATATTGAATGGCTTTGAAGTTTTAGCCCCAAACATTTTCAGCTTTCCAAGCCAATTACAAAAAGACGACACCACCTATCAATCTGGTTTTTAAAAATTTATAACTTTTTTGGCATGCTCTTTTAATTTTCAAAAAAAAATTTCAAAAATCCATTTTAAAATTTTTACGTTTTTTCGTCAAAATTGATAATTTTTACAGTTTTTGATTTGCGTCTTTGTAATAAAATTTGCCATACAATTTTCAAATTGTACCTTTTTTTACATTTTAGTACAACTTTTGAAAAAGTGGTTATTAAAGCATACTTTTAAGCAGCTAAAAAATTCGAAAAATTTTAAAATTCAACTTTTAGATACAAAATACAATTTCCGAAAATCGGGAGGAATTACATTTTGTTGTAAAACATGTGAAAATTTGTTCGATCAAATATCGAGTGGTAGTCGGAGTTACTCTTAAAGCCAAGTAGCCAAATGATAAAAAAACCAACAAAATCGTTATAACTACACGAATATGTTTAAAACCAAAAAGTTTTTAAGCTCAATTTTAATTTTTCTCTAAAGTAATATTTATAAATAATAAATTGAATGAAGATTTCGTAGCTACATGCACCATGGTAACTGCAGCTTTTTTTTCTGTAAAGGTCAAAAAATACAAAATGTCAACTTTGATGGCTAATTACCTAAAAACAACTAATTATAATTTAATAATTTTTTCTGCACAGGATACCTTAATATGTGTAAAATCATATTGAAATATCATTTGGCCAAATTTTGACTTTCATCTGGAGGAGTTTTGGCCAAAATATGGCTACGCGGGCCCATTGTGCATCGGTTGAAAGTTCTCGTAGTAGAGGTTTCCGAGGACAAAACTCGTTGACGACGCAGCATTCGACAAGGTTTTTCAAAAGACTTATTAAAACGCGCCTTGGGTCCCATATTGAGCTGTATACTGCTTATGCAGCAACATGGGTTGCGGGCCGGCTTCAGCTGCATTGATCCGCTCATCAAACTTAAAAATCATGTATGCAATGGTCTGGCCAATAAGGTCACTCTAGACTGAGGCTGATTTTAATACTGTTTGGCAAGGTGGACTAATCCACAATCTTAAACTTATTGAAACACCAGTATATCTTATTAAAATCATAAAAAGTTTTCTTTCTCAGCGATTCTTTTATGTTGAAGTAGAGGCCATTAGGTCCTAGGAACGTCTTATTTGCGATGGAGTTCCTCAGAGATCGGTGCTTGCCCCCATCCTATACAATGTTTATACATTTGATATACCTAAACCAGTACGTTGCACCCTCTCAATGTTTGCTGACGACACCGCAATCTATTGTTCTGATTTAAGTCTAAGCAATATAGAACAATCATTACAATACTCCCTAAATGATCTCGAGAAATTTTTATTATGAGCGAAAAATAAAAGTAAACACTACCAAAACAAACGCTATTTATTTCTCTAGAAGAAGAAAATCCTGTCATTTGCCTATAAGCCCTCTTATGTTCAATAATTTCCCAATACTGTGGGTTGACAATGTTAGATACCTAGGTATAAGCTTTGACAGAAAATAAACTTAACCATTAATAGGCCTCCCATCGCTATTTTTAAAAAAAAACGGGAATTTCAAGTCACAAAAGGGAGGAAAAGCGGGAATTTCAAAATTCAAAAGCGGGGAAAAAAATGGGAATTGTAAAATAATAATTTTTGATAATATAAGTATGAATTTTATTTATTCAAAGTAAATAACGAAAAAAATTATCATAAAATAACTATTCTTGTACCGGTTCCAAGTTGGAACTCCGTTGGCGGAGGCGTCTACATTGAGGAACTCAACGTTAGATAATCGTTTCGACTCCCAGATTACTGCAGTTTTTTTCAGGCTGAAGTCACGGCAATTCAGGAGGCTCTTACAACAATAAAAAACATACCAGTAGGTAATAAAAATATCTGTGTATACTCGGATGGCCAGCCGGCTATTAAGTCACTCGCCTTTTTGACATCATGCACAAAGTCAGTGACCAATTGTCACTCGTCTCAGGAGAAAATGGCAGAATAGTTTTCAATACACCTCATCTGGGTCCCGGGACACAGGGATATTGAGGGCAATTGCATTGCGGACGAACTGCTAAGACAAGGAACTACCAGCATTCTCCTTCAGGACAAGGAGCACCTCTTCAGTCACTGCCCTGGAGTGTGTAAGACAAGGTTCCGCTTCCTCAAGTCACACTTTCTAAATGACATATCCCAGCTTTCAGAGCAGAGTCCAAAATGCCTCTCATGGTTTATTCAGGCCACAGGATGGCTGTGAAAGAGAACATCTAGAGGACCTACTAGTGGGGAAGGGTGGAGTTTCCTCCACCATTGCGGTATCACAACGTGCCTATTTTATTGGCCTAAGTGAGTTGAGACGTGGTCCCAGCTGCCGCCCTAACCTAACTATTCTTGTGGTATAAAATCAGTCAATGGTAACACATTTTTTTCTGATGATAAAATCTTTTTGTTGTTCTCACTCTTTTTAGTGCACTCAATATGTCAGATCGTTTTTTGATTGCATCATAAAATTCCTTCCACATGTTCTTGATGAGTGAAAATGGTCGCTCAGATGGTGTGTTGGTACCTTTGACAAAATAAAGCCCAAGTCCAAGTAAATCCTTTCTCCACACTACGATTCGTCGTCATTGTTGCTTGTGATTGTGTGCATTATACGTTTCTTTTTTTGTTTCAATTCATAAAGAAATATAGATTATTAAAACAAATAAGAGATTGAACAATTTATTTTCATTCTAATATCATTAAACGAATTTTTTTTAAATTGGTTAGTTTCTCCGAAATATGTGATGATTTCAGAATTTTTTTAATAAGTAATTGAGACAAAAAATCGTGCAATGTAAAAACGGGAATAAACGCGAAAAAACGGGAGGCCGGGAATTGTCTTGAAAAAACGGGAATTCCCGTTTTCCCAAGGCTCGATGGGAGGCCTAACCATTAATAAAGTTAATAAAACAATTTGCTTGCTCTACCCACTTATTAACCGACAATCAAAGTTATCAGCTAACAACAAACTCATTTTGGTTAAAAATATTTTTCTGCCTATTATGATTTACGGATCATCAATATGGAAAAACTGTGTGGTAACCCATATTAAAAAACTTCAAAGACACAAATGCAAAATTTATCCATGTTCTTGTAGACTTTCATACAATTAAGGAAAAATTAAACATATGTATGTAGGTACTAACATGTGTGAATAAGCTTTGTGAATATTTTTTTTTATTCAATTGTTTAACTAATCTTAAGTAGTTTTGGTATTAAGTATTATTTACTCCCATTTTCCTTATTTTGTAAGACAACATTATGTAAATTTCTCCGATGAAAAGCGACAGCTCAACACTGTAAATAATATTGTTCATGTACAGAATAGCTTAAGAAAATTTGTATGTTAAGGGAATTTAGCAATAAATAATTAACTAAATTAAGAAACAAAATTAAAGCCAAGCTTACAATGCGTCACAGAACGGCACAATTTAATTTAAGTTTACAGCGGCACAGTTTGTTAACAAAACAAATAACATAAAAAAAAAAAAATCTAGGTCCCAAAATTTGTGCATCTCAGCAAAATGCAAACGTGCTGCCTTATAGCGTGGAAGAAGCTGATGAGACGAATTCGTTGGCCTTCAAAATTTGTTGCACACGTCTCTTTGAAATAGGAAGATCCAATTCTGAACAAATTTGGGATGAACTTTTGTTGTCCTTGATCGCTAGATTTTTTATTCTCCTTTTATCACGATTGTCTACTAGGGGCGGACGACCAGAACGACCATTCCGTCCATGGTTTTCGGGATCATTTAGAAACTTTTGTATAGTAGTCTTGCTCCTTTGTATTTTACGAGCAATTTTACGTACGGACATACCCATTTCATTGTACACGGATATTGTTATCCGCTCCTCATCGGTAAGAAAGTGGTTTCGAGACATTTTTATAATATAACGCTTTAAGAAAAAAATTTTTTTTTTAAATTTCTTCAAAACCTATTTGTTATTAATAAATTAACGAAAAAAACTGCTAACTACGCAATTAAAATTATGCGTATCACTGCAACACGTGTTTGTTGTCGCAAAAACTAAACTGTACCACTTACTTATTTCGCTCTACAAGCCAATGTGTTGAAGCTTTTAACAAAAGTAACGGGACACAAAAGCTCACAGAGCATTAAGTTCTTGATCAATGTTAGGCTAAAGAAAGCATTGAAAAATAAGTGAAAGTTGGACATCATAGGATGTATAGAAAAGCTTTAACAGGTCCTAAAGACAGTGTACCACTTATGTATGCGAGATGCCACCCACAGGATTCTTTCACGGCGAGAGCATCAGTGTTGATTTGTGAATGAATGTGTTTATGCTCACAATTTTCGATTAAAATAAGGATGCATCTGTGTCATTAAAATCATATTTGTGCGCGGTGAGCAAATTCAACAAGTTGTTTTTCTTAATAACTTGTGATGACTGGAAAAGCTTCTTTTGCCAGCTGAATTTTCTTAATTTTGTTGTCTACACGCATTTATACAAGGTGGCGCAAAAGAAGTCATCCGATGTTGTTTGGCTCTTATTTTTTTTCTAAATGAAATTCCAAAATTGACCAAAAATGACCAAAATTCGTTGCAGGGACCGCCGGCTCACTTCGACGTCCTCGGCTACAGCGGCGATATTTTCGGCAGAACGGGCGCTCCGGGGCTGGCCACTCTTGGCAACGTCTCGTGTGGTCCCATACTCTTCAAGATTAGTGGCTAAACGGCGCAGTGTTTGCGCAGTTGGTGTCGGACGGCCGGGAAATCGGCGACGGAATTCGCGCTGCGCCGAATTGTTACGCAAAAAAAATAGACACAATTATTCCGCGTTCTTGGGGAGTGTATCGCTCCATGGCTTATTCACTTGTATTCTGTATCTGTCTAGTCCACAAATGTCAAAACAGATTTGATATTGGCGGCCATTTACAAAAATGAGAGCATCTTCCAATAGGGTGATTTCTTTTGCGCCACCTTGTAATTGTATGCACTTTGTTTTTATTATAAAGTGGACATTATTTAAGAACAGCAAGTAAATTAAAATGGATTTGCAAAACAACTATAAACATTCGAGCGGCATTAATATTGACTGGAGTGATGCCTTCACCCTCGACTTAATAAAAGCCATGGAAAAGACGGAATGCCTCTGGAAATTTTCAAGAGTGGGACAAGGCAAACTCAATGCAAGAAATACCAGCTGGAATACCATAGCAGACCAACTACAGATTACCAAGAAAGAGGCAGTTTACAAGTGGAAAGTTTTGCGCAGCACTTATCGCGTAAGTATTTATTCCCGTGAAGGAGCTGTCAGCAGCTACAGCCCCATTGGTACGACGCCATTTGTAATGATCGTAAGCTTGGTTGCTAACCGAAGCTGCAGGTTCCATGCATTTATTAATTCAAATTTAGGCATTTACATTACATTGCGGCTTGAAGCAAAACGTGGCTGTAATGGCACTATCATTAAGCATCGTTTTCGATTCTTTGAGGCTATGTCCTTTCTGCAGCCTTTCATAAAAGAAAGAGAGACGGTAAAGTATTATTCATATATATAGTATTCCATGTAAGTAGGCCGTGCTTTATGAAAAAATATTTATTGCAATCGCACAAAGTTGGACAGTATTTAATCTTGGTAGAAAAGAATTTTTTGCGAACTCACGCCATTATCCCATAATAAGCATTTCATATACCACGCACATGTTGCTTTTAATTCAAATTATATCTATACTATATGTAACTTGTGCGTTGCCTTGAAATTATAATTGATTAATTTATGATTGATAACTTTAGGTTAGCTTCGTTCGGTAAGAATTTTGGTAATGGCCATTAAAAATATTTATTAATGTTTTAAGCAAAAATATTGCTCAACACTTTCCTTGAAAAGGAACCTTGATAGACTCTCTTTTTGCCAAATTTATCAGCAGCAACAATCGGGTCTATACATATAGCTAAATTATAGCTAGTTGAAACAATTAAGGATTTGACCCCGTAGAATTACGGGGCTTACACCCACGAAAAAATGTTACGCACCGTTTTACTCTGCATGTATGGTAAAAAATAATATACATAAAACAAAATTTTCTTTTTATAGACATGTTAAAAAATATAACTCTTTATTTTTATTAGAACCCATCCTTATCGCCATATTCATATAAAAGAAGCTTCGAGCCCGCAAGCTTTCGATCATTTACTCCGGAGCGTTCTGAAGAGTTAATGTTGACAGACAACTGCACTCCGACGTCATTGTCAATCACAAATAAAGCACAAGAACATGAATTAAAGATGTCAGCTCCTGATGCTATGGCTAATGTAACTAAACCCGAACGTGACCTTTGGGACTCTTATGGAGATTACGTTGCAGCCAGTGCACGAGAATTGGAAAATGTTTATCCAGATTGGGCAATGAAGTTAAAAATTGAAATACAGCAACTCATTCAAAAACAACAACACATGGCATTGGAAAGGATGTTTCAGCGAGAGGCAGTGTAAACTATCTATGTATTAAGATTTGTTATTTGTTAGCTGATGTCAATAAAAATCAATTTAAAAGATTTTTATTTACATTCATTTTTCAAACAATAAAATGTGTAACATATAACGTACAAAATTTGGCAACCATAGTTAAGAAAGATTATTGTCAGTTGTAATCGAAAACTATACACTTTTCGGATCAATTAGATCTTGAAACTGGACGTATTTTTATTTTTCATTAGACAACTGTGGTATATTTTTTTATTATGTCTCGAGATTCTAGACTCTAGAAGCTTCTTAACAATATACATATATGGTGAACGTTAAAGTCGGGTGTGCACGATTTTGAGATACACTGTACCATCATAACTAAAAAAATTGGCATAATACTTTTGACTGGCGAATTTAGGTAAGACACCTTTATAAATAAAGAAATTAATTATGGTCTTATAGCATCTTTGGGGCCATATGATATACTACCGATTTTGGTAAAGTTTAACCACACTGCTTGGGAACTCTAAAAAAAAACTTCCAAATGGGAGCTACAGAACATAAATATAGCGCCGATATTGAAAAAATGAAATATATTTGGATCTAATCGATTAGATCTTTGAGATCTAGGCAATTATAACGATGGACCTTTCTATTTTTAAGAGGTTTCTGGTTCAAAAAAATTTTAATTTGAGAATCATGCAAAGTATTTTTTTTTTCTCAAAATCCGGCAAACGCATAAACATATCCATTTTTTAAATCTAAACACAAAATCGATAATGCGAAAAATTTTGTTTGTTCTTATACGTGGAAATTTGGTACGTACACCTAAAACTGACGGTAAAGATTATAAAAAATGTAAATTAAAATTTTTTTTTTTTTTGTGTTTATTTTTTTTTTTTTTATTTAGTGTTTTCTTTAATTCTAATAAACAAGAAGCTTTATGAGATATTATTTATACAGTGTCTCTATCGAGATCTCGAGTATACTTCAATATTTATAATTATTATCTAATGAAAGGAATCTGATAATTATAATAACATAATATAATGTATAAATATATTGACATTCGCATGAAAAAATTTACAAAAACATGAGTCTAATATTTGTTATTTATAAAATAAGAAATGTTGGAATCAAGTTCCGTTTATATCTACAACCACCAGAATTTGTTGTTGTTTAAGATAGCATCGTTTTGCGCGATGCTCGTACTAAATCTGAGATTTGGTTCTTGGTTAAT
The DNA here is from genome assembly GCA_949987675.1 of Chymomyza fuscimana. Taxonomy (NCBI): domain Eukaryota; kingdom Metazoa; phylum Arthropoda; class Insecta; order Diptera; family Drosophilidae; genus Chymomyza; species Chymomyza fuscimana. The sequence goes on from OX465089.1 coordinate 40,785,252, forward strand.
TTGGATTTTTTTATCAGTTGCTCTTCTATATTGATGATAGAATATAGGGATTCCGTTTTGGCTTTGAATTAAACCCCGAGAATCTAAAGCAATGAACGCTTCAGGAGGGGGAAAACCGTTTTCTAGGCTTCTCAGAAGGTATTCCTCATTGGTATAGTATGGCGCTTTGATGAGATTGTTTTCTTGTTCAGATGTGCATTGAAGAATATGTTGCCTAATAAGTTTTATAATATGGTTGTCAATTCTGCTTATCTTGGTTGAGTTATATAGCACCTTATTTGATATGAACTTTATATAATCGCTTTTAGGGTCCCTGAAGCACATAGTGCAAGCTCTCAAGCATGATCTTTCAAATACTCTTATGCGTTCCATGTAAGACGGCGAGATATTAAACCAGATTGGGCAGCCATAGGTTATAATAGGACGAACTAGTGTTTTGTACATAATTATTTTTGTTTTTTCCATTATCGATCTTGAATAAAATAGTTTTTTATAAGCGAAAAAAGCTTTTTTGGCTTTGGCGATTTGGGTGTTTATATGCTCATTAAAATACAAAAAATTATCCAAATAAATGCCCAGGTACTTGACAGTTTTCTTATTAGGAACTGGCTCTCTTGAGTGGTGAGGAAAAATTCCAAATTCTTTCCAGTGTTTTCTTATACTCGCATTGCATTTTGCCACTGCGGGTCGAAATAGAATAGTTTCACATTTTGAGTTGTTTAATTTAAGATTCCAGTTTTCTGTGTATGTTTCAATGGCATTGAAGTCTTTTTGAAGATTTTCATTTATTTCTCTAATAGAATTCTCCGACCTGTATATAATAATATCGTCAGCGAACGCAATTATATTGTCTATTTTTCTGATCAGATCCAGAATAAATATATTAAATAATACTGGCGAGTTAACTGTTCCTTGTTGAAGACCATTTTGCATGAAAAATTTATTGGAGCTATTGGTGCTCCCGATGCCAGTTCGAAATTCTTTGTTGGCTATCATGTTGTAAATAATAATGACCATGTGTGTAGGGAAGTTGTAGTTTCTCAGCTTGTGTACTAATCCTTTTATCCAAACGGTGTCAAAAGCTTTCTGCAAGTCGATTAAACAGGCTCCAGTGCTTTTTTGGTTGTTTTGTCCCCATTGTATCTCTGATATTAAAAGATGGATTGCATGTATCGTTGAGTGTTTATATTTGAAACCGAAATTGAAATGGTTGATATGGTGCAATTGTAGTGATCCTTGATGAGCTTAAATTCCAAGGGTGATGCAGATTGTCCTGAAACGTGATTTTTTGGAAAAAATATTATTTTTATATTTATTTTAAATATTTCCTTTAAACATTGAACAAAGTTCAACAGGTACCAATAAAGGATATTACCAAAATAATATTATCCTCTTTTGTCTGTAAGTAAGATTGGAGCTGGATCTGATCTGAGATCTATTAGCGATCTAAAATGAATTGCAAGAAACTGCAGCAAAGACTTGTTTACAAAATGGAACCTAGCTATTAATTGAAAGCTAAGTACATGCTTTGTACTTATCATCAATTTTGATAGTAGTTTATTTAAGTACAAAATCTGCACTTGAAAGAACTTTGAAAAAGTAGCTGCATTCCATATCACAAAAAAAAATTGAATATGTGTGTTCGTTGCCTTTTTAAATTGAATACACCCAATAAAGTGGCTAATCGGTGTCAGATTATTTATTGGCAATAACTTGTAGAAACTGAGTTACAGATAATTAATTAGGTCACAAACATTATTAATTATAGGGTATAGAGTAGTCGACTAAGCTGCGGCAGAGTTTTTAGCAAAGTTTTATCTAACACGAACAACATTGTTTGTTAGATCATTTCTGGGTGGATTCCCTTCGCGTGTTACCCGGACTACATCAACTTGTGTTGTTATGCTTTATTATTAATCAATATGTTTGAGAGTTGAGCAAAAAGAAAAAAAATTTGTTGTGCACCCAGAGTTCTAATTTTGTACGATTATCTATGGGTTGTTGTGTGTGATGTTTGTCAAGTTAAAAAAATAACAAACAATAGAATCAACCCAGTCAACTTTATCTATCAGCTGCATGCCGAATGATATGACACAATACAAAATGGAACTAACATTCAACAAAACTTGGATTCTTACAGGTTGTCACATTGCATGTAAGTGGAGCTACGTGACTCGGATTTACGTTTACAAAGTTTATGAGAACCTTAGAATCATAGTAATCTTTTTGTCCTAGGGACGAGCCTCTCTACTTTATGAGTACAGTTTATAATACCACAAGGTGTATTTAATAAGGTAAAGAAATTTCTATGCTATTTGGGCGATTCTTTTACAAATCAAACGGATTTGGGGGAAACCAAATTTTTCATATTTTTAAATATTTTGTAAAACTTCTATAAAGTACACGTCTTTTAGGGTTTTGCGGGAACCATTTTTTTTATTTGTATGTATAAAAAAGACATATATTTGTGATACCATAACTCGACTACGGACTGCCATACAAAAACAAAATTTCAAATAATTTTCTCCCTAGACCAAATTTATCAAGTATCAAGGAAATTTAAAATTTGTTTAAATGCTTTGAATTTTTTTTTCATTTTAAATACAGCTAATTAATTTTTCCAGTTTAATCGATTTTTATACCCTTTACTTTAAGTTTGTATGATATAGAGATGGAGACACCGGAGCTCCAGGAAGACAAAATAAATTGATCTACTTATGAAAATTGAATCCGGACTGGTGGATTTAAGCTGCGCGCGTTGTCCCAACTTAAGAAACAAAAGTAGCGATTCGGTTTACGCGCGCAGTTTAATCCAGTCCGGATTAAATATTGATCGTTAGGTATACAAATCCGCCCTTCCGCCATGCCTCCTGTCTATCGCAAGTAACTTCGAAATAAATATATTAAACGCTAAATATATTACGATGTATGCAATATTATTTATTTGAAACCAAACCAAAAATGCTGACCTGTGGACTCGCTGCAACCAGATACCGATGCGCCTTGAAATCCTGAAAAGGAAATAGGGCTGGCTTGAGCACGTGCTAAGAAGAGACCCAATCGACATCACCCGCAGCGCCATCGACTGGAACCCTCAAGGCAGCCGTCGCAGGGGCAGACCTGCATTGACCTGGAGGAGGAATCTGGAAGCTGACGTATTCAGAACTAAAAAAACTTGGAGCGAAGTCAAGAGGTTGGCGCATGACAGAGGGAAATGGAGGAACCTCGTTGCGGCCCTTTGCTCCCCCACGGAGCCATACTATCATATATATATATGTATATAAATATCACGTGACATTTGACATTGATTTTAAAATTTCTCCCCAAAATTCTCTTTGTTTTTTGTCCCCAAAAATAGCACATGTGTCAAGCTCTATGTCAACTTTCCAAAAATAAAAATTCTGCCCATACAAAATTTAACCACCACACATATTCCTCCGAGACTTCCAAAATCACCTATGTTCACTTGGCACGCTTACGTTGCCAAAAAAAAACCAGATATTTCTTAAATTAAAAAATGTAATTCTTAATTCTTTTTCAGTAGAAAAAGCTTAAAGCTTTCAGAACAATAGAAGCTGTGTTTCTTAGTTATATAAGATTTAACTCTAGGACAGTGGTGGGCAGTTTCTCAATTTGCATAATTCGCGAGGATAGGGCACCAAAATCTGCCGCAGCGCAGTCGGCTCATACTCGGTCCAAGTGTGTGAAATCTCTCTCTCGTTTTTGCTTGATTGCGGTTCTTGCTCTCTCGTGCGTTTTTGCTTACTCCGCTGCTTACTCACACAAAGGAATGTTTGTTTGTATGAGTTTTGCCCACCACTGCTAATGGCAGAGGCAGATACCGAGTACATTGGTCAGCTATCGATTGACGCCAGGACAGCAACTGCAAAGCAAAAATTTTAAAATACACACCTGTCTAGTGGCCATTGGATGTGAAGGAATTGGAATGGAGTGATGGTATTATTAGAAAAGCATCAAAAAAGACTATTCGAAAGAAAGCTTAGCGAACAGAGTCCCAGGAAAACTAACGCACTCTCTATAGTTGTATCCGTAAGTTAAATACGATCCGGTTTTAATGTGATAAAACCCAATTTGTGGGTTGTATAACTATTTAAATAAGTTGAAAATATCCTATTGGCTACGTGCATAACATACGGAAACAGGCCCTTGGAAGAGTTTTAAAAGTACGAGAAGAGACAAAAAGACGAGACAATTCAAGAGTTTTTAAAGTATCTCAAAGTCATCGAAAATTACGATGATGTTCACATGCGGGACTGTAGATCCGCGGGGGCAATTAACAAACAAACTAACAGATGGCTCACCTTATATATACGCAATTGAATAAATATAAGAAAATTTGTACAAGCCTCAGGGCGGCGTTTAAAATGATTTTTGTCTTTGTAGGGTATTCGACTAAGCCAAGAAAATGTGGTGTCACCGTTTCATAGAGTATTCTTAATTAGACAGACTTCAAGGGGATATCAGCAAGAGATGGTCTACTATCTAATAACTGAGTACGTTCCTATAAGTCCGTGCGAAGTTGTTGCGTTCGGCAAACAGTCTATCATTTCAACTACTGGAGCAAAACGAGATCTGGTCCTTTACGGTACTCGAATTGAAGTCACGATGCAAAGTCAAATTACTGACGTACCATTCGCATCCAGAAATAAGTTTGATTACCTTTAGCGGATTAACTTAGCAGCGGTACCCCAGTCATGAATATATTTACAGGTAGGCGTTATGATCTGCTGGCAGTGCCGAACTATACCATCTGAGGCCCGTGGCAAATTCTTTGGATGGGGCCTTATCCGTAAGAATCGTCACGTTGTACATAGTTCAATTTTGATAAACCAATTAAGTAGTTACCCAACACTAATAACACTAATAATAATTTAATTTTCAAGAGCATAGGTTTATACATTTACAATAAAATAACAATTTAATTTCAATAAGATATTTATTAAGAAAATTCTTTTCTCCGAGCTTTCTGTTCCGCAAAAGTATCTATAACATCATTAAGGTTTAAAGATCGGGCCATAGAATTTCAATAGACAGAATAGCCAAGTTACGATTCCTGTCTTGTCCCATAGAGTTTCTCAAATAGGTTTTTATTCATTTTAGTCTAACACCAGACTAGAGTGTATAGCGATTAACTTTGTATTTTACCTATTGGATTATTGCCTTAGTTTTAAGTAGGCTGATTGAAAATGATCGTTCAGCACTAGCTGTAGTCACAGGAATTTTGCAATGGAAAATTGTAGCTCTCCATCTTATTCTTGAGTGAAATATCTTCATTTCTTTCATCTGATTTGCAATTTAACAGAATTGTTTTGTTAGCGCTTTTGGGACTTCAACAAACCGAACTTTTAAGCAGAAACAGCATCATAACGTCCTGCCCATCTAGTAGGGTTTAATGTTTTTATTGTTATTGAAGTTGAAGACTCCCTTCCTTTATTAGATATAAAACTTGATAAAATATTCCATCTTTTGATAATATGCCCAAAAAAATTATAAATTTGTTGAACTGTATCAAAAAAATGTTGCATATCAATAACCTCTCTTACTGCATCATTAAGTACTAGATTTAAGTTATGAGCAGCACAGTGAACATATAAGGCATTTGGTTCGATATCTTTTATGAGTTTTTTAACTCCACCATAAGTTCCTTTCATTGTGTTAGCACCATCATATCCTTGTCCTCGACAATAGGAATATTCTTGTCATTTATGGATTTAATAATTTGCTTGGACATTGCTAAGTCAGTTTGATACTACAAATACAAATCAAACAAAGATTGCGCAGTAGAGCCCTCCGTAAATAAAAAAATAGCAAATCCGGGATTCCCCTAACATAGCCTTGCTAGCTCGCCCCAGCATCAGCGCCATGAAAAAAGTACTTTCTTGGTTAACAAAATGAGGGAATTCCCCGACCGTCAATGCTCGCCCGGGCTACCAACGTATCGCGACAAAAAATGAAGCAACCAATGGATGCGTTCTAAAATTGATCAACATCTTTTTGTTTAGGATCCCTTCAGTTCAGCTCAGGCCTGAATTAGTCATGAAATCACTTAATTTAACACATGCGTGTTCTAAGCGTTCAGGCGTGAAGCTTAGCCGTACCAATCAATGAATTCACTGCTGATTGACTTTGAAAAGTTATGCCTGAAATCACTGTGAATTTTTTAAAAAATCTTTCATGAATTCAGTGCTGTTTTATTTTTAAAAGTCAGGTCTGAAATCACAAGTGAGTAAATAACACACTGGAACAAATATTCGTCAAACATTTTTAAGAAAATTTTATTATCAATTTTATTTTTTTACTTACCGAGTAAAGGGATATAAAATTGCTTAAATCCTTTCAAGGCAGTCATTTTTTGCACGTCGTCACTGTTGGCGCCCATGACAAAGGCATCAATTGATTTTTTTCGTCTTCCTTACAAATACGTCAACCTTTTTTTTTCTACTTCCTTTCTTCAGTTAGCCGAAACTTGGGCAGTTGTCTTTTGCTCCACATTGTTAATATCTTTAATATTATTTTTTAAAGAAAAATAATGCTTTAAATAATAATATTTAATAAATATAATACTTACCTAGAAAATAGAATTTTCACAACACCTGCACAAAAAAACCTTTTTCTTTGTCTAATAAATAATAATAAATAATAATAAAAGAAATCGTCAGAACCTAGTTGTTCTGGTGCAGCATTAACGATTTCGTCAAACACGAGTGACCACAACTAACGAAATGTCTAACAAAAAGAGCTAGATGAGCAATGGGCCTGGGCACCCCTGATGTAGACTGTTAAAATAACTTAATTATTTTTTATTTATTATTGAAAATGTTGATTCATTTATGTATGAAGTGCAGAATATTAAATGAAATTGTTAGCCATGGTTTATATTATATTTAATTCGTTTTTGAATTAACAAAATGCGTTGATTTCCAATATTGAAATATATATCATTGTGACATCATCAGCATTTAATCATTTATTTCTCTCAGTGCACACATAATACAAAGTTAAACTGAGTGATAGTTTTGCTCTCTGCTGTGCTCAAATTGACGACTTCGGCTAGCTTCGGCCTCGTGTCTGTGTAAATGCACAAAGTAAAAGTGCCCGTTTGGGCTATGGGCTGTCCAGCTCTGTTATAGAGTCGATATCGCATCATATCGCATCCATGATGCAAAATATTTTACAAGGTGGCGCAAACTAGTGCGCGAATTTGGCTGCGCAGAAAACATGCCGGATCGGGCTCACTTTTTGTATAGTAGCTATGTGAAATAGTGGACCAATTTTGATCAAATTTATGTCAGTTTAATTTAGTGTCAGTCTTTATGTTTGTGTAAAGTTTAATCAATATTGGTCCACTATTTCACATAGCTACCATACCAAAAGTGAGCCCGCTCTCTTTTGAGAGAGACACGAATAGCGGACCTGTACATTGCGTGACCTTCTTATTGTTGGATCATGTATCGCATCCGTTTTAATGAGGCGCTCACGGTATGCAAGTCGCTTGTCCAAGCTGTCCTAACGATGTAATTTTAAATGATTTTTATTTATTTATTTAACAAAAACCAATAACCTCAAAATCAAAACAAATTTTTTTGTCACTACGCAATATGTTATAATATCTGTCCATTTTACACGTGAAAATTGTTTGAATTTGGAAAAGAATTACCCATAACTACCCACAATTTGTGTATTCGACAATTTCCCATAAATAATGCTTAAGTAGGTATATCGACGCCCATACTTAAAATGCCTTGCAATGCACAACATTATCGAAAGGTATCGCTTAGATTAGGTATTATTTGGTGATTAGCACCACCTGCAGGCCGTGCCCCGTTCCTAGTACTTTTGTCCAACCAAATTAGCTGTGGCAGATTGAAATCGTTTCGGTTTAAAAATTTATAGAGCTCTACCAAAATCTTGATTTATATAACATAAACACATGTATTTGGCTCTTTACGATAGCTAGTACTCACTTGTTTTTGGACTTCTCAGGTTGTTACTCTCTATGGAAAATACATATGCATTCACATTTAGTTGCTGTCGTAGCTTCAAAGCCGTTGGATTTAACACGTCTCGTGACATTTTTGGTAAATTTTTTTTTTAAATCAAAGTCGATCTACTATTGTTATAGTTATCAAAAAGTCTCTTATTGTAATACTATTGATACCTAGAGTGATACTCGGAAATGAATGGCGACTTGTTTATTCGGTGCGTTGCTTCTACGTAGACATGTGGTATTTATGGCTTAAATTCCATGTATTGTTTGTTAAAATATATTGTTGTATTACCATTGCAATTGAAATTCCAGACAAATGTGTACTATACTGTACTAGTTTGTATATAGTACATATATCACTCAATTTATTGCAAAGAAAAACAAATTAGTCAAATTATTGTGAAATGTCCAAAAGTTGATAGCGATAAGGAAATGCACTCTGTTGCCTTCCCAACTATTTCTACAAAGTACTTAAATGTAGAGTATACCTTTAGATATAACTACACTTTGTTGACACGTTTTAATATCGTGCATCAAATCTGTATTAATACCTATCAAAAATTGTGTCATAAAAATTGTGAGCTCGGTAAATATTACACTTTGAAGGAAAGTTTTACCTACAGATAATAATTATTCCATTTGCTATGTGGGACAAAACCTTACCCATAAGTCTTTTGACTTTGATTTCAATCCAGACACAATCCAAACAAACAAATAAAGTAATTGACTTTTATGGCCAATAGGTAGTAGGAATTGTTTTTATATTTCTTGTGTGTCAACTTTAAAGTCAAGTCATCGAAATGATACTGAGGCATAGGGTTGCGCAAACGGTTTAAAATCTTTTTGTGAAAGTGTTTTGGACTGACTTTAATTGCATAGAAATATTTCAACAGTTTTAGAAACCCTTCCTAATCATTAATGCCCAACTACAAAAGATATGCACTGTACTTATTTTACGTACACTTAGGTTGTTCTTCGTCGAAGCGACTACGATCGTTTTTTTATTAGTATAAATTAGCTCACTCACTACAAAAAAAAAAAACACAAATTGTTTTTTATAATTTTTTTTATTTATTAAAATATAAAAAATTTCTATTCAATCAACTTCATTTTTTTTTTGACGTTTTTTCCAAAAAAATTTTTTTATGAATTATAAAAGTTGGTAAATTGGGTTAGACTTTACTTAAATTTTAAGCATTGGGTAATATTTATTTTCTGTTGATATTCTCAATATTATTAGTCAAAATTGTTTGGAGGTGTAGATGATTTATCAGATTCATCTTAGCAAGCGCAGAATGCAAATTTTTCATAAAAATTAATATATGAATTAATAAAAGTCATATTTAAAATGCAATAAAACAGAGACATTGGCCGACGATTTGTCTTACAACAGCAATTCAATGTATTTGATCAAATGTATCAACAGCTCCCTTCCAAAATGAAAGAAAAAATCATCTGAAAAACTGTCGGAAAACACATCATGTTTCAGTTCATTTTCGTTTGCTTGTTTGCAAAGCCGTGTACATCTTCTTCAACCAGATTTGAATTTCTTCATCACGTAGAAATTGATGCTCATTGTTATATAGGGTGGGCCATCTGTTAGTTTGGTTGTTAAACACTCATAATTCGGAACATACCCGTCCCAAGTGGATGCTCTTGGACATATGTCAAATTCGAAACTACTCAATTTTAGTCATGGATCGCTTAACAACCGAACAACGCGTAAAAGTGGTACAGGCGTAACATGAAAATGGTCGTTCAGTGAAAAAACATAGTTGAGGCCAGTGTCGATGAGTCGACGGGGACACTAGGACAAATTTGCTTCGAACTTCGCATGCGGATCTGCATTTACATGCTTACAACATTCAAATGACGTATTAATTGAAGCCCACAGATCATTATGGGATGGGAGAACAACCAGATGAGTTTTCGTCAAAAAAAAGTCATCGAAAATTGCAACGTTCGCATACGGGCTTGTACAGCCAGCCGCGGCGATCATTTGGTCGATATTTGTTTTTCATACACAAATGAGTAGTTTCAAACTTACATTTGGTATGTACGTTTGCCCAATTTTGTTGGAAAATATAGCAATAAAATGCAATTAACAAACAAACCAACAGATGGCTCGACCTATATTGAAGTTATAAACAAAAAAGACAAATCAAAGTGTATGACTTTAAGCACATTTTAAAAATCACACAAAAATTGTTCTTCGTCGAAACGACGACGAAGTTTTTGGGCACTCACATTTATACAAGGCTCAGTCAACTGCACGTGTGCACTCTTCAACAGCTTAGCAGCGACTAGAGTTGTACCAAAAATTAACCCAAAAAAAAAAAGCACAAACATGAAAAAATTGGCTTTGAAAAATTTTCGTCGACGAAGACTATCTAATTAGTGAATTTTACGATAAAAAAAAAAAAAATTGACATGAAAACTTGCTTATGGATCTACAGTTTAGTCTAGTTCTTGGTCTTTGATAGCTTAAACGTACAACATAGTGTCAAGGATCTGGCTAGGTTTGGACATAATAAAACGTCTCAAAAATCAACCATAGAAAAAAGCTCAAGCTTTCATATGCTTACTTCCTGATGCCAAAATCCCTAAGGGAAGGAAAATGCAACTAGCCCTGCTTTACCCCGCAATAACATTCCCCTTAATGTTGGCAAGTCATATTTTTTTGTAGGTAAGCTCCTGATCGACACGACCCTATCCCAATTTTTAGGCGAAATTGCTCTGCTCAGCGTACATAGTATAACACTTACGTCGCGTATAAGAATGAAAACTATGCAAAAAAAAACCGATTTGTCCCATTGTACCTCGGTCTTTGCGAAGCTCTTTTTTGTTTACGCACACAGGCACAAAAAGTACATTAGTAGTTTTTCCCACCGCTGCTTTAAACCATTAAATGCCTGTGCCTGTTTTTGTTATCACTTTCACTAAAATTATGTGAAATCGTTTTTAAATGCACCTATAAATACAAAAAAATAACCAAGAAGGTAATTATTATAATAACATATAGAAATAGAATAAATATTTTGAACAATTGAGCATTGCAAACTTTTCAAGCAACCCTTCAGTTAAAGTCATATTTATCATCATTGCGTGTTCCATACAAAAGTTCAATGTGTTGATTCAAGAACATAAACAAAATCGAAAAAAAAAAAACGAGGTAGAGGAAAGTTGATTGGGGGTTTTGGCGGCATTGCCCAGCATAGCACAGATTGTCATTGTCATTATGTTGACATATCGGCGAAAGTTCTTGAACGCCCGTGAACTGCATCAACTAAAGCCACAGTAAAATCAGTCGAAAGAGTGCCGGACATTGGGATACTCTTTACATATTTACTTTTTCAAAAAAAAGTGCGGTAAGTTTTATATTGCTGTGTTGAGTTTTGAACAAAAATTGTCTGCGAGGGTATGGGTTTAAGGGTATGTTTTGAGAAAAAATTTGGAGAGTTTGTAATTGATGAATTTTTGCCCATATCTTATCAAGATAACCTTTAACCGCTCCAAGTTTTCAACGTCTATTATAAAGGTGAAACGAGGGAGCGATAGCTGTTATGCACGTATAATATGTATGTTTTGCTGTATTTAGTTTTTACGGTCTCTTAGAACTAGGTGTTCATACGAACACACGTACGAAAAAACAAAAGAACGTAGCTCTAACGTTACCCAAAGTTATTCTTCTGAAGTTTTATTCGATTTTGATAATTCTTCTTCTGCTTGGTAAAAAGATATACAACTGTGAAAATTTCGACCAGATGTCATATCGTGGAGGGAATATGTCGCAATGATTTTGCAATCTTCACCCGCTAGCTTCTATGATCATTTAAGGTGTTCAAAAAGAATTTTTAAGGGGTCTGAAAGTGATACAAATATTTGTCTATTTCATTTTTAAATTTTAAAGATTTCATTCATATACTCATAACGAGATACAAGATAACTCTGGAAAGTTACTCAGTTTCATAAAGTATTATAGTAAACCGCGAAATTCTCTTACAATTGCTCTTTGAGACTTAGGAGTTCAAAATTATTTTTGTGCCAAAAAACTTATTCTCTGTTACTGCACAAATCTACAATACCCTTGTACCTATGGATACAGGGTATAAGTATCTACAAAACATATCAGTGTACATATACACCTTGGCACACACATTTAGTTACCCAGTCAACGTTTTACGGCAATTATCAAGCATACTACAATGCAACATCACGCATACGCCCAGTTGGGATAGTTAACAGTTGCTGGGCGCTTTAGGCCATAATGTTGTGTCTGTCACCTTAAGCTGCTGCTAGCTGGATGGATAGCCTTTGAAAGCAAGATTTATTAGCCTGTACTGGGCTGTTGCTATTGTTTAAATATAGTCTGACAGTATCCAGGGGCTCCTTTTGTATTTTTTTTTTTTGGTGCTGTAAGTGTGATATAGTTATAGACAGACATTGCCTGGTTACAGCACCAAAGAATTCTACATATAATTGTGATAAGAGCATTTATTGGTGCTGGTATTTTAATTACATGTTATTGAAGTGTTTAGATTTAGTGTTTTTTATTATTTTGTTGTTGTTGTTTACCCGTTGCTTGACTTGTTTATAACGATATCAAGTACTATGTATAAATGCCGCTGCTATACTCTACACACTGAGTACACAAGGTACTATAATCCCGATTTGGACTGGCCTCTGAGCAGTTGCATTATATATAGAAGCTGATAATTTTACGAATGACACACCAAAGGCGCAAGGTGCAATTTGTTTTTCAGTTGCTAGCCAAGATTGCCACAGATTTATGCTAACTATCGGAAGCGCACAGGCCCCTATTTGGGGGTGTCAAAAGTAGCAGTTTTTTTCAATTCCAGCAGTTTCTTGGCAAATCAAAAACTTCAGCATTTGTAAAGAGAACATTTTCTTACAAAATTTACTCTTTAAGCATATGCCAAGAGCGAGTACCCAATCCACGTATATATTTTTATTATCTTATCGCAGATATTGTACATTCTTACTTTTGTACACCCCTACAAGCAATTAACAAACGATTCGAACTGCCATGATTACATACATACTTCGTACATTGGCTGACTGATATTTAAAATAACGCTCGGTCCCCATGGGCTTTCAGTGTTGTCAGACCATAAAACGAGGTTAGACGTATCCACGTTATGCGGCACTTTGTCCATATACAAGTGAAAATAAAATCAAAATACGCAAAACCTCAGACTGAGTGTAATCAAAATATAATAAAAGTGTGCCGCAACTTCCAAAAGTGAAATCTTATTCAAATTATATGATTTTTGACTATTAAGTGTAAATCCAAAAAGTGGAATATTTTTCAACATACATATACGTATACCTGGACTATAATATTAATATTTGCGCAGTTTGTGCAAAAAGTTACAAAATTGATATATTTTCAAATATGAAATTGAGGTGAGTTAAGCAAATCTCGTAGTTGCAAATAATTATTTGAAGAAATACAAGAGTGTTCAGGGCGTAACCTATGGAAATTCAGACAAAAAGTTTTTTAAAAAAAGTTACTTAGTTTTTTTCCAATTTTTTGAAATATTTTGAAACAGCTTATGGGTGACAAACTATTGACCTTGTGAAACTGTAACATGTGTGTGAGACATTTTATAGCTTTACGATTATTACATTTAAGATTAGAAGCTCTAGAACACGAGTGTTTTTACGATAATAACAAAGAAAAAAAAAAAAAATTATATATAAACTGTTGCCAAGTTCTAGACAAAGGTCAATAGCACTTACATTAGTTATAGGTATTCAGGCCAGGTGACTAACTAAAATCTAGAAAGTTATTACAATAGTAAAGATTAGAAATTGGGCAGCTAAAAAACTTGTAGGCTCGTCACAAAAGAATTGACTCAACACTGCTAGCTGTAAATTGCCAAATAAAAAAAGTCTACTGATATGCTCCGTTCCAGGAAATACAGCGAAGAGAGCGTTCAAAACTCTAACAGAGTAAAATTTTTGTGTATAAACCTCATGATTACGATCAGCACGGTGCCAGACCTCAAATATTATATAGAAAGCAAATGAGCGCCATCAATTAACGATGCCCAATGATTGATAAGTCTGCCTATATACTTACTAGCTAGCTATGACCATAGCTGCTATCTTGAGTGGCGGGCGCCTGAGCATGTCCGGAGAGAGCGCGGTCAGACGTAGTAGTTTGCTAGCCATTGGCAAATACATCTGCAACAACAATTTGCTATATATGTATTTTGCCAATCACCAATTAAAATTGCGTCCATAAATTTTTCAAAACTCATATACAAATACATACGGAACGCACCTGCCTTTTGGCCATTAATTTTTTTTGTGAATGATTTTTAACTTGTCGAACTGTCGAAATGCCAAACTGACACGATAAAAGTTTAAAACAAATCGCATTTATAATGTCAGCTTTTATAATAATAATAATATATGTATTTAAGATATGTACAGGTGCAAGTTCCAAAGTACGTTCTAAGGAATTCAAACTCGTAAAGTTGCGCGCGTGATAAAGTTAAAAATATTATATCTAAACTTCTTTTTGGTTGACTGCATACATCACTAATCAGTGTAATTTATCAGTTAACTATCGAGTAATAGATACATTGTAGAGCCAATTATTAGTTTGTAAAGAGAGGTGCAGCATGAAATACTCGTAAGATAAGTTTTACAAATAATCAAATGAGGTTTTTAGAAGAGATGTTGGCTAGGCATTTTTTTCATATGTTTCGCGGTACCACTCCTTATCAATGAATCATATAAAAAATGAAAAGTTTTTACAAATAAAGTGCATTACAAGAGATCTGATATCCCAGGTACCCGAACCAGCCACTTAAGTTATGCATTTAATCCTACCTAGTTTCGTCAATTCAAAATTTGGATCTTTAAAATTAAGGTAAAACTCTTCGTTTAGAAGATAGATTTGTAGATTTGAATACAAAAGTATTTTAAAATTGAACAAAATCAAAAGGAAGAAGTTAAGATGTTGAAATAAAATTCTATTTATAGAATAGATCTATAGCCTCTATTTTTTTTATTCTTAATAAATAGCCGATAGCCACCACAGGATCACTACACTACTCTCGACGGCCCTTCAGACATCTAGTTATTATGTTTTATGCAAACCCAAACAGTCACAGGAACTACTGTGCACAACCAAAAATTTCGCACCGAAATAGTACCAAATTCGAAAATTGACATAAATACTTTACTAGGAGGACTAGGCGTAGGACTTTAATCAATCAATCATACCATTCGGTATTTTCCAAAAATCTTTTGATTGCCAAATTTAGTTAGGATATATTCACAAACAAACAAAAAGCAAACGAATTATGCCCTGAAAACGATTTTTTGTAGTTCTATCAACCGAATTGGATTATTTCCATTTCCATTTTTGAACTTTGAGCGGGCATTGTAATTGAAATTTAAAATTTATTTGATACATAATTTTATTTTCAACAATTCCAATCTGGAAACCCTGACTCTACCATAAGTTTGATAGAAAATAAGATTTCATGGAAAAGCCGTACCAACTTATATAGCCAGGATTAGGAACCACGTCCCCCTCCCACAAATACCAAATCTCGGCTTAAGACTTACAACAGGGTCCCAAGGCATCCCTGAAAGTTTCATCAACTAAGTATTTTTTTCCAGCTGAAACTCTTCGTTTACAGTAGGCACTAATAGTACATTTAAATGATATAGTCAACCGATTTTAATACATATATGGGAACTCTAAAGAACTTCTAAACGCCAAATTTCGTTAAGATATATAGGCAAACAAACGAATTAAGCATCTAAAACTTTTAGATTTTTTGAGGTGCTCTATGATATAATATAACGCCGATATCAAAATACATAAATTATATATAATAAAAAAGCTTGTCTTCTTTAACATAATAAGGGATTTAATCTCTGAAAGTTTGGTTGCTCTAGCTTTTATCATCTGCGAGATCTTGTTGTTCATACAGACGGACAGACAGTCATGGAGGATCCCCCAAAATCCCATTCTCCTCCTACATACATTTTAGGCTTGCACAAACTTAATATACTCTTTGTACCTTGACGTACAGGGTATAAAAATTAAAGCTTCGTTGAATAAGGTAAATTAAAAAGTTTTTGAAATATATCGTGCTATATACAAGCTCTAATTAATAAATTTCCTATTAATGAGAATAATAGAAAGTGCAAAGTTTTTTGGGTAATAACCCAAGGTAGGATTGTTCTCTTTTGAGGTGAATATACACGACTTTTAAATCAACTTAACTTAAAAATTTCGAAATTTCTGAATAATCTTTTCGCTAAAAAATGTCACCAATATAAAGACTGTTCAAAAGCTTTTAAAATTTAAAAAATATAAATTTTTTGGCGTAGTATTTTTGTATTACTATAATCTCAACTAAGAATTAAAAAAGATTAGACATCATCTGGGGATGAGCGAACATTGTACTTTTAGCTGTTCTGGGTAGACTCTAGTCTGTCTTCTTTAGATTAAGAATTCAAACGTGTAGTCCATGCATGGTTTGTGTACATTTTGCAATAAATTACAAATAATAAACGAAAAAAAAGAATTTTTGAAATCTTATGCTTCAGGCTCATCTCTAATATTAAGCCATACTAGAAAGATCCACAAAAGTCAGATTGTTTGTCAAAACAATAATTAATTAATTAATGCTTGTACTTCTAAAATTAGCAATTATATAGTTATAAGAAAAAAAAAAAAAAAAACCAAAAAACTGAGTCAGCTTTTTTCTTTGTACATATTATATATTAGCTACTGTGCATATAAGAAGTTGTCAGGCGTTGTTTTATCTATTGCGTATTCGCACTGTGTGCTTTTAATTAAACAAACATACATTAGCTTGTTCTATAAATATATGCTAAATATTGGTATAGTATGTAGCTACTGGGATTTTTTTTAATTTAATAAACCATATCAGAGACATGGCTTAAGTAAACATTTGCTTATATACAATATATAACTTAGCTATGTGTAAAGCTAATGCCACTTGTTGGCCCTTTCCTTAGAAGTCATGGCTAAA
This sequence comes from Chymomyza fuscimana, assembly GCA_949987675.1. Taxonomy (NCBI): domain Eukaryota; kingdom Metazoa; phylum Arthropoda; class Insecta; order Diptera; family Drosophilidae; genus Chymomyza; species Chymomyza fuscimana. The sequence goes on from OX465089.1 coordinate 40,802,310, forward strand.
CAAATATGTTTTGTCTTTGGACCTAATCTTCTTACAGACTTTTGCGCTGTTTGCGCAGCCCCAAACAACAAAGAGAGGAGCTGCAAGTACACAACTACCCTGCCCAACATATGGAGCGGCAGCTCAAAGACGTAAAAACGATTTCTAAGGAACCCGTCAAAATACTACTACTCGGTACTGCAGAATCCGGCAAGACAACGATTATCAAACAAATGCGTATCTTGCACATAAATGGCTTCACAGATGAGTAAGTTTCCACTGCTGGTAGTCTCCACAAATGCAACAAAATCTTAACAAATGTGCTTATTTTTAATTTACAGCGAACGCCGTGAAAAGATACCAGAGATCTATCAAAATATACATGATTCCATAATCCAGCTGGTAAGACAAATGGAACTGTTGGGTCTGCGTTTTGGCAGCTGCACGAGTGAGCGCAGTGCGGCTTACATGTTGTCTTTAGATAGTCTAGCACCCGAGTACATGAATGAGGTAAGTGACGACGATGCTTGGAAAGTCAAGTAGTAATCCATCAATGGGCTGTTAGTTGTGACTATATCTTATCCAAAAAACGAAAAAAAAAAAAATAAAACTAAAGTGCTGCCATGGACGTACTTTATCAAACGACTTTGAAATGCTTGAGATTTGCGTCATTTGGCGCATGTGGGAAAAATGGGGTACGACTTACAGGGTGACCAGTTGGTTGATTCTGGCTGGATTAATTGACCAACAATTCTAAGTCGCTGGAAATGCCCAATTTGCTCCAACTTTTGACAGCTTCTGAAACATATCGATTGAAAAAATTATCATCACCATCTGGTCACCCTATAAAATATGGAACAGCAGTGGGCAGTTAGTTATCTTGCTGCAAGTCATTCGTTTAAGTTTTTATGGTATTTAAACAAGTGTTTTGTATTTGAAAATTTCGTCATTTACTCATAGGTATATACATACAGTATGTGTTTCCTTTGGCAAAGCTTCCGCCATAGCTGACACGAGTAGCTGCTGATTCATATGACTCGGGTCAATTTTAAATTTATTAAGTTTAATTAGTCAAGCGATAAGATAATCAAGTAGTTAAAAAATATATATGTATATACATATTTAGGGTTTATCCGTAGAAACAGCCCATTCAGTTTTAAAAGCCATATACACAGACTTATACAAACAACTAATTATCTTTTGGTATCTTTACAGGATTACTGCGATCACGTAGTTACATTGTGGAACGATGTGGGCATACGCAGCTGTTATGATCGCTCGAATGAGTTTCCACTATTGGACAGCGCCAAATAGTAAGTGATCTTGTTGCATTGCCAGCAGTTCAAAATACTTATCTTAACTTTATTTGTCTAGTTTTCTCGACAATTTTGCACGCATATCCGATGATGCCTATATACCCAGCACTGAGGATATTCTGCATAGCCGCAAGGTTACCACAGGAATCTCTGAAATCTCGTTTCGGGTGAAAATACCCAAAACACTGGGCGGTGGTGAGCAGGAAATTCGCATGTACGATGTTGGTGGCCAGCGGGATCAGCGCAACAAATGGATACAAGTTTTTGAGGGCTTACAGGCGTTGCTGTTTTTAATCTCCTGCAGTGAATTTGATCAAAATTTGCGAGAAGATCCTACACAAAATCGTCTGCAGGAAGCATTAAAGTTATTCCGCGGTGTCTGGCAGAACCGCTTTCTCGCCTCCACCGGCATGATTGTGTTTCTCAATAAGTTTGACATTATGGAGCGCAAAATACGCGCCGGCAAGCATATCGTCGATTATTTTCCGGAATTTGAAGAATTCTGCAAGCGACCACAGCAGGACAACTGCTTCGATGAGTGCGACTGGACCAAGATGTTCATCAAGCAGAAAATGATTGACATTACGGAGGAGCCGTTTAAGCGTAACTCTCGCAATCACATTGATTACTCGCAGCGGGATTGTTATTATCATTTTACGGTGGCCACCGATACACGCTGCATTCGTGATGTCTTCGGCGATGTACATCAAATGATACTGACAGAGAATTTGTCTGGTTCTAGTCTGCTTTAGACAACTCCAATGTAGAACATTCTCAGAAAAGGGTATCCCTTTACCAACTGTGATTTATTAGGTTATTAAGTATTTTGAAATATGAAATATGTAGATGTACGTAAATATGTAGTAGTTGTGTAAGCGAAAATAATCTAGTTTTTAAATTAATGTTAATACATAATGTATTATTATATGTCATATAATATGCATACAGATAGCGTGCATTTAAATATAAAAAAACACTACACACAAATTTTACTTGTCATGTTTTAAATGAAGGCACATCAGGGAATAAGCAAATAAGTCAAGGTTACTTTAAGTGATAAAACTATTTGCCAACTAGCATGAAAACGTAAATATTTGCGTTAAGCTGATTCATAAATTCAAGAGTCCGTAAAGTATGCCATGAAAACTAAAGATTCGTTATAAATTGTTAAATTCAAGTTACAGTATTCATTAAACCGTGCTGAGCATGATGATGGCTCACAAACTGTAAAGTTTAACCTCAGTTGGGTTTTTTAAGTGTGGTATTTTTTATAGTATTTTTGATGTGCAACGGTTATTTTGTGGCCATCGGTAGCGTAGTGGTAGCGTACATACTCGCTTTGCAACCCGATGGTCGGTGGTTCGATTTCCCGCAGAAGCATTGGTGCATTTACCTAGCAAACCAGGGTATAAGCACTCCCTGTCCTTTTCAATAGCTTTGCAGAAGCTATTAATACGCTGCAAAGTAGAAACAGATGCCCTCTGCATTTGTAGTAATTTTTTGTACAACATCTTGCAGCTGTTTGTAATCATTTCGTCCTCATTTTGATCAGACATAGGTCCTGACAGCCGTCCAAGCCCAACGTATAACTTTAAATTACAAATATTGTTACCTCGAATATGCGTTTTTTGTAGATACCTCAAATTAGAAGATTTATTCTATACAATGTGATTTTTGGCCTCAATTTCAATCAAATTAAATTTGATTAATCAAAATTATTATATGTAAATTCTCTTTCAAATAGGCATACATAACTTCTTAAAAATATGTAACAATATTTTTATTAAAAATAACTGATTTTTAAACTTTATTAGGTATAGTTAGTATATTTCAATTATTAGTTCCCGTGTTTGGTCACACTGTAGAGAGTGAAAATATTTTCTGTTAATAAACAGAACTCTCTCTGAAAAGCAAACAGAATCTCGCACTATTTATGTTAAGTTACAGTTCCAGTGGTTTGGCGCTGCCACTTTTTTTAAATGTGAAGCAATGAGTTAAGCTCTGTTGGCTAACAAAGTTAATCTGCAGCAGTTCTAAGCTATAATTTTAAATAAATTATACATATTTTTTGCTATTATGTGTTTGCTGATAATGCTAATGTGCCTTCCAATAGAGATAAATACATGCTTGCCACTTTGTTTATTTTACTCTTGCTGTTATTTAACATGCAACTAACAGCTGGCTCTCTAATGTTAAATGTAACACTGTTTTGTTTTCGTTCGCGTTTTTTGTAAGTTATTTATACGACGCTCATTTATCGAAATCTCGTCAGTCGGCCGGCGAGAAAATTTTTCGAATATTGCTGCGTTGTGCGTTGGACCTTCAATAAGAAATCATTTGGCAGCATATTGCAAAAAGTAAATACACATGTCTCTAAGCAATATTTATAAAAGTGTTAATAATATTTAAAGCCTGGTGTTGACACAAAGCCATTATTAAGTTAACTTAAATTTATATGTGTTTAATTTATGTTAGTGATTACGCATAGCGTTGATTGTGGTCGTCGTTGTCATCGTCGATGCTGCAGCAACAAAAACGTGGAAAACATGGCCAGGCCTCTTTGCATTGGCGATTTTAGTGTGTGTGGTGTTTTTTTACATTGTACTTTATCGATTACGTCGGCAAAAAGCGCACAGAGAAAGAGCAGATAAAAAAAGCAAGAAGATGAACATAAAACAAAAATCAAAATCGCGTGTTTTCAACAATCAGCGAAGCATAAGCGACAAAGCGCGTGTGTTGGTGATTAAGTTTTTATTTTGGTGTCTGCCTTAAAAAAGAAAACATAACTTAAAGTGTAATAAAACATAAGGTTATGAACAAAAATTTCACAAAAACAAAAAGAGAAAAAAAAATTATGAAAGCGACAAGGTTTTGCTAAAATGTTTGTCACCTCGTTGCGCGCTCTTTTCGTTGAGTGTAGCTAAACATATGAGTAAAACCGGATATATACCAATAAAAAAACCAAAAAAGAAAAAAACAAAACTTATGCCGCATGCTGCCCAAAAGTAAAGCTTACGAAAAATGAAATGAATTAAGCGCTGCGCGTGTTTGTGTACGTGAAAGAGAGTGAATGCGACGCAAGGTGCGGCAGCAGCCGCCGAAAATCAAGCTCAAGCTTTCTTCAGCAAGTTCTGTCTGTTGTTTTGTTTTTCATGTCTAAATATGTATATAGTTTGTATATAGCTCGCCGCCAATTTCACAAACTTATGTATATACTTAAAAAATATATACACATGTATATACATACGTCGACAGCAAAAGTGTCGCGTGTCTGGCATACAATTAGCCATTCAACTAATTTCTTCGGCCTGCCATGTTTATGTGTCTGACGCCAACCGCCAACTGCGAGCTGACGGCGCTGTTGTAGTTTTTGCATTTTACTTTATTAAGCTCCTGTTTTTTTTTTTTTCATCGGCTTATACTACGCTATGTATTTCTTGCACGAGACCTGCAAGATATAAATGCATGAATGAATAACTAAACAGAACTTTGACTGGCGTACGCTTATCTATTAGTTGGTAACATTGCAAAATGTGTCTCTCAAATGTAATAGTTGTTCATGGCTGCTGTGTATCTATGATCTATGAGTTGCAATTGTGTTCGTATAGGTACATATGTAAGTGTGGGCAGCAGCTACGCATTGTCACTTGCAGCTGGTGTGGAAAGCGGAAGCTCAGCTTGCGCCATTCATAAATGAAAATGTATATGTGTGTGCGTGTATGCGTTTGAGCTTGTGTGTATGTGTTGAGCTTTGTGAGCTCTGGCCCAGAGCCATAAAAGTTTTTTTTTGTTATTTTTTTTTTTTTTTTTGTAAAATCAATGCACTTGCTGTGGGTGGCTGGGATGCTGCATGTTGAAGGTCGATTAGACAACGCACCGTTGGCATTGACTACGCATGAGATATTTTAGTAGCGAAAAACTAAAGATGGCCGGGTTAAGCTGCTGATTCGTGTCACGTACGCTTAGGAAATTTCGCTTGTATTCCAGCTTTCCTCCACTGCAATATAGTTTAAAATATATAAATTAATGAAAAATAAGCAAAGATACTACCAAAGTGCTTATATTGTAGTATAAAAATACAAATTCAAAATCATATTAATGTGATAGTGACTAGTTAGGCGGTCTGCTCACTTTGTCTGGCATAAATGGTTAAGGTCAAGAATACACGTGTAATGACGTGAGCAACCTTAACAACGAGGTAAAAATGCCCGACCACGTACGGAAAGTAACCCGAATCAAAGTACATACTGTTTATTTTGCATACTCGTGACGTGAGCAACAAAAATCAGCTGTTTACAAGTGTCATATGGTTTGGTTCCCTTTAGTTAACAATTTTTGTAAGAAAAATTCTTTGCATTTAAATTGATAATAATATATATTTTCTTATCTGCAACTGCAAAGAAATTACAACTTCAATATTTACAAAATAATCTTTTGCCGGTTGTTTACAGACAGCTGTTTAGTTTCGTAACACACCAAAAACATTATAAAAAATATGGTCAACCTCTTAGATTTTAGAATATCTTACAACACTCTTTTGGGCAAGTATGCCATACTTATCGTAATAAAGGGTCTGCCTACTTATATCAGCATGCTATTGAGCATCATATTTTCTTCAAACTCCTTAGTTGAAGAAAGTTTATAAAAAATGTTATTATACTCATTATTCCATTACTTACTTATATTATAAGTTATACATTTTTATAAGCGTAGGCCAAAGCAACTGAAAATTATGCACACATAGCAATTTATTGGGTATTCACGCTTGCTATTGAGTGGAGAAGTTGCCACTTGCATGTTATAATAATTGAATATTTAATATTATTTATTATTAAGAGTTTAAACTCAACCCTGTACAACATCAAGCGTGAATACCCTATATATACATTACAGAATTAAAAAGCGAAAACACTAAAACGTGTAAGCAAATTAGACCATTATAAATTCTTTCAGTACAACTAACTATCCCATGATTGTCTATTTTTCGATAGTTGTTCTACATTCCATTTGTGGATAGAGCAATGTTTCCACAGAGTCCTGTTGTCAACGCTAGTTAAAATCGTCAGTCAGTTCTTTTTAGGTACATAGCTTCTTGTTAGTATTTTGCCCAGCATTGGTCAAGTTGGTAGTTTTTGTATAACTTGGCAAAACGCTATTTTTTTTAACTCTACCAACCAGTTGTAGACACTATGTTGGTAAAGGCTCGTTTAAAAAAAATAATATCCTTGCCCTTGGTAGCAACATTGAAAAACTCCCTTTTAAGCAGTTTTCAGTGTGACCTTGCTCTTTTTCTTAGTCGCGCACCCTGCGTTGGTCACTGGCGTCTCACTAACCCTCGCAAAAACAGCACTAGCCGTAGTTTTTTTTAAAACGGGCATTAAAGTGCGAAAAATTGAAAGAAAATATTTTTTTAAATGTTTGCTTAAGCGCAAAGCCATAGACTGTAAAAACCATAGAAAATAATTAATAAGAATTATATTGCATTATATGGACTACAGCTGTTTCAGCGAATAGGCACTAGAGCCATTGTAAACGCGTCATAAAATATGATCAATGACAATGACTCTTCCAAAGAAATGTATTGGGTTCGTTCAACTAAAATGTCCTTCGAGATCTTTCTTTAAGGCACAGTTGTGATAAATCGAATGCTACATTACTTATCAAAAGTAACCTGTTTATTAAAAAAAAAGTTGTATGCTACACTGGCATAAAATAATCCTCAGCTTATTTAGCAGAACATACAGCACATATATCCAAGTCTGCTGAAACCATTGGATAGTTGGAATATTAGCAATGCGAAGTATATAAGGGCCGTCCCAGAATACTAGTGTTGGTAATTGTTCGAAAACAAAATAAATAAAAAGGTGAAGAAAAAGTTCCTTTTTTGTTTTTTTTTACCACTATTACTTAAGAAAGTTCATCGTCATAGTTATCAAATGCAATACTTTTATTCGAAAAGTCTTAGTTCAACATAGGCTTACTTGGCACCATTATTACAAAAAATAACAATATCTGCAACTGAGAATCACCTTTGCAAAACAATTGAGAAGTAGAGACCACTCTCGCCAGACTAGCTTACCACTCTAAAAGACGCTAATCCTCTGCATTTTGCTTTACAACACTGAAACACTGCAGCCACATTGGCATGGTCAATTGGACTAACATCTTCTATGATTCGGTGCGTACGGATGAAAAAGCTGCTAAAACCATGCCCGTGAACCATCAACGAATAGAATAGATTGTCCATAGTATTGTCGGGACAATAAATATGAAAAAGTGGATACTCGTATTTTCACTTCAAATGCGCATATTTAATAATATGACAGAATATTTAAGTAAAAAATTCTTTTAGTTTTGTGCTAGGGCCATGTGCTTACTTTAGTAGCTTTTGTGGTTGCCATTAATATTTCACTTGTTTGTTGGATTCCCTGGGACATTCCATTGCTGCTAATAATAACTATTGATTTTTCGAATGCGTGCAAGCAGATTATAAAAATTAAAAAGTTAATTCTTCAATTATCATAGTAAGCATACGTATATAAATGTGGTGGAGTAAAGTACAATTTGAAATAACCAAGCCAAATTTTAAATATGAATATATATGTATATACAGTGGCTCACAGCTTAAATGAACCAACCAATTTTTAAAATTTAGGAGACTGTAATAAATAAAGTTAGAGATTTACTAATAAAATTTAAATGCAGATGTGTAAATTAAATAACAGTTGCACTATCGGTAAAAAAAAAATCATCACATTTTTCTTCCTTGAAAGAAGCAGAGGGGAAAACATGAATTGTGTATAAGAAATTAGGTCACAGCTTATTTGAACCAATTTTTTTTCGCATTTTCCTTGCGTTTATCATGTCATATGACGGTAATTTTCTTTGATTTGTCAACTTTCGTATGTTCTCACATTTTTATACGGAAGTTTGTTTGCGATTTAGAGTGATTTCTCCGGTCAAATATAAAACATATGCAATGGGCCGCTGTACTACAATAGAGCAAAGTGGGCTTGTTATTACGCATTTTAAGAATGGTCAATCTTCCCAACTCCACCGTTCAGCATATTATAATACGTTTTGTTCATGACAACGGAGTGCATAATAAAGGCCGAAAGGCCCCAAACAAAATTTTTACGCAAGCGGATGAAAGGATTATTGTCCGCAAAATGAAGGATATTAAAAAAATTTGTGTCCAAAAATTGCTACTGAGCTGAGTAAAGATTTGGCAATACAGTGCAGCCCAGAGTCGGTACCCAAAGGCCTTAGAACTCATGAATACGAAGGGCGAGTAGCCAGAAAAAAATCGTACATAAGCAAATGTGATCAGCAAAGCTGGCTTTCGTGTGCTAAGGACCACATAAATAAGGATGGAACCTTTTGGAATACATTGATATTTGCAGACGAGTCAAAATTCAACATATTTGGCTTGGACGGGATGACATATGCATCTAGAAAGCCCAGCATTGAGCTGCAGAAATTGAATTTAAAACCAAGTTTTAAACACGGAGCTGGCGGTGTGATGATTTGAGCCTGTATGTCTGCAACAGGTGTAGGAAATCTTGTTTTTATCGAAGGAAACATGGATTAGAATATGTCTCTCGATAAATTACAAAAAAATTTGCTCCAAAATGCGGATAGACTTGGAGGAAAGGGCAATTTAAGATTTTACCATGAAAATTATCACAGACACAAATCAGGTTTAGTGCAGTCCTGGTTGATCTGGAATAAATCCAACGTTATGGCACTACCCTCCCAATCGCCAGACATTATATGTGATTTAAAATATTTTTTTTAAATATTTTTGTTAGCACATGATAGCTATTACAAATATCTCTTCTGGCTTGGTTCATTTAAGCTGTGAGCCACTGTATATGTGAATCATTCGTTGAAATCAAATTGAATAATATTAATGTGGACCTACCTATATTACATTCTCTACTTTTTATATCAGTCCCTAGCTATAGATTTTCACTATTTATAATCAAATCTTGCAACATAGAAAATTAACACCAGATAAGTTTTATTAAAAGATCATGAATTCATCAGAGAATTCAACTCCGGATAGAGGAAAGGGTTTATTATAGTCAAATGTAGCCGTTTCACTTTTTCTTATTATTAAAGCTTTTATCCGATTTTCACAATTTGTAATAGACGTGATACAATAATGTTTCGGACGCCTTTTTAAAGTATATATACTAAAATGATCCAATTAAGAATAAATTTAATAATAATATTAATTTTAATGTGGGTCGCTAAGGCCACAATGAACATTGTATCTTAACAAAATTAGACGCAAATGAGTCAGTACTGGTACCTATACCCGCTTTAATATATGCTGAAAACTTAATTAAACACACAATTTCTTATATTTTCAACAGATAAACCCTACCAACTGAATACACCAAACTTCAGATAACTTTGAAACCACCCAATCTGTAAAGACAGCTACAAAATTCACATTCTAACGCACCACACTAGATAAAGAAGACAGCCAACAATATGATCAACATGGATATAAGTGTCACGCCCAATTATTCATATATCTTTGATTTTGAGAACGACTTTATACATCAGCGCACACGAAAATGGATGGTCGAGAATTGGACTTGGGTGTTCTACTACTGTGGCATCTATATGTTGGTCATATTTGGCGGTCAGCACTTTATGCTAAATCGGCCGAGGTGAGTCTTGAGTCTTTCAACATATCTTCATTCGTTTTACTATTATACCTATTTACTGACTTTCCCATATAGTTCATTGTATGGCTATGATACTTTTATTTAGCTTTTTAATTTATAAATTTAATACACATGTTTAATTCAAATGTGAATTTCGCTTGCTTGCATAATGGAAGCTCCATGATGTGGGGCAGCTTATTTTTATTTTTTTTTTTATTATGTTTTATTTTAACATTTTGCCTTGTGCATAATTCTGAAGCATGACATTGACAATGGTTGTCTGTCTGTCTGTCGATCCGTCCGTTTGTTTGCTTTAAGCACATATTGCTTGGAAACCTTGAACCCAGTTTGTGTCTCTGTCGCCGAGAAGTGTACTCATACTGGTGTATTTTTTTTTGCGTCTATATTCTTTCAAGTTAGCCATTGTATAGTATAAGTGTGGACTGCTTTCACTCGATAAATATTATTTCGTTTTGGGTTCTAGCTCTTAAACTAATTGTAGCAAAATTTTTTTCTTCTTAAAATGTTTAGATTATTATGTGGTTTTATAAACTTAAAGCTTAATTTTTTGACTACAAATAGGCTTACGGAATAAATAATAACTTAAAGAAAATGAATGATTAGCTATTTTGGTAGTTCGTTGTTTAGAAAGTGTTGCAAGCCTCAATACATTAAAAAATATGGAAAATATTAAAGTCCATCGCGGTCGATTTGGGAGAGCATCGTCCGAGTAACTTTATATATCTCCGAAAAAATACAGTCTTGGACTCGAACCAACGTATTCAAGTTTTAAGGCAATGATTGACTCTATCTAATTAGCCCATAATTGCCTAAAAGTAAATTCTAAAAAATTAAAAAAAAAAAAACCCTTATGTTTTACTTTGCAACTGAGGCTATTCAAACACTGGCCACAAAAACACTCATATTTTTATGGCCCCATCGGACATCATCATGTTTGATGATGGTACTAATTGAAAGAATACAAACACTATTACTTTGAAAGTATTGAAATTGTATTTAGGAGTGAAAGGTTCTGACCTGCCTGCACTTATAACTTATTATAAGTTATAAGGAGTCCTAATGCCAAGTTTGGTTATAGTACTAACTCTTAAAATATCTAAAATCTATGCGTTTTTACGGACGGATATGTCTACACTAATTTCTTCACTCCGTCTGACCATACTGAAGGTAACCTTTTAGGATCTCCGGCGTCTCATTTTTAACAAATTTTTGTGGGGTCAGAATTGGATACAAAGATATTATATAACCCTAGACCTGTCCTTCAGCTTACCCATGCCGTAATTCTTAAAACACACAAAATTAAAATATATTAAAAATATTTTAAATTGGTTTAAAATGATTAACTATTTATTTCTTAAACAATTATAATAAATATTAAAATTTTATATGTATGTTTTAAAATGCTGCATTTAAAGGACTCGGTTTGGCGGAGATATGACCAAAACCGAATTCGATTTATACAGCGGCTATATAATATATGTGTCTTCCTTAAAAATTTTTAAATATCAGACTTGGTTGAGATAGAATTATAAATGATGGAGATCCCATTTCGGATTATACGACAGCTATATAATAGTAATAGTTGTACGATTCTTACTCAACTCGGAACGTATAACTATCTACTTAAACTGTTTCTAAATATTTTAGAAGATATATATTTTCTGTCTTTGGTCGATATGACCACCAGTGTGCTTGCAAGGTACCCATACGCGGACTATCAGAGCTATTCTCTCAAAGATTAATTTCATGAAATGAATACTTTTTCTAAAACTTATTTACATAGATTACCCTAAGCGAACTTTAATAAAGATCTTGCCCTGTGCTACTACGATTGCCTAGCCTATACATCTTTCGAGAGAGTGAAACACCCACGCTACTCAAGCTGCTACATATGGTCACAAAATGTTGTTAATCGTATATATATGTGCATAACATAGTAAGAATAGCAACAATTCTTAGTTTAAGTTTTATTTTGCGGGGGGGCTTCGAACGCATGATGCTGGCACAAAAAAATACAACGCCAATGAAATGTAGTAAGAGAGAATTGTGCTTTTGTTTTACAGCTACGTACAAACAGCTGTGGATTTTATATGAACGCGCGAATATAGTAATTAATATTCAGCTGTCGTAATTGCTAACTGTTAGTTTATGCAGGGGCTGTTTAACTTAGCGGGGGGCCCGGTACTATGGAGTATTCTTTCAGCAGTCGTTAAAGCACAAATTTTCTTTATAATTAGCAATGGTTATAGGTACTACACTGTGATTCTTGTCAATCAAGAGGCATTAAAGTGAATTGCGGTTTTAACAAACACGCATCAGAGCTTAACTAGAAATTAAATTTAATTAACACGATTTACTAGTAATTTAAAAAAGACAGATTTGTGCTGACTGAGTTCTAGTCAAGCACTTTCGGTTGGGTGTCAAGTACCAGTACCAGTAGCAGTTGATTTTCAAAACTACTCGAAATTGTTGCAATTTCTGTAAAACGATATTATATTTCGTTATAACCCAAAGCATTTGCGTGCTCAGTTTTTTGTTTTCTGTCAACTAGTATTTCTAATTGCCGTCATCATTGGGGCTATGATTTTGTTGAGTTGTGATGCCAAATTGGATGAGCTCGTGTCATGCATGCCCTTTTTTGTGGCATCTAATCTTTTATATTATTGTTCTAAACAGTTTTCAGTAGCCGTTGTCAAGCTAGCCAGCTCTAAATTCTTTGTTTAATGTAGATTGTGTATGTTTGATAGAGAACCTGCTATACTAAAATGATCTAATCCAGTACAGAGCAACAACTTGTTATTCCATCTTTGTATTATCAACCATATAACGCTATCAGCTATTGGACCTTTAGCCAACTGCACACAGTCTCTGTGAACCGAAAAAATAAGACTTCCGCGGTGTTATGTTGCTTACTCTATGTCTAAAAAAAATTTGTTTAAATTTAGTTTTTTGTAAGCCGAATAGATTTTGCAGAAAGCAAATATTTTTTAAATTTTCACATTTTGCAATTTGTTTTTGTATTGTCTTAAAACTATCAAAAATTTAGACACATTTTCAGATTTTTGGTACTAGGGCTTTTGTTATCTACCGTCTTCCCTTGCCAAACCTCAACTGCACCCAAGAAGCGCGGGAATTTCTTTTTCAAAAGTCAGAGCATGACAAAAATCCCATTCGCCGATGTCGAAATATTTTACATTCTAACATTACGTAACATTACCTTCACGTTCGAAATAGAATTTTTTCAAAAATTTGCTGAAAATGACGAAAACTTTCATATGAATGGATAAATAACGACCATTTGACAAAAATATGTTCCAAGTATAATCGATAGATAATTCCATTATCTATCTAAAATAGTCAAAATCAGTTTGGTACAATCAGAGACATTTGCTTTTAAATAGACACACTTTTTTTTAATTCCGAAAAGTGGTTTTTTGAAAAAAATTTTGGACTTCATTTTCGGATTTAGCGTGCCATTTTACTACGGAAGGGAGTAAAACGTGTTGAGGATACATTTTGCTGTAAACCAGTGTTATTTTAATTGTAGGACTTCTGTTTTATTTATACAATACCATCTTTTTGCACCTTATAAACAAAAGACGTGTGCGAAGCAGGCAGTGGGCGGTACCGTCTGTATTAATTATATCACTCTTTTGATAACTCTCTATAAAACCGACTTTTGGATCCAAAGGTCAGACCATCTGAAAATCTGTAAAAAATATAAGAGCAGCATGGTCTGACCTCTGGCTTTAAAATTCGGTTTAGTTTTTTTTGGCTGTTTAGAGTTGTCAGAATGGTAAGAGCATTAAACTAGGGGGCTCTGCCACCTGAGTGTTTCGCACGCCAAACCCTGGGGAACAGTTGCAGGCGGAACATCCCGGCGTTACTATACCCTATACGATTTTAAAGCGCAACAGTTTTAATCCATAGGTATGTTTGAATAAGTCTTTTTAGTGACGCTTCTTCCAAAAAGGCTATAACTACCGAAGTTCTTAACCGATTCTAAAAATATTTTTATCCGCAAATGCACGACCTTGTTGTAAAATTTCATACTCTTAGCTCTATTGGTCTTTTAGAGACATGGGCATACAGATGGTCATTTCTATATCGATTAATATTATCGTCCTGATCATTTTGGTATAAAGGGTGTGAAGACTGTTAGGTGTTACACTTATTTATTTGGCAAAAACTTAAGATACACTTTGTACATAAAGTATAGGGTATAAAACCCTTTTAAGTTGTAATCAAACGAGGAAGATTTCATGCTTGTCAAATCTCATCTTTACTACTAATAAATATGACTTAATAATAATTTAAGTTTTTTCAAAACTAATATGAATCTCGTAGCCTAAACCTTACCCAAGCACTCTTGATGTCATCCGTATGTCTGTGCGTCTGATTCTTCAATCCGCGTTCAACTATGGCTATGACGGCAATGCCTTGCGTCTTAGACAATATTTCAACAAATATTTCGAGTAGTTTTTTATTTTTTTTCATTTTAAATGCTGTTTCAATATTGACACATTCGGAGTGGCACAGGTTAACTGGACAGAGCTGGGCTTGGTGTGCTTGACTCATTGGGACAAGCCAACGACGCATTTCGTATAAAAAGGTGTGAATATGAATTAGGCGCGACTAATCTGGAGAGGGTTGGATACAACACGGTTTTTCAATAACACGGTATTGTTGAGTGCAAAGGGTAGTACCTTTAGGCCCTTTTGTTAGTTGTTTTTGTCTTTTAAGTTATCACTTGGGTGCTTAAACTTTTGCCCAGCGTAAATGATTTAAATGTCCACGTGCGCTAACTCTAATAGATTTTTAGACATAGACTCACATCTATGATTGCGTATCTACAGACTACTCTGTAGATAATGAAAAGATACATATTATGTAGGTCTGTATATAATTTATAGTTGCAGCTGTGTGCTCTTATCACTTCATACAAGCCAAACGAATACATTAGTTTTGGTCTTATCACTACGTCCATTGACATTGTTGGGTCTCCCGATTTGGCATTTATCATAAGTACATACATATATGTATAACCAAGCAGTGTGCGCTCTCTGGCCTGATTCAAGTCAAACTGTTTGGCGTAATTATTGATGATATCACACTGCTTGAAATGATTCACCTCAAACACTGTAACTCACTCACTTTGCAGATTAAGGTTAATTTTAAGGTTATTTAGGCATATCAACAAATTTTATTTTAACTTTAAATTGGTCACATTATGTGCATGTACACATGCGAATTGTATATTTGCATACGTCTAGTATAGTGTAATAGTATTCTGGGCAAAAAAAAAATGGCACGAAGCACGCGTAGTGTAACCATACTCAATTAAGGATGAAGCAAGGGAAAACTGTCATGCCATAAGTGGGTGTGTCCTGCCTGACGGCATAAAACAAATACCTTTAAAAAGTCCCAACGACATGTTGCTCGTATGTAAAATGCATTATGACTAAACTAAAGTTTGGATTAGAATAGCTATGTAGCTGTACCAATAATGTTAAAAAATAAAATATATAGAGAACTTCTTATTTATTGACATACTTTCCATAAAATCTATATGCACTGCTTTCCTCCATGCTTATATAATAGTTCTGTGTCATGTTGCATGTGCTGATAATGGTCACCATTGTGTATTACAATGGTTGAGGGCGCCGTTGGTCTGATGACTTAACTGCACCGTGGTGCAAAACAAGATTAAAGTGAAATGAAATCGAAGCAATGATCACAACTGTCAACTGACTTGTTTTGATACTATGCTAAAAATCGTTCAATTTACTGAAAAAATAGTATGACCTACACACATGAACCTATGTATTAAAAAAATTACGCCGTGTACGTGTGCGTGAGATACACGTAATGTAAATAAATAAAAAAGAACGTAGCTAGATTTGGTTTGGCAAAGTTTAAATACTCTTTTATGTTATAGAGCAGTAGATTCTAGAATGAAATTTATTAATTTGCGAACTTTTCCAATAACAAAATGTGCAGTGTTGGGCAAAAATGCAGAAGTGCCTGACTACGGAAGCATCAAAAAAGACATATTTAAAAGTAGTATGGGGCATGGTTTGTTTCTGTTAAGTATTTTAAAAACATTAAAGATAAGGTTTTGGATATTTCTCAAAATAATAGATATTTTTGAATAAAAAACTTTTGTTGCAAAATGTATATTTTAATTTCTATTGTTTTCGCTTTTGTTTTAAACGCTCAATGCTATTCTCGTGTTTTACTGCGCTTTTTTTTTTGTTCATTTCATAAACCATTTCCGGTTCAGTTCGTTCAGAAATTTAGAGTGCCCAGATCATACCATTTCAGGCGTTTGCTGACAAACAGCTGTACAATTTTTTTTTGAAAACCATTAATATACTTTCTTTTAGAGTATAAACACTAAATAAAGAAGTCCGCCCCCTTGCTGCTGCTTATCCAACAATGAATATGTTTTGTCCCCTAATGTTGTTACAACACGCAAATCCTTGGCACAGTGTCGTTAAGACAAAATGTCAAGCTTTCAAATAATCAGTTGATGTTTCCTATGATAATGTTATTCGATAGCGCTAAGAAATATAGTGCTCTGCGACAGTGTGATATCTAGTAACCATTTTGCGGGGAAAAAAGACAATTCCACTGCAAAGTAAAATTGGAACTTAAGTACCTACTCCAGCTTTCCTTACAATTAGCTCCATATTGGAAAATGTTTTTTTGAAGGAACAAAAAATACCTTTGTTCATATATAAAGAAGGTGGGCTTAATTGAGTGACACATTCCTTTGTACTATCTTAAAGTAACTGATTTAATTGTAAATAGTTACGCATGAAATTTTAATGTCTTTATACGATTTTGATTATATATTTGCATCCATCTTAGTCTTAGCTGTACTCTTAGTTTTAGTTTAGTTCTTTTCGATTTAAGGTTTTCTCTTCCCCTTTTTCCTTTTAAGAGCCTTTTTCAAGTCAATAAATTTAAACAATTGAACAAAAAATGTTGGTCAAATTTTGAATCTTTTGCTCATCATGATCTAGGTTTCCATAGGGATACGCATGATAATTTTTTATTAAAAAAAATTTGAACTTTCCTAAAGTGAGTTCGAACGGACCAAAAATTGGTTCGGTATATAGGAAATGCGATTTTTTTACTCTTAAATGTTTAGGGATCATTTTCATGGGTTTTTTTGTTAATATTTTCCCCTCCTCTGATGACTCTAATGGCATTTTATATATATTCATTAAAATTTAATAGCCAAGTAGAACAGATATTTAATTAAGCCTGAACTCTTTATTTTAAGAACATTAAATTTTCACGTGTATTTCGTAATAAAAATTGAATTGAAAATCTTTTAGGGATTAAAAGACATTACACTGCACGTTGTTCTCGTCTCTAGAAAAGTTCGAAAAAAAAATGTGAAAGCCTAATTCCCAGCGACATTTTTCTAAACAATGTCAAATAATAATAAAAATGTAAGTGGAAAACATTTTTTATTTAAAACGCGTAATTTGAAAAAATTCTCAAGAAATTGTAAAGAGATCAAAAACACTAAATCTTGTACGAAAAGCTGTGTCCCTAAAATCAGTCGTGATAGGAAGTTCTTCGTTAAAGGGTAGCTGGACTGTATATTATACTAAATACTAAAACTAAATCGTTGCGCTGAAGATAAGAAACAAGCTGTATAATTTGTAGGAACATTAAAATACGCAATAAACAAAAATGAAACTAACATCTATTTCATGAATATAATAACAATTACCTAAAAGATGAATTTCACAGCACTTGCAATTATTTAGACCAAAAGAAAGGCGTTACCACATGGTCTAAAAGGGAAACCTTTACGATACTGTTGTATGTATGTATGTATGTACATAAACAAATACATATATAAGTAGTAAGTTTGTTACCGTTGGCGAGGGCAGCGGCAGTAACATAAAGTGACAAAGACAACAAAAACAAATTGCTGTTAAACATACATGTCAATATTATGCTACAAGTACATACATAGATGCCAGCTCGGCTGCTGGCACAATCCCAAAGAGAGCGGAAGAGTAAATAACAACAAAAACAAAATGAGAGCAAGCTTTAATAAAGTGTGTCATTTAAATGTTAAATATTGAACACGGCACGAATGACGAATACAATCAAAAGAGCTTGGACTGCAAATGGTACATGAGGGCGAATGCACAATAATTGCGGAAGAGGGGCAAAAAAAAAAAAAGAGTGCGCGAGAGAGTTGAGTCAAAGCTGTTGTTTCTTTCTGGCTTTATCTTAAGCTTTTATCGTAAATAGTGCGGTTTGTTTACATGAGCGCATTTTGGAAACGCTGCATCAGCTGCCGCTCTCTTTAGGTTGTTTATAGTTTACACTTTTGTTTTCAATCAGTTTTGATTGTCAAGCATTTTTTAGGGCCAATTGTCCATAAGCCATGTTTATGTTGATTAAGCCAAGATTTTATGGCTTAATTTAAAAAAACTAGTTTTTATTTGAATTATTAGTAGGTACTGACTATTGAAATAGGTTTTACTACTTCACTTCTGTGTATATTTATGTATGTATGTATTACTTATTTTTCGCAACAAGTAAAATACCAAAAATGTGATTGTTTACGCTTTATCACTTTAATGAAAGCGTCGGGACAGGTGGCAAACAATTTCGACGTAATACGTACAACAAAAAAATAATATAAGAGAAATGTAACAATTTTGTATGAATGCAAAAATGAGTCACAGATAAATTTTAAAGCAATCCAAATTAAATAACCAATCATTAGTGACTCAAGCGAGTTAAACTGTGGATAGTTTTTTTTCAATAATTCTATTGTTTTTATAAATAAAGTATTATTAATCAAAGATTAGATATATCAAAGATAATATAAACACAAGGTTGTGTGAGGGTATATTCTGTTTGTGCACATGGAAAATGTATGTAACATAGACGTGTGTTAGAAGACGTCGGGGACAAGTATCTAGAGTATGTTTAGGGGGACTAGAGATGTCGATATAAAAGGTAACGTGTAAGACCCCACAACCTTTATGCCAAAATATTCAGGTCTTCCTAAGGGATCGGACCGTATATTGGCCCCCGGAAATTTTTGACAATAATATTGAAACTTGGGACTTCCCGACTATAACCGAAGCACTAAGAATAAATTCATTGTTTTTATAAATGAAACGTTCTAAGTTTTTTTTTTTTGCAAATTGATTCGTTTTTCAACTTGTCTAAGCTGGGCAACACAACTTGCACAGTGACGTTCGAAATATTCACCCAAAAAATTAAAGTTCAACTTTAAATAAGTGGAACTTGATTAAATTAAATAAAGAAAATATTTTTTTTCAAATGTTAATGTATCTTATGCTACATAAGTCTTAGGCCATAGTCCAAGTTTTTATACTACAAATTTGGTCAATCGCAACCATGACATGGCGCATCAATCTAATTTGTTGCGTAATAATGGCATAATACGTTACCATGCATAATTAAAAGCTAATTAAAAATGGCAATAGCAAAAAAAAAAATTAAAAATAGAAAACCAGAAAATGAAACTAAACCAAGGAAAAGCTAAAAACAAAAAAAATTTTGTTAAAGCCAAGGCAAAGCTAAAAGTAGCCAAAGAGTTAAAAAAAAAATTTTAAAAGCTGAAAAAAAATGTCTGCATATTAATTATGTGTAGCTTTTGTCTATGAGACAATGTTGCGAATTTGAGTACAAAAGCTAAAGCCAAAGACTTGGCTTAAATTTTGTTATAAAGCATATACAGTTTGTATATATACGTGTATTATATTTATCGTACGATATGTTAATATACATATGTACAAAAGTATTCAGCATAAATCAAGTCAGTGACAAAAATCAATTGGCCAACATTTGAAATTCGTTTGTTTTGTGGGCCTGTCGTGTGTTTGTCTCTTTAGTTGGGTTTGTTTACCCCATTGCTGTCTGTCCGTCTGCCGGGTTGTCTTGCGTAATCGTAGCTTTTGTGTCTGCGAGACTGCCCCCGGTACTCCAACCCATATACCTGTCCCGACCTTACCATCATGCAACAATAATTTTGCAAAATCAGGTTTACTGTCAACATTTTCTCTTTTCCCAAGAGAGAGAGTGCGAGCGCAAAAGACAGAGCAAATAATGTTTGCTCTTCTTGCTGTTACTATGTATGTTTATGCAATATTGGCATAAATATCTTGGGGTTCGTCTTCGCTTGAAAACTGGAACTTTGGACCAGCTGATGACACTCGAGTAATTACGCACGTGAAAGTGTGTTGACGTGATCAAGGTTCCGCTGTTGAATTAATTCATCGCAGACCTTTGGATTTAATAAAATATAAACAGAGATCACTTCAACGAAAGTTGGTAATAGTAGTATGCTTAGTGGGAAGGACCATCATCGCATTCATTCGAATTTCAATACTTTTACCGATGTCCCCGAATCAAACCAATTTTCACAGAATACTGGAAAAATTTCTTCTCTTTTTTCAATTATTAAGTAGATACTATCAGTACAAAAACAAGGCACAAAGATAACATCATTTGAATTACACAAAACGGAGTGTTCATCTAGGAGATATGGTCCAATCTAATTTTTTATTAGTCAATGAGTTATTCAAGAAGGTGACACAATGTAGTATTTTTTACAATATTGCGACCAAAGTTATGTCAGTTGTATTTTGTTTTAGACTTAAGATTTGTGTACAGTTTCATCAAAATTGGTCCACTATTTCGTATAGCTACCATACAAAAATTGAACCAGTTTTTTCTTGTAACGAGAAACCAGGCTGCATGGAATTTTTTGACAAGCCAGAAAAGGCGAAAAGGTTTTTGCTCTTGGCGATAAAAACACAAATAAACAATTGGACATCTCAAAACACTAAATTTATTTTATTTTTTCTGCTGTGGAGCTTGACGAATTTGATCATAGCAGCACTATTCAGTAATATGCGTAAATTAGTTTTCCTTCCACACAAAATGAGAGCAATACTAAATTCATAAGTTATACTATAGTCAATACACTCAATGCTTAAACCATTTGAGAATTTTAAGTGCTCCATGCTTAAAATTGGCACAGCAGTTGCTGAGCTACTACAAACTGCATGAACTCTTAACAAAATAATTGGAATGTCCTACACGTGTCGCGTTTAATTGTGATTAATACTGACTTATATTCGAGGGCAGGTTGAAAAATACGAAAAAATTTATGTGGTATTGGTCCGGCCGTTTTGTGCATCCTACACGAACGAGATGGAAATAAATCGCACCAATATTACCCCCTGGTAGACCAAGAAAATTAGTATATATATAAAACGTCTTAATTTTTTACTGAACTCGAAGAAATTAAATCGTGAATTGAATGCCTATTTTAGGATCCCGACAAATGAAAATTTCTGAAAGGCATAAAAAAGTTGAATATTGACAACTACGGTGGTTTTTTTTTTTTTTTCGAAAATAGTGGTACTTTATTCTTCCAATTATTTTCAGCTTGCCCTCGTGTATGTGAAACGTATGCAAACAATATGGATGTTTATATGCACGGCTATTATGGCGAATTTCAAGTCTACATCACTGGCACACAAATTCCAAATGTAGATTACATTTCCGCTGGGACAGCGCTTAGAGGCCCCCAGCAGAGTAGTTCCATGCCCAGAGATAGAGACAGACGCAGCTTAATTGTCTATTGTATACTATACAAGTACAAGTCTGTGTGTGGTTGTCTCTGCACATCTAATCTTTGACACTAAAATGTCATGGCGGACACATAAACATAAACAGATACTTCTATTCGCGTACCGTTGATTAGTCCAATCGAATGCAAATCTCTAGCAATTTCCTTTTCTTTTAAAATTTATTGTCCGAGTTAATATGTAATTTTTTCAAAATTTAGATTAGTCTGTCGTGTGCTATTAATTAATTATTTCTTATTACTAAATAAAAATTCGGTCAATATTATTGTTCTATTAATTATAATTAGTGAAGCGCAGCACTTTTTAATTCGATCTTTTTGATATGTGATATTAACAGTATTAATTTTTATGCAAAATTCCGATTCTTTATCGACTTGTTTGTTTGTTAATTGCATTTTATTCGTATATTTTTCAACAAAATAGGGCAAATGTATACACCAAATACAAATTTAAAACTTCTCATTTATGTATGAAAAATAATATCGCTGGCTCTGCAGACCCATATTCGAACATCGTAGTTTTCGATGACTTTTTTTAGACGAAAGCTCATCTGGCTGTTCTCCCATCCATTGAACGAATAAGCGACGCTGATAATGTAATCTTTTAGGTATGTAAATGCATCCACTTTGGACGGGTATGTTCCGAACTATGAGTGTTTAACAACCAAACCAACAGATGGCCCACCCTATACCTTATAATATTGACAAATAAGCACAACTCCTCGGAATGAAAAGATAATAACGTCAGACTTGCTATGAGTTTTAAAATAGCAAGGAATATCATGAACGTGTCTAAAAATGTGCAAATCGTTTATTTGCAAAAAAAAATTCACGCGCTTTAAACATTTTTAGAATAAATTAAAATTGTATAGCTCATAAATTGTGATCATTCTTATTTTTGAGAACGTCACATCACTTTTAAATTTAAAATAATATATATATATACTTATATATTAAACTAAAATTAAAATTCTTTAAAAAAAATTATAGTTTAAAAAAACTAAAAAACACCCTTTAATAGTAAACCGAACTAAAAACTAGAAAATAATTTTGATGTATCAAGAGTTTGTATTACAGCAATAGAAAATTCCGACAATCAATTACTACTAATTAATTTGGAATACGATTAAATTAGAAATTAAATTATTAATAAAATAGTTCAATTATAGTTAAAAAGCGTGGGGTGCTTAATATTAAAATTATACAATTATTTTTAAAATTAAAGTCATTATGAAAATATAGTAAATTGCACCCCACGCTTTTTTTTACTATAATTGAATTATTTTATCAATAATTTAATTTCTTATCTAGTCTTTTTTCAAATTAATTAGTCGTAATTGATTGTCGGAATTTTCTATTGCTGTAATACAAACTCTTGATACATCAAAATTATTTTCTAGTTTTTAGTTCGGTTTACTATTAAAGCGTGTTTTTTAGTTTTTTTTTAACTATAATTTTTTATTTTAAGACTAAAAACAAACATGGATTTTTGTCAACAAGCCTACTAATTATTTTGAAAAATTGTTGCATACTTTTAGTGTACATTTTATATTTTGAATCCTTATGATCCTAGTCAGGACATTAGAACAAAGTTATTAAATAATTGTATTGTCATCAGTTCTTCACCCCTGTGCAAATTTTCAAGATGACTTCAGACTTCTTGAAATTGGTGAAAATTAAGCTGAAAGATTTTGTTACATACATACAAACATACATACAGGTGAAGCTAATAAAAGCATGTTAAAAATAAATTTTTTTTAAAAATTCAGTTTTTACTTTCATTGAAAAAAAAAATTATTCAAAAATTTTGAAGATATGTCTTGCCAAGGAAAAGTCTTCACGATTATTCAGTTATCGATTTCTCGATCAATAATCGGAATGTTGCATAAAAATTAATACTGTTAATATCACATATATGTATTAAAATCAAAGATATCGATCGAGATCGCTTATTTTCTCCCATATACAATATATATTTATTTATTTTATAGTACACTAGTTTAAACGAAAAATGAACCTTCCTAAAAAAGTGTTTTTTAGGGTAATTTGGGGTCGAGAAACACGAAAAGGGCAACATTTTTTTTTCTTAAGCACCGTTTTCGAGATATTTTCGAAAAACATGTTTTTGGGCACTTTTTTCAGTTATTCCTTAATATCCTGTAAACAAATTTTGTATCGATATGAAAGATGATTAGATCGAGAGGTATTGATGTGCTCTTTACAGTGATATATAATTATATACAGATTAAGTAAAAATTATCGAAGTTACAGGCAACCAAAGTTGACCATTTTTCAAAATTACACATTTTCGGTATGCTTTTTATTAAAGAGAAAATTTTTTTAAAAATTATGTTAAGCTTTAAGCTGAAAGAAAATTCTTTTACGAGTTTTTCGAGTCTAAGATCTTTAAAATCGGATAAGAATTGTAGATGCTATAGAACCATGTACGGAAGTTCCAATCTTCACTCAATCACACTTTTGTATGAAAAAAAAATTTTTCACTCAAAGTTTTTCATTTGCGTTCAGTTACGTCTTCACGAATTTGTATGCAACTGTAGTCATGATTTTTCGTTCATGGTTCCATAACATCTACAGTTCCCATCTGATTTCGAAGATCTCAGACTCGAAATGTTCGTAAAAGAATTATCTTTTTTGAAAAGTCTTTATTTGACTTTGATTGCCTGTAACTTCGATAATTTTTACTTACAGGATTTTGAGAAATAACTGAAAAAAGTGCCCAAAAACATGTTTTTCGAAAATATCTCGATAACGGTTCTTAAGAAAAAAAAATGTTGCCCTTTTCGTGTTTCTCGACCCCAAATTACCATAAAAAACACTTTTTTAGGAAGGTTCACTCGATGACCATTAAAATTTGTAAACTAGTGTTATTTATAAACCGAAACAATATTTGCTCACGTACTCATGTGCATTCTATTAAACTCAAGGAATACGTAATTTTCGATCAGTTAGATGCATATTTGCGCTGTAAGCTCTAATAACAGAACAATCGACTATAATATACCCTTTACGTTTTTTAATTCTCACAATTTTGGGGTATGATAGTTTCAGAAAGTAAAAAAGTGTTTTTCATTTTAGTCTACATACCGGTTTTGGTAGTTCCAAAACCAAAGTGAAATGTCTTTTTATAAACTTCTGGTTCTCTAGCCCCTTTATTCTCTAATATTCTTTTTTCAATTCCACTGTTCACGCTACTCAAGAATTTATATGCTTCATAGAGTCGCAGATGCCTGGTTGGCCGTAAATTTTTACGAAATTATTAACTTTTTATTTTCGGTATAGCGTATAATAACTGGTACAAGTCAGTTATTTAATAATTTTAACTTAGATTTAATGACCTAGTTGTTTTGTTTAAAATAATTAAATATTATTTCTGGTCGGCAATTTGTAATTTAAATTTACTTTTCTATTTTTATCTGGCATTACATAGGTAATATTATATTTTGTGCATCTTATAGTCAGTCGCCTGTAAAAACTACTTTAGGAAGTAATTTTTAGCAAAAAATTTACCTCTTACCTTAAAATAGAAGCTAAAAAAATTAATCTAAGAAAATATACTATATATAGCAAAGGGTTGAAAAATGGGGGCAGCGGTTTTATTTATTCAAAAGGTAAGAATCACATTAGATATCATTATACGTATAACAAAGTTGTTTGGTTCTAACTCAAGAAATTATGTTACCATGCGTATTCTTGATTACAATTCCCATTGATTTAATGTGAAAAATATCTACAGTGCATATTGATGAGATTTTCGAGACTAGCCAATGGCTTGGTGATTCCCCTCTTGATAGAATTTTTAAAAAACCTTGGAATTCTGCTCGACTCCAAACTATAGTCAAGAAAGCTGTAAGCCTTTTGGCTTTATAAAAAGTAGATCGAAAGAGTTTTTGGATCCATATGTTAGAAAAAGATTATTTACAACACTTGTACGACCAATCTTGGAATATGGGTCACCGTTCTGCTATCCTCGATACATTATAATCGTTGATAACATTGAATCGTTTCAAAAATAGTTTCAAGTATTTGCTTTTAGAAACTGAAACTAGCTGCAACAGTTAAACCTAGGCAAGGCGTACCTCACTGGGAAACTCGTTCTTAGATAAGTTAACTGCTGGTGACGTTCACTCTCCGTTCCTTTTGGAAAGGATAAGGTTTAATATACCGCAGCGCCATTATCGATATTTCGAAACTCTTTGTTTAAAACTTCGCAGACGTCGGAGACCCCAAAACTTACCTTATGTACGATCAGTGTGACTAAAGAAGTACATATCGTGTTTTCGTTATATAGCAATTAAGCAAAAAAAAAAAAAAAAACTATCGTCGTTCCCGATGTTTCCATAAATAACGATAAACTGCGTTTAAAACCAACTCGACTTTTAAAATTAAAACCACGAACGCCGCAAGAAAGTAACCCTAACTTTGCCAAATAGCTTCAAATTGTTTTGAGAATTTAGAGATTATGCTAAAAAGAGTGAATCGAAAAACTGATTTTGAAGTGTTCGCAGCGTTGCCAGATTAAGAAAAATCATTGAAATGCAAAGAACTGTCAACTACCTTGCAGTTATTCTCTAGTGTGACCATCGTTTTTTTGTTTGGTCAAAGAGTCTTTCAATAGTGTTGTGT
This sequence comes from Chymomyza fuscimana, assembly GCA_949987675.1. NCBI lineage: Eukaryota > Metazoa > Arthropoda > Insecta > Diptera > Drosophilidae > Chymomyza > Chymomyza fuscimana. The sequence goes on from OX465089.1 coordinate 40,828,619, forward strand.
AAACATGACTCACTTTGATGAGTTAGCTCAGTTGCTCATTTTGAAGTGAGTGAGCAGTCTTGCTCAGTTGCTCACTTGCTCAGTTGCTCACTCAGTGAGCAGTCTTGCTCAGTTGCTCACTACTCACTTGCTCACTACTCACTTGCTCAGTACTCACTTGCTCACTTGCTCTGTGGCGTGAAGTTGCCACATTCATTTTTGTTTTCAAACGAACAGAATACAAAATTTGTCTTATAATTGAATTTAAAAGGTAAAGTTTTTCAATAACTTTTATAATAAGAAAATGTTGATTTTCGCTGGTGCAATATGTGTCGTTCTGGAACCTTATAAGGAAAAATTTGTAATTCAATTATAAGACAAATTTTGTATTCTGTTCGTTTGAAAACAAAAATGAATGTGGCAACTTCACGCCACAGAGCAAGTGAGTAGTGAGCAAGTGAGTACTGAGCAAGTGAGTAGTGAGTACTGAGCAAGTGAGTAGTGAGCAACTGAGCCAAAAAGAACAACTTTGCTGAGTTGACTCACTTGCTCACTTTAGTGAGTTGTTCATTTTTGCTCACTCACTCATGAGCAACCCAACACTATCATTCAATGTGTTCGATTGTTTCGTTAACTGCCAAAGGAATTTTATGCTTTCGATAAAAACGCGAAGTACGAGAAAAAACTTTTAGAAATCGGGCCTAAATCTATTTAAGTACATCTCTTTTGGTTTTTTTTTTTTTTTGTAGGAGTTCCAAAATGCGTATAGACACAAACAAATCAGCTTGACTAAATAAGTAAATGATATTCAAATCATCGAATGTTTAATGTACTATAAAGCAAACACACTTTTTAAACTTTTGAAACATATTTTTGCATAGGTTATAAAAATGTTCGTGCCTACTTTATACCAAAGACTTACTAATTCCATGTCAGACTAAGTTAATGATATACAAAGTGTCGAATGTTTAATGTATAGCCTATACACACATTAATAACTTTTGCATAGATAAAGCGAATTTCAAGTCAGCTACCGCGTATATCGCGGTCTGACTGTCTGACAGTGTATCGATATCTCATTCCTTATATTTCCTATCTAGGAAATCAGTCCACAGATCGGCCCGTTGCACATATACTCTGAGCTTCTTGGTTCCGCGACTCTCAGTTCGGTGGCTTCTTCAGTCAAAGACCAGTTCAATGTGGTATCACCATGGTGTATCTTTTCATTAGATGTATCTTCTCTAGCGTGGTCTTTTGTTACTCATAGTAGTGCCTAAGTTTGATTCGAAGTGCGGGAACCACTCTTCCCAGTTCGACGTCGTCTCTGGCATTCCTAGCAGTGTCGCTTTCATGTCGAGCGGTGTTAGTTCCATAAGGACTCCCAATGCTGCTGTAGGAAAGACTCTCATGTCTCCTTTCAAGCTAGCCTCTGTATTTTCCTAAAGCCATTTTGGACGTAAGTAGCCTCCACCAGAGCTCCCCATGCGAATAGCTTGTTAGATGAGTATCGGCCTTATGACTATTTGATATAGCCATAGCGTATAACCTATGCATTATTTGTCAAGCTTGCCCATAGTTTTGCATAGATAAATACTTTGTGACGTATTTCCAGAGCATGCACAAAGCAAATTCCCTCTAAAGTAACCCATAAAAGAGTTCGCCGCCTACTTCTTATCACCGTCTATTGATGACCCAACGCCATGTGCAAGAACTATACTCAAAAATCATAACAAACTAATAAAAACCAAAAAAAAAAAAAAGTTATACATATAAAAAAACTCGTGCAATAGGTTTCACAGTTTTGATAAGGCGCTGAAATCACAAATAGTTTTTTATGACTAATTTGCGCGTGAAGAGTATTTTACAGTAATATGTTTTGGGCATCGATAAGATTCATATTAATTTTTTTTTTGTGGTATAAATATCACTACCCCAAACAGGTAGTCAAAAAATCAATAGTTCTTTAAATATCTTTGAATATGATTTGATATTTTCAGCAGGTATTTTAAGATCTCAGAAGCAATCAATTTTACTTGAATTTCGTCAGCCCGAATTTCATTTAAAATCTTGTTAACTGGGGAACATGAAAGCCGTCCGAATACAATAACTTGTTGAAATGCAAAACGTGTTCTACACAGAATATTAAATGGCTAAGATGCAATAAAATTTAGCAAATTAAAGTTTTAGTATAATGATGATGAAAGCAATTTTAATGAGATTCCAAAGTTTTGGAGTGGCTGAGTTTGTCACTCTTTGAACTACACGCACTGCTTTTATGCCCTGTACCTTATACTTATAATATAGAGAAGGAGACGTCGGAGACCTTAAAAGTTACCTAAAGTATGTTCTGGTAGATATTATGACAGTTTTTAGAGCAATCAAAATTGGGTTTTTGATCCCTTATTAATTCATGATAAACCAGTTTTCGTTCTATATCGGCCTTATATTATATAGCTTCCAAAGGGGCGTTATATAGCACATCAAAAAAAAAAAAAGTTTTAAGGGGTTATATACCTACTGATATGTCACAATATCGAAAATTTTGTTGTGGCAAACATTGGAAGTAAAAAACTTTAAAAAGTATTTACAAAAATTCGGAGCATTAGATTCGTCGATCCGTCTCTGGAGAAAGGTTTAGCGACCGGCGCGTAAAGTTCGATTACACAGGTTTACAAATACCGGGTTCATGTCAGTTGTTGGAAAGCTTGTTGAGGTTATGTACCCGAAAAACGGCGTAACTTTGCACCCTGTCCATAATCTCAAAAGTAGAAAAAAATTCCGTTTTTCGGGTACATAACCTCAAATATCTCAAAATTCTGACGTGATGGGCAAATTCTGACCCCGGATTCGGATTATACGCAGCAAATTACTACGGAAATGATCCCTAGCTTTCCAACAACTAAACCATGTTGACCTGTGTTATCTAAAAATAATGTTTTCTCAAAACTATTGTCGCGGTCACTACCATTCCGAAAAACAATTTTAGCAAATCATCTAAATTTTTTTTAACTGCTGCTGTTTTTGTTGTATTGATTAATTTTAATTTGGTCAATAATTTTTCTTTAATTGGATATTTTTAGCATTCAAAATGTACTTTCCGCAAAAATTGTCGCTGTTTAAAAAAACCAATATTTTTTGCGAATCTAATCTTTCACTAACCCGATATTGCAATATTCTACTGAAAAATGTTTGATTTCACTAAGTACTTTACCGAATTTAATCGAAATTGTTTAATTTATTTATTGATTAGTATGGTAGTAAAGGGTGTTTCACAGGCGTTCGCGCGCAATTCTAACGTTCGTCATATTTTTCGGTAGGGTTTGGTAAGAAGTTTGTAACACTATAACACAAGCGCGGCTCGGAGTTCCAAAAACTTCCCTTTCTCCACATTCTTATCTGGCTACAACGCTGCTATGTTGCAATAATCCATTAGTACAAGCGAATCCGAATCCGAGTTGCAAAAACACGCATTTGATTTGAACAACTTACGCAAACATTTTTTTAATCCGTGCCGGTACCTGAACAAATGCATTTGCTTCAGAAAAAATTGTTTAAAAGATTGATTCTCTACAAGGCGAAACATAACCAAAATAAAACTTATTAAAAGTGTTTTTTTAACAAGACGTTTAGGATTTTTAAAAGAAAACAAATAAAAATATAATTTTTGGATGATGGCGCCAGCTGTCACATATACACACAAATATTTTCTTTTAGCGCTAGTTAGTTAATGTGTTACCCGTGTAAAAATAAACCCAATTATTTGGATGGTCCTTTCTTTATTATAGTTATTTTTTGCTCTTTTGTAAAGTTTGTGCATCTACTTTGCCTACCAGTCATGTATTTTGCTATCAAAATAAGTTGCTGCACACTCAATTTTTGTTTTAAGTGCTTAAAGAGAACAGGTGGTGTTACTGCTGGCGCCATCTAGAGGCAGCACTGCTTGCTTATAATGCAGCGTATCACAGAGTTAAATTCTTGGCGCTAAGAATTTCGCAAGCTTTTTTTTATATTAAGTTTTGTTTTTGAGTTGCTGCTTACTGGCCTTACGGCTCATTCACATCCTAAACGTCTTTTTTAAACACCATTTATTAATTTGAAAACCTGTACCTTGATGGAAATTCTGTCAATTTTTCTTTCAATAGTTTTAACAGGAGAGGTTGGAATTATACAGCAATTTAATTTTAATTTTCAAGAATTCAAAGCTTTTATAGGCAGACGGATCAGAATACTAATTTGCATTAGTAATTAGAGTAGTAATTCGCATCATATGTAATTGGAACGCTCTTGATGTTTAATGCATTTTTTGTAAAATAGCTTTTACCAGACGACCTTTACAACATTGACTTAGTATATACGAGTACATACAACGTACATACATATATACGTGTATGTACTAACAATAGCACATAAAAACTTGATCTTTGACTACTCAACTGCCTCAAAAACGATCCCAACTTTACTCTTAACTAAGTGCATTAATATATTTAGTTTGCAATGCAAATAATTAAATACTTTTTAACATTTACTTAACAATGCACAAAGCTAACAATTTGTATAGTAAAAATGCAAATTAAAAATTTGTTTAACTTAAAATAATATAATTTGTTTCGCTAAATCTAGGAAACTACGTAGGACTAACAAGTTCTATAGTCAAAATGAAAAGTTAAAAATTATTTAGGTATAAGATAATTATAAAATATAAGATAATTATAAAATATAAGATAATTATAAAAATTATAGACTTTCATTGAGTATATGCTTGTCATATCATATTTAACTAATTGTATATAAATTAAAAGCAATTTGCATAACTAATGAGCTTTTCATTTATTTTCAGATTTCAACTGCGGGGGCCCTTAATAGTATGGAACACAATGTTGGCCATGTTCAGCATTATGGGTGCTTTCCGTACGGCACCGGAATTACTGCATGTGCTGCGCCATTATGGACTTTTCCACTCCGTTTGCGTTCCTAGGTAAGATAGATTTAAATGATGCGTTTTATGCCATGGAATATTTTCAAGGCCGTCCAGACACGCATTTTACGCTGACCTGGAATGAGGCCAAGACATTGCCTTTTTGCAATGACACTGAACTTGAACGAAAACTTGATTTATAAAATACTCTTTAAACAGGAAATGCTATAAACAGTTTTGTCAGCCGCTTTGTGGCCCTATGTATGAGCAAGTTGTCGTAACCAAACTGTGATCTTGAGTTCCGTATAAGACACTATATGCCTAAGCCCTAAACATTGCCTTAACTCAATATATTCAAATGGTGTTCTTTAAGTTCATGTAAGTTATAGCTATATACTGTCAAGATGCAATCTCAAAAGTTGACGAAACGGTGTTCGATTTTGACCATCTAATCCTAGTTATTTTGGTTAGGTAAGTCAACCCCGCAAGATTCCTCTTTCGCTGTCAGCGACTGCGGATTGCGGCCACAAATGTCCTAAGATTCGTTAGCGCGTACTTGTATCCAGAGCGCTGTTTTGCGCCGGAGAGCGTCATCCTTCTTTTCTGCGGGTGAAGCCGGTGCCGGTTTAGGCTTATTTCTGTTCGTTGGCTCGTTCATGAGCGACAGGCGAGCCAACACTTCTGCCAACTCATTTGACGTCAAACACTGGGCGCTGTGCGCAATATAGGGGCCAAGCGTTGCACGACATACACCCCTCGGTCAGGGTGACCCCTGGCATTACTCTTAGAATCCTTACAACAAAAATTCCATATGTACATATTTTAGGAAATCAATTGGGTCGAGTGTTGAATGAGTGTTTTTAAGGGTAATTTTGGGTCGAGAAACACGAAAATGACATTCATTTTTTTTTCTTAAGCACCGTTTTCGAGATTTTTTCGAAAAACATGTTTTTGGACACTTTTTTCCGTTATTCGTCAATATCTCGTAAACAAAATCTTGTATCGACATGAAAGACAATTGGATCGAAAGGTATTGATGCGCTCTTTACGGTGATATACGATATGTACGGATAGGCACTACAATGAGTAACAAAAACAATTGGACCACGCTAGAGAAGATACATCTAATGAAAAGATACACCATGGTGATACCACAATGAACGGGTCTTTGACTGAATAAGCCACCGAGCTGAGAGTCGCGGAACCAAGAAGCTCAGGGTATATGTGCTGTGGGCCGATGTGATTCGCTTTATCTATGCAAAAGTTATGCATTAATGTGTGTATAGGCTATACATTAAACATTCGACACTTTGTATATCATTAACTTAGTCTGACATGAAAATTAGTAAGTCTTTGGTATACAGTTTTTATAACCTATGCAAAAATATGTTTCAAAAGTTTAAAAAGTGTGTTTGCTTTATACATTAAACATTCGATGATTTGAATATCATTAACTTATTTAGTCAAGCTGATTTGTTTGTGTCAATATGCATTTTGGAACTCCTTCAAAAAAAGAAAAAATCGAAAAGGGATATACTTAAATAGATTTAGGCCCGATTTCTAAAAGTTTTTATCGAAAGTATAAAATTCCTTTGGCAGTTAACGAAACAATCGAAGACATTGAATGACTCTTTGACCAACCAAAAAAAACGATGGTCACACATGACAGTTCCTTGCATTTCAATGATTTTTCTTAATCTGGCAACGCTGCAAACACTTCAAAATCAGTTTTTCGATTCACTCTTTGTAGCATAATCTCTAAATTCTCAAACCAGTTTGAAGCTATTTGGCAAAATTTAGGGTTCCATAGCATCTACAGTTCTTACCCGATTTTAAAGATCTTAGACTCGAAATGTTCGTAAAAGAATTCTACTTCAACTTAAAGCTTAACATCATTTTTAAAAATTTTTTCTCGTTTATAAAAAACAAAGCGAAAATTTGTAATTTGGAACAATGGTCGAAAATTACACTTTTTTTCGACTTGGGTTGGTTGTAACTTCAATATTTTTTACGCAATCTGTACATATCGTATATCACAATATGCCTTCACCTTAAAGCTCTAATTTGCACTCATTTGTCTAATATGCAAATACGATCTTAATATTTTATCACTCAATATTAATGCACTCAATGCAAGTTGCACTTTATACTCTCGCTAAAGCTTTTATGTTAAGCCAAGCATCCACCTAGTTCTAAGTTATGTTAAGTTCAATAAGTTGTGCATAGAACCTAAAAAGAGTAAGAAGTGCGTTTGTCTTGTCGGCGATCTCAAATAATTCTTATTACATAAGCTTAACGTACCGCCTGAAGTTTCGTGTATATGCAAAAAACGCTTTGTATATCCAACAGTGCCCAAAACCATAATTTTCGAAAAAATCTCGAAAACAGTGCTTAAGAAAAAAAAAAAAATGAATATCATTTTCGTGTTTCTCGACCCAAAATTACCCTAAAACACACTTTTTTACGAAGCTTCACTGGATGACTCTTAAATTTGTAAACTAGTAAAATGTAAATTTGTTATCAAGTCAAAAACAAAGGAATTCTTTGATTTTGTTCTCCCAGATTGAATTGAATACATTTTTAATAACATCCATTTTTTTTAATTGAGCCTCAGGAAGGCGTTTTAGAATCGATTGGGTCTTTACATGGAGCAAAGTGTAAATGTTGTCTTTTTCGTGAACGAAAAAAAGGAAACCCCAAAATGTTAAAAAATGGAGACTACAAAATATCTAGAAAAGCAAAGCTTTAGAAGACACGGAAAGATAGATTGAAAAGCTTCAATTTATATATCACCATTAAATGCGACGGGCATACAGGGTAGGATCAAATAGTAGTAGGACTGAATTTTTGTAGCGCGAAGAGGGCGGTGGGGGGCTATCGGATCACCTGGGCGTGGTAGCAAGAGGATTTTCGAAGAGTAATCACGTCGATTTCCGTGAACCTCTGTCATGAAGTGTCGGGGTGATCCAAGATGGAGAAAAATCTGGAACTGAGCTGTGTAATTAAATTCTGCGTCAAACAAGGGATTCCATGGTCATCTGCTTTTTTGACCGTCGTGATGTGGTTGACAGGGAGTTTGTACCGCTGCCAGATTTTACGCGTCCTCCGCTTGCGGCAAGCCATAACTGATTGTTGTAAGCTTCACCGCGCTGCTACTGAGTTAATATCTGACCAAACACAGGTTTGCCACATTGCAACACACCGCTACAGTCCAGTTCTGGCACCTGTGGACTTCTTCCACTTTCTTGCGCGGTAGGAATCACGTTATACGCTTTGTTTCGAAGCACAAGACTGCTATTTCGAGGACTACTAAGATTTGTAACGATTAGTTCAATAAAATATCCTGATAGCTTTATACATTAACAGGCAAGTTCTAGTTTCCAAGTCATTTTACTACAAATTTTGTTGTTCGGAATTCCAATAAGATTTCGATTTAGATATAAGAAAGTTCTTTCAAACTATGGAAGGTAATAGCCAAAATTGGTTGCATCTTATATTATAGCTTTGTTATATCAACTTCATATACTAACTTGTATTCCCTTTGTTTTACAGCTACATTGAACAAGATCGCGTCTGCGGTTTCTGGACTTGGCTGTTCGTGCTCTCTAAACTGCCCGAGCTCGGCGACACGATATTCATTGTGCTGCGGAAGCAACCGTTGATCTTCTTGCACTGGTACCATCACATTACCGTGCTGATCTACTCCTGGTTCAGCTACACCGAGTATACCTCATCGGCTCGCTGGTTTATTGTGATGAATTACTGCGTGCACTCCGTCATGTACTCGTACTATGCCCTTAAGGCGGCACGATTTAATCCACCACGTTTCATTTCCATGATCATCACATCACTACAGTTGGCACAGATGATTATCGGCTGTGCGATTAATGTCTGGGCTAATGGTTTCCTCAAGACGCACGGCCCTCAATCCTGCAACATCTCACAGACAAACATAAATCTGTCAATTGCCATGTACTTTAGCTATTTCGTGCTCTTCGCGCGCTTCTTCTACAAGGCATACCTGTCGCCGGAAGGCAAAAAGAGTCGTCGCATGGCTGCTTCTCTGGCGGCACAAAATACCGCCAAGCTGTCAACTGCTCCTGGTGAGGCCAGTCTATTGAGCAGCAAATTTGTGCCTACAGATGCGTCTACCGGTGCTGCTTATTTGCGCAAGACGAAGGCTCAGTAAGCAGTGCACCAATATACCACACACACCCACACACACACACTCTACATACTTCAGGCAATTGCATACCCTTATTGCTAAGGACATTTATTTAATGGATAGCGATGGAAAATTGTTTTTTAATTTTAACGGCGCAAGGAAGCAGACACAGTCACATAATTACACAGAGACATCTGCAAAGGGGGCGAAAGCGTTTTGAAAAATTTATTATCTTTAAGCGTAAAGTTTTACAACAAAAAATAAAAATAAATACAGCAGCGTCAAGGTTTGCCTATACCAATATTGGTATATAAGCTAAAAGAGACAGCAACTGCTTGTTTTTAGAAATTCATTTCAATTTCATCTTGAGAAAAGCCTGAGTAAATACTGTTGGCTTAAATTCTTTAAAACAAAGTCAATTTCTTAACGATTTTCTTGATTTCCAAATTAAGTCTTACAACTAATATAATGTAAGCACAACATTCAAGAATTATATTAAGCTACAAAATAATTGTTAACGTCTTTTCTAGACACTTGTACGCTGCATTTATTTTTATTTGAAATATTTTTAGTTAATTTTTTTTTTAATTGTTACTTTTAAATTGTTTGCCTCAGGTGGGTTTTTCATAACGCCAACAAACTTAGCGCGGGCGTGAAAATTGTGTTGCTTTATTTAGTGAAATTCTCAAAATGGTTTAAGTTTCAGATTTTATGCAAGTCTATATATTAAAATATAGAACTAGAACTTTATAAATCTAATGTAAAGCATTTTATCAGCTGTGTTGGCCGTAAGCGAATTTGAAATTTTTAGCTTTTTTACTTTTGGTTTATTTTTTGCCTTTAGAATTTGAGGTTTTTGTATAATTTGTAGTTGGGTCTGAAACTTGTACTCTAAGTCTCTAAAATTATATATTTATATTTATAACTATACATACATGTAAAGAAAGAAAAGTAATATATTTAATAGAAATCAAAGAAAATACAAATAAAATGAAAACTATAAGTTAGTTTATTGTTCAACATCAAGCGCAAACTGTTATTGTAAAGTAATAAGGTGTAACAAATTTTTATTTAACAAAACAAACAAATAACAAAAAAAAAAAAACCAAAAAAAAAACTTTAAAAAGGAGAAGGACAACTTTTGGCAGCATTTCTGAATTTTTTCTTAGAATGTTTAGAAACAACAAAAAGTTTCTAAAATAAAAACAAACATTCGCCGAAACTAAACAAAATTGAGGTAATTGTAAAAAATTGTAGAACTTATTTGAAGAATTGTAAAACATATTTGTGTAAGCATACGAAATTTATTTTTGAAAAAAATTTTTGCTAAAGCTTAGATACAACTGAAACAAGAATACCAGGTCCTTGAATAAAACAAAATAAATAGGAACAACAAAAAAGTTTAAATTATTTATATTTGTAAGAAGAAAGCGAAATAAATTTAAACAATAAATTCCTATATTTGGAAAGCTAAATTAGTATAAACTAAGTAAATAGCATTAAAGCAGAGACCGAGCAAAGATTAAGTAAATCAAGGCCTGCACTAAAACGAAATTAATAAGTCAAATGATATGAACAAATTTTTGGAAAACATCACAGCAAAAATGATAAGCCAACAATGGAAAAATAAAATGTAACAAAGGAAAAGGATGCAATATAAAGTGGTTTTATTCAAAAACGTACAAATAGTGGGGGGGAAATAAAGTTTGTACGCCATTTAAATTTCTCAAGTGCCCAAGGACTCGGCAACAATTTTATAAAAAAGAACAAACTCCATTGCATTCGATGGAACTTGGACTAGAATCGAATATTTGTTAGTTAAGAGTAACTCAATATTTCAAATTAATTATTACGAAAAGTTTATAGTTTTATTTCCTAGCTAATCTACCTTTGAATGTCGCTTAAAATATGACTAAACTTAGACGATTTATATTGGAATCTTTTCTTGTTCCCCGTAGGAGACCCGAGCACAATCGGCTTCTCGCACGGACACAGCCGAATGCGGACTGCTGAGAGAGAAAAAATAAACTCATTTGTCGACAAGCTCTCATCGAAGCTAATTCACGCCGCTTTGCGTCCCATATGTTATAAATTACATTTAGCAAAACCGTTTGATTGGCTTTTTATTAGCAAAACTTTATTTGAACCATATGCGTTATGGACTAATTTTTATTTAACTTATTTTAGTATACTTTAAAAAATGGGATTTAGTTTGGGAATTTCATAGACTTGCATATCCGTACTGGAGATGATAGTAAACATTTGCATGTAAAGACTGTAATTGCTGCTGGCACCATCTAGTGTAAACTGCTGGCGCCATCTTGTGTTAATTGCACATTTTACTACCAAAAAAAACGGACAGCACTGTACCACTTTTCAACAAGTTTGTCCTTGTTGTATGAAGTTTTGCTTATATAAAGTTTTGTTTTGTTTGGACGTGCTTTTTTTGCCTGCGAAGACCCTTAAAATTGAAAAGCCAATTTGTTTTTAAAAGCAAGAAAATCGAAAACTCAAAAACACGAGAAAGCAGTAAGATGCATGTTTTAGATTGTAAGACAAATGCAATAACTTTGGCATTGGCAAAAAACGTAGCCCTTTTGAGGACGGATTTTTTTAAAAAGAATTATGATTATGAACAAAGATATTTACCACATAGTTGATGAAATTCCTCTGAAGCAAAACTACTGTACAGAAGAAATAGCCAAGTATTTACTATTATACACTAAGCAGAGAGTTTTCAAACTTTTAGGAATGAAATCCTAAAAAAAAAAAAATATTCGGCCGTGCTTCCAAAAACGAACTCGGAAATTTTATTTGTATTCGTTATTGGTGCTCCCAATTTCACAAAAAACATTTTTTTATGTGGATTGAATCCGACTTCTTTGTTGCAAGAGAAATTAAAACTAACTAGGAAAGTAGACTCAAAAGTGTAAGCATTTTAAACTGAATTAATTTTATAAATATTCTTATATATTCTTAGATTACACTAGTCGACAAATTAAACACTTTTTTTTCTCCAGAGATGAGACTTATTTTTTATGTTAGGGCAATGTTTCAGCATTCAAAAACCAATTTTTGTTTTACCCTCCCATTGCTAGTTTTTTTTATGGCTATTTTTGAACAAAAGGATATTTTTTCAAAATACAGTTGCACATATGTACTGTACTAATTTGAATTTTTTCATTTTAATTTTTCTCAAAACTAGAGTAGACTACCTTTCCAAAATACTTCCAATCACAAAAATTGGTAACCTTAAGAAGAAACTACAGCTGAAAGTGTTTGCCCAAAACCCCGAAAACACAACATTTTGGTACAGCGCACAATGAGCCCTCGTAGCCAGATTTTGGCCAAAAGTTCCCCAGAAGAAAGTCAAAATTTGGACAAAATTACAATTTTATATGATTTTAGACATATTAAGAAATCCTGTAAAAAAAAAATTATTAAATTATAATTAGTGGTTTTTAAAGTTAACACTTTGTATTTTTGATTTTGTTGGTTTTTTTATCATTAGGCTACTTTGCTTGAAGGGTACCTCCGACTACCACTCGATATTTAATCGAAAAAAATGTTATAAATTTCTTCACATGTTTTAAAATAAAATGTAATTCCTCACGATTTTCGGAAATTGAATTTTGTATCTAAAAGTTTAATTTTAAAAATTGACCCCCAGAAAATTTTACCATTTTTTGAATTTCTTAGCTGCCTAAACGTATGCTTTAATAATCATTTTTTCAAAAGTTGTACTAAAATGTAAAAAAAACGAACAATTTTAAAATTTTATAGCATACTTGCAAAGATGCAAATCAAAAAATTTAAAAATGATAAATTTTGACGAAAAAACGTAAAAATGTAAATAAGGTTTTTTGAAATTTTTTTTCGGAAATTAAAAGAGCATGCCAAAAACATTATAACTTTTAAAAACCAGATTGATTGGTGGTGTCGTCTTTTTGTAATTGGCTTGGAAAGCTGAAACTGTTTGGGGCTATAACTCTAAAGCCATTCAATATTTCGGGTATAGGCTATTTTTTCAATGTATGTGGAGCTCATATCTACTTCTGTATGAAATATGGTCCAATTCCAATCAACAGTTCTTTTTTTTAATTAAGTTAAAAATTTTTTTGGTTTTTTTTTAATTTTTTCCAATTTTGATCTAGATTATCTATATCTTAAAAAAATCTGAGGAGGCTCAAACTTTCCAGAAAAATAATTCAATCCTTTAGAAACACGTATGTAAAATTTCATCACTCTAAAAAAATTATTATGGAAATGACAGGGTTTTGGCCAAAATATGAAAATCTGGGCCCACAGTGCAGCGTACAAATATCGCTATTTCTTTCAGCAAATTAGAGAAATTCGAGAGTTTTGTATAAATACAAAAATATTATAGGTTTATGTTTCGACTCCCAAAATAATGCAGCATAAAAATTGAGAATTCTGTTTTTGTTGAGTTTTAATCTTAATATAACGACGCTTATTTATCTGGCACCCTTTTATAAGAAGTTGGTTACGACATTGGTTCAAGACACCAATTTCGCTGAGCCTTACTAGACATTCGGTCGGGTATTACTATATAGTGTTTGTTAGGTCAACGGGCCCTAAGCGGCAGAGCTTCAATACATTATATATTAATATATGTGATTCTTTTGATGACAAAAAGGATAATCAATAATTAGAAATAATGCATTTTTTATTTTATATTATTGCCAAAAATCTAAAATTCATTTACTTTTATATATTGCATTTATCTCATTTATCTGTCCCCAATCCAGGTTGTATCTGGAGCCATCATTGGGCATGCAATTTCATAAGGCCGAATCAGTACGCTATATTAATGTTGGAGTTTGGTAATTCAATTTTTTAACAATCTTTTTAATCTTTTTACTGGGTTATCATTCATTAAGTTTTTCGCCAACCTGTTTTTGTATCTGGCTAAACGCTCATTATAAATAATGCATTGATTCAAAATTTAATGAGAGCTTCTGATTCCAACTTTCGTAAAATGCTACAGACCCCATAAAAAACTTTGGGCCCGGTGGAAATCCCCCATTCCGACAAGCCTGCCAAACAATAAGAGTAAGAGGGAATTTGAATATGAAGGAAATTTCTTCTTATCGACTTACAAATGACACATTTTTTACCACTTGGATTATTTCTGCCCCAAAGAGCCCAATTGACCCATATTTTATGCTATCGACCAGCCTAAAATTTAAGAGTTTTATATGTATAGTGTTGGGGAGCAATAAAAAAGAATTTAACAATTCTGTCCCCCACCAAGTGGAGAAAATGGCGATTTTGGTGCAGTGCTTGAGAACTCTAAAAAAATTCTGAACACCAAATTTGGTTACAATACCTTCATAAATAAGCAAGGGAAATTTCCATCTATAATTTTTGGTTTTTTTCGAGGTCCTCTAAAACACCTGTATGACAGCTATATAATATCAAAAAAATAAATGAGTATATCGACTGATCTAGTCACCTTGATCATACTTTAGGTAACTTGAGGGGTCTGCAAGTTCTCCTTCTGTACGTACATACATTTTGGGCCTGACCATAAGGTACAGGGAATAAAAACGCACCAAATCATCTACCTAAATGGTGGTGAGAAAACAAGGATAGATTTTAATACTTAATTTGAACGGCAGAGGCGTGCTTAAAAATTTAAAAAGAAGAAACTAATAGTTGCCGCAGTTGTACAATCACTATTGATTTTTTAAGGAATGTATCCACATACAAGCATTCACAATAAGGTGTAACTAGTGAGTTGTACTTTACTGTCGAGCCTAATACTTAAAAGTAAATTTGAAATTCTTCACAGGTTGATGATAGCTAATATTATGGCATTATCTCTATAAGATCTGACATACTAATAAAGTTAGGCATTATAAATATTTACAATGTTCAAATTACAAAAAGGTTGTTAATATTAGCACTCGAAATAAACACACACACAACTTTAAATATGTCTTAGATGTCAAACATTTATTATATTGACAAAATGCTTCACTACACAATTATAAATACACAAGTATTTGTATGTATAAGATTTTATCTAATATTAATTTTAGTTGCATAAATCTTTCGCAATGAATATTTTCCAATGACACCGAAGGAAAACATAAAACGTTCCTAACTTACATATACATATAATTTATTGTAGACTAGAAAAATTTGCAAAATGCACTTACTGTTGCTTTGAATAGATATATATATATATATATGTGTATATGTTTAATGTTTATAGGCAAATTTCGAGACCTTAGGACCTGAACCTTATACAATATTTAGACGATAGATTACAAAACAGGACTAAGCTATAAAAATGTGCAGATATCAATATTAAATGTTGATTATTTATATTTATGACGATGACCACAAAAAATGTTTGGCTCTATCAATATATATATATATATATATATATGTGTGTGTATGTTTTTGTGACATTTTTCGAAACAAAAAAAGAAATTAAAGTTTTTGAAGTGTTTTTAATGTATTGTATGCATTCATAAATTAAGGTTTATGAAAACTTGTTTATAACAAGATAAAACATATACAAATTGCCAGAATAAAACAGAACTTTGCGTTGCTATTATTAGTATTATGTATATTATATTATTATAGTTAATATCATTTTTTTAATGTTTATGTCTGTTGTTTCTTTTTTGCGCTCAGCAGCTTGACTATTATGCATGTGCAATACAAACTTTAAAACAAAAATTTTAATTCAAAACAAAAAATTGTACATTTTTCCGATTTTAAAACATTGTTCTTGAGTATGTACGATGCTGACCTTTTGTGTTGTTAATTTGAGTTTGAAATTGGATTTGGATTAGTTTATTTATGCATGATTAAGAACTGCTTATTCTTCTCCATTCGTGATTGCTGCCTGCGTTGTTAAATGATGACCCGAATTTATTTGGCGGAGTAGCCTCCCGATAAAGTTTTATTTACGTTTGCTGCAAACTGTGCTCCAGCCAGACTCCTGTTGTTGTTGCGGTTGTTGGCGTGTTTGGTGTTTTGTGTGTTTTGCTGGAGCGCCGCTTACAGAAGCGGCAGCATCATCTCACTTTTTACCGGGAGGCGCTATTGGTTGGCCGCGTTCCTTGCCACGTAGTTTGATGCCAAGCACACGCTCCATTTTACCTAATATCAAGTTGTTAGGAATGCCGCGTCCAGCTTCATAATCAGTCACAACTTGCTGTTTTTCGCAAATTTTCTGCAAAAGTTAAAGTGTTATTAAAAAAAAATAAATAAATATATATAAAACCCTTGCTGGTCTGACTCACCGTTGCCAAGTCCTTTTGGCTCATTGCTTTATTTTGGCGACCCTGCATTATTAGTTTGCCAACATCGAGAGGTACTTTATCATGGCGTAATTCTTCAGTCTCACGATCCAGCTTTGCAGTGTTTTTGGTGGTAACATGCTGCTTGTTGGTGCCGGCACCATCTGTAAATTGTTTGAAAATTATACAAATATATCAATATGCAAAAAACTTTAAACGTAGAGAAATTAAAATGTTTGCACCATTTAATCAAATGTGCGTGATCTTTATCAATATATATCTTTATACCCTGTATCTATAGGTACAAAGGATATACTAGAGCCATGTCCGTATGTCTGTCTGTCTAGCTAGAGACACGAAACTTTACCACCTTAGAAAATAATTTGAATAACTTCTTTGACATAACTTTCCATTCTCATCAAATTCGGAATCGAAATTTATATGTTATCACACATAGTCGGATGTGTTCGAGTTACATTGGAGAGAAGTATATGCATATATCTCGGACATTGGAGGCCTGCTGACAAAATATGTCTATAGAATATAGTTAAATTGTTAAAGTAGAGTTTAAATCTGCTTATTCACCCGTAGAGCTTGTAAGCTAAAATTTTAGGCTAAAGCTTTTTTTGATTACCGCCGAAAATGTCTATAGAGCCGACCCTATTATCTATGCTGACCAAGAATGTATACTTTATATATCGCAAATGTTTCCTACTCGCTGTAAAATATATTTTTTGATCTTCTTACTTCATTATTAAAGGATCAAAAATGTTTGATTTTCTGTATGGTTAAGAAGTTTTAACGATGATCCAGCAATAAGAAAGTGAAAAAATCGTTCGCTTCCGCACAAAACTAGAATACATATCCTTCTTTTGAGCTTAGCCTTATTTATAGTTTTAATCTATTTTTTCGAGCGAGGAAAGCAAGTTTCATTGAACTAGCACATTCTAAGCCGAAGTACATATATGTATATAAATATGGTGGGGAATTAGAAATAATCCTATAGAAACAATCCTTTAAGTCCAAGATAATGCCATCCCCAGTCACGAAAATGCAAAGAAGCTAGCGAGATACGGACGGGAACGTCCTGTAGCATTGGTAGACACAATATTAAGGGACCGTTAAGAGTAGACAGAGCTCAGCGCCAGACAGACCAAAAAACTCCTCGATTTTAATAACTGCATTAGGTTCAAGACAATCTGCAAAATGGGGTCGTCAGTGCTGGATTTATGGGGGTGTGGGGAGTCGTTTTGGGTTCAAGCCACCCCGTGGGGATTTTTTATTTGTTTTTTTTTAATTATGATATGATAATTATATTTAAATGATATCAAAAATCCAAATCCCCCATAGGTGTACCTAATATATTGTAGTCTGTGCATTGCTAACCCTTAAAAATATAGGTTTTGTGAGAAATAAAAGGAATTTTCGCAACACACATAAATTGTGTGTGATGTCATTGCTTAGCCGGATATAGAATCTCGGTGGTCCCTATAATTTAAAATAAAACTTAAAAAGTCACATTGCAGCATTCTTTAAAAACATATAAGTACACAATTTATCACAAAAATATTAATATATACTACTTTATACATAAAAATATATAAACAAGAGTCTGTTTAAGTAGGATCTTGTACGAAACTTGATGCAAAATCTTTGATAGCTTGTCTGGTGGTGGATAGATAGCAAAATTTTATTTGCACGCAATCTAGAAATTGATCAAAGTTGTGTCGAGTTTATGATTTCTTTCGTGATATTCTGATAGATTTTAAGGAAACAGCACAACTTCAGGGCTCATTTGCACAGACTTCAAAGCTAAAGCTACTTATTACATATGATTTTAGGGCCTCCCTTAAAGTGTAAAAAATTTTTCGATAATAATAATAACCACGCATAGACATTAAAAAAGCTTTCAAGCACGATAATTTCTGCCGGTTGTGAAAATGTAAAGGCGTTGCGAAATTGGCACACTGAAATTCACACACACACAGAGACTAATAAATGTGTACATATATAAGTTATAAAAACAACAACAAATGCCACGCCACTTATATATCATGATTGCAGCGGCAGGCGGCCCCTGAATGGGGTCAACAGAGCATTCAGCTATCTGCCGCCATATTTATTTAATTGTTAAATTTAATAAACTCACATTTTTGTTGAGTATCGACTGCAACACCTTGGCGGCGCGCTTGATTAATAGCCGATTCGGTTTTTAGAGCTGAAGACTTCTTGGGAGCCTTGCGCAAGACAGTGACAGTATCCCAGTCAGACGACATCTTTATTAAATAGAGCACATAAAAAACAATTCCGAGTTTGAAAGGTAAACTTACGACAATGATAATAATTTTTTTTTTGATTTTGACAAAAATTTTACTTACAATGCTTGCTCTGTTTACGTGATTTTTATAGAAATATTATTACTTTAATTAAAACTAACTGAATGCGAATTCCAGAACTATCTGAATATATCTTTGCTCTGTGCTGCTTCTTACAAAACTAACATTACTAGCACGCGGGCATTAAGTGTTGTCAAAGGCTTAATATTTTTATGAAACCTATCGATAGCATTACACATTTTTAATCGAAAATCTCATTTGCAGCACTGCTAGTTAATTAGCACTAAATTTGCCCAAACCTGCACAAGAGTGGTTAGCGCCAGTAAAAACTTCAGAAAAGAAAAAATTTTTTGTTCGTATCGGTCGTTGTGCGGGTGGTAAATTTTTGTGCAAGTGTAATTAAAAAAGAACAAAAAATGCATAGCTGACTTTAAACAATACCAAAGCGCATGAAATAAAGTTAAAAAGCATTATTTAAATAAATTAAATCTAAAAAACTGTCAATAGTGCAAAAATACTATGTGAGACACGTACGAAAACGAACGTAGCGAAAAGTTCAAACGCTGCGGCGAGGAGTACAACTCGCAGACAAAGTGCATTTTAGGGCGTGTTTGTAGCCCAGCCCCCACACTTGTCTGTTGCTGCGGCGTGTAAAAAGCGAGCTCAAGAAAAATGTTCAAATTGTGTGCATTATTTGAAAAAATTATTATTTAAAATTCGCACTGTGCCAAATAAAAAAAAAGTCAAGCAAAAAAGTTGGCAAATTGGTGGCAATTTCGCAACTTCCTTGCCTCGTCGTGTGTCTCAATTTTTTGTCTACTCCAAATTGCGAATTGTAGCAGCAAAGGCAACGCGCAGAAGAGAGTGCGTATCTTGTGAAAGAAGAAAACAAAAGAGACGCCAGAAAAAAAAATAAATATGTGTAGCGGAGTTTTATATAAAATAAGGCAAGGCTGATAAAAAAGTGCATAAATTTATTATCACTATATTTAAGTTGCAAAGGGTACTGTGAGTAGTAAAATAGTGTAAAAATTTTATTGCTGCGCAAGAGCGAGAAGAGAGGCTTAGCCAAACGCTATCCGCCACCCACCACCACCATCACCATCGCAAAACACTCCAACAGGCGCAAGCTGCACACCTCCAGCTTCCAGCTCCCAGTAGAGTTTTCCCGTGTGCGTGTGTGTTTGTGAACGTTTTGTGTCTATGTAAAAGAGTGTCATGGGCGCGCAGCAGGGCAAGGAGCGCAATTCGCATTCGAGCGGAGGAGGTGGTCATGGTGGCACAGCCAGTTGCATTGGTGTCTCCAGCAGTAGTCCTATTGCCGCCGCATCGCCGCACTGCATTAGCATGGGCAGCGGCAGTGCTCTGGGCGCTGGCTCCACTTTACGTGGCTCGCGTATCAAGTCTTCGGTGGGCGGACACGGTAGCAGCGTTGGTGGCAGCAGCAACAGCAGTGGACTTTCACATCGTGGCGTAAACGCCTCAAGCTCTGCTCACACTCATAAGGATAATCGCTGCAATCCTCCTGTGGGCCTAAACATATTTACTGAACATAATGGTGAGTTTTTAATATGCTTACATCGAAATGCACTTACATTGTGTACATATAAATACACATACCTACATACTTAGTGCATAGACGCACGTGTACATACAGAAAACATTTATTGTACATATTTAGTAGTATGTTGCAGCACATACAGTGAATCAAATAAGTTTTGACACAGCCATGTTAGTATACAATAAAAATTACAAATTTTTCAACACTGGCTCCACAGCTTTCATTTTATAGGTTCAAAAAGTGAACAAGTTCATTTCATCAATAAAAATGTAATTTTCCACTACAGAAGCTGCCATTTGTAATTGTTTGTTTCAAAAAGCCGGTCAAGATAGTAATTGTCAAATACATATTTAAGCATAATTTTTTCTTAGAAAAGTCGCCTGTGTCTATGCTTTTTTGATTCACTGTGTGTATTCTTGTTGGCTCTCTGTAGCCGACTCTCTTTTATTAACTATAGTCTCTCCGCGCGTATCTGTGGCTCTCCCTGCTGCTTTCCAATTGAGCCAATTTCTTTTTTCATTGCTTCCGATTATCATACAGGCGGAATTTGAGCCTGCTGCTTGTTGTTGTTGTAGTTCTTGCCTAGCCGGCATTATCGCTTATAGCTCGACTTGTCGTTGTTGCTGCTGCACACTTTTGTTTACAACACCAACACACCACACACACACACATTGTGCGTAGGCGTTTATACTAAGCCATTTGAAGGGGGGAATATCCATCCATACGGATACATTTGTCAGCCAGCAGCTCATTTTAGAAATTGTTGCCACTGGGGCGGTTCGAGTTCAGCTTCTCCTTTTAATACTTCTTTTGTATTGTTGTTCACCCTTCGTCAACGTGACGTCGACGTATGGCAGGCACAGTGGTTGAAACTCGTCACCGATTGTGACCTCTGTAGCGCCTTTTGCCACCCCCACGCTGCCGCTAGTCAACCATTTCACCCATGTTCCGCTGTCCTTTCTACTTACATTGTGTACCATATTTTCTATTATGTACTTTCCCAAGTTGCAACATTTCCCAATTAAGTTTTTGCCTATTTCTAATATGTTTTTTATGTCGCTGTCAGCGACAATAATATTAGCCATTTGTCCTACCTCAAGGCGTAATGTCCCAACACACATGTGTAATGAAAAGGAAGACCGTTGTCAATAATTTTTATAAGATTGCTGTTAGAATTGTCAATAATATTGTAAGCAAAAAGTAAATATACTACTACTATATTCGATATGTTAGGAAAGTATGTAGAAAAAATATAATCAAGTTTTGATTTCTTGAACCTCTAATACTCATAAAATTCAATTAGCTGCTTCGTAGTCACTGAGGCTCAAATTAAATCTTAAAAATTTTCGGACAAAACCTTTAATGTACTAATTATTTTAAATCGGATAGTTACAAAGGTATTTTATTTTTGGCGTTATTTGTAATCAAACGAACTTTTGACATGAACCTATTTTAGTCAGACCTGTAAAAGCGTTACACAAATTGGTTCATCTGAAATTTTCTTATTTTTTGACTAGGAATACAATAAAAATGCTTCGAAAACCACTTAAAATTTGCAATATTGTTTAAGTATGAATTATTGAGTCGATTCTGTAATAACTTAGTTTTTTGCGGGCTGTTTAAATAATTATCTGAACCTTCTAGTTCGAAAACTGTGTTACACTATCTTGTAACATTAAGAAACAGGCGTGGCAGGCCATAATTTTCACGTATTATCTGCTGAAGTTGCAGTCTCTGAAAGAAATCACTATGAAAAGCTTTACAATTTATTAGGAAAGGAAATATATTAACAATATATTCAGAAGACAAAACGTTTCAATTTCATAATTTGTCTTCTATAAACTGCAACGCAAAATCAATAACATTGAAGGTGGGGCAAAATTTGGGCGTAATAAACAAATCTGTAGGCAGCTAAAGTTTTGGATGAAAGTTTTATTACAATCCGTTTGTGAATTTTAGGAGTTATAACCAAAAATGCCAAATTGAAACTGCTTTGCATAGAAGATCCTTGGAAAACAAGTTATTTGTGTAACTTTTTGTGAAGAATCTAAAGTCCTCAAAATCGGTATGTAATTGGAATGGTCTCTGTGGTGTTCCATAGATACCGATTTGACTTTGTAACTGCGTTGGTAAGCGGTATTTTATAGTCTGAAAAAATCGGAAAGTGCAGGGAATAAAGTCGCGAACATAGAGGGCCGTTCGGGGTTGTCATGTGAAGCACGCTGGAGCCGGAGCCCCCTATTTTTTCGGGATATCATTAAATATCAAAAGCAATACCTTCATTTGTATATTATGCTCAAGTCCTATTGCTTTTGCTTTATATATTGTAAGCTTAGCCAACTCTCAGGGCCTTATCAGTTGCATTTATATGCTTAATAATAATTGCATTTCCAATTAATTACAGTTCGTCAGTGGTCACAATAATTTGTTAAATCATATGTGTGCATTATTTATATATGTTCGTGTATATATAGTATGTTGTAGATTGTTGGTATTTATATTTAGCTACTTAAGCATTAATTAAAAGCACAGTCTCAAGCCAATAATAAGCTTGATTGTCATGCGCTGATAAATGATTCGGCACTAGAGCCAGTTGTTCATACAGGCATACATACATACATAGTGATTGTATTAATACTTAATTACGGACATTGAGTCATAGATTGGTTTTATAATATTTAATTTGTTTATATAAAGTAAAACAAAACTGCGCCTCTCAGCATTTGTATTATTTTCTATGTATTATGTACATTGCTTAAACTCATGTTAAGCATGCATTGAATGCGACAACATTTACAATAACTTCAGTAGTTTGTATAATTCCCACCAATACTTTTGAGCAATATTCATAAATATTTGTATATAAGCAAAGTAACTGAAATAAATGTGGCAAAATGTGGGGGCCTATATAGAATAATAGGCCGATGGCAAAGAGAGGAAGGGGGATATAATACCATTGTTTCCGTCTTTGTTTTAGTTTTCGTTTTTCGTTATTTCTGCTAATATAATTGCAAAATTACAACGTAAAATTGTGTCTGGGTATAGATTACAAGCCACAGAAACAACAATGAAAGTGGCAGCCATCGCAGCCACCAGGTCGACATCGGAGGTACAAAAACAGAAACATATAACCTTATATATAGCTATAGTAAAGCTAACATTTGACTGGCAGACTGACTGGCAGCCGCGAACCCAAACTCAATCACACAAGCAAGAAGCGAGCTATGTAACATGATTGACACGATTGTAATGCCACAGTGGGGTAAAAGTTATTTTTATTGAAACGAAAATCTCGGATTTAGTTTGGTTTTGTCGATTTGTGAATCCGTTTGTGAAAATGTAATGATTGACATTTTTTTTTAAAATTGTTCTTTGCTTTGGAAACTATGCTGGAAGCTATGATCCTTTTGTGATTCAATGTTATCTATTTTAACTGTGTACCATTTCTACGATCACGAACGACATATTAGGAATAATATAATAAGCATTATTTCAAGTAGCCATTATGAAGAACATATTTATATAAATCAGAAAAATTAGCAAAATTATAAGAGATGTGTAAAACGAAAACTGTTAGTTAATAACATAAACAAATTAGACCAAACATCGCTCAAAAACTACGTAAAAACAAATAAAACATAAAATGTCTATAGTTTTAAGGCCAATTTTTTATAATAAGTGAAAAATCTGCAAAAAATAATGCGTTATAAAGTTTTAGATATATGTATGTTTCAAAATTAATGTTGAAAATTCTGTGGAAATACGCAAATTCACAACGAAAATTGCTTATTGTGCACAAAAATCTTGACTGATAATATAATCTACATGGAGCACAATAGATCCTAAGGGTCGCAGTGCAGCTTTTCCCTATTATATTATATAATCTACATATTATTGAAAACAAAATATTTTCAAACAAATATTTAATATAATTCTTATGACAGATATGTAATGTATGTATGTAATATGCCTCCTGAAAGTTAAATATCAATCATTTTTATGATGATAATAAATTTTTGTCTTTAATCTATTAGTTTCAACTATATATCGAGTAATGTAATTTTGTATTTGTCAATAAAGGCCAGTCCACTATGCAGTGTCAGTTTGTAGGCGTTGTTACAGGGCAGCCAATGCGCTGCTTGCTTAAAGTCACTCTCAGAGTCAGAGTTACACGACACAATGTAATTAGATACTATTGGGGCACGAAAGCAAGAAACTAACAAACCAAAATGTATGGAATGCTGGGAAAATTGCAATTCGATTGTTTGTCTTCATGGAGACCCATAGATACACACACACTTTGAAAAATGTTAGCTGGAATTTGCAAACTCTAAGAAACAACAAAAATTGAATGAATATATTGAAAGGGTAAAGTTTGCAAAAATAATAAAATACAAAAATCAAAAACCAGACGTTAAAACGATTTCAAATAAGAAAACCCTATTATGAGACATTTTTTGCACTGAGCAAGAAATATAGTAACAATAAAAACGGTACTTCGTCCAACCAATAACAGATTTGAAAGGTTGAAATTTATTGAAAAATTCAATTATTTTTGCAAATATTGAACTTATGTTTGATTAAAGATGATGTAAATAACTTTAAAAGAAATGCAAGAGTGAAAATGCTTTATTTCTTTTTGTACATACTGTAGGCCTGTACGATCAGATTGACAACTTAAAAATAATTTCCACCATGTTAGCTGTATAAGGTAAACACCATCAGACGCCTCCCACCGGCTCCAAGGCCCAAAATAGCCTCAAGTGCCTTTTGTCTCCGTCTCTGTAGTTTTAGGCTCCAGTGGCAACTCGTACAATTTCCTTGTGGCACTGTCGAAGTGGCGTCGCAAGTGTAAACATTCATATATAGTAAGAGTTTGAGTATTTGTCCACTCGTTTACTTACATACTCGTATTGTAATCGGAGAAGACGTTGTTGACGCCTCGACATGACGCGAACGTCAATGTCCGCAGGCGCTGGCTGGACATGCAAGCAGCAAATTATGAGGCAAATGAACTTTTATATATTGTAGCTAATAGTCGGCACACGCACATAACAACAACAACAACAAAAACAATCACAACAGCATGGTTGGAAACACGGAAAACAGGTGAAAATACGGACAGAACTCGTTTATAGAGACGGAGCTTATGAAAATACAATGTTCACAAAAGGGTCGTGTTAAACGATAAGTGAAACTATCTAAAGAGAGAGAGTTATATTCCTGAATTTGAAAAATAAAACTTAATCTAAGCGAAAGTATCTAAATCGCCGATTTCTTTACAGCATTGACTCTTGGTTCTTATATATTCAACCAATTTTGGAAAAAAAAAACTCTCGATACACTTACCTCTTAACCTGTATGTTTGCAACCATTTTGAACAAAGCATTGCCTATATTCTCAATATTCCTCATTTCGAAGAAAGAATCTATTTTTGTTTGAACCTAACGAACGAATCTCACAAGAAGTTTTTTGTAGTTTTAGTATCTCTATAATATGGATACATTTAAATTAATATCTCATCTACTTTGTTCGTTAAGAGACAGTCAATAATTGTTAAAGAGATCTTCTTTAACTAGGTTCACCTGTACAGTATAAATTATTCAATTGTGGTCGACTTCGTTAGGAAAAAACAGAGTGAAAAAATTTTTTTTTGCTTTTAGCTTTATACGCCTGTATAATAAATATTTCTTCAATCGTTTTATAAGTTTTATTTTCATAAGCATTATTGCCACCATAAAGCACTCAACGACATCTTGAAGAAGGCGTTGTCTCCACTTTAAACGCCGCCTTCGCATAGTTTTTCCCATTTCTTTACTTTGCTTGCATTTCTATTATTAGACTCCAATATCTGGTTGCATTTTCTTTACTTTTACTTTGTTTAGCCTTTTGTGCGAGACAACTTCGCCTTTTGCCTGATACTTGGGTCTGTTTCCTGGCCCATGGCATGGCTCCAGCTCCAACATGCAATCGTCGATATGGTTCTCGTTGTTGTTTTTGTTGTGGACGGCGTCGTTGTGCCCCTTCCATTGGCAGTTTTGTTAGTCATTTACAGTTCATGTAATATGCTATGCACATTGCATGTTTTAAAGTATGTACATATGTATGTATGTATGTGTTCGCGCTTATGTTTGGCTGTATTCGATGGAGCTCGTAAATCCTTTTTGTGCCACAAAACTTTGTTTCAATACGTTTTGTAGTTATTTTTAGTCGAGCAATTCCATTTGTTGGCGATAATTTCGTCACTTTGTTCCCCTTTTTCGCATTTGCCTATTGCTCGAGCAATCCAACCAGGCGATTGCAAACAGCTGTTGACAATAGTAACTCCAATATGTCAGGGAACAGCTTTTTCTGCTTAAAACACGTAGCAAATTATTTCCAAATGCTAAAAGGAAGCAGATATATGGAGATTCTCTTAAGCCTAAAGTTTCCATTTAAGTTCTTCCTTCCACTTTCTACTATTAAAATTAATTTGTTTTATAGTATATTAATGCAAGAATGACTCTTTAAAGTAAGTACAGGGTGACCAGATAAAAACGATAGGAAATGAAATGAAATTGAAATATAACATCATAAAACCGGCTTGCCTGCGCTGGTCGTGCTTTTTGGCCAAAATCCGCAGCTTTAACTAACATTTCCACTACCGCAGTCTCTGTTTGGTTTGCCCAAGAAAATCTCTATTAATTCAAGACACCGCCGTTCGGAGATCTCCATGCTCCACCTAGGGGCGAATGACTAATAAATAGTCGTCAGGGAATTATTATAAATCTCTGTCTGGGGTGGTAGTGTATTCTCGCTCAAGCTTTTTCACGGTGCCAGGGCATTGATAATTTTGACAGCAATTGGAAAAACTATCATTGCATCTGGTTAACCTATAGGTATATATTATACCATTAAGTAAGTCAAAGTACATATCCATATCCATATAAACGTCTTGATATTGAAGATATTTCACTATTGGACCTCTGTTAAATTTTTTTATCTGCATCTTGGTAGACTTATTTGTCTTGGTTTATGCCATCTGTGGAATAAAAAATAAAGCGGGATCGAAGCAAATTTCTAAAGGAATGTAGCCTCATAAACCTGTAAAAATTTACGAATTGCCATGGATCTTCATAGTCCTAGTGGAATAGAAATATCAACATTCTGTTGACGCTTTAGAGTCTAATTCTGTGTAGTAATTTTTCTCGTGTATTAATATTTTCAATACTCCAGAATATTTAATTATCTACAACTGGTATATTACTCTAAAGCAGTTACGAAAGGAAAATCTTTATTTTATGCACTTATTTAAAGCTTTTCTTTGTAAACACGATTAAGTGCTTTTAAAAGCTATACGAAAGTCGCTGTACAACAAAAATTTTCCAACATTAAAATGCAAGTTTGAAACTACTCATTTGTGTATGACAAATAATATCGCCCAAATGGCTACCGCGGCTGGCTCTACAGGCCAGTATGCGAACATCATAATTTTTGATGATTCCATTGAACGAATAAGCGTTCAATTGTTGTGTCATTTGAATCTTGTAAGCGTGTAAATGCAGATCTGCAAGCAAAATTCGACACAAAGTTGTCCTAGCAAGGTGTAATGCTTGCGAAAGATGGACGATCCATGACTACAATTGAATAGTTTTGAACTTGATACATGTCAAAGAGCATCCACTTTGGATGTGTTTAATAACCAAACCCACAGATGGCCCACCCTATACAAAAAAGGAAATTTTTAGGTGGTCTTTGGCTTTTGCAGGCTAGTGTTTAAAATAACTGAAAAATCACTTAAAGCAGTTATGAATTCAATTCGATTTTTAATATTAATTTTATAACATTGATTATAAAAAAAAACGAAGCATTATTAAGTACTATTATAGCCTTTAATGTATCAAGAACTAATATATTGAGTGTGTTACACCCACTCTATGGTAGTTTAATTCCATGCATTAAGATTTATGGTATCTTTTCGTGTTTTCCAATTTTTCGTACCCATTAGAGCGTTGCAGTGCACTATGGCTTCGGTATATTTTTTGTTTGATTGTGCCCATTTTCCTGGGTGCGTCATCGAACATGAAGCACGTGGTGCAAGTTCGCCGCCTCATTGAAAACTGTTTGCATAAATTAACTGATGAAGTTAAAGCAAACGAAAAATTGGGAAAACGGAAAGGGAAAATAAACATAATTGGTAAATAAAGAAAAAATTATTTGAAGGGGAAAAATGTTGGAAATGCTGCAACTAATTAAGTACGAGTACATATAGGAACCAATTCTTTAGTTCTTCAGTTTGTATTGTTTCTTCAAAGCGGGGTCATAAATTTTGAAGCCAGTTGATTGATTGACGTTTTGGAGCCCCCAAAAAGTTATAAGAGCGTATGATGTGTCTAGGTTTTAGCTTTGATTTTGATTATGTACATTATATACCAGAGTGTGTGCGTTTTGTAAATAAATATTGGGGGCCGTGTGTTGTTTGCGTTGGACGCAGCTTTAGTTTTTGCTCGTATGCCAACAAATTATTTATTTATTCACACAGTGGTTTGTCGCCAACAAATCCACATACAAATATACAAAGGGTGTCATTTTGAGTGTTCCAAGTTTATTAAGTAAGTCACTCTCTTGTTACCGTTAATAAAGCAACAAGGTCAAACACATTTAGCATGTGCAAAAATCAACAAAAAATATATTGCGTTTATTTATTCATATATTTTATTAAAATTGTTGTTGGATGTGCAAAATAAATATAATGAACATGTGTGCAATAGAATTGTTACAATATTTGCATTATAAAAACCTGTCTGACTATCTCATAGACTGACTCACAGATGCAGTTCCCTAAGTTTTACAGTTTATCAGAACCTGTTCTTAAGCATAATAATTATGTTGTTGTTACACTTGCAAAGTATTCATTAACTTTGTGCTTTGGTTTGCAACAAATAAAATGTGCTTTAAGGTTATGTCCTTACACTACTATATAGAAGTAAATAAAAGTTTTTGAATCTTTGATTCTTTAATCTTGACTCTTTGATGTTGCTTAGAACTATTAATTAAACTTAGATTTATGTTTTGAATATTTATTAAATAGGGTGGTAGACAGGAAAGAAAGCGACATTTTTGAAAGTACGCCATCTTGGTTTTCTATTATCTTTTGTTTTTTGTTAGTTGAAAGTATGTTTTCACGATGGACTCATGGTTGATTGAAATATGAAGATTAAAGTTATTTATGAGCACTACAAAAATGGTACAAACTTTGGTATTCATAAGCGCCCAATTGAAACCACCATATTCCAGGCCACGAAAAGTGTACGAACACCTAAAAATATCGCTAGATACTCCAACCAAACGAGAACGCTTCGTTCGCATAAATTGGTCAGCTCGGACCATTAACATTCGATGCTGATCATTTTTTCCTCAAATTGGGTGAAATTAACTTGCATGATGTTTATTCCTACTGGAAGGTTCAACTTACCACAATATGTGTGTCCATAAATATCATCGATGAAGCTTCAAAATACAGAATTTAACATAGTTTTGAACATAAATTTGGCTTGTTTTAATTTGCTTTTACTTTCCAGCTTCTGTATTCGAGCACCCTCTAAAACAAAGCCACTTCTTCGGGTGGCTTGTATTATTAGAAAATACGTTCTGGTATTAGCATTTTTTTTTTTTATCCGAAGTTAAATAGCATTTGTTTTTCGCCAAACCCAATGATCAATTTCAATTTTCGATATCCCTAGGGATTCATACTATTTCTTTGAAACGTGGGACTAACTCTGAAACTCATCTTTAGGGAATATTAAGCAAAGTTAAACTACTATAAAGAAAAAACTTCAGCATTAGCAAGTTCAAGTCAATTTAAAAATATAGTTTTACTTTAGTCTCTTCAAATGCTTGATATATCGATTTCGAAAAAAAGTTTTTGGAAACTTTTTTGGAATGATGAAATAATAAAATTAAAAAAAATTTCATTTTTTCAAATTAAAATGTAAGCAAACCCATCAACAGCTACTTTGAGTTTCCTAGTGAATACCAAGCGATGATGTTGTTATCAGTGAAACTAATTGTGTACGGATGTGAATGTTAGCCCAGTGGAGCCAGACCTTTAAAAATGTATCTAGAAAGTGCTGCCCAAAAAAAAATATATATTTTTTAACTTAGCTTTAGTCGAAAATTTACACTGAACCAATTACCAGTTGAAGTTCAAGGGTATTTAAACTTTGTCGCGTTAAAATAGGCTTTTCTTGTAGCCTACTGCTGTTCCAGTTGCGGTTGTGGAACAACGTTAATAGCAAAAATATCACACGCCTCTGTCGCAACCTGCTCACTATGCTGCGGCTGCTGCTCTGGCCAACAACACCACCGATATGAACCAAAAGCAGCGGTAGCTAAAGTTGCTGGAGCTGGCTGGTTAGCTCAAATCACGTTCACAATTATAACTGTAATAAGTTTTCGCTCTTGCCATCTCACGTACTCGAATCGACTCGGCTCAGGTTATGCTTGTCTATCTGGTAACTATTCCTCACATGTGGCTCAATTGGCGTCGCCATGGTGTCATGTATACGTATCTGTATCTGCAACTGCGGCTGTTATGTGTGATTGAATGTCTCGAGTGAATGTGCACAGAAGTGTAAAAGCCAAATCCAAATGGATTAGGAGGATAGCTGCAAAAAAGCAATATCATTGGATTTTGCAATAAAATTGTAAGAGGTATGCAAGGATATTTCTTATCTCTATCTGTAGCTACACTTGACAACAAAAAATGCAGAAAATTGTAATTTATTTAGCGTAAATAAAATGCCATATGCTCTTATCAAAAAAAAAAGTTACGATACAGTCGAGGCTCTGACCGACAGAGATTATATACCGTACCTTTAAAGGATTTAAAAACATTATTGGGATTGAAGCAGATATAAACTATAAAAAGCTGTAGCGGTTAGATCTTGTAGCCCCATAGATTTATTTGCTCATACAGACGTTCATATCCAGTTCGTTCACCGAATCAATGCAGATTATTTTTTCTACCAGTTATGGTAGTACATTGCACTAATCTATAAAACCCAGAATTGCGGACATTGGATCAAAAGAAACCTGTACAAGGCGCCCTTTCAAAAATAAATGTCTTTTTTGTGCAAACATTCGCTTGTTCATTTTGGGTATTCATTCGATTTTCACGGACCTGATCACTGAACCGTTGCCAAAATAGAAAAAAAATAGAAATAAAAAATGTCCAAAACAAATCGCAAACAACCAAAATATAATAATAAGCACTGCAAAGCAACGGCACTTAATTGCAACAATTTAAACGCTCTTTTTCAATTCGGACGTTCTTTCTTTTACTGTCTGTTAAAAAAAAAAATACTGTGTATATAGCATATGATTTTTTATTTTTTAATAATTAATGTGAAATTTAATTCTTTTAATTGCCGTCTAATAATACTTTAATGGCATCCCGCCATCACTTACTGACCACTTTCGTTTTCCAGTTGAATACAGAATAGCATTGCATATTTATATTTTTATCTTTTTGGTTATGTCAATTTCTACGCTGTCTGGCATTATTTAAACGACATTCGTGGCGTCGTTCATTATCGTCGTTGTCTGTTTGGACTTCCTTTTTACAATTACATTTGCTTCCAAGAACTTCAAAACAGACACAGACAGGCTCCGCTGAATCACCAAACAGTTGATATAAAGATACTTTTCGCACACATATTCTAGATACATTTATACACACACGCACATAAGTACTTTATATGTATGAATTTTATATTTATTCACTTAAATCGTTGCGCCGTCTTTAAATAGCTTTAAAAATTTTAGCGTTTTCCAGCAAGTTGTATCTTTAAGTCTTGAGGTTTTATTCCACACCTATGAGTACAGCTAGCAGCCAAAACATATATAAGTACATAGCTGTCGTTATTATGTACTTTGCATTTTAGTTTGCTTCAATATTGTCATATAGCTATAAGAAAGAGATTTTCTTTCAAATACATATGTGTTTGTCTAAGGTACTTTATTAATAGGTGAGAAAGTGTATAGATATATTGATACGAATCTGCACCTAACACTTATGTTATTGAATAGTTTGTAAGGAAGTAAAAAAACATACTCTTGACTATATTATCCCCAGTTCTTTCGTTAATTTTAAACGATTGGGAACGCTACAGTTGTGCCTGCCCGACTTTCAGATAACCATCATTGCATTACAAAAAAAAATGTAATACAGCCGAGGCGGTGCCCGACAGTGCAATGCTCTGTCGATGAATCGATGAAATTTGGATTTGTTCATTAGGGCCACATGAATCAGCTTACCAAAATTGCTGATGCTCTGGTCACTTATTACCAAAATTACGTAGAGTCAAATATTGATTTAGTTTTAGTTGATAGGCAAGGGCAGGTGAAATGAATGAAATTGATATAATTCAACAAACTTCATCTTCTGAGGAAATATGCGCACCAGCTGATAAAGTTTCGTATATCTAGCTCTTCTAGTCTCCGAGATCTAGGTGTTCATAGAGATGGACATGGCTCAATCGCTACCCGAGGTTATGATAAGCATTTTGGTATAACGGACTTGGCGTCTGCCACGCCTCCTTCTGTCCGTTATATACATTAAACAAGTCTAGTATACCCTTTGTACCAATAGGTACAGGGTATAAAAATTTTGTTTTCTTCATGCCTTAATGTCCTCTAGAGGGCGCCATAGTCAATTTATTGTGACGTCACATGGATACCAAAGCAACGATGGCTTATTTGTCAAATTACGATAAGCGATTTGGTTACGTTACGAGTTGAGAGCGAACATACGAATATAAAGGTTAAACACGTAACCCTTCTTTTTTGTTTCGCCGTAGTCGGGTAATAATTTTTAACCTTAGCATAGATGTTTGTTCGAGCCGGTCCCTAAACATGAAATGACTTTAAAGCGAACTTATTAAGAAATTTGTGCGTTTGAATATTATAAAAAAAGTTAGTTTGTCTATTAGTTAAAAGTGAAGTTAATTGATTGTAAACTCTTAAAATTTGAAAATTTTTGATTATTCTTAGAAACATTCAGCATGACGATCGTTTTAGGTATTCTAAATAACTCTTTCGAAACTCCATTAACCATAAAAAAGTGCCTCAAGTACGGTTCTGCTGCAAGCACCCAGTCTCTTTAAAAGCCAACGAATTGCTACACATAACACAATAAAATGTAGATAAAACTTACTTCCAGGGCAGCGTTTTAAAACTCCATCAATAAAGACAATTTAAAGTCTAGCTCATTCTTTGTCACAGCACCACGTAGTACTACAAACAAACTCATATTTCTACTTCAAACCAACAAGCTGTATGACTCATGGTTCCGCCCCTCTTAAAAGGTTTCGTAATATCAATAAACGAAATTTGCTACCGGAGTTGAGCTGGAGATCAAAGTTTCACTTTATATGCGATGTTTTTCATATTATATTCAGCATTCGTTTTACTCAAGCGTGTAATTACAGGCTCCATCAAATACGCACTCACATGCACATACCGAACAATCAATTTTATCTAAGCACTCTGTACATACAAGTACAGTATGTATAAAAGATGTACATATGTACGTGCTTTTATAAATTTTGTTTTAATATTGCAAGTGTAGATACATATAAATTTGATTATCTTTTTGGCTGTAAAAAATTGGCTTTTCATTGGCGCCGGCTTTCCACTTTTTGCTTTTTATCTGACTGTCATGACATTGTCAATGGCGGCATAGTTGTAACTCCATTTCGAAATGGATAATTTTAAAAACCCGATTTCGGAAACTGGAAAATGTTGCTACACTTTTTCAACAGTTTCTATTTAGAGTAGCTGAACAATAGATTATGTTCGTCTGTAACACTGGCTGTGGCTAATTGCTGCTAATGACAGGGGCCAGCGAAAATTCCGACACCATTGAGACAACTGAGTGGTTCGCTTCTGGTTTTTGGTAGGGTTTCACATTCTCATTTAAGCTAAACAGTTTGAAAGTTTTTTGACAATGCTCTGATACGGCTTATCATATTTTTATGTATTTATGTATATATGTTAAGTTATATACGAGGACAGGCTGAAGCGTACTCGCACTAGATAAAAATAAAAAACATGTTTTATTATTCACCATATTACTTTTACAGCAATACACAAGTGGCTTCAAATTTTTATAACATACATTAGTTTTAAGGATAATTACATGGATACGACGAGGTTGTCCTCAAAGTGTTAAAAATTTTGTTATATACAAAACAATATATATTGAATACTACATTTCAAGGGCAACGTTTTCGAAATATCTAAACTACGCAATTTTGGTTTTCTACGATTTTCTCACTTTTCTGTGGAATGAAAGGCCAAAAAAAAAGATGGCGTACGTTAAAGTCGGGCGCGGACAACTTTGGGATACCCTGTACCACCACATTGCAATTAAATCCGATACATTGCTTAAGAACTACAAAAGATATTTTATTTGCCACATTTGGTTACGATATTTTCATAAACAAACAAAAATCAGTCGAATTTTTTTACCAAAAAATTTATTTTGACCGATCGGGTCTATGGGGGCTTTTTGATATAGTCAACCGATTTTGATCAAGTTGTGTACACTGATTGGGAACTATAAAAAACTTCCGACTGTCAAATTTGGTTACAATATCTTCACAAACAAACGAATAACAATGAATTTTGTACAAAAAACGTTTTTTTGACCCATATGTCCTATGGGAGCTATATGATATAGTCAACCGATTTTCATCATTCATTTGGTACAGTGATTGGGAGCTCCAAAAACCTTCCGACTGCTAAATTTGGTTACGATATCTTCACAAACAAATTAAACACAACGAATTTTGTGGAATTTTGCTATATGATATAGTCAACCGAATTATCCATCTAAAACTTTTATTTTTTTCCGAGGGCCTCTGAAACATCCTATCGCCAATAGCTCAGAATAAAGATTTTCATTTATCTTATTCGCACGGGTATACCAAACAAAAAGCGACTGTTCATAATAATATCATATTTTTTGTTTTTATGCTTGTTATGAGCTTTAAAAAAAAAATACTAATTAAATTTCATAGCAATTTTTATAATTTTTGCTTAAGAAACTATTAAGTATAACTTTTTTTTTACAAATTGAAAGTTTCAATTTGGTTCATAGACAAGATTTAGACTCCAGGTTATTGAGTCAGATTAGCAGACTATTCTTTTTAGACAAATGCTAAAATTGTAATACCCTATCTTCTTTTAGTTTTCTTAAAAGTGCAAACATTAAAAATTTTCTATCCAAAAAGCAGCAAAATGAAAATGCTTCAAACTGTTATCATGGTTTTGTACCGATTACTTTTCAGCCTACTCTCGCACTTATCCTAATCAGTTGCTGTTTGAAAGTTCAAAAGCTTTTACATTTATCTGTGAATAACTATTATATAATTTATCTTGAATTCATGTAGCATAATAATTTTTCGCATACGTTGGAAAAAAAATAAAAATTACGCACTGCAATTTTCACTTTTTTTTAACTCTGTCATAATAAAAATGAAATGAAATTCATTTTCACAGCAAATGATTTCAGTGTCTGCAACATTTTCGCTTTTATGATAAACTCTTCATTTTCGTTTAACCATAATTTTTATTTTCGACTCACTCGAGTGTAAAATGCTTTTTAATATGTATATCTAGTATAAAGCACGACTTTGAAGGTGATTCGTTTTTTTTTTTTTTTTTTTTTTTTTTTGTATCTCGTTGCTACTATTAGTTTCTATTGTACACCTGTCTGACTGATTGACTCGTTGTTATTTATTGTACATATTGTATTAATGTGGTATATACGCCTCTTTTTTGGGCAAAATCAATTGGTTAATTTGATTGTATTTCCCTGAATGAAAAATGAAATGAATGGGAGAAAGTTTAACAGAAAGCAAAAAAAGACTAGGTCCGATAGTTGAATGAACTCATAATGGTTTATTTTAGCTATTGTTCTTGCAACAGTATTAATATTGTAGTGCCGCATGGGAAATAGAAATGCCAACAGCTGGAAATATTTGCAAAAACGTGAAAATGAAAGGAACAAAAATAAATATTTAATTTAGCCATGTCACGAAAAACACTCATGATCAGTCTTTACAACAATATAAACTCACAGTATATAACTATGGTCTAGCCTTATACTCGCGGCTTCTAATATATTGGCATTTACATTTGCGAAATACTGATCAGTTTCGATTCATTTATTTTTTATTTGTTGAAGGACATTACATTGAAAAAAATATTAAATAAAAATGGCGGACGTTAAAGCTGCGCGCTGACTACTTGTATATACCCTGTAGCATCGAAACAAACAAATAAATAAATGAACCCATTTGGATCCAATAAAACATAGTGCTTAGAAACTTCAAAAATATTTTGGTACGATATCTTTATAAACAAACCTATTATGACCCAAAAACTTTTGTTCGACCAAGTCCTATCGGAACTATAAGATATGGCAAACCAATTTTGATCAAATTTGACAAGTTTCCAACATCAAATTTGCCTGCGATATGATCGATATGTTCTATGAGGGCTATAGGATAGTGCAAACCGATTTTGATTAAATTTGGTATATTTATTGGGTACTCTAATAAATTTGCGAATGCCAGATTTGACAACGATATCCTCAAAAACGTAAAACTTTTGGTTTTAATTATGAAGTGCCCTGTGATACACCAAAAAAAAAACTTGTTTCACTTATTGTATCATAATAAGGGATGTAGCCCTTAACATCTCTGAGATTTAAGCTTTCATACGAACAGACAGACATGCAGACGGAAATGTCTGTATTGCCTTCTCTAGTCTGCCTACTGATACTTTAGGTAACTTTAAGTGGTCTCCGAAGTCTCCTTTTTATTATATTCTTTGTGCCTTATATGTATAAGGTATAAAAATGTACTTCTCAGGCAAACCGCAGTACGGCTTTCTTTATTCATTTGGAGACATCCCGACTACTTATTTTCTCATATCTACAAAGTGGCCATTGCAACTGTTTCAAAGTTTAGTAAATAGCACACGTTAAGATACTTCCTTGTGGATGTTAAACCCAAAAATTAAAAAAAAACTGAGGGGCTTTCTTATATTGATCAATTCCAATTTCCTATAATTGAAAACCAATTTATCTATTCTACATCTTCTTCTATCAAAGTTTCTTAGCTCTGACCTAACTATTTTTGTATAACTCTCCGTATACTTTCTCTTAGTCCCGGCATAAATGGTGAAAAAAGACAATTTCTCTGAATCGCAATTTTAATATCAAATCCAGAGGTCGCTGTCCCTTACCTGGAGCAATAGCTACTCCTTCTCTTTTGCCTGGTCGTCCCAGAAGAAGGGTATAAAAATGAAGATGTGACTGTATTCTTGCGATTCCCCTATTAATTGTATGTCTTGCCTGCTCAATTAAATTACGTGTTGGGTCAGCCCTAGCCTGTGTTCCTTACTTGCTCTTTTCGCCTAACCTAAAATTTCAACTCCATAGCTCACAGGCAGACGGACAGACAGACATACATGGATATATCGACTCAGCTGTTGATGCTGATCAAGAAGAATACATATACTTTTTGGGTCTACCACGCCACCTTCTACCCGTTGAATACATTTGCAGGAACTTATTATACCCTTTTTACTTCTTAGTACAAAATGTGTATAAAAAATGTGTATTTTAGTCCACATGATTACACTTACCGATTTTGGTGGCTTTTTCACAAAAAGTTTTATAAATAACAAGTAAGACTTAAAATTTTCGTTTATAACTGCCAAAAAAACTTCCTATTTGATTTTAAATTTTGCATCCACGGATGGATAATGAAAGAAAAAGTATGTCGGTCTGATGGAGCTTTCCTCATAAAGTAAAAACAACTTTTATATTTTACTCTACATACGGATTTTGGTGACTTTATGTTTTTCAATTAATGTTTTACAAAATTTTACCTATATCTTTAAGTTTTAGACGATGTATTAATGCGTCTGGCTAGCTATCTGGTTGTAAGCCGTGAAGAATATTTAAAAATTAGTCAAGAATTTTATATTAGTATAAATAATTTAAGGAATTATTGCGAAAGTATGAACGAGAAAAGACGAATGCGAAATTTGTTTTTTAAAGTTTTTTTACATTGCCGAGTGGTAGGGATGGGTATCGCGTACTCGAATATCTATATTCTGTATCGATGTGTATCGAATGAAACCGATGTGGAATATCCATATATCGACCAAAGAATATCGATATATCGTAGCGTATAAATAATTCAACATAAACACACAAGTGGTACTTGTCAAGTATCCATTCCACCTTGCACGCTTTGTTTGGCGCCAAATTCGTAAATATCGTCAGTATCGGAGGAAAATATCGATATCGGACATATCGTCAAACATGGATATCGATACAAAATAGTCGACTGCCAAAGAAATAATATCGATATTCCGATATATCGATACACTATCGCCCATCCCTACCGAGTGGTAGTCAAAAATAATTGGATTGGGAAAAATAAACAGCTACTAACAGGCAGAATGAAACCTTACCCATAAACGAAGACTGTCTCTTATTTAGGGGCACATAAAACTTATAAAAGAAGTAGAAAAGGAAAAAATATCTGCTTTGGGAGTTATGGTTAGTATATTGTATTTTTTGTTTTGTGCTATGGTTTCAGTCAGATTTATTGTGTCGCCAATAGTATGCCTACAAATGGGACTAAAATAAACTCATAAATTTATTCTTAAGTAAATATAAAGACACCAAGCTAACTTCCATCACAAAACTTCTACATTTTCAAAATGAAAACTAGATTTTTGTAATAATAACCACAATACTAATCACGAAAACCCACAGATTTCTTATCGTTTCTCAAGCTTTTAAAGAAAATAAATTCCCATCATTGTTAAAAGTAGATCGTTTCTTCTTCTTTACCAGTTCATTTGTTGTATTTGACCCTCAGCAGCTGAAGCTTTTTATTTCAAAATTGCTTATCTCAATTTTTTTATGATCAAATGGTTTTTTATCGCTTTTTAAATTTATTATCCGTAAAGTACGCCCACGCGAAATGTATGTAAATTGAACGAAGAATGTTTCATTTATATCGAGACACTGGCAATACCAAAAAGCATTCAAATGAACAACCAAAAATACTTTATAAATGCCAAGCACACTGTAACCACCATAAACAATAAACCAAAACAAAAGTCCAGAGAGTCGACTCATCGTACAAAAGCGACTACAAATACACCGACAGATTCTGAATGTGAGATTGTGACAGCATAGATGGAACCAAACTCTGTGCACCTTGGAACACATATATAAACAACTAGCGGTATACATAGATACATGTTTATTTACACGTTTTTATTAGCATCTACACCACTGTGCACGACGAATGAATCATAGAGCGCGTGAGGCGTGTTTCCCGTGTTTGACCAACTCGGCGTATGCTTATTCGTATTTTCATTTGCATAACAGCAATGGCAACAAAAACAATGCCAATGTTTTTTTTGGCTCCGACGTCAACAATTAAAAGCCAATTTCATTCACAAAACACTTACAAAAGAAGCAGACAGTTAAAAGTCCATGGCTCTTCTTTAGTCACTAGCAATGAAAGTTTTTACCTTATCCCAGACGCAGACGCCCACATCCAAGTCCAAATTGCAGGCAGCTGCAATGTCTGCACAGTGTGCAAAGCAATGACAGAGTAAATAAACTTTCAGTTTTTTTTCATTTTTATTCTCTTTCATTTTCCAACAGTCTGTGTCCATCTTTGGTCAATAAGCAAATGTCCATAAAAGAAAAAACAAGGAGAAAACAGTTTAAAGGCGCGGCTCTAACCAAAATGTGTCTGCAATGTCGGCTGTAAATCCTTGTATACCCTTACAAAGGCCTTACAAATATAAGCTAAAAAAGTTTTAACTGAGTTTTGAATCAGGCTTAACAATTAAATGACACTTTGGTAACACTTAATTTTTTTTTCAATTACTTATTATTGTTTATTGAAAATATACAAGTCTATTCTAGTGCTCAGTATCACGAAAATTAAGCGTTAATAAATTTGAAGAATGATAATCTTGATAAGGCATAATTTATTTATTAATATATTATTGGCTTAACAACTTTTTTTGTTGGTCATAAACTGATGCATGTAAGAAAGCATATTGAGGCTTACTTTCCATTATTGGAATTGGTGGATTAGGAATGGATGCCAATTTTATCATAGTCTTTTGTAAAAAAACAGAAAAATATTGATAGATGAAGCTTTGTAGAAAAGGCTCTAGTTACAATACAGTCTACAAATAGCAGTCTATAAGGAATCGATTGTAACAAGTTACAAAACACTACAACCTCTTACAAATTTTTGTCAGATAATTCACGCTTTACTTAAGTCTATTTCCAAATTTTTGGTATGATATTCTTAAAAGCAGCGGTGCATAGATGCTTGGTTAGTATATATTACGATTTCAAATGTACCACGAAGTGAATCTTATCTTTTTTTCTATAATTTGAAGCTATTCCAAAAACGGTTCGGTTAACATAATAAGTAACTTTTTATAAAAAGATTAATATAAGTTGTTATGTACAAAGAGTATCTTAAGTTTGTGAAAAAAAAATCGTTTAAAACACCTAAAAGGAAACGAGTAAGACACCACATCTTGCGGATGGCACCGCCAGTCCCCCGCAACTATTTTACACTATTTACCCCAAAGCCTTTAACCGTAGTATGTTAAAAACAGACCTTTCCTTTTACATAATCCATCCAGAAAAGGTTTTTTTTTATTTTAAATCGCGTGGGAACTGCGGTAGTTTTAGTTTTTAGAGGGTGCTGTCCTACTTAAGAGTATATTAGTTTCGGTGCCTTTAAGCACGTTGTCGTTGTTATCCGGAGGACAAGGACACAGCTTTTGCATAGTTGCTGGCACTGTTGTTGTTGTCATTGTTTTAGTTGTTGTTGCACTTGTGTATACCACATAATGTGGCGATGATGGGACAACCCAGCAGCCAGTATGAGTACCAAACAACGATCGATAAAATGTTTTCTACAATTTCTAGTGCGCCGGTCTGGCCACACATAGTTGGCTATGACCATGGATGTAGCTATGGGTGTCTCTGTATCTGTTTCGATGGCATTCAATTAATTTGCTCGTTGTGATGTGATTTTATGACGGTGACTGCTTCAGTCGTTTGTCAACCAAAAAGTTCCACTGCATTCATTATTGATTTTTCTTTATTTGTGTACTCTTTAATACTC
Source organism: Chymomyza fuscimana (assembly GCA_949987675.1). Classification (NCBI taxonomy): domain Eukaryota; kingdom Metazoa; phylum Arthropoda; class Insecta; order Diptera; family Drosophilidae; genus Chymomyza; species Chymomyza fuscimana. The sequence goes on from OX465089.1 coordinate 40,870,097, forward strand.
GCACACAGATACACATATTACATTTATTGCACTCACTTGATTTTCATCTTCTACTTGGATGAGTCTGCGGGCCCAAGCCCAGGCATGTGCCAACAAACCAACCAACATATGGCATACTGCGGCCGGCGTTGCATTTGGGGCGGGATTGGTGTTAAATCCGACAGTCGCCTGCAGCGCTACGTCGGCGTTCGCACGCCTCTTGCACGTCAAGTAAGCTTGTTCATGAGTCCGTTGGTCTGTTGCCCGTCCTTTCCGTCCAGCCGTGATATGCGTATTTGCACAGTGAGCTCTTGAATGGAATCCTTATAAAAGTGGTAGAATTGCCAACGGCTCTGCAGCTTGTCGCGTCTGCTCTGGCTGAGGGTAGTTTTGTTTCAGGCTTACCATTCTCAAAGCTTTTCAAAACAAAATAAAGAAAAGAATTCAAAAAAAAAACTCTTTTGTTTTCCAGTCTTCTCTTACATAAGGTACAACTTTTTGTTGTTGTTGCGTAGTTCCTCATACAACATTACAACAATTTTTCGCACTTTGATGGTTTTACGACCTTCAAGGGACTTAAAGGCTGCTGTTATGCCCCCCTTTACTATACTACTACTATTCAACTTTGAGTTATGCGCCCTATGTGTGGCGTTAGTCATGAGAGAGGGTAGCAATTCCTTGGAGGTATTCTAAAGAATCAACACACATTGTCATTAATAGAAACAATATTTAATATCAACATGGCAAAGAAGACTAATTAGGAAATTAATAGTCTTGACTTGGTCGTAATTAACCAAGTATGTATATATTATTATAATGCTTTTCACAGGGTATTTAAATTCTTATCATCTTATTCGTACAATACACATACACACAATATAGCATAAATTATTGAACACCCTATAATTTGTGAAATTTGAAAAAGTAGGGTAAAAAGTGTACAAATGTAGGTATGTAACATAGTAAAGACGCCCGGAGACTTTCCAAAGTTAACTCCAAATTGGTCAGGAGGTCAAAAGAAATTATATACCTACAAGTCTGTGCGTTGGCATGAGCGCGTAGGTTTTAGAAGATAGTCAATAAGTGGAGTTTCTAGACCAGAAGAAAAATCAACAGAAGATGTTGACTTGAAATCATCTCTAAGGGCCATCAATCCTTATTTTTTTATACCCTGTACCAAATGTATGTAACGGGCGATAGGAGGCGTAGCAGACCCTATAAATGTATATATTCTTAATTCTGTCTGTCCGTCTGCCTGTCTGAGGAGCTAGAGCAACCAAACTTTTAAATTAGATACCTTTTTATTATCATATAGCTTCCATGGGGGTGCTTCTGAGCAAACTACTTAAACACTGTACTAAATTTTATCAAAATCAGTTGACTATATGATATAGCGTTCAAAAATCGTTGGGTTTTGCTTGTTTATAAAGATATCTTAACCAAATTCGTCATTCGGAAGTTCTCGAGACTCTATTCCCTGACTATATCATATAGCCTCCAAAGGACCGAACGACCAAAAAATCGTTTTTTGAGCAAAATTCATTGTGTTTCATATCATTGTTAAGATATCATAACCAAATATGGCAATAAAAGTTTTTTTTTTTTTGGAGTACCGAATTTGATTACAATGTAAGGGTGCAGGTTATCCCAAAGTCGTCCACGATCGACTTTAACGTACACCATGTTTTTTTTTTGTTAATTTATACATTGCATACATAGTTTAGTTTCTACTCACTGCTAATTTTTTTTTTTTTTTATTAAAACAAAAATAAGTATTGAATCTACGCACTGCTTATAGATTATTTTTTAAAGTATACAAAAAATATATGATTTCAAAAATGGTTTCCATAAATAAATGAAAGGGTACCACTTCAGCGGTTAAATCAAGGAGATGACATGGATGTAGGTCAGGCCGCAGGGAAGTGTGGTGGGATCGATCCTCGTAACCATTGCGGTTTTCCCGACATGGATGCCATAAGTTAATTTGGCAATATTATGCTCTTGTAGATGACGCTTTTATTTTCTAAAGACAGCTTGATGGTTCTGCCCAGTAGCCACTCCAACTTGTCAAGCTTCGCTGGGGTTATATTTTGTTGTTTTTTTTCAGGTGAATGTCCAGGTAGGGGTGCGTTGTTTAAATAGGAGTTATCTTCCCGTTTAAGGTGAGCGTGGGACTTGTGTCTTTACATAAGAAAAATGGAACGCTATTAATCCCCAAATTAAACATAAATAATTATTTCTCGTTTTTTTTATATTTTAAAAGTTTGAAGACCTAACTCGAGAAAATTGGAAACCAAACTATAGTAAAAATTGGCTAACCACTCTATTCTATGTATATAGTAGAATGTTATTTTCAACTTAATAAAAGTAACAAGTTTCACGGCAGTAGCTCTTATAAACAACTGCCTTTTTTACTTGTTTCATATTCCAAAAGAAAAAAAAATAAAGAAAAAATTGTAACGGAAGCCAAAGAAATGACTAATTAAATTTAACCCGTAAAAGTTTATTACCACTGACTGCTCACTACCAACTGTGAACTAACTGGCTGACAGGTCTAATGCAGCCCCAAACCCTTCATGGCTGGAGGCAACAAAACCCAATGAAATCCGACGACCAAAGGCGAAGCCAACCAGTACTAGTGTCAGGGCATGACACAAAAGCCCTTGAGCCGAGAAAGCCAAGTAGAACCAAACTCGAGACGTGCTTAAATGCAAAAGAAAAAAAATGGACAGAAAAAAAATAAACATCTAATGAATGAATGAATGGGGTATAAGAGCGAACAAGCATATAAAATATTGAAAGAAGTGATAGTTGATGCCGTCTTCAATGAAAAACTGATAAAAGTTTAAACCAACAGAATGAACGCATAACTTTCATAAACTTTTACTTTAAATGGCATCAGGACTTTTCTTATTTAAACTTAGTTTTTGAAAAAATGCCAAAGCGGTAAAGAATTCCAGCAATTTTGAAAGCGAATGTGTTGATAAAAACTCAAACTCAAATAAATTTCTTACTATATTTTGTACTACTTTGGCAGAAATTTTTGGTTGGATTCGTTTTAATTTTTTATAAAAAACCTAATATTAAATTGAAAATATTGCCGAAGCGGTAAAGAGTTGCAACAATTTTGAAAATTAATGTATATTATATAATATTATATATATTGTATATATATGATATCTTTTATTGAGACATTGAGAAACTGAATGCAAATCGAATCTTGTTCCCATATGATATCTATGATTTTACTAGAGTTTTCTGAATATTCTTTAAGAGAATGTTAAAAAAAATGTTACTACCATTTTTTTTTCCTTTTGGAGTATTTTTTAGGCGGTTTTAATCGAAACAACCAGTATAAAATTGGGGGTACGCAAAAACAAAAAGACCATAAAGCGTTTTATAACCTGGGCAGCGATTACCAGGTGAAGTTTGTAGATTTACATCAACATCATGCACCGTTCGAATTTAGGCGGTTTTTAGATATGCTATCCGTTGTGATTCTGAGCATCTGTCTGTCAAAAAAAAAGTCTGAAAATATATGGAACTTATAGATATTAAAGTCATGTTGCCCCAAAAAAAATATATGTATGTATGAACACTTAGATCTCAGAGATGATAAAAGCTAAAGCAAGCTAACCCCTTATTATTTCAAAAAAAAAAAAGTTTAATATTTTTTCGATATCAGCGTCATATTATATAGCCTCCCATAGAAACATACCAAAAAAAAAAAAAAAAATTATAAATTTTATATTTCGTCGATTTTTCGTTTCTTTATAAAGATATCGTAATTTGAATTTTCGAATTTAATCTAAATCGGATAACCATGAAAGTAAAAATATATCTTTAAAAATTTGTTTTCTAGATTCATTGTAACACCGTGTTTTTCCAATTTTTGCACAAAACGCTTGATTTTTTTTTCTCAGTGCAACAATCTTACTTATAGTTGGTTTCTATATTTTTAGATATGTACCATATGTGTCCCTGCTTTGCATATTTCATCAGTAAAGTTTAATGAAAACTGTTTAACGTTTTACTTTCAAGCATAATACTTACTAAGAGTACATTATGTGTACATATACATAAGCACTAGTGGATACATCGCGTAGATGTAGATAAGCTGCAGTTTATTCTAATGCGACACTCGAGCATCACCCACACTTAAGACACATGAGGGCCTCGACTAGGGAGCTCTGTTATGCGTCATTAGTAGTAAAGCTGTTTCATGTTCACTGAAGTCCCTTAACACATTTTATGGCAATATGACAAGCAAAATCTCTGCGGTTTGCTCCAATTCTTGCTAATAACTTCCACAGTTTGACGGATGTGCATGTTTCTGTATCTATAAGTATGTGTATGTATCTTTGATTGCGTTTGCTTGATGCTTGTTTGCCAGTTTCCATCTGTAGAATTTGTGGCTTTAAAGGTCGTTGGCCCCCATTTGGCTTAAACTTGCTACTAAGAACAAAATCATATATATTTTTTTTTTCAATGTGCCACGCCCAGTAACTTTTGCACAAAGGCACTTTCGGTTTATCAAAATGTCGAGGAGACTCAACACAGCTACTTAGTTTTATATACTGTATACACTTATATGTTTTATATACGAGGGTTGCTATTTATATTTCTAGCCTAGCTTCCAAATGGCAAATTTCTATTTAAAAGTTTGATTTTGACTTGCATAATCTTACATTATGTTCTTAGTTGATAATGTTTATTGTTTACACTGACTTGTAAAATTGATATCGGAAGAAAAATGGAATTAGATTGTGAACAATTTCGTTACATGATTTATTATGATTTTAGATGTAGGTGATGTTGCTAGCTACAGACCGAAATCCGTGAAGAAACAAACAACATTGATGCTGTTCCTCTGATAAAGCAAAATAGGCATGTTGCATATTAGATTAAGGCATCCTTGGTAGTTACTGGGACCAGCATGCATGAACATTTGGGCCTTGAGGTAATTTGTTACATAATTTGATCATCATTATTTTTTTAAGCGTTGAAATCAATTTGAAAAATTTTTGTATACCTAATTGAGGTATGCAAACAAATCCTCTTGGCGCCCAAATGTTCATATACAGAAATGCCTCAATCTCCCAAAATGTGACATGGCGAGCTTTCATTATGATTTCGTCCACGGCATCGACAATTGTGAATAATGCAAACCAGCGTCTTACAATGGCGTAATGTAGTACTTTAACACCTAAAGTCGAATGATGTTGATCGCTGCACTCTTATCTGGAACGCCACTTTCTACTATGTAATGTAGGAAGGTTTACAATCTTTTCTTTCCCAAACGTTATCAGAGAATTGATAACCAATCGCCGAAGCAGACATATCAAAAATCCACTCAAACTACCGGGCTTTTTGACATTTCAGCATTTTTCATCATTAAAAAACGATGCATTATTGTTCGTTTCTTTTTTAGACTAGAAATATTAATAGCAGCCCTCGTAATAATATTTGTTTGTCTTGAATGAATGTTGTCATACGTAAGATACTTTACATTTAGCCATTTTAAATTACACCATTTATCGCGTTATTTTCTAGTTTTGTGCTCCTACTTGATGGTTGTCTCTAATTTTCTCTCTCTTTTTCTTTTGTTTTTTTTTTTTTTTTTATTTTCTTGTACGTACTTATAAGTACTACTATTAAGTATACGTACTATTCTTATAAGTCTGTCTGTATATTTCTATAGATTTAATGTCACATAGCTCTAACTGTAAAAATATTTGTATACCTATAAGTTTTGTAACATATGTACAAATATGCATTAAGCTAGCCATAAAATATTTTGGCCCATCATCGGTCTCATTGTAGTATAAAAGAATTCTCAAGTCGTTTTCATACAAAATTATACAATGACTACGTACAAATTTTGATTTTCCATTTTCTGTTTCTATTCGTTTATTCCTCTCCGCAGGTACCAAATCCAGCTCTTTTCGCGGCCATCCAGGCAAATATCAGATGAATTTAGGTAAAAACACAAAATTATTGTAGTGTCATTCTTATAAATTAAGATTAAATAAGTGGGCCGAAATTTCCAAAAAAAAAAAAATATATTTAAATTTGGAAATCAAAGAAAATTACAAAATAATCATTTCATGTCATGAAATCATGCAAAAATAATTGCTCAGAATGGGTAAAGCGGAATTTTATCAGGCTTGGACACCTTTTTGACATTTGCCAATAACTATTTTTTTTTTTAAAAGAAACACACAAACATTTGTGTAATTTAAGACTTGAAGATAGTTACGAAAAGAAAAAGTCCCGTAAATTTCAACCGATTGTAATGTGGACCAAAAGTTAGAGCAGCTAAGATCGGTACGAGATAACGAAATAAATTCACAAAGTTGTTCTAAAGCAGGATTACACGCTTCTGTTGGTTAAAATTTGTGGCTCTTAAGATTTAGGTGTTTATACGGAGGTACAGGATTCAAGTTCAACTTCTAATGTTTACATAGCTCCAGTTTCCGATACCAATACTTATTTATATCGCCTGCCCATAGGACTAAATAAACTAAAATTTCGAAAACTATTCAAAAAATGTATTCGTTTCAGACCTCCCTACCTATAAACTGCAGTAATATTGTCATTTCATTCTTTATAATTATAATTAAATCTGTAGCTACTAATGTAGGTATATACCTATATAGACTCATGTGAGTTTAATAAACAAAATATAAACCACCAACGCCAAAACTTTCAAAATCAAATTTTCTCTATGCCAGCCATCTGTTAGCAATCAATGTTATGAACTTAATTGTATTATTATTGAAATTATCGCAAAATATTTCAAAACAACCATCTAATCCCAAGGCGCTTTGTTAGTAAGCTAGCTCATGGGATGAAACCCAAATTCCAGGCCATAAATTTCACATTTGTCTGACTCAGTTCCAAATAATCTGTTAATTGACTATCTGAGTCAATGCCAGAACTTAAAAAACATAATAACTATGCATATTGAAGTTTCTACGCGTTATGTTGAGCTCATTTTTGTCTAATCCAGTTGAAAAGTGCTTTTTTTTTGTGACTCATCCAGCATTAAATGGCCCACAATACTTAAAGTTATCATCATTAACTAAATAATGTATGTAGTATATTATAAACCCGTGTTACGATCAACTACATTAAAGTTGTGTAGTAGAACCAAAAGCTAATACATATTATAAAAACTACTGGAAAACTACATTTCCGCTTGCTCAAACACAAAAACTAAAAATTTTTCCCTTTCTAGACCTCACTCTCCCGTGGTAGTTCTATCTATAAAATGCTATTAATATTTCCTGTTCCGCGCATATAAATTAACATTGTGCGACGACCGATGGAATTGGCGTTGCAGACAGGCAATATGACAACGGCAATGGGAACCCTTCTCAAATGTTTCATTATTATTATTTTGATTTGATTTTATGGCTTTCGAAATCATAGCGCACCCACATACCGAAACAATTTACAATGACTTCAAATGAAATTCCAGACCAAAGACAGTTTTTAAGAATACTCTTGAGTTTTCGGATATTCAAATACGTTGTTTCAGTCAAAAAATGAGGGAGAAAATTTAAAAGCCATTTGTCTGACTTGCTCCGCTCAACTGCAACAAAAATTTCACAGCTTTACGCGCCGGCGCATAGTCGTCTATCGACGAGGAGTGGGGTAACTCACGAGCCACGGTCCAACCCGGTGTCCGTAAACGGAAGTTGCTGCTTTAAAACCGTTGGAAAAAATGTAAATTTCTCAATTATTTGATATACCAAATGCAGCACAACCCAAACCACTCGCATACAATGCTGCCGTGTATCCAAAAGATACAAAGATACGCATAAGAAATGATTACATAAACATGCTGACAATTAGATACTCTTGCAAAAAAAAAAAAAAATTTTAATCGAAATGCTAAATATACTAATGTAATCAATGGGAAATTATTTCGAAATTCGAAATGTTTATATCTTAGATACCTTTTTGGGTCTACTTTGATACGAAAAAAAAAATCAGATTTTCAGTCTAAATATTAAGCGAACAAGTTGCAGAGTGATCCTCAAGATGGCTGAAAAAAGGGTATTGGAAACCACAATCCGACCAGTACCGGCACATTTGTCAAACGGTTGCCTAGCACTCAAAATCTGTTAGACAGCCACAACTTCCCACAATAAAACCCAATGTTCTTGTGTAATTTTATGCCACTTTATGCATAATTTATTTTCTCAATGAAAATAGTTCAGGAGAAAGAGTTGCCCCCTCAAAAACCACAAATACACACACACACACACACAAACAGCTTAGTTGGCTGCGCGCTGCATGAGTTGCCCGCATTCCATTGTCATTGAGCCGGGAGCTCCACAAAGCGAGATGGCGTACCTGTTTGTTTTGTTGGCGGGGGCCAAGAAGAGCGACCCACTCGTTGGAAGTGCTCAGACGCAAACATAGACTTTTCGTTGGCTTGTCATTCCTGGTAAAACGGGTTTTTACTTCCCAATGTTTTGCTTTGTTTGGCGTTTGTCGTGGCTTTGAAATTACCTTGAACAGAGAGCGTGGCAACATTCACAACAATGGTCACATAGAATAAGTTATAGATAGATCTCACCGGTTCACTCACCCGCATATCTTTGGTTTGTTGTTGGTCTTATTACAGAAGCATTGCTGCAATCTCGTCCATTGCCACACATTCCTGCCGGCAGCACTGCCGCAGCGCTGCTAGCCGATGCCGCTGAGTTGCATGCTGCTGCTGCACAGAGTCAGGATAGTGGTCTAACATCGCTGCACAGCCATAGTCAGGGTCATAGCTCAAGCACCTCGGTCTTTGAATCGGCGCATCGTTGGACCTCCAAAGAGAATCTACTGGCGCCTGGACCCGAAGAGGATGATCCTCAGCTGTTTGTGGCTCTCTATGACTTCCAAGCGGGCGGTGAGAACCAACTTAGCCTAAAGAAGGGTGAACAAGTACGAATATTGTCTTACAATAAATCGGGAGAATGGTGCGAAGCGCACTCCGATTCTGGCAATGTGGGCTGGGTACCCTCTAATTATGTAACGCCACTAAACTCACTAGAGAAACATTCCTGGTATCATGGGCCCATTTCTCGCAATGCCGCAGAGTATTTACTAAGTTCGGGTATTAATGGAAGCTTTCTGGTGCGCGAGAGTGAGAGCTCGCCGGGTCAGCGTAGCATTAGTCTAAGGTGAGTAAGCGTTACTTAAGCGCTTTTTATCCTAGACACATTAATAATTACATCTATCATCTTGCTTTAAACAGATATGAAGGACGCGTCTATCACTATCGCATTTCAGAGGATCCCGATGGTAAAGTGTTTGTCACACAAGAGGCCAAGTTCAATACGCTTGCCGAGCTGGTGCATCATCATAGTGTGCCACATGAGGGTCACGGTCTGATTACACCGCTGCTGTATCCAGCGCCAAAGCAAAATAAACCCACCGTATTCCCACTGAGTCCCGAGCCAGATGAGTGGGAAATTTGCCGCACAGATATTATGATGAAGCACAAATTGGGTGGTGGTCAGTATGGCGAGGTCTATGAGGCCGTGTGGAAACGCTATGGCAATACAGTGGCAGTCAAGACACTCAAAGAGGATACTATGGCGCTAAAGGACTTCCTAGAAGAGGCGGCCATCATGAAGGAGATGAAACATCCCAATCTTGTGCAATTAATCGGTGTGTATAAACTTGAAATTTAGCTAAAGTTTGCCATTTGACTGATTATATTTCAATTTGTACAGGCGTGTGCACGCGTGAGCCTCCCTTCTACATTATCACCGAGTTTATGTCGCACGGCAATCTATTGGACTTTTTGCGTTCTGCTGGGCGCGAAACCCTAGATGCCGTTGCATTGCTTTACATGGCCACACAGATAGCATCAGGCATGAGCTATCTGGAGTCGCGCAACTATATACATCGTGATCTGGCTGCACGCAATTGTCTAGTTGGTGATAATAAGCTTGTTAAGGTAGCCGACTTTGGTTTGGCACGGCTGATGCGTGATGACACCTATACGGCGCACGCCGGCGCCAAGTTTCCCATTAAATGGACCGCCCCCGAGGGACTGGCCTATAATAAGTTTAGCACGAAGTCAGATGTGTGGGCCTTTGGAGTTTTGTTGTGGGAGATAGCCACTTATGGGATGTCACCCTATCCGGGTATCGATCTGACGGATGTGTACCATAAGCTAGAGAAGGGCTACCGCATGGAGCGACCGCCCGGCTGCCCGCCAGAAGTGTACGATCTCATGCGTCAATGCTGGCAATGGGATGCTGCGGATCGGCCAACATTCAAGAGCATACATCACGCTTTGGAGCATATGTTTCAGGTGGGTGAGGTGGAGGTGTGGGATGATGATGAAGATGATGATATAATTGATGATGATGATGATTACGATGGTGATGATGACGACGAGCGCGACATCGACGACGGGCACAGCAATGGGCGCACTGCTCGCACGAGTCGCTGTGGTCGTGGCACTGGCCGCAACGGTGTCGATGACTATGAAGACGATGGCATTGAGCTTTGATTTCAAACGCCAGAATCGGTCATGGGACGCGACGTCGACGCCAGGCGCCATCATTGTGATAGTAGTGATAGTAATAATGACGAACGTCGTCCACGTCTCGTTTTCTTCGATCTGCAGGAATCATCCATCACCGAAGCGGTCGAGAAACAACTAAATGCCACGGCAGCCACAAGCACCAACAATGCCACAACAGCATCGGCCTCGTCATCCGCATCGGCTTCGTTGAGTCTGACTCCGCAAATGGTTAAGAAAGGCTTACCAAACGTAAGTGGTGGTGCTGGTGGTGGAGGCAGCGGCGGAGCTCTTGGTGGTACCAGCTTGACACCAGGTGGTCATCACGATCAGCAAGCTAGCACTCCAATGTCTGGTAAGTAATTGAATTTCCCCAAAAAAAAAACCCCAACAGTTTTGCCAATCTCTGTGCTCAAGATAAATTTTGCCATGCAGAAACTGGCTCTAGCTCCACCAAGCTAAGCACCTTCTCCAGCCAGGGCAAGGGCAATGTTCAGATGCGTCGCACAACCAACAAGCAGGGAAAACAAGCACCGGCACCGCCCAAGCGCACCAGGTAAGTAAATACAAGCAGAGGTATAATTATATATTTAAACTAACCTTTTTTTTTAGTCTGCTCTCCAGCAGTCGGGACTCGACATATCGTGAGGAAGATGCACGCAACTTCATAGATGAGCTGAACACCACGAATGGTAGTAGCAATGTTTTCAGCAAGACCCTCTGTAGAAATTTTAAAACCCATACTACTCCAATCCAAACACAAATTCGAACACAACAACAATATTCTATTAAGAAATCATCCTCCTGCAATAGTTTCCTTTTCGACATTCTATTTCGAGGTATTTGTCAATGGAGTAAGACTTTCTATTTTAATTATTGTTTATATTCGGTTGCAAGTAATATTATCTAATGGTTATATTAATGGCGTTTTCCGTCTGCCTTTTTTAAGTTGCTTAGTTTTTACAATATTTTTATTTTACTTATATGTTCTAAGGAAAAGTACGTGTATATAAGTATAAATTTCAAATTTCCTAAAAAAGCTTCGTACGGATTTTTAAAGTTGATAAAAATGTATGTTATAAACTTGCAAGTTTCATAATAATCATTGGAACTGACGTAGTTGTAAATCTAATCAAAGCATGTCACTAAATAAAAACTCAGCAAAGAACTTGTGGCCTTAATATAAAATTTTACCTTAAGCTGATCTTCAGATTTGAATGTGAATGTATTAAAAATAAAGTATGGATGTTTAAATTTTGTTTGGTTTCTAAAAAACTTTCCGAAAACAATCTATATTTTTCTCAATTTTTCCATATATCTAAAGCAGTTTTAAACTTCATTTTGATGTAGTTTCCTGAGAGTGAATTAGTAGTTTTTCCCACGAGCTCTCACTCGTGCCAATATTAAATTCAGAAATAACATCTAAATATTTTTCTTAAATCATTTAGACTACCCGTAAAAGTGGATGCGCTTTTAATCTTTAAAATAGTTTTATTTGTTTTACCTGTTATTTATTTTGTAAATGTTTTCGTTTTTATTGGTGCTTGATAATTTAATTAGTTTTAATTTGTTATTCTAATTTGCTTATGCCGCTTGACAAATATTGAGTCAAATAGGACTGTCTTTCCGACTTTCCTTGCGAACTTTTCACTTGCATCGTGCTGAGTTTGCATGCTTCAACCCTTGTCTATGGTTTTTTTTTTCACTTAAAAACTTACTCTATATATTTTAAATTACAGGTTTAACGCGAGACATTAACAATTTGACGCAGCGCTACGACTCAGAGACGGACAACAATGCTGGCGATCCAGATACAGATGCCACTGGAGAAAGTCTGGAGCAGAATCTGTCGGCGGCTGTAGCGCAAAGCAAAATGCAACACTCACTACATGGCAGCGGTGGCATTGGACCGCGTAGCTCGCAGCAACACAGCTCTTTTAAACGTCCGACGCCTGTTATGGGTAATCGTGGACTGGAAACGCGCCAGAGTAAGCGCTCGCAGCAGCATCCAGCAAGAGACAATAGCGCCAATGGAAATGGCAGCTCCTTGACATCGACTGCGCATCCAATTACGGTTGGCGCATTAGAAGTGATGAATGTGAAGCGAGTAGTTAATCGCTATGGTACATTGCCCAAAGTGGCGCGCATTGGCGCTTTTCTGGACAGCTTGGAAGATACCAATGAGCCTCAAGCGAATGCTACTACTCCTGCTGCAGCTAATGGCCATGCTGCAGCGACACGGCCCGCCCAGGGTGTGGCTGCATGCAAGGGTAACCTTGTAAGCAGCAGTGCCGTTGCACCTCCACAGCAAATGATACGCAGCAACTCCTCCGGTGGCGTGACAATGCAAAACAATGCAGCCGCCAGTCTTAATAAATTACAGCGTCATCGCACAACCACCGAAGGCACTATGATGACGTTCTCCTCATTTCGTGCCACCAACTCCAGCAATTCGCCCAAACGCGGCGGTGTTCAGCAGCAAGCGCTGGCCAATTTAGAATTTCCCCCGCCACCGCTGGACTTACCCCCACCACCAGAAGAGTTTGAGGCAACACCACCACCACCCCCGCCAGCACCAGAGAGTGCCGCTCATGCCATACAGCAGCATTTGCTTGCACAGCAATTTTCTGCGCCTGCTTTGCCCAATAGCAGCAGCAATGATGTATCTAATACAGCGCCCAGTGTGGAAGAGGCTAGCTCAAGATTCGGGGTCTCGCTACGCAAGCGCGAACCCTCTACTGATTCTTGTAGTTCATTGGGCACACCGCCTGATGTGGTTCCAGAAAAGAGCTTTAATCTTAAGGAGAAGCTTATTACTGAGATGAAGGATCGCGGCAATAGCAAGGAGCAGACTAGTATCAGCAGCATTGGAGGTCACAATGGCAGCGTTGCTGTTGATCCAGCTGCTTTACTGGTTACAGAACTGGCAGAGAGCATGAATTTACCTAAACAAAAGCAGACCAATGCAAAGCCTACTTCTTTTGAGACACTTCAGACAAATGGCAATACCAATGCCAGCGATACCGCAAATACCAATACTTTCAAAGCACAGCTCAAAAAGGTTGAACCGAAAAAGCTGGGCGCAATAAGCCAGAAGAACGAGCCGCCCACAAACATAATTGACTTTAAGGCTCATCTGCGAAAGGTAGAAAAGGAACCGAATCAGGCCAATAATGAGCTGACCAGTCAAAGCAAGCGTAATGTTAGCAGCGCAAAGCTGAACTCCAATTCAATGGGCGGCGGCACACTGCCGCGCAAAGATGACAAGAAATTCTCTACAGCATCAACAACACAAAAGACTGAAATCAAAATTGACGTAACTAACACAAATTCCAATGCCAATCTCAACTCGAACACCAATTCCAACGCGAATGTCAGCACAGACAGCGCAGACTCAAGCACAGGCGATCACGAGTCCGGCAAGCGACGCAGCACAGGTAGTATTAATAGTTTAAAGAAGCTTTGGGAGCAGCCCAATGGCAGTGGTGCTGACTATGCTAGTACACAGCCGCTGCTGGCCGCAAATGGCAGCAACCAATTGTCACCAAAGTACGGGCTTAAGACCGGTGCTACTAGCACTCCGATTTCGCCTAAAAACAATGCAAGCACTTCTAGCACGGTGAAGCTATTTGGTACACAGCTAAGCCAGTCCATTAGCAACAAGCCGCCGCCGGCTGCACCTCCACCACCGCCCCCTACCAGTAGCACAACCTGTCCACCAACAACATCATCACAATTTAAACAACAATCAAATGCAATAAAATCATCTCTTTCAACGCAACTATTCACAGATGTCGAAGGCAGTGAAGAGGCCAATGGTACCAACACAACGACGCAGCAGCACCACAACGAAATAATGACGCAGTCGCTCTATGGCGAGCAATCCACAAGTAACGCCAACAACAAGCAGCTAAGCGCATCAACCATAGGCAACAGCAATAACAAGCCCGCCGTGCCGCATAAGCCCACCAAGCTTACGATTTATGCTACACCAATTGCCAAAATTGCAGGCGTCGGTGTGGGCAGCTTAGTCCCTGATGGTTCCGGAAGCGCCAACATTAATTCAACACAGATATCACGCGAAAATATTTTGGAGCTCGTAACGTTGCTTGAGGGCTCACTCAAGCATCCGGTAAATGCTATTTCTGCTTCGCAGTGGCTGCAGCTCAGTGACAAGCTGAATATACTGCAAAACTCTTGCGTGATATTTGCAGACAATGAGTCCATGGCGCCGCACTCAAAGTTTCACTTTCGCGAGCTGGTGACGCGCGTGGAGAGCCAATCACAAAATTTGCGCACAGCCGGCAGCAAAAATGTGCAGGACAATGAGCGGCTGGTGGGTGAAGTTGGACAGTCGCTGAAGCAGATCTCGAATGCTTTGCATAGGTAAATATTAAGAAGGGGGATGGACGCGCAAAGGAGCGGTACCGATGGCGGCGGCAAAGAGCTTTGGCTTGACGCCGAGGGCAACTTTATCAAACGAAAGTAGCAGCAGTGATATCCATAAACGCCACAAACGCTCCCACCATCCCCCAGCCGCACAGACTCTGCACTCAATTGGCGGCGCTGAAAAACACATCGAGTTGGACTTGAACACTACATAGTGATGAAGGGGACATGTCATACAAAAGCAAAATAACTAAACTACGCTATACATAAAGTACATATTATATGTGTGTATCTATTTTAGAAAGGTAATGGCAAACAGGAAGGATATATGTATTTATCTAGTCATATGAATTGCGTCTACTAAAATAATAGTGTGGCAAATAATGAATAGAGAGAGCAAGGCAGCAGTGGGACCTTTCAACTGAGTTGCAAAGCAAAAGATTTCTCGTAAACATATTATTATCGCTTGTTTAAACGGAATCTTTACACTTTTGTGTTTTTAATTGTAAATTTAATGATTTTTTAAACTCTCAATTACCGAAACGTATTTTCGCTACTAAAGCTTTCGTTTATATAAAGACATACGAAATATAGACATAAAGACCTTCTTGCATTACGAAACATATAAACTTTAAGTGCATATATTCATAGAATATCTCAATTGATAATGGCAGTTGCATATAAATTTACAAGCACACATTTACATATATATATATATATATATTTACATATATACTAGTCGTAAAATGTTTTATTTCAAAAAAAAAAAATATATATAAATATATTGCATAGAATCTAAAACAAAAAAACGAAATTTCCAATTTTCCAACGTGAAGTTTTTTCGTGTTTAAGTAATACCTATGTATGAATGTATTTCGCCTAAAAATAAACTGACTCAAATATCAGAATGAATATAAAAATTACTAGCAAAGCCCAAAGATATTATAACTCTATGCAAAAGAAAAATTAAATTAATGATAGTTGCAGGGACTAAGTTGGTTTATTTTGTTTTCATTGTGTTGAGGTCAATAAAATTATATTTTTTAAGAATTTAAATTTGTAATTAATGTCCGCTATTTGAAGAATTTTAAACTATATACTTTTATACGTAAAACATTAAACTAATGCATATTTTAGTTTTTAGCTTCTATGTAGAATTGAAACAAAAATTAACTAAATCTGATCATATGCTATATATTCTTATATACACAAGCAAAAACCAAATAAAACTTATTTGAAAACAAATTGAATTTAAATTTAATGAGCTGGATCGATGTTTACTGCGATTACAGTAAAAAGTAAATTTGGTATATTTCAACTGTTTCTGTGCAATAATTTGAATAACAAGCGCCAAATTGTCGTTGTGGTGTTTTTGGTAGTCTTGACACGCAGCTCTTTGTTTTCAAACGCTGTCTAACATTCTCTGTTAAAGCCGACATGTTAACTCAATATGGGAATTATCTCTGTGTTCCAATTTCAAACTGGTTTGTATTGTAAGACATTTCTGTCAACATTTTGTATAAAAATTCATATCGTATAGTAGCATAGTTAAATATTTTCAATATTTCGGTTCGTTAAACAAATTCAGCTAAATTTAAGAGTATTAATAATTCCGTATCGATATTATAAAAATCAGCCTTGCATATTATCGCAAAAACATCGATATATCGATTTATCGGTATCATATCAACAACTAGCGTTGAGCAAGAGGAAAAAAGACGAAATAATTAAATAATAGTAATTATTTATTTAAATATCAATTGTTTTGTGTTTCTAAATAACTAATTAAGCAACGAAATAGCGGCAACAAATATCGAGTGCGGAACCTATTGAGCCTATACAATAACAACCGACAGCCCCAGCAGCAGAGCAAAAGTAACACAGTGACAGTCAAGCACAAGTAGCATTGCATTAGAAACCGCAGCCGAACATCTACAATGCCACTCTTTGGTAAATCACAAAAAACGCCAGCAGAATTGGTGAAATCGCTTAAGGAAGCGATAAATGCCTTAGAAACAGGAGGTGATCGCAAGGTGGAAAAAGCGCAGGAAGATGTTAGCAAAAATCTGGTATCCATAAAGAACATGCTCTATGGCAGCAGTGATGCGGAACCGCCAGCCGATTATGTTGTGGCACAATTGTCCCAGGAGCTGTACAACAGCAATCTGTTGCTGCTACTTATACAAAACCTGCACCGCATTGATTTTGAGGGTAAAAAGCACGTTGCGCTCATATTTAATAATGTATTGCGCCGACAGATAGGCACACGTTCACCCACGGTGGAGTATATATGCACAAAATCTGAAATATTGTTCACACTGATGGCTGGTTACGAGGATGCCCATCCGGAAATAGCACTCAATTCAGGCACAATGCTGCGTGAGTGCGCGCGCTATGAGGCGCTGGCAAAAATTATGCTGCATGCGGATGAGTTTTTCAAGTTCTTCCGCTATGTAGAGGTGTCTACGTTTGACATTGCCTCCGATGCCTTTTCCACCTTTAAGGAGTTACTAACGCGCCACAAGCTACTTTGTGCGGAATTCCTGGAAGCCAACTATGACAAGTTTTTCACGCAACACTATCAACGTCTTTTAAACTCCGAAAATTATGTGACAAGACGACAAAGTTTGAAACTGCTGGGCGAACTGTTATTAGATCGACATAATTTTACAGTCATGACGCGATATATATCTGAGCCGGAAAATCTGAAATTGATGATGAATATGCTGAAGGAGAGGTCACGTAACATACAATTCGAAGCGTTTCATGTCTTTAAAGTGTTTGTAGCGAATCCAAACAAGCCAAAACCCATATTGGATATCTTGCTGCGCAACCAAACCAAACTGGTAGACTTTCTCACCAACTTTCATACGGATCGTTCCGAAGACGAGCAATTCAACGATGAAAAAGCGTATCTGATCAAACAGATAAAGGAGCTAAAACCTCTTCTCGAAGCTTAGTTGGGGGCTTGGCGGTGAGTAGTGGCGAAGAAGACAACAACAACGTCGAAGAAAAATGGAAGAACACCAGGCCGGGCGTTAACTGATTGGAGACGCTTGAATGTTAATGCGGTATCTTGTTGGACTAACAACAGACGTGTGGCTATGTGTGTGGGCGTGTTCTTTACAAAATAATAACAAAACAAAAAAATCATTCAAATATACATATATATTTTCTGACAACGTTGACGATGACGACAACACTTGTGAGTAACTAAACAATAATTTAGACAAAAGCAAATAAATTGATAATGATAACTAACGATAAAGTAAAATCTAAAACAAAACTACATAGACAAATGCTAAATGTAATAGCGTATAAAGTTTAGATACAGTACGGTTGCGAACTAAACACTAAATAATAATAACACTACAATTTATTTTATGTATTTGTAAAATGAGTTCATGTATGTGTTATAGCCAATTTTAAAACAAGTGCCGCATTCAAAGCAAGTGTCCAACCAAAACCACTGATTCCAACGCCTTGTTTTGGGTTTTCTATTATTATTATTATTCAAACTTCTGTTGTTGTGCGTTTAATTTCTTCTTTGATTGCTTTTAGGCCTACTGTTACTACTATTTTCGTGTTTATTTCCTATTTAAATAGTTGTTGTAATCAAAAAATAAAAGAAATAATTAGCGTTTTTGAAACGGACCCAGACAATGAAGAGAAACAATTTAGACATTAGACATTAAAAATGTGCGCAGAAATTAACACTAAATTATTATTATAAACGTATAAAAAGTTAATGCATAAACAAATTGTAATTCCACGTAAAAAATTCATTCAAAAATAATCCCATTTAATTAATTAATGCATAGTGATAAATGTTTATGCGTCCTTTGGCATAGACGAGACAAGCATGCAATACACAAACTAAAAAAATTTAAAAACTACACAGACACACACACATACACACGATTAGTAAAGGGAAGTATAACAACAATACGAGAAGCAAAATAATAACTATATGATTATATAATTATAAATATAATAAATAAAAAACAATTATAATTTATATTATTCCCAAAATTAAAGATAAACAGCCAAAACAACAAAAATTTTATTTAACATTCCCTTACATTCAGATTGGTATATTCGGATGGGCAGAAAACTTGAACTTACTAGTTACCCTTAAATTTCTTAAGCTTATATTTATGCTTTTTTGTCATATGAATGTTAAAGTTGGAGTGTGGGGAGCATAGTGGGAAACATACTTATGTACATGAATCATTTCGAAGACTTATGTAAGTACATACATATGTACATAGGTACGTTTTAACAATGGCGTACGTTAAAGTCGGTGTGAACGACTTTAAGATGCCCTGTACCATTGCACATTACAACAAAATTCGGTTTCATTTGCTTAGGTACTCCAAAAAACTTTTTACTGTCAAATTTGGTTACGATCTCTTCAAAAAGAAACGAAAAGCAAACCGATTTTGACACAATTTGGTACATTGCTGGGGAAATTTAAAAAACTACCAAATAATTTGCTTACGATACCTTCAGAAACAAACGAATTATACATCTAAAACTTTTGGTTTTTTCGACGTCCTCTGAAACAACCCTATGGGAGCTATATAATATAACACCGACATAAAAAAAATAAACTTGTCTTCCTTAAGATAATAAAGTATCTAATCTCAAATAATAACGCATAAATCGAACGTCAAATTTGGCTACATTAACCCTGATAAATAAAAAAATTAAACTAAACTGTTTCCCGAAATGTAATAAGGCATCCTATCCAAAAATTTGGTTACTCCAGCTATTTGAGATATAGGCGCTCATAAGGACTTTTCTAGTCATCATGATCGTACTTTGGGGGTCTGCTTCACATAGTTACATACATTGCACAAATTTAATATACGCTTTGTTCCATAGGGCTTACGGGTACAAGGTATAAAAATAATGCACTGTATTGGCCTGCCTTGTCGTGTGAATTTTTACCAGGGCTGGAAAAAAAAAAAATTGTGTACTACCACCTATTCTCTAAACAAAATTTAAAAAGGTAATATTTGTGTACATTTTTTTTTTCACTTGCTGTAAGTTGTGAGCTTAATTAAGGGGAATACTTTGCGTGAATGTAAGGTCATTATTATTTTTCACCAAAGGGTCATAATTTTCTTAGTTTATTAAGCTCCACAAGTATACGCTCAATTTTACAATGTGTTGCTGATTATAATTATAGAAGAGTATACTTATAGGCAAAATTGTGCTGTGCAGAATATGTTTATAATGACAATTGAAAACGAAATTGGCTATGTACCATACATACATCAATTCTGATCTTTTTTGCAAAAGGGCTATTATTGGCACTATGAACACCGGCTTTCATCACTATGACTCTTCGTTAAGTAGAAAATCAAAGTTTTATACCCTGAACCTTAAGGTAAGTGATATATTAAGTTCTTATAATTAATATAAGCCAGGCTTTGTAAATACTACTTCAATTCAAATGTATGTATTGTAGATTGCTATAGGCAAAAACAATGGAGGTAGAGCAAGAGAGATACCCTTAAGGGATTGCTTCATTTTTGACTAATCCAGCTGTAATTTTGAACTGAATAAATTTGAACAGTTTTTTTTTTTGCAGCCCTCATTGAACCATTACACAGCTGTTCTTTTTTTAAGCCGCATAAAATGCCATTTGTCAATTGATTGTGTATTTTGAAGACATGTGTTTAAAATTAATCGTATAGAAGTAAAAGTGCGGATGGATAATACCATAAGCAGCTATAGTAGCAGTGATGAAGCTAACAATTCGTTGCTTCAATTAAATGTGACTAGCTTTTTGACTCGAAAGCGTATAAAACGCAAACTTAAGCGTAGTGATGGTAAATCTCTCTTTGAGCGACACAAACCATGCAATTGGAACATTTCCAGCTGCGGTAGTAGCAGTGATGAAGCTTTAAAGCAGCGTGAGAGTAATACAAAACGGCCAATGAGTTCACAAAGTTTGCTTAATAGCAGTTTGAGATTATCCTGCGAGAAAGTACAACTCACAAGTCCACAAAATAAGTTTGCACCCTTGCCAGTAAGAGTTAGCTTTAAGTACAAACAAATCCCGGAAAGAAACATTTTAATTGACTCAGTTAACTCAAATACTTCGCCATATAGAAGCAAAACAACATGGAAAAGTATGAGAAACACTTTTTCTACACTGGGGCATATTGAGAACTCGCTGGAGATGCACCACGCTAGCGAAGAGAAAGAGGAAAATGCAATTTATCAGCTGTCACAGGCATCTTCAATTGACATAAATGATAGCCAAACTACTATGATAAAGCATATGAAGCCAATGTCGAGCAGTGCCAAAAAGATAAGATTTAAAGGAAGACGCAGAGCCCCTAAGGGCGGCTATTTGGAAGAGTTCCAACGTGTTATGAAAAAGTTGCATATGGATCAACGCTGCATGCTTCACCAACACAGCTTAGGCTTAAATTCAGGAACTGTTGTTCGCGTCATCGAAGTTTTCAATTCCTTTGGCATACATTTCGCTAGAGTAAAACCGATCGAAAGCGATGCCACATCCAGTTTTTCTGTTGTAATCGATGACCTGACTGCATCTAAGATTGCCGTGGGATGCAAGTTGTTGATATGCCCCGACCGGGAACCAAATGAGCTGCCAGATGCCGAAAAAGTATATTTACAGCCACACAAAATACGTTTAATATAGTTAAATTTATATTTAATTATAAATATACTTTGCTTAAAATTAGTATTGTATGTGCATAAAACTAGCGACGTTTTTTTTTCTCCAATCTTCGCATTTTATGAAAGCGACGTGCTGCGTTCGCTGGGGCAGGTTCATTGATAGCCCTGCTCTCAGCTTCATTGGTAACTTCACTTTCATCCGTGTTTTCATTGCCGGTCATTAAAACAGCCGATGCCATGCAAACAAATTGAAATATAGCACCCACAAAAAGTCCGTACCGCACTAATGTGCTGAGAAGATCGTCTTCTCCGTATTTATCTAGTGAAAGTCCGATTTTTTCAGCAGACATTTCTTCAAAAACTTTTTACAAAAAGTGTACAATATGAAATCCCGTGCACCGCCAGCAAACTTTGTTTACAATTTATGTATACTGCACAGGGTGATTCGAGATCAAACAACTGTTTGTCAATTTGGATTTGTCAAAAAAAAAAAAAAATAGCAAGAGGAAGCACAATTTCTGTGAAATTCTATTTAATGCCGATTTGCATAATTCGTATTTTTGAATTGCTACATTAAAAGAAAACATTGTTAAGATGTCTTGTTTTCGCTTAGCGAGCGCTGTTACCGCAATACGTCCATTAAGCTTAAGTAGTAAAGGCGGACGATTACTTACAAATAAAAATTTAACTACACAAGCACGTCGCAAATTTGCTACCACAAACAATAAAAGCAGTAATAATGGCACATTCAAGCTGGCTCTATTTGGGGCCTTTGTTGGGGCAGCTACTGGTTCTGTGTACACCATATATACAAATATTAGTGATCGGAACTCTCACAAGGAGCATGAACACAAACCACCAAATATAATAAAAAGTTTTCCAGCAGGAGTGCAAATCACTAAGCGCTATGTTAATCCCAAGGATACTTCGGGTCTTGAAATTGTGTTGTTTCAGTTTCAAACGTGTCCATTTTGCTGCAAGGTACGTGCTTATCTAGACTATATGGGTGTCTCCTATTCTGTGGTCGAAGTCGATGCCGTGTTACGTCAGGATATAAAATGGTCGTCGCTGAAGAAGGTTCCCATGGTTCTAATAAGGCAGCAGGATGGCCGTTATGTTCAAATGAGCGATTCAAGCGCCATTATTTCACTAATAGCTACATATTTAAACGACAAGCGCACAGATGTTGGGGATTTGGCAAAGTTTTATCCACAGATATCATTTTTTGATGATGATGGCAAAAAAAAGCGCGACATAATGAATAAATACTTCGTAATGTATCAGGATCGCACGCCCAAAAATATGACTAAGGACATTGAAGAGTGAGTTCTCAGGAGTAAAATAGCTGGCTAAAATTAAGTCTTATTGTTTTACAGAAATGAGCGCAAATGGCGCAACTGGGCCGACAACCATTTGGTGCATTTAATATCACCAAATTGCTATCAATCACTTGGTGAGGCAATTGAGACGTTCGAATGGTTCTCGCAGGCAGGCGAATGGGATATACATTTTCCTAAGTGGGAGCGCGACATGATGGTGTATTGCGGTGCAGTGGCTATGTGGATAATTAGCAAAATTTTGAAGCGTCGACACGCACTCAGCGATGATGTCAGGTCCCATATGTATGACGCACTGGACAAATGGACGTCGGAGCTGCAGAAACGAAACACTAAATTTATGGGTGGTAAGCAGCCCGGTCTTTCTGATTTGTCAGTGTTTGGTGTGCTAAGTAGTATGGAGGGATGCCAAACATTCAAGGATTGCTTGCAAAATACGCGGATTGGTAAGTTCACAAGTTATGTACAAGTAAAATGTAATTCCAAATTTGTTTATAGGTAAATGGTTTAGCGACGTTAAAGAAATCGTGGAAAATAACCGGGGGCAGCTGCAAAGAGAACGAATAGTAGGTAGCCTGCCATCTGCCTAAACCGTTAAGTTACTTATTTCAAACCAAAGAATGTTTTTTATGTATCATCAAGTCAAAATTAATTTAAATAAAGAATATTTACTAGTTCAAAGCACACCCTGTACTTTTCGATAACTTTTTGACAGATCTAAAACGATTACAACATTGACAACTCTGAAATCGATTATCTTTTTATGAACGCTGCAGTCAGCAGAAAGTAAAACTTGCAAATCATTTGGCTTGTTCGGTTTAATAAATTTAATTTTGTAAAATGAATACTCTTGGTATTGAGCAATTTCCAGACTATCAAGTGCCCGGTGTGCAACATGTAGATTTTTCACCATACGAGTCTAATGGAGGGTATGTTTGCAAACAACATTTTTAATCTGATATTAAACGTTTATTATTTGTTTTATAGCTCAATTGTGGCCATTGCCGGTGAGGACTTTGTGGTGATTGCAGCAGATACTCGTCTAAGTAGCGGTTATAATATTCATTCGCGTAACCAGAGCAAGCTTTTTCAGCTATCTCCGCTAACGGTTTTAGGCTCAACTGGCTGTTGGTGCGACACACTATCTTTAACAGGCTTGATTAAAGTGCGTATGCAGATGTATGAGCATACTCATCTGAAGACAATGACCACCGATGCAGTGGCACAAATGCTTTCCATTGCCATGTATAATCGTCGCTTTTTCCCGTACTATGTATCCAATATATTGGCAGGAATTGACAAAGATGGCAAGGGAGTCGTTTATTCATATGATCCCATTGGCCATTGCGAGCGTGCAACGTACCGTGCCGGCGGCACTGCAGGTCCTTTGCTACAACCAGTGCTAGATAATCAGATTGGTTATAAGAATATGAATCTGTCGCCTGATGAGCTACCCAAGATCACTAAGGAACGTGCAGTGAGCGTTGCTTCGGACACATTCATTTCGGCCGCAGAGCGTGACATTTACACGGGTGATTCCGTACTTATAAACATTATTACCAAGGACGGCATTGAAGTAAAAGAATTGCAGCTACGAAAGGATTAATTTTATGGTTTAAATAGTTGAAACACAAAATTCAAACAATTTTTGGAATTCATTTAATAAAATCATCTTGAAGATTTACAATACCATGTGTGCTGTATTATTGGAATAGTCCGAATTTGATTGTATTTTTACAGCAGCTGTTCAGATTATTTAGTGTGAACATTTGTGCGCAAAGTCTGAACAGTCTATGTACATGCATATGTACATACATATATACGTATGTCGACCGGCCGGCCTATCGCAATATTTTTAAAGACAATAATCCATGTTTTCGCTTTTTTTGGTGCCACAAAATATATAAACAATAAGTTTAACCCTTAAGTATAAGCATCTTCAAATGTCAAGTGTAAAATTTGTGTCTCTGCTGCTTAATTTAATATTTGTAATTTGTGTGACTGCTTCAAATAAAACGATGTCAGCAATTGTAAAGCCCGGAATTTTTAGGCATTTAATGTGTCGCAATAACATGTACCCACGAAGTGGTGTTTTGCGGTATCCAGTTCCAGATGATTTGGTGTTTTGGTCCGAAGCTTATTCGGATTACTGCCCTCCTTTTTATACAGCTGCACACATAAATGGTCAAGTATGGGCGGATGCTCCGTTGCCTAGTGAAACAGTGGAGCCCCTCTGGAATCAAAATGATGGAGTTGTAAATCGTATGTCCTTCCACGGCGACTATCCAATAAAAAATGGGTATCCATTAAATCCGATTGGACGCACAGGTTTGCGTGGACGCGGGTTATTGGGCCGCTGGGGTCCAAACCATGCTGCCGATCCTATTGTCACACGATGGAAACGTGATAATAATGGGCAATTGTTAAGCAACTCTAGAGCAGGAAAGTGAGTTTTACAGCGCAAATAGTATAACCCATACGTCGTAAGTACGAGTATTAAGTGAAATATATGGTGCTTCAGCGGGTATAAAAAATAATATATGATTAATGGTCATAGCGATACAAAGCAGACTCATAAAAAAAATTAATGTGTCACTACATTTATGGATATTAAATAAAATTTAAGTCAGTGAGATTATTAAAGTCATAATAAATTTATTTATTTATTTGTGCTTTATTCCCTTTAAGTATTTACATTTTCATCAAAGCTAATGGTTCATTATTATAATTTTACAGAGTTTCAGCAGATGCTTTCAACTGAAATATTTATAATTGTGTCATTTTTGACCTTACATACATATATGTATTGATGTTTGCGTTAATTAATATAAAATTAGTAGGAAAAAATAGGAAAAACCTTAATTTTAAAGTCATAATAAATGATTTAATGTATTTTATACATTTTATTTTCGGGCAAGCCCTTGCCTGAACAGATTATATTCGTGGGTTCTGGTCTTTACTTTAAGTTGTCGTTTTAATTTGGTACCAGCCCCAGTTCCAAAAATTGGTACAACTCAAATTGCCTTCCAGATCACAAAGAAAAACTAAAGCTTGAAAATTGTCCCACTCTAATTGCTGAAATTTTGAATCACAGCATTTTAGCGATTTAAATATTTAAATATCTTTACATGGTAAAATACATTATATAGAAATGGTTATAGCCATGTTATATTCACAGGATAAACAAATGAAGTCTTAACTTCAGTTAAAACTATGAATACCTATTTTTTATGCATTTTTTCTTCTTTTTTTGTTTAAAGAAACATTTTACAAATGGTTGCCATACAGCGTCATGACAACAAGCTGTGGGCCATACCAGGAGGTATGGTTGATCCAGGCGAAAACGTCAGCTTAACACTGAAGCGTGAATTTACCGAGGAGGCGTTAAACTTCACCGACAAAGGCAACATGGTTGAAGAATTCTTTAAGCAAGGGGGCGTGCCTGTCTATAGCGGTTACGTAGATGACTTTCGTAACACTGACAATGCATGGATTGAAACAACGGCACTGAACTTCCATGATGAATCGGGTACAAAAGTAGGTCAATTACAGCTAGTGGCAGGAGACGATGCAACAAATGTGCGCTGGACTGATGTGGACGGATCGTTAACACTACATGCTAATCATGCTGACATGGTCAAGGAGGTGGCTATCCGATTAAATGCACATTGGTAGTTTTCAAACATTAGTCCATACCCAAATACAATAACTTCAAAGTCAAATATTTGCAAAATCTGAAAGAAACGAATTTTTTTATATATAAAATTGTATTTTTATATATTGCACGGTTGTTACGCACTATTCACGATATTACTATGTGTTTTCCTTAAATAAATTAAGAAATAAATATGCAACAAAAATTTAAAACACGTCCACGCTCTTTCGGGACAGCCACGGAGGTTTTATTTTACAGGATCAAGGACCCATACAGATTGTGCTAACCTTTTCGTTTATTAATCTGTTTGTGTACAGGCAATGGGACATTGATTTAATAGTCCAAGCTTGAAAAGCAACGCTTGCAATCTAATCCCGCGGACCTACTAAACAACCGATCCTCACAAGAAATTTCAGAGACTTGCGTCTCTGCTAACTTATAGAAGCAATTCCTTTTCTCATATAAATATTATTCCCATCAAGAGCCAAATTCTATATTGCCTTATTCGACTATCTTCCACGCTAATCGTAACCAGTTCAAAAGTTCGAAATACTTCAAGGCCCTATGAACATAAACACAAGTAAATCTTCTCCTTCAGCTACTCAAAGTTTAACGGTCAGATCGTTTGTTTTAAATCCGTTGTAAGAATTAAATACCAATGATGGCCTGACGAGAGGGTGGCCGGAAAGGGGGGCGGATTCCCCCGGGCAGGGAGTTTTCTCAGTGGCCCGGTGTAATTACTGTCGTACTGTCGTGTTTCAAGCTAAGGGTGTAATAGTGGGGCCGGTACATTTTCGCCCCGGACCCGGATTTTCTCTCTACGGCCCTGTACCTATGCATTTATTTTTAGTTATTTAATCAAGGTTTTTCTCCTGTTTCCCTTGTACAATTGAATATTTTTAGCTGCTATTATTAAAATGTACATAATTTATAACCAAACGTTAAGTGTTGTATAGGTTAATCCCCAAATTCGGTATATACAAAATCAAGCTAGCTTTAAGCATTATTATAATATGAAGGAAATAAGCACAATAAAAATAAAATTATTTCAGTTGGTTACTCAGATAAATTGTTTAAATAAGTTATTTCATCGATACCGATTAAATAGACTTTGTCCTAAAGTGGTACCGAGTAACCGTTTGTTAAATGTAACGAGTAACGAACACGACTTAAATGCAGCAAGGGCGGGTGCGCATTTGGCAATCAACAAGCAAATTTCATAAATATGGATGCGGACAGCAGTGGTCATACCTCGCGAGGTCCGTATCAAAGTTATAGTGTTGTATATGGTGCATCAATACATTTTTTTTTGTTTTTGTTGTTTTTTTTTTAGTGCAAGAAAATTGTGATTGTGTTTCCTAAACGAATCGATGCTACTTATTTGAAAACTGTTGCCTCAACTCGATGCTAGGACAATGGACGAAAGCAATCATCGGAGACTTAATCAACTTACATCATGCAAAATTATAAATTTCTAAAGTTCTCAGTATACCGTTCCATATATAGATCCATGCAATGGAAGCAGACGAAAGAGCCGAGGTAATGATCGACCGTCGCCATACATCAAACAACGTCCACATCATGTTGAGGAAAAGATTCCATATTTTGCTGATGACGCACGTGAGCGTGATAGAGTGCGTCGAAATGGACGATCGTCGCCATACATCAAACAACGTCCACATCAAGTTGAGGAAAAGATACCATATTTTGCTGATGCCGTACGTGAGCGTGATAGAGTGAAAAATCTACATAAGCGTCGAAATGAGTCGAGAGTATCACGCGAGAGACGAAAGTCTCCTCCCAGACGTAGATCGAGTTCGTATTCAGATGATAGAAGATGCTCTGGAAGATGTTCTCACCATCGTCGTTCGAGAAGCAGGGAACCCCGACACCGTCATGGTAAAAGCCCACATCGGTCAGCTTCATTTCGCAAATACAGAGGACGACAACGTACGATCTCACCACCTCCACGCATAACCGTTCCTATTCCAGTGCCAGTTCCGCACTATTCATATGTTTATGTTAGTAGCTTGCGCTTGACATTTTAGTTAAACAACTTTTATGTCTTACTACCAATTTCAGCATTGGGCTCCTCCTCTACGTCCTCCTCCAGGTCAGCGATTTAATATGGTCTACACACCCGTACCATATCCCATTGCGCGTTTTGGACCTCGCCACCCACGTCCGCATTACTTTGCACCATATACTGGACATTTTACACACAACAACTACAGGGCGCGGCCTTTTAACATGCGTTATTCTTATAGAAACGAACACTAGCCGCTAATTAATTTTTACCCCACCAAATGCTTAAAAATATGTACACAAGATTAATGCATGACCCAGGAGGTCAAATGTATTTCATTTTTGTTTTCAATTACCTCTTCCATGAAGGTTTCACGAGCAGTGACAAGAAAGATACCGAATTTGCAGCTGGGATGGTCGCGGCCGTATTCTAAGACACGCTTGGTTCGTGAAATCTAGTTATGTGAGGGATTCATATAGGACCGGGCCTTACTACAAAAGCCAAAAAAAAAAAATTAAATATTTTTTTCACTATAATATAAAAAGTTTTGCCTCCATGACTTTTTTTTTGCTTTCTCGATAAAAATTTCGGAACTTGGCATGGTCGTAGCACATCTTTTTCCCCAAATCACATATTTTCTTTTTATTTCCGGGAACACAGCTCTCTAGTTGGCATACAATCTAAATTTTTTCAAAATATAATTTATGTGTATTAACATATCTTTGCTATCAATACAGCAATAAATATGTGTATCTGAATTCGAGTCGTAGGCCATTGTTGCTAGTAAACAGGTCTGAATAGGATTCGATTCATTTACCCATACCTAGCGCCACAATGCAGACTCATACAAAAATACATTTATGGGTATTAAATAAAATTTAAGTCAGAGATTAAAATCAGATTTTTAACCCTCCGATTAGTGAGAAGGTCCCTGGGGACCTTTTTCATTTTCAAACTTAAAATACTCTTTGATGGTCTATGGGAAGTATACCCGATCCCCACATGTATTCCAAGGAAATTTTATCTAGAATCGTTTAAAAAAAATATCAAGGCGATCCGACCATTAGTTTAGTTTTTATTGAGATTTAAAGGTGATTAGTACGGGAACGAGTGAAAAGGTCCGTTGGGACCTTGTACTGAAACTTCAAGAAATCATTAATAAATGCACTTTCTTTTGGTTTTTTTTAAATTGTTTTGTTGTTTGAACACATCACAAACGTGTTCTTTGAACCACATATGATCCCTTTACCATATTGGGCTCGCTCATCACCGAAGACATGGCGTACATCATAATACGCGAATCAAATCCAAAGGCAGGGAAGTGACAGCTGCATGGAATTTGGCAAATCCAACGAAGACAAAGGAATGGAAACCAATCACTTTGAAAGAGTTCGATGCCTTTTTGGCTATTATTTTGTATGCTGGACTCACTAAATCGAATAGTGAACCTCTTACAGAGTTATAGGGCCCAACGCTTAGTCCGATATACAAAGCTGCAATATCATCTGATCGTATTGTGTGCATAAAACAATGCCTTAGATTTGACAATAGAAATACGCGATAGCAGCGACTAATCGACAGCAAAACTGTGGCTATTGGATGATATTTGGCAAATGTTGCAGTCTAACTTGGCAGCAGCTTGATGCACTAACCGTTGATGAGTAGTTATTCCCATATAGAGGCAGCACCCGCTTCACACAATACATTCAGTCGAAGCCTGCCAAGTATGGTATAAAGATATGGTGGTTGTGCGACTCGAAATCATTTTATCCTGTCAAAGGAATGATCTACTCTGGGAAATTGCCTGACCAGAAACAAGAATTCAATCAAGGGCAGAATGTTGTACTTTAACTTGCGGAGACATATTTGGATGCAGGCCGCACCATTTATGCTGACAATTTTTTCACATCTTCGGATTTGGCGCGTACTTTGATCAGGAAGAAAACTGCATATGTTGGAAAAGTGCGCTCGAATAAGACAATTGTGCCACGGGTGTTCCAACAGCATATTGTTCGGCTTCAACGAAGGCGATATGGCACTATGTTCATATGCGCCCAAGAAGGACAAAGCGGTAATTTTTCTGTCCACACAAAATTATACTTGCGATGTGGACATGCAAACTCAGAAGCAGAAGCCGTTTGCTATTTTGGATTACATGGCGAACAAATCGGGCGTTGATACAATGGACCAGATGCTAGGCACACAACATCAACAAACCGCTGGCCACTGGCCATGTTTTATAATATGGTGGACATTGCTGCATTAGCTGCACTTATTATATATAACGAAAAACAATTGGCAACACCAAACATATAGGAACGAGCGCTGATCAACCGCATAACCGCATATCGATGGATACGGAACGCAATGAAAGTATTTGATGTAAAGGTAAGAAATAACAATTCTAATGTTCAATAGCAAAATAACTACATATTTTTAGATATTGCCAAGACCGAAAGAAGGAGCTGCACCGTCGTCTGCGCCTAGAACGAACAGACCGTCATGTCGCCTATGCCGTTCTGAGTACGGAATGCAGCGGAAAACAAGGGCCTATTGCTATTCCTGTAACAATCCACTTATGTGTGCACTTATGCATCGATGCTACACCTGCACACAAAATATATTGGACGAGGGAAAATCTACACAACAATAGTTTTTTAAGCTTTTTTCATTTAAAACTTATTAAAAATTATTAATATTATTAAAAAAAAAAAAAAATACTCTCTAAAATTCATTATTCATTTATAATTAGTAAATAATAATAAAACAAAACAAAAAAATTTTAAATTTAATTTCGTTTTCCTACAAAATTCCATACAAATAGAAATAGGTCCCTGCGGACCTTGTACCTCGCATAAGGGCAACGAACGACTCACTAATCGGAGGGTTAAATAATAATAAATGATTTTATTTTCGCTCCGGCCATTGCCTGAACAGATTATATTCGTGGGTTCTGGTCTTTACTTTAAGTTGTTGTTTTAATTTGGTACCAGCCCCAGTTCCAAAAATTGGTACAACTCAAATTACCTTCCAGATCACAAAGAAAAAAACGAAAGCTTGGAAATTGCCCCACCCTAATTACTGAAATTTTAAATCACAGCATTTTAACGAATTTATCATGGATTCTTTATGTGATTATATGTGTCATTCATATTTCTACGTAAATATCTTTACGTGGTAAAATAAATCAAATACTTTCCAACTTTCATTT
The DNA here is from genome assembly GCA_949987675.1 of Chymomyza fuscimana. Taxonomy (NCBI): domain Eukaryota; kingdom Metazoa; phylum Arthropoda; class Insecta; order Diptera; family Drosophilidae; genus Chymomyza; species Chymomyza fuscimana. Next base: position 40,901,894 of record OX465089.1, read on the forward strand.
GATCCAATATATAATAAACTACGGGGCGCCAACCCCCGTGCGGTCTTCTTTATTCAATTTAGATCATGCAGACCTTAATGTTTCCGTAATCTTTAAACCATTGTCATGCTACGGTCGGTCCTGCCCGACTTTATAGTACTCGGGGACAGCAGCGACCTGTATGCTGCTCTGATTCACAACTGCAATAGGATCGTTGACAATTGCTCCTTTGATATATATATATATATTCAAAAAAAATGTGCATGTGAACAAAGATAGTAAATCGGTCTAAATATTTTAACACACATGAATAAAATTAAAAAAAAAACATATTTATTTCGACTTACGTCTTCTTGAGTTTGTTCCCTGTACAATAAACGTACAATTAAGACCAAGGTGTTTTTTAAGTATTTTACCAACCTTTCACAATCACAAGACACGTAAAATTCAATTTTTGCACGCACCTCATAATAAAATGTCAAAGTGACGCGACGCTGCCGGGTTGCCAAAATAGGTTTTTTTTTAAAGTATTAAAAATCGAATTAGATATCTATATTCATAAAGATACGCGTTTTTGTGCAAAATTCGCTTCTAATAAGCCTAAAGAATAAAAATACCTTTAATTTAAAAGTGGTTTGGATAAAATCTGTAGGCGCATTGTCAACTTATGAAATTACAAACTATTTTTGAGGCTACTCTTTTATATATATAGAATAATAAACAAGCATTATCTTTGTAAAACTTCAGTAAAATGGAATTACAACAGTCGACGTAGGGGGGTTTGAAATATTATAGAATTAAATTTCCAATGTAACCCACCAATCAAGAAGAAGACGCTTCAGTATACTTTTTTACGTAGACAAACGCATTATATTGTAAAAAAATGGACTATGCTCTACGCTATCGTCGCTCGAGAAAAAAGAAAAGCCCACACAATCAAAGTCTCAAGGGTCATCTTTAAGTAGCTTACTTACTTTGCGCACGCCATAGCGACCGCTCCTGTTCTAAGTAAATACCCAGTTTTGAAAAGTGCTTTGCGACTCGTGGGAATGGTTTTACAAATTAAACTATAATTTCTCATGTAATTTGTTTATTTCAATTTTTTCAACACATTTTGCTTGAATTTAAAAAGCGTAATATAAATATGTTTTATTAAAAAGTATCACGGGCGAGACGCCTTTGCTGTGACTACGATCTCAGGTTGACTCACATCAACTTTTGTGTCTAAAGATGAGCAAGACCGTAGTATTGGAATAAAAATAAATAAAAGCAAACGCGATACATATGTTTTATGGAACTACACTTCATCATTTTCATTTACCACTGTTAAACAAAAACTGGCGAAATCCAAATAAATTAATTTTGATCAAGCGTGTGTGAGATTATATCAATTTAAGTGACTTACTTATGCACTGGTTATGACTACTATATGAGTGAATGTGGATATGTGGGATAAGGACCGTTTACAAAGATTGCAAGAAATTAAAGACATCGGGACTTGAGTTCGCGACGTTGGTGAATTTATCGGGATAGTTATCACGAATGGTTTTTACAAATAAAACCGCATTTTCGATGTTTTGGGGGTCGCTCATATCCTTCTTGTACAAAACATCTATAGTTATAGCCAGCATTTGCTCGATATGCTGCACTATAGCCGATGGAGCCTGCATGTACAAAACTTGAAATGATTTTAAAACTATATCGGTCTCTTCCATATCCTCGCGCAGTGGCAAATGCGACAAATATACCGGTAAGACCTGATCCAATGGAACCATGCTAATGTTTGTCACAATTAGTCGTGCTACAGCGGCACAAATATTATCCAGCGCGGATGGATGCGATTCTTTAGAAATAGCTATGGATAAAGCTTGCAAAATCTGAGGATAAGCCCTGTGGGAACATTAAAACAAATTAGTTTCTCTTTTCAACATGCTTTTTGTTTTGCTTACTCGAATGATTTGTCCTCTGCCATAACAACAAGTTCTCCCAGTCCGAAGTAAGAGTTCTGTCGGGCTTGTGGATCGGTATCCGAAGTACCGACTATAAACAACGGGCACAAAGTATCAAAATAAGTAACAACACACTGACCAAGTGGTTGAAAGGATTCACCCAGTGAACCATAGACAAAAGCACGCTGATCACCCGAATCGGTTGTTTTGGCTTTGTTCTGTATTTAAATACGATGATAAAATATATAAATTCGATTTGTGTGATTTTTTACTTACAAGTTTGTTAATGTAGATGGGTAACAGGCGTCCAAAATATAATGAAAATGTTTCCGGCTTCAATGCGTATCCCATTTGTGGCAACAAATTGCCTGCATTCTCATAAAGAATTTCATCAAGTTCACTTTCTTCGGAATCGTCTTCATCACCACCACCAGTTGACTCATTGAATTGACAGGCCATTTTTTTCAGTAACACATCCTTAATACATGTAAATATAAGCTCCGCTATTTCCGGCGAAGGCAAAGCTGGCTGCTTAACTTCCTTAAAGAGATCACCCAGCGTATCCAATAGATCCGTTACAACAGATTGTTCCTCATCAGTGCGTATAATGTGAGCAAATTTTGGCATAATAATTTCACAGGCTCGCTGTACACCAGCAGCATCACCCATTTTATTCAGCGCAATAACAAACTGACAAAGAGCATCGCATGATGCCTTGCGAATTGACTCACTTGGATGATCAATTACTTTGTAGACATTTTCAAAAGCTGGCTGTATATACGGCCCAAAAGAGGCACCAGTTTTGTCCGCAAACTCCTTCAGTGCTAATATGGCTTCTTCCTTTTCGATTATGAAATCATTTTCCACTTGATAGCCGTCCAGATCGTCATCATCGTCTTCGTCATCTGTGGTTTCCAAATCAATTTCTGCTTCATTTGTAAGCTTGTCTGTGAACGTATCACTGTCCTTAACAATGGGCAGCACTTCCTCTGACGTTATTACTGACTCGATAATACGGTCCATAATTTTTGGAAAAACAGCAGACATTTCTTCTTTAACAACACTAGATAATGCTGATATTAAATTGTAAATGGCGCGCCTGAGATCCGGATCATCAGGTCCTTCCTGCAGCATCATAAGACAATAGTTCATTGTTTCGTTGGCATAGGGCATAAAGTTTTCGCTGCCAACGACACGTGCTATAGAGGCTAGAGTATCAATAGCCTCAATACGCAATACTTCCATTTCATCCGGACAGTCCTTTATTAAATAGGTTTGCAACATGCCAACAATTTTTTGGAAATAGGGCATAATGTGCTCTTTAGCAGCGGTTGCAGCCGATGATATAGCAGTAAGTCCTAGCTCGCGCACATGCACAGAATTGTTTGTATCGAGTGTCTCAAAAAGTCTAAAGTCAAAAGTGTACTTTGAGATAAACATTATAATAGAGCAAAATATCATTACCTTTCCATTAAAAGCGGTAAGTGAGGAACGATTTTATCCTCAAGATTTTCGCAATAAGTTTCCAACGCATAAAACATGCGATCCATATGTTTCGGCTCCGGATTACCCATCTGAAAGTAGCAAACGTATTAGCTATCATACTTTTCAACTATTTTAAAAGCTAAAAAAAACTTTTGCAAATTAAAGCACTAAACATTTAATTAATTTACTTTAAATTATGTTATCTTTTTGGATTCCAAAGCTAGTCTCAGAAAACATAATCTACAAGCAAGACATTCTAGCATTGCGAGTAGACAGACTATATTTAAATTGTAAAAAATGCCTTTTGAAATATTTAAAACCACCCTATATTTGCTTAAAATCGATTTGCGTTTAAGCTGCAGTTGATTCATATACTGTATCGTATCTTTCCCAGGTACTACTTTTGACTCGTTGCTGCTTTGGTCAGCCTTTAAGCGTATAACAAGTTGAAGCGGCAGCGGCACAAACAAAAAAAATGTTTAATGATATGCATTTCTATTGACTTTTAAAGCTATATATCAAAAAAAAAAACTAACCTTTAATTCTATTATTAGTTGTTGTAAGAAGTCAAACAGCACTGGCAGTATTTGTGGAGCAAATTTCGAAATATCTGGCTGCAAATGCTCCGAGAACTGGCCAAGTGCAAAAAAGGCCGCAATGCGCACAGTAGGTATTGTATCATTAATGCCACTTTTGATAATATTCAGCATGATCTCAAGGTATTTGGTACGTATAGCATCTGCACAACCCTCAGCAATTACGGCCATGCAAAGGAATGCAGCTCTGCGACGCAATGGATCCGCATTCTGTAATCCAGGTTCAAGGAGCTGTAGCAATGGTGGTATCAGTTTTTCGGGCGACATGTTAAGGGCCAGCAAGTCCAAAGTTTGTGTAGCAGCTGACCCCAGACTGCAATTAGACTCGCCGGAAAATAGTTCATCTACTAAAAAAAATGTTTCGTAAGCATTTCGTTTTCTTTCCTACTCCCTTAATGAAACACTTACCTTCATCGTCTTGGGAATCAGAGCACATTAATTCAAACATAACAGCTAGTATTGGCTCCAACAACTTTTGCTTAGCTATAGACTTCTTTTTTAAGCGCACTATATTCCCGACGAACATAACAATCTGAACACGAATTGGCTCTTCAATTGACTTTAAAATGGCGGCTTCTAAGCAGAATTCAATCAGAGTCTTTACACAATTGCTGAGCAACTTAGGTGTATACTCGGCGATGCTCTCCATTACATCGAACACCTTTAAAAACTCGTCTACATTGCCCTTGTGAGCAAAACCGTGCACAGCTTTTATGATCAGTGGCATGGACTTATGAACGAGCTGCTCTGCTTCATTGTGACCCATTACAAAAGGCATTAGATAGGACATGGCCACCATAATGTTTGCAACGGTAGGAGTAGCCAAATTTCCTCGCCCCTCTGCTCCAACTAGTACAGCAGCAAACATTTGGCAAATAGAACCCATTTGACTAACGAATTGATCAGGTGCGGCATCGGTCAATGTCGCAAAAATGGAAGAACCTAATTCACTCTCTTTAGGGTCGGCTGAATTGCAGCGTTCATATACAAATTGAAGCAACTCCGCAAGCCACGAGTCTCTGTTTTCACCCTCATGACGTACCAATGATCCGATAAGCTGAGCTATGGCATTTTTAACAGATTTCTCTTGTTCCCTTATTAATGCTTGGAGCATGCATGTCTTAATGCTGTATAAAGGATTTATTTAAATTAAATAATAATAGTATAGATCACTTTGTACGCTTACCTTTCCTTTTGTTCAGCGGTCAGCAACTGCCAGTATCGTAACTTTTGCAAACGTTTGTTCAGCAACACAGCTGCGAACTGACGTATCTGTGTTTCTCGATCCGACACTACAAATTGGCATAATACTTGCAATGTCATGGGATTCTCATAGGCCTGTACCAGTTGCGCAGTGGACTGTTGATGTTAAAAACATTTTATATTTATGTATGTATATTATTAATTTAAGCACAACATTTTTGTACCAATTATATTTTTTAAGCTTTGATCTTGCTGCAATCTGATTCAAACGTAAACCAGTCGGATACTGGTTAAAAAAATTTGCATTAAAAAAATCTGAAGAAATTTTCTTTCCCAATAAAGGCCTATATCCCATTTGGGATATCCCATTAGGGATTTTTTTTTATATGGTTTTGTCATTCCGTGCGAAATTTTTTTGCATTCTGCGTAGACCCCTTAAAACGCAAAAAATTTTGCTATAAAAGAATTGGTTTCTTTCAAAATTATGAAAATTCAACTTAAAGCTGACTTATCAACAGCACATGGTTTAAATAACTTTAGTAGTTTTTAAGAATTACATATTCAATTAACCGGTATGTTTCATGCCTTATTTCATGAGCTTGTATACATATAATATACCTAACCACGTGCAATAAAACTTTGCATTCATAGTACATATGTATGTATATGCATACATACATTCATATTTAATATGACAATTTAGGCTTTTAAAAAACAGTTTCCTTACTGTTGGTACATATTTATGCCTATGTGCATGTTCATCATACTTTATATACATATGTACATATATCTAAGTAACACGCCCAAGGCACGTTAAACTGAAACAATTCGGTTATTTCAAAAATCGATTTAATATTAGCAACTATGTGCGTATGTATTAATTTTAATATACATATGTATTTAAAATATTAAAGTAGTACGTACATATGTACATGTGCATAGGTATTTTTCACACAAATAGGCTAAAAGAAATTGCGTTTCCGTAAAGGATTTATTTTACACATTAAGGAATGCATCTTACCTGCTGTATGCGTGCATTATCGTTGCACAACAATCCATTAATTATTTCTTCTAGTGCAGCCTCCATTATACAGTATGTTTCTAATTAAGATTTGCACCAACAATAAAAAACTAAAAAATATTAAACGGCTGTAACAAATCCGCCGCACAGCCAATGAATTTTTGCACAAATGTGGATAGGGCTGCAGTAGTCATAACAATGACCACGTTTTCTAGCGTCCAGGGATACAAAAAAAAAACTTAAACGAATATATTATATGAATTCGAAAAAAATTTTACAAATTTGAATACATTATTATTTTGCTTGGACTTGTTTTTTACATGTCTTTTTAAGCATTATGTGTCAATTGAAAACTTTTAAAATATTTGCGCAATCAAAAATAAAATAATAAAAGGAGTATGGTCACCCATAAACGATGTATTTGCAAGCACGCGCATCACTTTTTGAACTAAGTGTCGCGCCTTTTTTTTGTTAGCATCAGAATTTGTTTTATTTAGTGTTTTGCAGATAAATAATTGTTTTAAATTTTTAAAAATGGATCAAAGCTCTGAAAGTAATCTAAGTCAAAATTCATTGGGTATTTTAAGTATTGATAATCTCAAAGGTAAGCAACTTATACGTAATGATGGCGTTTGCTTGCTGTATAAATCTAAAGTAATTTTAGTGTTTGGTGACAACTCAAGTTCATGCTCAAGTAAAGATGCTACCAGATCCAACTCAAATATCAACCACCGTCTAAGGGTAAGTACTTGCCAATTATTTGCAACTTAATTAAACTTTTTACACGATTTCCCAGGCAGAACGTCTTAAAGCGTTGGAGACCCTGGAGAGACCACGCTCTCATAGATCCAACAAATCCACAAGCCAGATTGGCCGAAATAGCACAATATGTATGTATAGAATATATTTAAAAATTTAATAACCATACCATTTTGTATTGCAATTTATCTATAGTGCCTTGGCATTCTGAAAGCAATTACGCTAGCGCAGGTACCAATGCCCACACCATTGATATATCTGATCTAATCACAGATGACACCATCGATCTGAACAGCATTAGCAGCAACTCATTTGTGCAGCCAGTGCAAAAGGGAAAAATATCCTTCGAACCAGCCGAAATTACAGGTCGCTCCACTCTTTGCCAAAATGATAGCCGCTCTGGAACGACAAAGAAAGTAATTTCTGTGGCCGATATACTTAAAACATCTTTTGTGGAGAAAGCTCGCTTGCTTGAGAAAAAGTTGCAAAATCCCAATAAACAGGGACAAGCTAACACAAGTGCTAGTAGCTTTATGGATTCCTTCAGCTGTTCCCGTAGCTTACCGCGGACAGCAGACTTGTCGCAAAACACAAACGCCTCTCTTAACGGCGGGGGTGGATTCTCATTTGGCTCTCAGGCTGGCCAGGAGTTTAACGAGAGCAATTTTAGCACATCTGCCGGTTTTGTACCAGCTGAACTTATGCAATCCAAATTGGTACTTGGTGAGATTTCATGGGCACAGGAATTTACGGCCATGCCGACATCAACACTCAGCAAACAGGCGATGGAGAAGATAGCAATACCTGTTCCAACACGTGAAATAGAGACCTCAATTTCCAAGTGAGTTGCAATATCATACTTTACTATCTCGTAGTACATGTTGAGTTTTTGATACTGACAGAAAAAAAAAATTTAAAAACAGCCATCAAATTAACGCCTTTAACAACTTTTAAATGATTTTTGGATGACTTTGTTTAAATAACACGAATTATTTATTTATTTGTAATCATTTTTTAATGTAATGATTTTTTAATCCAAAAGCTCTGTGATTGCGGGCGATCCGGATTTCTCTGTGGGCAACTTCTTTAACGTACGTTCGGAGCATATCTGCAATATTGTTAGCACGGAAAGTCGCGATAAAAATCGAAAACCTCAGGCACTTGTTGATACAAATATAACACTTGGTAGCATCGTATCTACAAGTGATGAAAAAACGCCAAAAACCGAGAACAAAACGTATACAAAAGTGGAAAGTAGCAACGCAGCGGAGCGCAATTTGATGAAGAAAAAACAGCAGGATAAAATAACTCATATGCTGGCGGCAGAAAAAAATCCAAGAGTTTCGACCAACACAGATTTACTTAGTTTGTCAGCAATAGATAGAGCCTTATGTGAGTACAATGCAAAAATGATTCGACTTTTGTTTATAATAGAACTTTAAGATTTGTTTAACGGATATTTGAAAAAAATCTATTAATCACAAATAAGCCGCAATCTTGGATTAATTGTATATTGAAAATACAACTAATTTAATTACAGGCGACTTGGACTTAAACAAAGATACTTCTTCTGCCGATATGGTCAATAAACTATTGGGCCACCGCCAAAGTTCCCACAGCAGCTCATATGATCATGCAGACAAAGAAAACTGTGTGCCAAACATAACTATTACTGAGCCTTTCCATAAACACACAGACACAATGAGCTTCACGGAATCGATTTTAAACTCTACCGATTTTATTCACTTACAGCAAAGTATTTCCGTTCCTCGCACGCCGCTGAGTCCAATAAATCAACCGTCTGTGTTGACCAGCCTTAATATGGCTGGCGATGAGAACTTCGATGCTGATATCGACGAGTGGCCGTCAACCCCAATAAAGTCGCCAAATCGACGAATACGCCGCACAAAATCACCAAATATCACAAGCCCCAAGGCTGCTGAAAACATGAAACGATTGGCAACAACCGACGAAGATAATGAAGTCGACAAGGAAAAGACGCCTACCAACAAAAAAAACAGCTTGGCTATAACAACTTCGCTCAGTTCAACGCGCTTCGATGGCTGCGATCCTTTGCCAACGTCTACAGAATGTGACCTTGGCATTTCGCCAAACTTGGCCAGAAGTCCATCAAGGACAAGCGTTACCCTAGTAAATCATAACGTTTCACCACTTTCGTCCCCACGAAGTTGCATATCTTCTCCACTTTTGGATAGTACTACCAACTCGGAGCGCCGCTTGTTGATGCCTGGTGCGACACGTAAAGCAAATTCCTCGCCAGCCGGTAGTGAGGCTAGTTCATCCAGCGGATTTGCGGGCTCGCGTAACATTGGCACACAATTAAATGCTGCAGCACGCAGTTTGTCACGTTGTTCCAACTCGAGTGAGTTTAGTCATCGTGATGGAAAACTTTTGCCATTAAAAGTGACTCATACCAGTTTGTGCTGGGGTAGCACTAAACTACGCACTGACGTCAAAAAGTCCATGCAAGTAAAAAATACAGCTGATAAACGTTTGGTTGTACGCTTGGGCATTAAAGGCCCGGGCTTTCAATTGGTTGGTGGCGATAGCAATTCAATTACTCTGCAAGCCATGGAGTGTCGCACAATAAGTATTAATTTCTGTCCCACAGTTTGCGGGGCGGCAGTTGGAGCACTGTATTTCTATGCACCTCTTGGTGCAAACAATTGTCAGCAAGCTGCAATGGAAATTCCTTTGTTTGCCTATGGTGGTAATGCATCATTGACCTTACAAGGACTTCTAAAGGGTCCAGTGGGATCTAGTTTCTTAACCATAGGCGATGTCTGTGAGCTGTCGTCAGGTCAGTTGACAGCCACCTTCAAGTTCTACAATAAGGGCCCATTAACCGCCTTTGCTGGGCTTTCGTTGGACTCCACGTTACTTATGAAACCACGACTTAGTGAAGCATTCGATATTACGCCTAGCAAGATTATCATACCGCCCTACACTGAAGCCTTGGTAAAAATTTCTTTTCGTCCAAACCGTGAAGACATGAAAAACATACTGAAGAAAACGTCACAGGTCTTAACCCTTGCCAATTTGCGCATATTTTGTGGCGATGAGCCTAACAGACAACGCATGCGCTCGCTTGTCAAGCGCATGAACCCTAAGCAACGCGAGAAACTTACATCATCTATGCTAGATAGTATTTGGTGCAAGTTTCCACACGAACAGCCCATACTCAATATTGGCACTTTAAACGAGCCACCAGAATTTATATTGGACCTGGTCACAGTTGTAAGAATTATAGATGTGGCTCTAACTTTAAATCGAGACTTTGATGAATCGGCCGAGACTTCGTTGTTATTCCTTCCAGACGCCGACGAAACTGTCCTGTTTCGTACAATTTGTGCAGCTAATTCGCCAACCCCAACACAAAGCAATAACCTGGAGCCAGTTGATGAGTTATTAGAGGCTGATACAACCTCCAGTTTAGAACAACAATCATTGGATCAAATCTGGTCAGTGCAGCCGGCTGCAATTGAATTTGATGTTTCTGATATCGAAGGAATAACACCCGTAATACTTTACATCAAAAACAACTTCAAATGTAGGCAGTATTTTGATGTCGATTGTAATGTAAAAGACTTGCTGCACATAACACCAAAAGAAGGTTACGTTGCAACTGATAAAGACCTTGTTGAAATTAAGGTACGCACATTGCGTTGGCCAACGAAGGAAATGCTAAAAATGGGTGTTTTTATTACTGTATCCATCGATAATGAACGTATTCATGTGCCCGTTACTTTTAACGTTTAAGATTTTTTATTGCATTAAAAATATCAATTTGGTTTGAATCGTATTAAATTTTTCAAAAAGATTTTATCGATTTTTATTTGTACACACTTGACAGGTTGTTATCGATTAACCTTTTGTTGAACGTCGATTCACGAGTATCTACCCGGCTTTATGAAGTTTACAATTGCATTTGTCCAGTAATAATAAAATAGATGCTGTTTTGGCCTAAAAATGTATTTATGCCGAACGCAAAGCATATCATTTTCCAAATACCTATTCCTTTTACAATGATGACATGTTGATGTGCAAATGCCAAACCCTGCCGTTCTATTTATTTACATGGTTTCATATAATTAAAAATTTATTTACTCAACTGCTATATACATTCGTGCGATTTGTACATTTCGTTAATAAATACATGTGAAACGAAAAAACATTTAAATATTGCAAATCTTGTTTAAATTTTAGGAAGTTGAAAAAATCAAAAGTGATTTAGCACAACAAATATTCACACGAAGACACTAGCTCTTAATACTTACTAACTATACTCGAATTAAGACTTTATACAATACACATTTACACAAGATTTAAAAATTAGAACTAGGACTCTTAAAGCTAAGTGCACTCTACGTTGAGCACTTTGTCAATAAATTATAAAAATAGATCATTAATTTGTGGCGTGCCCCAAATGGCTCGACATCGATTGCAGCATACACTATAAAGTTTTACAAGTTTAAATGTTAGAGCTCAACTCTGGGACGAAATTGTAGCCGCAACGGAGGATCTCTAAAACGCCAGCGCGTCACATAAACAAATTTCAGCGTATGGTCCTTGCCTAATAATTCCTCGTTGCATAGGATATCAATCTGAAAAAGTAAAATTGAATGTAAAGTATTTCAAATTAGTAAGGCTTGCACTTACTTCTCTATACTTTTCGATGCCGTTTAATATTTTTTTGGCGACAAGTTTCTTAAGATGAGTTATCGTAGCCTGCGAGCTGCAGCGTATGAACCGTCTTTGCAGATTCTTAAAATTATTGCTTATACACTCGAGGCACACGTTGACCTGTTCGTCCAAACGATGAAAATCTGATTCAGCATGTGCATCCATGACTTTCTCGTTGTCCTCCTCGTGATTTTGCGTTATATCCTTCGGACAAGGCATATTTCGGCTCTTATAAAAATCCCTTTCGCGGCGTGATTCGTCTACAATAAAAAATAGGTTTGATATAAACAAATTTACTTAATTATAATATACACCAACTACCTTCTTGCAGCTTCGGCACCAGTTTATACACAATGTCTTGCATGGTGCGATCGAAACTTATGTATTGCAGGGGATGTGACTGATGTATAATATTGTCGCAGGTGGGGCATGTTTTCTTCTCCTCCAGATGCTTGACCAAACAGCTCTTACAAACTTTGAATAAAATTAGACGGTATTAAATTAAATTTATCAAAATTATGGCAGGTGTCGGCACTCAAAAATAGATGCAACTCACATGTGTGCAAACATTCAGTCACTGTGGTCGCATCAATGAAATAACCACCGCAGATTTTGCATGTTATATGCGGATTTATCGTCTTTAATTTAACACGCCGCTCCATTTTAATTTTTTTTTTAATTACTAAACAATAATAGTGTGTGTTGCTGTCGAACTAGGCTCGCCGAACCTGGGTTCTATTTGTGTCTATGCCAGAGTACCAACAATGCGGTTTTTCTTGCTCTAGCCACTTGCAGGTGCTGTTTTTTGCGTTTAGTTAAAGTGAGTGTAACCAAAATATACACATAACGAAAACACTCAACATATTTGATTTAATTTTAACTATTTACAATAGCACATTTTGGGGAAACAAATTGAAACAAATAAAAGAAATCACGACAAAATTATGTGTACGTGTTTTCGTTAGAGATGACAGACAGATTGCAGTGTGACTGAATGTGTGAAATGCGAAAATGTACTGAATGCAATTTCAAAGAAAATACCAATTTCAAAATGATAAAATACCGCCCGAATGCATAATTTCAATTTATGCACAAATAATAAAATGCATTATTAATGTTTTGTTTTTAAAGTTTATTTATGTTACATATTTGCGTTCATTACGCCATTAACATTCATAGCCATGCTGAGTTTTTGAATTATGTATCTTTGATATATGTAGGTTTACTTATAAAGGTGCCTTAACGATCGTGCAAAACAATCTTAAGTTTAATGCAAATACTTTTTAGGCTCACTTTAATATGACTTATTATGGATTTCAAGATTTTCAAACTTTTCCTAGTTAGCTTTCATATAATAATACAAAATTGGTCGAAGTGCTGCCACACAGTCAAAATACTCACATTCAGAAGCACCCTATATACATTAAGATTTTATTGATTTTAACTTGTTGCACGCTCATAAACATATATTTATTAAGTTATCTTTAGGTATTTACTACGAATTATCGGCAGCAAATTATCAAGTGCAAGTTTTTTGCAAACAAGACAAACAAATCTAATACTTGAAGTCATTCACATTTAAACCAAGCTCTGCCAAAGTCGTCATTTGAGTTGTCAGAAAAAAAAACCAGCTCTTATTAAACTTGATTTTGATTGTGAACAAAACCCCGCGTCAAAGCACTCATTATTTTTGAGTCATACACAAAAGTTTCGAGTTCAGTTTAATAAAAACCGTGAAACTGGCTGCTTGTGGAAACGCTATTAAAAATCGCATAATGTCTGCTGGTCGAGTAATTGTCTATGGTGGCAAAGGCGCGCTGGGAGCTGCCTGTGTGGAACATTTTAAAGCCAAAAACTATGTAAGATTGCTAATCGCCTTTCACTTCTAATTAGCCAATGCCAATTGTACATTCATACGTATTGCTTTTAACCTTCATATTTTAGTGGGTCGGCAGCATAGACCTAACTGAAAACGAACGTGCAGATGTAAGCATTGTGGTGCCACGCGATGGAAGCTGGTCGGAGCAGGAGTCCCTTGTTGTGGACAAAGTTAGTAAAACATTAAATGGAGAAAAACTCGATGCTGTGATTTGTGTTGCAGGTGGCTGGGCCGGTGGCAATGCCAAGAAAGGTGGGTAAATAGTGGATATCTCAGCAAAACTTTGTAAAAAGCAAACGTTTCTTAGATTTGGGTAAAAATTCGGACCTTATGTGGCGTCAGAGTGTTTGGACTTCAAGCATTTCCGCAGCTGTGGCTGCGCATCATCTCAAGGATGGCGGCCTACTGGCGCTGACAGGTGCAAAACCTGCGTTGGAGGGCACTCCTGGCATGATTGGCTATGGCATGGCCAAAGCTGCAGTCCACCAATTGACTCGCTCTCTAGCTGGTGAAAATTCTGGACTGCCAACAGACTCCCTTGTAGTGTCTATATTGCCTGTCACATTGGATACGCCGATGAACCGCAAATGGATGCCAAACGCAGACTTTAGCACATGGACCCCGTTAAAAGATATTGCTGAGCTATTTCATAAGTGGACCCTGGCACAAGATCGTCCAAAATCTGGTACACTCTTGCAGCTGATTACAAAGAATGGAATAACTAATTTAATTCCATCAGAATAAATTCAATGTTCAACATTACAAATACTCAAATTAATGTAGTAGTTATAATATGATTATGCTTGGCTTTGTTATGAAACTAAAAATAAATATTGCTTACACCATTAAGTCTTGGATAACCTTTTGATCTCGGACAAATACCGTATAATCTGCATGCCAACAACCATCAAAGCTTAATCGTACTTAATTTTTAAATTGAGTTGACAGTGATGATTTTAAGATCATTGGGGGGAGGTGGTTCAAATTTAACTACAAATAATTTTGATTTCAAACTATTTTACTTATCAGAGTAAAAGCTTAATTTCTTGACATTTTCGTCCCTACTCCACAGAGTTTATTTTTATGCCATAAACACTATCAAAATAATTTAAATAGAGAACATACAATTTTATTAACATAAAGTGATGGTAATTGCAGCATTTATTTCTTTTTTTTCATGACCTTCATGAAAAGTACCATGACTGTAAATAAAAAAGTTAAATTAATTAAATTTCTGCAACAAGTTTTTTACACTTACATATAAAAACGATTATTACAAAAACAATCATTAGCCAAAGCCAGCATTTATAGGCTCCTCGGGAATGCTGTTCCAGTTTTTCTGCCTCCTTGCCCAGTGAATTTATGTTACGTTCAGCCATGCCCGTGGACTTCGCGACAACTTCAGTATCGTTTCTTATAATGCGGTTGGCCGTTTCAGTTTGCTCCTTAAGATTGCGTGTTAACGAAAGCATGTGCTCTGTAATCTTTTCCTGCGTATTGTTGTGATACTTTACGGCCTCGTTCATATTATCATTAATCTGCGAATTGGTAGCCACTGACTCGTCCGGGCCACGTCGACGTCTCAACGCATCACCATCTTAATAAAATAAAAGCGTAAATTAAAATTGTATTTGTTATATATTGATTTTTAAATAGCTCACCTTGTAACAGATCTTGGCGCAGTTCGTTGTAATGTTTTGAATTTTGGATCTGTCGGATTTCCTTTAAGGCATTTTTACATTCTTCCGCGCTGTTGCTCGAATTGTGATTTGTTGGGTTATTATTTGTATAGTTTGTAGCTAGCTTCAGAGCAGCAATACGTTCCGTATAGCCTTTTATTAAATGACTATTTGGTGATCTATAAGCAGCAGGAAATAATTGTGATATGCTTCAATTTCTATGTGGCAAACATACTCATGAATGTCTTCCAACTCGGCAATCATTGTGTCAAGCGATTTTATATACTTTTGTAAACGCCAAAAGCTGTCTTCATTTTTGGCAAGCTCCTCACAGTTTGAAAGCAAAGTTCTTATATTAACATGTAATTTAAATGCCATTGTATGGTTTAAAGCCACAAAAACATGAAATTTTTAATCCACACGACGTCAAGTAAACAATAATGCTAATACGATTTGTCAGCTGTGTATTCTTATTATTAAATCATGGATCTGGTAGCTCAGCAAACATATGGCTACGCATAAGCTGCTTGCTATAATATAATTTAGTGAGTAAGAAGTCATTTTGCTTCTTGTTATAAGTTTTTCTTTTTAAAGCAGTTATTACTCGGTTGATTCGATTTCATTAAAATTTAAAAAAAAAAAAATTTTTGTCATATGCAAATAAAATGTTATTTTATTTATTTTTATTGTGCTTTATTTCCTTCATATTATAATAATGCTTAAAGCTAGCTTTATTTTGTATATACAGAGTTTAGGGTTTAACCTATGCAATAGAATCATTTAACATTTGGTTATAAATTATGTACATTTGAATAATAGCTGCTAAAAATATTAAGTGTACAAGGGAAACAGGAAAAAAACCTTGATTCAAAAAGCTAAAAATAAAACTTACAAACTACAGGAAGGTGATGTACCCTTCAACACATATTTTGTGTAATATAAGAATTTTAATGATAAATTTGGTTGATGCGCTAGCGATAAGCTCATCAATCATCTTAAGCAATTAAAATGTGAGTCAAATTGCGTATTTATTGTATCCGAATAGTATTAGTTTTTCAATTTAGATTGGTTATACATCAGCACTGTTCTTCACAAGCTGTTTGCTATAAAATTTAACCAGTGCTAACAATGTTGCAGTGAGCTGTCAAATGAGCTGTCACTTTGTATACTCATCTCTTTCTTTTTCCGGTCGCCGCAATGGTAAGCGACGTAAAATTTTCTAAAGGCAAAAAATAATTTGTAAACATCTTAAAAGTTTACGCAAAATATTTATTGCCATATAGAAAGGCAAGGTTTAAAAAAGCAACCAGATAATAATTTATTAAAATTTTGCTGCACAATTCTAGGGTATTGATATCAGCCATAAATACGATCGCAAGGTTCGCAGAACCGAACCGAAATCACAGGATGTGTACTTGCGCTTGCTTGTCAAGGTGAGTTAAACTTGTTGAAATGAACATAACAAAAAATTCTTTAATAAATTTAAATTTGTTATGTAGCTCTACCGTTTTCTGCAACGCCGCACCAACAAGAAGTTCAATCGCATCATTTTAAAGCGTTTGTTTATGAGCAAAATTAATCGTCCACCCATGTCGCTGCAGCGTGTTTCTCGCTTCTTCCATCGCGCTCATCAACCAGAATCAACTGTTGTTGTTGTTGGAACCGTCACCGACGATGCCCGCCTTTTGAAGGTTCCCAAGATGTCGCTGTGTGCTCTCCATGTCACACAGACTGCCCGCGAGCGCATCTTGAAAGCCGGCGGTGAGGTACTGACCTTCGATCAGTTGGCTCTGCGTTCGCCCACAGGCAAGCACACTCTGCTGCTGCAAGGAAGACGCACCGCACGTACGGCCTGCAAGCACTTTGGCAAGGCTCCTGGTGTACCACACTCGCATACACGCCCATATGTGCGCTCCAAGGGACGTAAGTTTGAACGTGCTCGTGGTCGTCGCTCTAGCTGCGGCTACAAGAAGTAAACGTAAAGGAAACGTTGCCGCTTTTGTCACTTTTTGGTTAAGATATTGATTTGTCAAACGGAGAAACTAAACTATTGCGCTAGTGTTGTGGCAATAAAAGATTTTTATTTCAAAAAGTGAAAATAACTCAAGGTAATTCGACAAAATATGTGTCAAAACTGTTCAGTGCAAGTGCGTGCTCCAATAATTGATTAAACCTTGATCATGCGGCTGGACCCCGAGCACTTTTTTGAGCTTGGTTTGCACGCTTGTGGACTTGGCATGGTTCAAGCAGATAACTTTGCTGTAAATGGAAAAAGAAATGATTAAATTGCAGAATTAAAAGTTGCGATTTGCTACTTACTTTTTCCACTCCTCAATAAGTACTTTGGTCTGTTTGTTTAGCACCAATTCTGTAAAAGTCTTCTCTTCGACTGATTTTAGAAGCTTGACCATGAGATCTGGCACTAGAGTATAGGCAGAAGGTTTCGAGAAACTCACGTTATTTTTGTTTCATTGACTTACATTTTCTGGGTAGTTCTCCGGGCCATTTGACTGAGACTTCATATCCATTAAGCTGCTCCTCAAGGAAATCAATGCGGCAAACACACGTGGGTACTGCGATGTCATACGATACCGAGATAATTTTATATTCCGAGCTTATTGATTGCTGATGCTGCGCATCTATGCGTATAAGATTATGCATGTTCTCTGGAAGCAGTTTCTTTAAACACACCATAAAGTGAAAAGTGCGTTCCGGCGCCCCACGCACTATAATTTTTACGCCTATAAGCGCACAATAACAAACTATAGCAAAATCATCCTTGCGCAAAACTTTTTTAATATGCCTAAGCGAAAAGAACTCCTCTTGTTCAGGATCGTCTATGCTCTCTTCGTATTTTTGTATCATTGGCAGAGTCGAACTGTTGTAGGTCAGGCGTTGCGCTGGTGGCCGACCGCTGCTTTGCGGTGGTAGCCAGGGCAAATTACCAAACGTTACATGTTCGGTCAGAAAACGTGAACCAGCCAATAAAATCCAAGCAAAGTGCGAATGCAGCTGGGCGAAAACATTCTCCTCACCAGTCAGTTCTACAAGTGAACGTGGCGTTGGCATTAAAAATTGTGTGCCCGATAGACGTCTCTGCCTAGCCGAGTATTTAGTCTCCTCCGCCTCTTTTGTCCTTTGGGCGGCTGTCTGCAACTCGGTGGACACTTTTTTGAGGTGTTCAGCCAAAAAGGGCTTTGTATTAAGCAAAAAGTATTTATCCTTCATTAAGACAATAATCGAAAATAACTGATAGTACCCACGCGCTTGCAAATCGCTTACACGAAATGTATGACTGAGTATATGACCTCTCGCCGAGTCGCCAAAAAATACAAAACCACCGTCTTTATTGGTATTGATTTCGCAGCTAAGACTGCGAACTGCAGCTTGCTTCACCAGCGATGCCACTTCGGACAACGCAGCGGTTTGTGTGCTTAGAAACGTAGCGCTACTTTCAGCATCTTTGCTATAAATGGCGCTATTACGTCCCATTGTGTAGTTGCAGGCGGAGCATAGCTTTTGCGTTTGTTGTTGATCAAGTTGCAGGTCTTCAAGCTTAGTATCTCTTAATGTTTGTGTACAAAAGATGGCACAAGGACCATGCGCCTCACAAAAGTGACAAAGTGCTATGACTGCATTCATTATATTAAGAGCACATGAACGCAGTGAAACTATTGAAGACAGTGAGTTATAATAAAAAAGAAGATAGCGGGTTATTTTTTTTTTATATTGCGCGATTTCTTTGTAAATATAAATTATGATGATTGTGTCAGCTGATCTACTGCAAGCTGCTAGGCATACACTTTACGGCATGTCGTGAAACACGTCTGTTTATCGAGCTGTACGTTTTGCATCCAAACGATGCGGCAAAATGTGCAACCTAGATTTAAAATAATTTTAAATTTGTTGCACAATCGAATTATTATTGGTCGCGTCAAAGCTGAAATTGCCGATGCAACAAATTTAAAACTAGGTTGCAAATTTTGCTGCATCGTTTGGGTGCAATATGTACAGCTCGATAAACAGACGTGTTGTCGATATGCCGTATCATTGTAGAATAAACAAGGTAAGCTATTCACTCCACTGAAACCTTATTTTTAGTCTGAGCCATAAAGTGGGAGAGCGAAAAGCAAAAATGTGGCTAAAAATTTTCGGGAATAGCTTACCTTGTTTATTCTACCATGTGCCGTATTGTGTATGCCCTGGTTAGTAAATCTAGTATTTTAACGGTATTTTATATCGATTTCTTAGCCGCGACAACAATCTATCGTTTATCACTGCTATATTTTGTTTACAATTAACAATTGTTTGGCACGCTGTCTTGATTTTTTCTAAATAAATGGTGGTGGGATAATATACCAATTTTATGGAGGCCTATTGTGTGGTCCTGTGCCACATAGCAGATCAAGTTGACGAAAGTGATGTGGTCAACATTCATGACAAACTCAAAGAGTTTGTTTACGCCAAGCTCCGATGGAGAATTAAAGATTTTTTCCCGGATGCTGCAGTTGTAATTGAGTGCATAAATAAATGTAAGAATAGGAAAACATAAAAAATGTTTCAATTTATTCCATATTTAAGTTATATTTTAGGTGGACAGTCACGTACTAAGAAACTCTGCTTTAAGGCACTGCAGCTACACCCTGCTGAAAAATTAACACTTGTGTTATTGCATCAAAACACAAATGTTAGAGCCCGTCAAATAGAACTAGAAATCGCAGCCGTTCTGTTTCCTCAGATATTTAGAAACTACACACTTAGCTTGGAGTTTGATGTTTTGAAGCAGCAACAGCAACGAGTACTCAAAAGCTATGTGACTACAAAATTATATGATGCGCTATATAGGAGGCACTTGGAACTTCGATCCGAAGCAGTTGATGAAGATCCACTGCCGCTGCCAGCTTGCTTTAAATCACAGCTCCGTAAATATCAAGAGCGTACTGTTAAATGGATGTTAAGCAGGGAGAAGCACGTAAACAAATTCCCTGGCAAATACACGGCCCTCACTGCTGTTGATGATTGCAATCATGTATACAAGCACAACTATTGTCTGCAGTTCACTGAAGCTTGCCCGCAGATCTCATTGCCACCGGGTGGCATTTTAGCTGACGAAATGGGTTTAGGAAAAACCGTTGAGTTGCTAGCAATGCTGCTGCTCAATCCCAGACCTCATACTGACATTTGTAATGCTTACTGGCGTCAGTTACTTGAAGACATAGAAGATGAAGTTCCAATTAAACGTGCGCGGGCTAAAAACAAAATTTTGTGCATATGCAGTAAAAAACAACAATCTCTGATACAATGTAAACGGTGTGATCTATGGCAACACAAGCAATGCGTGCAACCGAATAATCAATCTGACGAGATTTATGTATGTCCTAATTGCTGGACGGAATTGACCTCAAACCAAATAGTGGAGTCTAAGGGCACGTTTATTGTTTCACCCAATGCCATTAAAATGCAGTGGTATTTTGAGATCAGTACGCATATATCGCCCAGTCCAAACGTGCTGCTCTACCCTGGCATGCACTCTGGACGTTGGTTCAATCCCATAGAGTTAGCAAAATATGACATAGTGCTAACAGACTATGAAATTTTACGAAGTGAAATCTATCACACAGCCGACTACAAATCGGATCGAACAATGCGCCATCAACCACGCTTTATGCGGCCAACATCACCATTATTGATGATTAATTGGTGGCGCGTTTGTCTGGATGAGGCTCAAATGGTGGAAAGTAATTCATCACAGACAGCAGAAATGGTGCGTAAGCTGCCGGCAATTAATCGTTGGGCTGTAACTGGAACACCCATACAACGTTCAATAGATGACTTGACGCCACTCTTGAATTTTGTGGGTTTCATCGAGGCATCCAAACCCTTGGATGCTTGGCAGACAGTATCAAATTCTTTTCTATTGAATCACAAACCTGATGCGCTGCTTGATTTACTGCAACGGATAATGTGTCGGACTTGTAAAACAAAAGTAGAGCATGAACTTGGCATACCACCACAAACAGAGGTTGTGCATCGTCTGGAGCTCAGTAATGTTGAATCCTTATACTATCGCGAGGAGCACTCCAAGTGCACTGAACAATTTCTGAGCGCTGTGGCAAAGCACAAACGCAACAATCGTGATAATAATTCCCGCTTGGCATCAATTTCACCCCATCTATTAAAACTTATACTTCAACCTTTTCTACGTATACGGCAAACTTGTTCAGTTCCTGTGGTGCTTACTAACAAGGTTTCAACGACAGAGTACTTGAACCCGCAACATTTATTAGAGCATTTGAAATCTTCCAATGAGCTTGAATGCAAGTCACAGTTGCGTTCATGGGCTTCGTCCTATAATGGTGTGGCTGCAATTTATTTCATTAGAAATAACTTTGACCAGGCCACCAAATATTATAAGTTAGTAATCAAGTTGGCCCAGGAGTACAACCAGGAAAACATTTCGTAAGTACTTTTATGTGAATTTTTAAGCCTTAATTCAGTGTTTCAAAACTACTATTATTTTTTGTCTGTTTCTTTACAGCGTGGATAGTGTGCTACAAATTCATGCACTTCATAATCTTATAGAAGCTAGTATTATGGTATCATCTATGGAAGCACAAAGAGACGAGTTTTCATCTTATCAAATATCGTTGAAAAAGCTTGAATGGAAATATCTTGAGGATAATACAAAAGTTCTGCAAACCGTTCAGACGTCCTATGAATCTAAATTTAATGAACTAGAGCGTTTGGAGAATGAATTCTCAGCAAATATTATTGAATTAGTTGCTACCCTTGTAACTGTAAGCACAGGGTTGCACGATGCATTATGGAACAAGATTCGAGATGAGTTCTTCCGACAAAACATATCAATTGTAAAACTTCAAAGCATTTCCTCACTACCAGGCCTTGTGTACATTATAGATGCTTGGCACCAGCGTCTAAAAAAGTTAAAAAAAAAATTAAAAATCGAATTTCAGTTTCTTAAGGACACTATGGTTAAAGCTTGTGGTGCTGTTAAAAGTGGTGAAAGTTTACCTATGGACGTTATAAACTTTAATAGAAGTATTTCAGACTGTCATTTGGCTGGCATATTAGTGAGTTTTCGCAATTGTATACTTTTTACAATATTTTAAAGCTTTCTTTTTTTTTTTTTAAAGGATGATAAAACCGATAACAATAAGGTTGAAAAATTAAAAAAGAGGAATTGTCGCTTGTGTCAGATACGGGACATGGTAAATCAGTTTGAGTGTTTGCTTTTTGACAAAGCACTTGATAATGAGGCTGGTATCACTGATGGGCTTGAAAAAGCTAGTATGGAAATAAGTCTCGTTAAAGGTGAGTATCAAAAATACGTTAGGTTTTAAATTATTTTAAGAAATTTTCATTTTCAGTAATTTTTAACTTTCTGCGTTTAAAGGCTGAGTTTAGTGAATGGCAAACGGAATGCGATACTAAATTAAAATTGTTAGATTGCCTGCAAAGCCTATGCAAACTTCAAATAAAGTACTGGATCGAAGTTGAGTATGTGGTTAAGACTTTCGATGAACTAGAAATGTGTAAAATGCGCATTTCGCTCACTGATAACCCGGAAGAACAATCAACATATAGAGTACTAGAGTGTCAGGTAAAAATTTATATCTCGTTGATCTTAAAGTGCATAATGAGGCTGCTATAGAAAATAAAACAAACATATATCTAATAGTTCTAAAAAATACATTTTACGCAGTTAGATCAAATGATGGAAACCCAATTGGAAAATGTTAATGAAGCGCAAGTAAATTTTACTCGTTTAGCTGGACGACTCAAGTACTTAAAACATTTAAAGGAGAACGCTAACGATCAGCCCTGTCCCATCTGCCAAACTTTGGATGACGCACGCGTAAGTTTCGTTTAATTCGCAGCAAAAAATAAAAGTACTTAAGTTTAATCTTTACAGTATGTAATGCTAGTATGTGGACACTTCCTATGCGAGCATTGTCTTACCCATATGAAAATTGCAGCTTCAAATAAAATTACGAAATGTCCTATATGTCGACAAAATTCACCACAGTAAAAACTTTGTGTGTAGTGGGTACGTTTCAGAAAATAAATTTTTATTTTTATTGCAGACTTTATTACTCAATGCGAAGCGGTACTAAGAAAACTTTAGTAGGAGACTTTTCGAGTAAAATAGCCTACATTGTTGAACTGGTGTTACACCTAAAATCTAAGGATGCTGAAACAGAAAATGATCAAACAAAGGTTCTAATATTTTCGCAGTGGCAGTCTATTCTTAAACATATTGCTGGTGCTTTAGCCCAGAATAATGTTAAATATCGTAGTAAATGCACAAATCGAGATATTGAAGAATTTAAAGTATGTACCAGATTTTTGTTGTCCGACATAACTAAAAGTACAAAATTGGTATTTAACAGGATCTTAAAAACAACATAACATGTCTTTTAATGCCATTATCGCGTGGCTCCAAAGGCTTGAATTTAATTGAAGCGACACATGTTTTTTTAGTTGAGCCCATACTCAATCCCGGTGAGGAGCTTCAGGCCATCGGACGAGTGCATCGCTTTGGGCAGAAAAAGTGAGTAACCTCCGAGTATTCCTTAAAAAGCTTTCGTCTGAATTTTTGCTCCAATTTCCATGCAAATTCGCACTCAAAGGCAGCTGTTTATATTCAATTACAATAATCTATTTATTTTCAGACCCACAAAGGTGCATCGGTTCATCGTTAATGGGACAATTGAAGAGAACATTATGTCACTCATAACATCCGCCGATGATAAACACACATTGTCCACACACTGGGACTTGGAGAATTTGACATTGGATAGCTTAAGAGAGCTGTTTGTACTAAAAGAATAAGTGTCAATGTCTAAACAAAATCAAATGAGACAATGGTAACCTTTAAGAAAGAGTCTACAAGATAGAATACAGGTACAATTATAAGAAAACCAAGTACATTTGCCGACCTATATTTTTGAAGCAAAAGGTAAAACTTCGAGTAAACTACTCTTATATAATCGTTAATTTATTATTAGATAATAACATTAATGTATACTTAAGTTAAAACGTTCGTCTACGTAAGTCATTACCATAACTGGTAAAAGATTGGATTATAAAATAAATAGAACAAAGTATTATTCATACTTTCCATATTGCCAAATATCCCATGTACGACACATTAATTTAGACATAATTTTATAAATTGCATCAGTTAAATGGTCGTGTTTCTTATTTACTTAGTTTATACATGGTCTATTTTCAGTACATCAAGGCTGGAACCCTCCGCGGTTGCTTTTTGTGCATAGTAGCCATCGTAGGAGCTTTGAGCCTTTTCTATTTCCTGTTGATGCTGCAGTTTTTGCAATTGCTCATATGCCGCTTCTTGAATTTTTCTTCGTTCATCTTCAGCTCTGCGCTTAATCTCATTCTCTTCGAACTGTTGAGCCTGCAATTCAGCTGATGCAGCCGCACGCTCTGCAGCCGCCTCCTGATATTCATCATATGAGTGCAAATTTTTATCACTTACTTCGATTTTGTGCAGGGTCTGCAGCTGCTCCTTAGCCGCCTCTGCTATTTCTTTGCGCTTTGCTTCAGCCTTGCGTCTTGCCTCACGCTTACTGCGTTCTTGATGTTCTAGTTCTTCGCGGGCGGCATAAAAGTTTGATGATATGATAGGTGGCCGATTCTCATGCGTTCTTTGATGTCGCTTGAGTGCAGTCTCTTGGCGAAAATGCGTTCCACAGGTCTTACACTCAAACGGTTTTTCGCCCGTGTGGATCCATTCATGGTGCCGCAAAGTTTGTGCCTTTGCAAAGCGTTTAGGACAAAAGCGACAGGCAAAATCTTTAACTTTTTCGTGTATTATCTTATAATGTCTTTTCATGTTGCCTATATTATTAAAACCTTGACCACAGCCGGGACATATGTGTTTGCCCTCCTTCTTGGTAAAGTTAACTTGAGGCGACCACGACGGCACAGAAACCGAGGATATGGGATTTACAGACGTGCCGGCCAGTTGTGATATGTCTACGCGTTGCACCCGCCGTGGATCCTTTGGAATAGTTGCCACAGATTCTGCACACACTTTCAGCAATTCATCGGCCGCATTTTGGGACAAAAGCATATCACTGCCTTCAACACCAATTGCCGCGCCTACTGTTGTATTTGAAGCTGCCTGTTCGCCAGTTCCGCCTTCTCCTAGCTCAACCTGACGCTGCCGATAGGTTTCAATAGCACGAAGAACGCGTTTCTCGTGCGTCTTCAAATGCTTTGTTAAACTCTTTGGATAAAGGAACTTCTTGCCGCAAACCTTGCACTCACAACGTTTTTCGCCAGTATGCGTCATTTCATGTATTTTACAGGCATGTGATTTGCCAAACGTTTTGCCACAGTACTGACACGCGTAGTTCTTAATCTTTTCATGAACGATTTTAATATGATTGGCCAGACTTTGTTTATTATGGGAGGCATGCTCGCATATATGGCACTTAAACTTTTTTTCCTGCGTGTGCGTCAATATGTGCGTATTCCATTCCTGCCGTGTGGTCTTGCCCACGCCACAGTATGGGCACACATAGTTTTTGATGCCAGCATGACGCATTAGGTGATCTTTCAGCGCACTATTGATAACAAAACGCTTGCCACAAATATTGCAGGGGAATGGAAGCTCTTTTCCATCATGCTTGTACATGTGCTTCTTGAGCGCCATGGGACAACGGAAAACTTTTTCACATTCAGTGCATGGATAATCTCTAGGTGGTGCGGCTGCCTTAGAAATATTATGCACCTTTTTCATATGGAAAGTCAAGAGCCGTATGCGCGGGAATGTTTTGCTGCAACCTTCAACACTACATGCATGCACCTCGGATAGCTCTGTGTGGGCGTGATCAACATGCAAGCGTAGACCGCCAGCAGTGGTAAATCCCTTTTTGCAAGTCTCCACTTTGCATTGAAATGGCAAAAGATCATTATGGTGCTTCATATGCTCCTCATAACGTATTGCCTTTTTAAACTTCTGATGGCAAATGTGGCAGTCAATAATACGATGAAGATGACGTTCTGCAGCTGGTATACGCCTGCGTTTTGGTTTGACTCTTAGCGCACCATCATCATCGTAATCCGACTCTGAGGTTTCATCTTCATCATAATTATCTACAACCTGCTGCCTTCGCTTGGTTTTTTTTGTGCACTTTGGTTTTTCTTGCAAGCGCTGAGCCAATGGCACATTATCATCGCTACTATTCGGCTCAAAGTCTAAATCATTATGATTATCTTGCATGCTGCCAATGGAGGATTCATCTTCTTCAACAAACATATTCATAATATCATGCTTAGAATCTTCCTCGTCTTGTTTGACTTCCAATTCAACCTGCTCCGCTTCTTTGTCGACATGTTCCAGCATTTTGAAAACATCCTCTTCATTTTCTATCAGCTCCATTTTGTGATTTATAAGTGGATCAAAGTTAATGCGATCTTCATCCTCCCCAGCCATTTCTGTATCATGCGTAGCAGCTATCGGGTCTAGATCATCAAAGTTATTTGCTGGACATGTAAACATGTTGTTTGCAACCATTTCTTGGAACTTTTGCACCGAATCTACACAAAGTTTTTGAAAGTCATGCATATCATTTAGCCTGGTGAAGCAAGTGGTACAAAGGTTCTTAGGAAAGCCATCCTGTTGTTCCACCGACAGTGACGTGCATACGCAAAGTTTTTTTGCCAAACCTGGGACCAAAAACAAATCGTAGGCAGTATCATTTTGCAGGTGGTTCAAGCAAATGCGGCATAGAGTGTGTATGGAGTATTGACTCTTCAATTCTTCCATGTTGCACGCTGGCAAACAATTTAAAAGCTTGTTAATGTACGCTTTATAGCAATTATTTATTTCTCGCTAAGAAAAAACTATACGCGTCAGTGCAAAAGAACGAGTACTGGTTCGACGAGTACTGATTACTTGTCAGTACTAAACAATAAAGTACTCGTTTCAAATTTTTTTTATAGCTAATTTTATATTTAAACCAATTTTAATTTTACTTTATTACTGTAGGCTGTAATTATATTATTTGTAAATATAAGTATAGCATGTGAACAATTGTGTTTAATTCTTATAATTAAAGCGCACTATTGTTTGTTTGTATGTATGTTTATAAACTATTGCTGTGCTGCACAATTTAAAAGCACAATCATTTTGTATAAGACATTCATCAAACATATGCTTAATGCATAAAATTTGTTTAAATGTCAACATTTACTGGATGAGAGGTTTTAAAAACAAATTAAGTAAAATCATTCGTGCTTATACTGTGTATGGGATAATACATTAAAATTGATTTTTGCCATGTTTACATCAAATATGCTAAACGTAGTTTAGGCTGAAAAAATAAAAATTTATTGGATTTATGTAAATATGCCAGCATTGTATGTATGTAGTTTCGGGACCATTTTAAACATGGTCCAATTTAAAAGCATCAATGCTGGTGCCATCCGCTTGAGCTTTTGCTGCAAAATAGCCATCATAGGAAGTTGAAGCCTTTTCAATTTCCTGTTGCTTCTGCAACTTTTGTAATTGTTCATAAGCAGCCTCTTGTATTTTGCGCCGTTCCTCGTCAGCTTTTCGTTTGGCTTCATATTCCTCCATTTGCTTGAGCTGTATTTCAGCAGAGGCAGCAGCTCTTTCGGCTGCAGCATCTTCAAATTTGGGAACGTTTTCAGGATTTTCAAACTTTTTGAGTGAGACCTTGGGTGCCCTTGTCGTATGTGGTTCCTCTTTTACTCGTTGTATGGGTCCGCCCCTCTCATGTACTTTCTGATGCTTTTTAAGCGCCGTCTCTTGACGGAAATGTCTGCCGCATAGCTTGCACTCAAATGGTTTTTCGCCTGTGTGAATATACTCATGATGACGTAAAATTTGTGCCTTTGAAAAACGTTTCGGGCAGAAACGACATGCAAAATCTTTGACCTTCTCGTGTATAATCTTGTAATGAAGTTTCATGTTACCAATGTTATTAAAACCACGTCCGCAGCCTGGACAAATATGTTGGCCCTCCTTCTTTTCATAATTGACCTGTGGCGACCATGAGGGTAGTGATACAGACGGTATGGGATTAACAGCCGTTCCGGCCAACTGTGATAGATCAACACGTTCCACGCGTCCATTTTTAGCTTTAGGCTTTTTCGGAAGTGGGGGCATTTTCATTTGCTCGATCATAGGATTTGGAGGCAACATTGTCATGTCGCCACCCTCAGCTCCTGTTGGTGCTGCTACTGTCCCTGCTGCGGAGGCGCCACCGGCGGTACCAGTTTGATTATAATTTGGAAGTTCTCGTTTTTCATGGGTCTTCAAGTGCTTGACCAAACTCTTAGCACAAAGGAATACCTTGCCACAGACCTTACATTCGGAACACTTTTCTCCAGTGTGGGATCGTTCGTGTATCTTGCAGGCATAGGACTTTCCAAAAGTTTTGCCACAATATTGGCAGGCATAATTCTTAATCTTTTCATGAACTACCTTGATGTGATTAGAGAGTGCTTGCCGATTGGTTGAAGTGTGATCACATTTTGTGCACTTAAACTTCTTTTCCTGGGTGTGCGTCAAAATGTGAGCATTCCATTCCTGGCGCGTAGTTTTACCAACTCCACAGTATGGGCACACGTGGTTCTTAATGCCAGCATGGCGCATAAGATGATCTCGCAGAGCACTGTTAATGACAAAACGCTTGCCGCAAATATTGCATGGATATGGTAACTCCTTTCCATCGTGCTTGTACATATGCTTTTTCAAAGCCGTGGGACACCGGAATACTGTATCACATTCCGTACAAGGGAAACTTCTTGGCGGAGCTGCTGACTTGGACATATTGTGTACTTTTTTCATATGGAAAGTTAGGAGACGTATGCGTGGGAATGTCTTGCCGCAGCCCTCAACATGGCAAGTATGCACTTCAGAGAGTTCGGTGTGGGCGTGGTCAACATGCAAGCGCAGACCACTGACAGTTGTGAAACCCTTTCTACAGGTCTCTACTTTGCATTGGAACGGCAAAAGATCGTTGTGGTGCTTCATATGCTCCTCATAACGTATAGCTTTTTTGAATTTCTGATGACAAATGTGGCATTCAATTGTTTTATGTAAATGGCGCTCAGCGGCTGGAATACGCTTGCGTTTCGGTTTTTCTCTGGGCTTGTCCTCCTTATAATCATCATCAGATTCTGCGCTAAAATCGTCATCATCGTCATCATCATCATCATCATCGTCGTCGGAAAAGGGGTCATTCTTTTTCTCCTTTTTCTTGGGCTTCGCTTTAGCTGTACGCTTTTTCGGATTTCCACGCAGACGTTGTGCCAAGGGTACATCATCATCGCTGCTGTTAGATTCAGAATCATTGAAATCGTTGAAATCATTAAAATCGTCGTTACCACTTTCATTTGAAGATTTTTCAGCCTCATCGAAGAGCTCACGGTCACGCTCACGCTCATTTTGCAGCTGAGCTTTCTTTTCAGCTTTTTCGACTTCACGCTCCACTTTTTCAGCTTCCTTGTCGACATTTTCCAGCATTTTAAACACATCCTCTTCGGTTTCGATCAACTCCATTTTGTGGTTCAAAAGTGGGTCAAAATTTAGTGCATCTTCATCCTCGCCTGCCAACTCTGCATCGTTAATGGAGGTGCTTGGGTCTAAAACGTCAAAGTTATTAACTGAGCATGTAAATGCATTGCTTGCAACCAAATCCTGAAATTTTTGAACCGAATCCACGCAAAGTTTTTGAAAATCGTGCATATCATTAAGCCTGGTATAGCAAATAGAACACAGGTTTTTGGGAAATCCATCGTGTTGTTCCACAGACAGTGACGTGCACATACAAAGTTTTTTCGCCAAGCCCGGAACCAAAAATAAATCATATGCCGCATCATTTTGCAAATGGTTTAAGCATATGCGGCATATGGTATGTATGGAGTATTGACTCCCGTCGTTCATCTTGCAACACTTTTATGCCAGCGAATATTAAAATTAACTATTTTTGCTTTGTAAATGTTGTACACAAAAAATTACACCCGCAGCGACTAAAACGAGTACTAAAATGCCGGATACCGACTACTTATGTATCTATCTGTCAACAGCTACTGTTTTATGTACTCGATTTGACATTTCGAGTTTTAAATATATTTACACATCGCGTGAATTAGTTAAATAAATTATTATTAAGTATTTCAATATGGCTACGAGCATTACTTGCTCAGTAGACTCAATGTGTCGGACATGTTTGGCTTATTTGACAAAAGGCAGCATATATAACTTGTTTTTGGTGCCTAATCTTGCCAAGAAATTTACAGTTTGCACATCCTTATCTGTTGAGCCGCTGGACGGTTTTCCGAGAAACATTTGCACTGGTTGTTACACCAAATTAAACGATTTGTATGATTTTCAGCGGCTTTGTGTGGAGGCAGTTCAACAATTTCGGAAAATGCTAACCGATAACAGGCTCATATGCTCAGTTAATGCTGTAGATGTAGTTGAGCCATCCCACAACGAAATGCATTTGCAGGACAAATCTGACATGACAAACTATGATCCGTTATTAAATCACAAGATGGAACTTATTGAAAACGAGGAGGATGTGTTCAAAATGCTCGAAACTGTTGATAGAGAAGCTAAGGAGGTGGAAAAAGCAGAGGAACTTGTAAAGCATAAACTGGTCTTTAGCGAAGAATCGGCAGGAAATAGCAGCGGCAGTGATGATTATGATGATGATGATATGCCTTTAGCCCAACGTCTATGTAATAAAAATATAGACAAAGAATCGGAACTAGCAGTTCAAAACCCAAAGCCAAACGCTCAATTACATCCCATATCTTCCACAGAACGCCGCCTCCGTCGTATTATAGTATGTCACATTTGCAAACAGAAGTTCAAAAAACAAATTAAATTTGACGAGCATATGAAACATCACAACGACCTGCTCCCATTTCAATGCAAAGTGGAAACTTGTAAAAAGGGATTCACCACTGCAGGTGCCTTACGCCTTCACGTAGACTACGCGCATACCCAAAATGCAGAAGAAATTGCCTGCACAGTTGACGGCTGTAAACTAGTATTTCCACGTGTTCGTCTTTTGACTATACACTTAAAAAAGGTGCACAATCTGCAAAGAAGCACAACGCCCCGTGTTGAACAACAATGTAGCGAATGCGGCATGATATTTCGCTGCCCTGTGGCGTTAAAAAAACACATGTACAAGCATACTGGCCAGGAGCTTCCTTATCCTTGCAACATTTGCGGCAAGGGTTTTCACATTAACAGTGCACTAAAGAATCATCTTTTACGTCACGCTGGCATTAAGAACTATGTCTGTCCCTATTGTGGTGTGGGTAAAACAACACGCCAAGAATGGAGTAAACATATTTTGACACATACACAGGAAAAAATGTTCAAGTGCCATCTTTGCGAGCATGCAACTCATACGAAGCGAGCTCTGGACAATCATATAAAGATAGTTCATGAGAAAATTAGAAACTTTGCCTGCCAATATTGTGGAAAAACTTTTGGAAAGTCCCACGCCTGCAAGATACACGAGATGACACATACAGGTGAAAAGCGCTGCGAGTGCAAAGTGTGCGGCAAGAAGTTCCTATACACAGAAAGCTTGACCAAGCATCTTAAGATTCATGAAAAAAGTGTGGATCGTGCCATAGAAACGTACAGACAACGTCAAGTGGAGCTTTGTGCAGAAAAACAAACCAATGTTGGAAATAGCAATAATAACACCGATTCCAATCCTACAGATCAGCTATTGAAAGTGTGTGCAGAGTCGGTCGCCACTATACCACGAGACCCCAGACGTGTTGAGCGCGTTGACATAGCCCAATTAGCTGGCACTGTTGTTAACCCAATATCTTTGGTATCCTTACCAACTACTGTATCCGCACAAGATATAAAGTTTGTGCAAAAGGAAGGCATGCATGTTTGTCCCGGATGTAATCAGGGTTTTAACAATCTTGGTAATATGAAGCGTCATTACAAAAGCGTGCATGAGAAAGTCAAAGATTTTGAGTGTCGCTTTTGTTCCAGAAGATTTGCAAATTCCCAATCGCTCAAACAACATGAATGGATACACACAGGTGAGAAGCCCTATGAGTGCAAGACGTGCGGCAGTAAATTTAGACAAGAAGCAGCGCTTATACGCCACCAGAAGGTTCATACGGAAAAGCCGCCAAAACGTCCAAAGCCACCAAAACTTTTATCTGAGAAAGATAGAGAAAAGCAACTGCAGAAATCTGATCAACGACGAAAGGTTGAAGCCCGGCGAAAGGAAATAGCAAAAGCCGCTCAAAAACAGTTGGTGGATTTGGCAAAACAAAGGGAACTCGAGAAAAATCAAAATACTTATGAACAGTATCAATCGGCTGCGGCTGAAAAAAGTGCAGCTACTTGTGAATAGATTCATGTAGAAATTTTTTAATTTATTTTAATTTTTTATGATTTAGTGTAATGGGCAACTATAGCCAGATTATTGTAAGATAAGCTGGATGATGCCATTTGGAATGCTGTAAAAGGCTGATGCCATTTGGAATGCTGTAAAAGGCCTTTGTCTGATATTACTGGTACTACATACCTTGTACAGAATCTGTTTTTAATTTATCTTGAATTTTTTGTTGGTTAATATTTAACTAAAATTTTATTGCGAATGTGGAGAATAAATATGACTTTAAAATTCACAAAATCCTCTAGGCTTTAAGCTCTGCTAAATTTGGTAAGGCAAAAGATTATAAACCAAGTAAATGGAAAAAGCAAAAACAACCTCTTTTTACTTGCTTGTTATATTTTGATGATTTTTTTTTAATGAATATAACTGCCTAAACTTTAAGTAAAATCTGCGAAGTTAGCAAATTATCTCAAAGTCCAGGAAGCTAACGTGAGACATGATGATGATTTATGATGATGCACAATATGTTAAATGATATACAATTAAGATTAAAGAATTATTTAAATTTTTGTATACATTAGAACTATGTTGAAATTGTAAAAGAAATACCAAAACTACTGGCAATGTCTATCAGCTTTTATGGGGCCTCCGGCGTTTTTAAATTGTATTTGGATTTAATATTGTTTAGTTCCTCTTGTTTTTTATCAACATCCAAACGCTTAAATGCTTTGTTGGATTGATAATATAGTACGACCAGATAACGATTGCAAACATTAAAGCCCGACAAGTGGTCGCACGCATTTTTTGCATCAAAAATGTCCTCGTAGACAACAAAGGCCGTGCCTCGGGTTTCCGGCGTGTTACCTCTGAAACAAAAGCATGAGGTTGAAACGAACAAAGTAGCGTCTACAACAATCATACGATACTTACACGCGTATCTGACGTATGGCACCAAATTTGCCAAAAATATCATACATTTCGTCTGATGTTATTTTATATGGTAAATTTCGCACATATAAGAGGCGATTTACCTCAGGAGGCAGACGAATCTGCAAAAAAAAAAGTGATTTTTATGGTTGTGTACAAAAAATTATGAAGAAGAGCACTCACGTTGTTGCGCTTATTCATGTCTGCTTGCAACTGATGTTGGTTTCGGAAATATTCTAAAACTTTTGCTAGACTGAGTCTTTGTCTGCAGACGAGATGAATGTCCTGAAAGCTCGTCCTTTGTTTAAAATTATGAACTTGTCTGGCTGTGGTTGCCCAAACCTAAACAATTGTCACAATTTCTTATCGATTACAAATATGGTCAAAAATAAGCAGGTTTTCGATATGTTAGGTTTGCCTAAAACGATAACAAGTACTCGCCTTAAAATTTCCTTACATCACTAGAATTACTTTTTGCAAAATTCATCCAGAGCTTAATTTTCAGACCAAGTTGAAAAAGAGAAACACAAATTACAGGATCAAAAATAATAGTAATCTACAATAGTTTTAACGTACACTAATCGTTAGAACGGGTAAGCGTTTAGTAAATCGTTAGCTTGGTTAAGTTACATGTACTTTACATTTTCTTAAGCTACAAAATCATCGAGACAGACATGGCGGGCGGTTCGTTGGC
Organism: Chymomyza fuscimana; assembly: GCA_949987675.1. Taxonomy (NCBI): domain Eukaryota; kingdom Metazoa; phylum Arthropoda; class Insecta; order Diptera; family Drosophilidae; genus Chymomyza; species Chymomyza fuscimana. Next base: position 40,936,180 of record OX465089.1, read on the forward strand.
AAAAATATTCTTGTTTTAATTGACTTCCCCAATGCTGTTTAAATTTAAGATATTTCAAGTTTCACTAGCTTACAAAAATGCATTTTCATAAAATTTTTTAAGGGGTTGATAAGTGCAAACGTGCGTATTTTCTATTATATGTATGCATGATAAAAGTGGTTGGGTGTGTGCGTGTATGTGTGTAGAGATGGCCTCGAACAATGTGTCGTCCTACCCTTTAAGAGGCCGTTCAACTTAATAATAAGAAGAGAACAAAACAAAGAATTGAATTCGTTTTAAAAAAATGCATGTAAAAATATTATAGGATTGACAATCAGTATTGTATATTACACTCATTTCAATTTACGTCTATTTTGACAAACTTTATTTAGTTTATTCTTCAGTAAATCACAGAAAGAAATACTAGGAAAAGGAAATCTCTATACAGTCACAATGACGTGGGAGCCGCAGGCAGAAGGTCTTCAACAGATCATTACGATCTTAAAGGAATCTCAATCGCCAGACACAGCCACTCAAATGGCCGTGCAGATGGTTAGTATATATAAATTTATTGTAATAATTAGCTTATTTATCTACAATTTAATTACCTCACAGAAACTAGAGGAATTGAATCGCTATCCCGACTTCAACAACTATCTCATATATGTGTTGACCAAATTAAAAACAGAAGACGAACCCACGCGTTCCCTTAGTGGTCTTATATTGAAAAACAATATACGCATGCATGGAAGCAGCTTGCAGCCTGAAATTGTAGAGTATATAAAGCACGAATGCTTGCAAGCAGTTGGTGATACCTCGGCTTTGATACGCGCAACTGTTGGTATACTTATTACCACAATCGCAAGCAATGGAGGTTTGCAAAATTGGCCGCAACTACTGCCTTCGCTTTGTGACATGCTGGATGCCCAGGACTACAATGTTTGTGAGGGTGCCTTTAGTGCACTGCAAAAAATTTGTGAGGACTCTGCTGAAATTTTGGATTCCGCAGCACTAAATAGGCCCTTGAATGTGATGATACCCAAGTTTTTGCAATACTTTAAGCACAGCAGCCCAAAAATCCGTTCGCATGCCATTGCATGCATTAATCAGTTCATTATAAATCGTTCACAGGCTTTAATGGTTCACATTGATGCATTCATAGAAAATCTTTTTAATCTATCCTCGGACGAGGACCATGAGGTGCGCAAAAATGTGTGTCATGGCCTTGTAATGTTACTTGAGGTGCGCATGGACCGACTGATGCCGCACATGTCGCAAATAATTGAGGTTTGTTAAGTATTAACTTTTGCACTATGTCCAGAATTCATGTTTTTTGGTTTTCAGTATATGCTATTACGCACACAAGATTCCGACGAAGGTGTGGCGCTCGAAGCTTCCGAGTTTTGGCTCTCTTTGGCCGAACAGAGCATATGCAAGGATGTATTGGCCCCGTACTTGCCGCAATTGGCACCCGTATTAGTGCGTGGAATGCGTTACTCTGACATAGATATTATATTGCTAAAGGGAAATGTTGAAGAGGATGATATGGTGCCAGATCGCGAGGAGGATATACGCCCGCGCTTCCACAAATCCCGCACACATACTATAAAATCAGGCGAAGCCAACGCATCGGCTGGTGGCGAGGAAGATGATGATGATTTTGACGATGGCTTGGACGATGATAGCTCGCTATCAGAGTGGAATTTGCGTAAATGCAGTGCTGCGGCATTGGATGTGCTTGCCAATGTGTTTCGCGAGGAGTGTCTGCCAATCGTGCTACCCATACTAAAGGATACACTTTTTCATCAAGAATGGGTTGTAAAAGAGAGCGGTGTGCTTGCCCTAGGCGCCATTGCCGAAGGTTGTATGCAGGGAATGATTCAACATTTGCCAGAATTGATACCATACCTGATTAGTTGCCTGTCGGACAAGAAAGCGCTGGTACGCTCCATTACCTGCTGGACGCTGTCGCGTTACGCCAACTGGGTGGTCAATCAGCCACATGATCAGTACTTGAAACCTCTAATGGAGGAACTTTTAAAACGTATACTAGACTCCAATAAACGTGTTCAGGAGGCCGCTTGCTCGGCCTTTGCGACGCTGGAGGAGGAGGCGTGCACGGAACTGGTCCCATACCTGGAATACATATTAAAAACACTAGTGTTTGCTTTTTCCAAATATCAGCACAAGAATCTATTGATTCTATACGATGCTGTTGGTACATTAGCGGACTCTGTAGGCCATCATCTTAACAAGCCCCAGTATATTGACATATTGATGCCGCCACTAATTGACAAATGGAATTTGTTAAAAGATGATGATAAGGATCTTTTTCCACTTTTGGAATGCTTGTCTAGCATAGCAACTGCTTTGCAATCCGGTTTTTTGCCCTATTGTGATCCCGTGTACAGACGGTGCATTTCTCTGATCGAGCAAACTATTAATCAGGAAATGGTAAGATGAATTAACTTTTAAAATATGTTTGTACCAAACACACATGAGGGCGACAATATTTTGAGTTTGCAAAAAAAATGTATAATAAAAGTTGAGCCGATTTAGACATGTCCGTTCGAATGAAGCATCTACATATATCTTAGAGACCATAATAGTTATCCGTATGCTGAGGAAGTTTGATAAGTTATGGTGGAATCTAACTTCTTTTTCCCCTAGCCAAATTTCTGTTTTTATGCTGACACCGTATTGTACTGCGTAATAAATATGCTTATGTCGTGTGAAATACATATAGATGAGTGGTCGGCTTAGCAACGTCGTCACAACGCGTCGCTGCGGCAGATATTTTAATACAAACGCAAAAAAAATCCAAATGTATTTTTTGCGACGACTGATAATAGTAGATCAATACAAAAACTTGAAAATTTATAGGCAATAATTTAGAGTTTCAGACATTTTGACCATAAAAAACAACCCTTCCACCCTGTGCGTTACATTTTCCATGCTTACGTATCCTTGTATCGTTTAGTTGTGCAAACAAAATCAAACGTTCGAGCACCCGGACAAGGAGCGCATGATTGTTGCATTGGATTTACTATCTGGATTGGCTGAAGGCTTAGATCGTCATATAGAGACTTTGGTGGCGAATAGTAATATTATGCATTTGCTTTACCAGTGCATGCAGGATGTGCTACCCGAGGTGAGTTTTACTTTTATTTACTACCCTAAAAAACATATTTTAAATTTAGTATTAATAAAGTAAATTACAAGTGAACTTAAAACATTATATTTTAAATATAGCATTAGTAAGGTAAATTACAAGTGAACTTAAAACTCTTATTTGCTTTTTAGGTTCGTCAGTCTTCGTTTGCTTTACTGGGCGACTTGACCAAAGCGTGCTTCCCACACGTGCATCCCTTTATGGCTGAATTCTTTCCCATATTAGGACAAAACCTTAATCCCGATTTTATATCAGTATGCAACAATGCCACTTGGGCTATTGGTGAAATCTGTATGAAATTAGGTGCGTAGAATATGTAAATTTTTTTCTTGTCCTGTTACATTTGCTTTTCTTTTGATCAGGCGAAGAAACAAAGCAGTACATACACCTTGTACTCAGTGACTTATTTGTGATTATTAATCGCCCAAACACACCAAAGACGCTACTGGAGAATACAGGTAAGCGCCATTAAGAAGAACATTTGTTTATGTAGTCTCGATTTTCATGAGCTGTCATGTTTGTGCATACCAGTGTCTGTATATACCAAAAAAAAAAAAAAAAAAGTATGCATTTTTATTAGAGCTCCATATGGGCTCAGTCAAAATGGCAAACAACGTGTGTATAAGATAGGTACGTGTAGAAGCTATAAAAGTTGTAGAGCTTTAGTAATTATGTTCGGAAAAACGACCAATGCGGAACTTTCGTTTAAAATTCCAAAGAATTTGCTTAGGTATCCTAAATAATTATATTATTAATAATAATATGAATTACTAATGACTAATCTAAGAGCAAGAATTCTTTATAATTATATAAAGTAATCGTGATGACACAAATATTAAGCAATACACAAAATAAAAGTTACTTGCCGTATTGACTTAATCCATTTAAGGCTTTATACTAGCATATGTACATATATGTATGAGTGAATTTATATTTGTTTTGTGTTATTTGTTGCATGGATTTGGCGTGCGGCAATAATCAAGCATATATACATATGTACATAGATAGCTAGATGGTCGTCACTAAATGTTATTTTACTTCGTTGTATGCAATTTAAAAATCAATTGAATTAAAAATATGTGTAATATAATTTATTTAGTTGATTCATTTATATTTTTCTGTTCTTTTAGCAATAACAATCGGTCGTCTAGGTTATGTGTGCCCAGTTGAAGTGGCTCCTTATTTGCCCGAATTTGTACGACAGTGGTGTGTAACACGTTTTTAAATATTTTTATTTTATGTTTAATATGCTTTTTAACCCCATAAATTGACTGCATACTCAAAATTATGCTTACACTATAAACTACAAATTTTTTTTTTATATAACTAATATTTCCTTTAGTCATTCGTAGTATTTGATTTATATTTGAATAATGATTTAGCAATAACTTGAATACTTCACACTAGGTGCACATCACTTCGTCACATACGAGACAACGACGAGAAGGACTCTGCCTTCCGTGGCATGTGCCATATGATTACTGTAAATCCAGCAGGCGTGGTGCCCGACTTTATATTTTTTTGTGATGCAATCGCCTCTTGGGTGAATCCACCACAGGACTTGCATCAGATGATACAAAAGGTAGTTTTATTTTTTATGCAATAGTGTCTAACCATTTTGAAGTCTGTTAACATTAACTAATTTTAATTTTAATGCACAGATTCTACATGGCTTCAAGACCCAAGTGGGTGATGAGAACTGGCGTCGATTTGTTGAACAATTTCCGCCAAATTTATCCGAACGTCTGGTTGCAATGTACCAGATTTAAGAATCTATGGCAAAGTATAATAAAACACACTTCGTTTCAACTAGACAATTACAACTTCTGTGAATAACAGTGTCGTCAAGATTAGTATAAGCGTAACCCTCGCTGATTATTAAATTATGAAATTCGATGATTTTCGAATAATACGATTATACATTTGAATTTAAGCTTTGAAAGGAACAGAACAGTAATACATATAAAAACATAACACAGTAATACTTTTACTTATAAAAAAATATAAACATAAAGCTATTAATAGAGCTCTAAATATTAGTGGAAAATTGTCAAATAACACTAGATGTTAGCAATTTTTCGTTGAAATTTAAGAATATTAAAGCAATCAGAAAATATTCTTAGCTTTTACTAGGCGCTATAATTAGTATTAAGGATCCTGTCTGATTTATGTCCGTCTGCTTAATTACTTATTAACTAATATTACGTAATGTAGCTGAGGCCAGCTAAAGAAAATAACAATTTGTAAACATTGTGTTTTGGCTGTACTTAACAGGATTTATTGCCTTTTACATACGTTTACCGGCTATATAAATACACCTATCTTTCATTAAGCACTGTTAGTCGAACAGAGTTAAAAAATATTTATTAACCAATACATTTTATGTGCCCTCTATACAAACTGCAAGTCAAACTAGTGAAATTTGCTTCAATACGGTGTGTTTTGTTGATAAACTAATTGTAATTGTGAAAATATAACAGATAATAAAAATAAACAATTTTACGGTTCATGTCGCGTAAAATATACCTAAAAATAATATAAAAATAAGAAGAAATCAAAACAAAGCGTTGGGCTATTTGTGAAAAACGAAATAATCAAAAACTTTTTGGAAAAGTTCAGCAAAGTGTTACAAATATCTACAAAGACTGATATTAAACTCCGTTCAAATCCATAGATATTCGTTAATATTTTTTATGACCCAAACAGAAATCTATTTTCACAATTAACCCAAACACTTGCTATAAAAATAAAAATCGAAAAAATCGTCGCGTTTCGGGTTTTAACGGTTTCGCGTTCGCGTAGTGTCGTCGCTCGTTCGTTTGTTCGCGTTCGCGTTGACTCTGTAGTCATTATCAATCGTCGGGTTAAAATTAAAATGAGAAAAAACTAATATATTCTATTTCAATTTCGAAAACAAAATAATAAAGTGCAACTGTTACTGGGAATAATTTACTTAAATAGCATATGATATTCATATGCTGTAAAAATTAGAAATGTTTTTTATTTAAATTTTGAGATTATAATTCCGTTGATAATATTAGTTTATTTTGTGCGATCCTTAAATAAAAACCATTGACTGATCACTTTTTAAAGTATTATTATATAATTTGTATAGGAACAATTTGTAATTAATTTCCAACTTTGCTATTATTTGTTATGTAGGGTCATCGTTTTGTATAATTTATAATTTATGAATGTACAGAACAAATTTTAAAATTAGGTATAAAATCTACTATACTTACTAAATGGGAAACAAAAGTCTTTGAAATTGTCGCGGAACAAAATAACCAACTCACTCAAAACTAAGAGCATACGTACATATATATGCATATGTAAAAACTAAGTAATAGTATTAATTGTGCAAACTTAATTTTTTTTTTTTGTTTTTCCGAAAATGGGGGAACGTGTGATAATAAAGTAATTTCGGGTTCGTTCGTTCGCGTCGCGTAAAACTTAAACTAATTAAGGGATTCTCGCCCCCAAGTCTCAAATACATAACATCAAATAAAAGCGTATTTATATAATAACAAAATAACTAACAAATTAAAATAAAACAAAAACTAAAAGAAAAAAAAATCGTGATTTCGTTGTACCTAAAACCGGATTCATCGCGGAATTCGGTCGCGTTCGCGTGCGTTTGTATCTCTCTCGGGTGATCTTAGTAATTAACGTATAACCAAAAAAAAAAAAACAATTTTAAAGTGCAATCGGCATACACACATACATTCACAAAAGCACACACACATACATTGAAACATATAAATATATATATATTTATAGATTATGTATATTACATAGGGGTTTGTTCTATGATCGTTTTCCTTACGTACTTTACATATATCAATTGTAGAGTTAAAAAATGTTAGGCCAAGTTTAGGCAACAAATATATATATACAATATTACACTTAGTAAATAAAATTTAATGAAATTTGCAAAGAATTACAACTATATAATTTTTATAATGCAATTGTTTATGAAATCCAAATTGAAAAACGAAATACTTTAAATTATGTACTGTTTGGTTTCTATTTAAGAAAACTATCATGAAAAGCAAAAAACGAAAATTGGTTTTGATGTATTACATAAATACAGAACAGGCATTCACACAATATCTGTAAACTTAAAAAAAAACATTTGTAGAACTGCATGTATATATATCATATATGTTTCTTGTGTTTCTATATAAAGTAAACAATCTTTAAGCACTTTCAGCCAATCTATACAAATGACAAGTACTTCAAACAAATTGAATCTTATCAAACCCTTGACTAATAAATATGAGATATATTACACTATAAATGTAAGCTAAGCCCATGCATATGCAAACTCACGTCAAAGTTTCAAAAAAAGAAAATTATTTTAAGTAAGCTATCATTCAAAAGATGAAAATAATTTGGAAAGCATTGTAGTTTTTTGAGCCCTTGATGTGAGCTGAATTTATGCGTGTGCAATTGACATGTGTGTAAAGTTTACATTGTAAACTATAAGGAAAGCTAATAAAAAAAAAATATATTATATATATATACATATAAATTTAATAACACTTGTTTTTGCATTATAAGACATATCAAGGTATCTTTCTAAGGCTTTTAAACCCATAGCCCGACCGGACATTTGCAGTGCGGTAGCTGATGTCTCAACTTTCTGCTTGTCAAGAACGACACGCGTCATTGGAGCTACCTTCGTTAACACTTATTCTTATTGGTTTTTCGATCAAGCCAATACTGGTTACACAAGCTGGCAAATTCCGACAAGAGTTTCGAAGAATAGCACAAAACCCTTTATTTAAAAAATCCTGGCTTGCATTTTTTACCTAGCTTACAGATTTGAATAGCTTGTAGAAAATAATATAACCATGTAAAAAGAAACACATGTAGAAGAATGGCAGACCTTAAGTTCCTTCGTCTACGGTCTTAAAAAAGATCTGATAAAATTAAGTCCATTGATCGCAATCCGCCTTTATTCCAATTTTGGTAAGTATATATTCATGTAGCCCTAATGAATAATGAATAATGCCACAATCGACTTACCGTGTTTTCTAAATAACTTCTTTGACGTAGCTTTCTATTTTCATCAAAATCGCTAAGGATTTATGGAACTTATAGATATAAACAGCGGTTTATGTGACAATTTTAAATTATCAAAAAAATTACCCGGTCTTACAGTTGCCAAAGTAACTATATTTCTGTGCTCAGTGTACTTGTCCGAAATTTTAGTCAGCGAGGACTAATAAAAAAGCCCCGTTACGGTCGCTCAAGCATCCTCGAGTAGGGCCATACAACTTGCACATTGTGTTTTTTTTTTTTTTTTTCTAAATTCTCGTGTGCGTCTGGCTGGCGCCACTTTCAAGACATAACGGAAAGAGCACTCGGAGCAAAAAGGATATAAATATCGTTTAGCACAAAAAAGGTGCAGTGGTTTACACTATCGGGCTCCGCCTCGGCTGTATCACATTTTGTTTTTAATCAATTTTTCCCTTTTTGGAAAATATAAGTTGGAGAGAAAGTTTTCTGGAATTAAATACTAAGCTGTGTATAAAGTTTATTGAAAGCAAAATAATTACAAAATTGTTTTAAAGAATGTTAAAAAAATTTAAAAGACGCATATGTTTTTATTATTACTTATAAAAGAAGTATTGGCACTTTATTGTTAAAAAATGTATGACGTGCAGCTTTGCTGTGGATCTATAGGGTTAAAGATTACTACAGCCTATTGCTGCCTGCACGTCAATTTATTTGTTCGTTAATCCTTAAGGCAAGCCGGTTTTCGTCAACTTTCCACTTTGGCTGTAATTCCTAGCGAGTAAATCAAATCATTCGTCCATTTTCATATCCGGTGTCATGCGTTCCAGTTTTTAATTTCCTTGCTTAGTTTTGGGGGCAAACTCCTTGCCAAATGTCGCCGAAGATAAGATTTGGTGTTATCGCCACGTTACGATGGTTCACCTCAACATTTTTAATGCAGCCCTTGAAAGTCTTCTTAGTCTTAATACCTGGTGCTTTCTGGAAGGCAACGTGACCGCCCATAAACAATGGTCGATTTGTTTTGGTCGAAGCTGAACCCTCATTACCCACACCTGGCAATGAACTTATATAATCCACGGCAATGGTGATGACAAACTTCGACTTTATAGCCTGAACATTGCGCCACTTGCCATCGCAGAAGCTGCCATTATCTGGCAGCGTATAATTTGTAACGATTATATTTTTGGCATCGGATTTCACCGTGAAAGACAAAGAATTATCGACTAGCTCTAAAATCAGATATGAGTTCTTTCCATGCACAGAGAAAAGCAAACCGTTAGGTTCACGTGGTCTAAAGTCGAATTTAATTGTGATTTCGGAGCCCACTGTAAAGCGTTCAAATAGCTTGACATATCCTGTGTCCTGATTAAAGAAGACTCCAGTCTCGACTTGCTCTGAGCAGGGCACCACGTGGAAAGGTGTGGGCTCTTTCTCCAGCGGTACGCTGTTAAACTTAATGTCACGTAGGCAGCCATTGTAATAAGACGTATTGCCGCCAAAGTACGTAGTGCGCTTTACATCAGCTTCAACGAATCTACTGACGCCACCGACATATATGGGATACTCAACTGTCAGAGGACTTGTATTGCGCTCATCTAACTCCTTTGATCCATCTTGCTCCACCTGATCAATGGTCAGACTGATTTTGCGATTCGTGCGCAGAATCTCTATTGTATGCCATTCGCCATCATTGAGTTCCTGCTTGCTGGAAATGTTGGCCCTAATGGGGCCAATGCTCATTTGATGGTACACATAGCCATCCAGCAAATAGACGGCAATAAAGTCAGTATGTGTCTTATCTGAGGCATAGAATAGCACACCATTGGGATAGCCAGTGCGGAAGGAAAGGCTAACATCGTAATGTTTACGCAATTTAACAGGCAGAGATTGTATTTCCAGACGTTGATCGCGGTAGGAGTAAAAGCGATAGCCGGCTTCAACAAAGTCTACGTCGTAGTTGGGACTGACAGGTAGCTGACAGAGCTTATGAGGCTCATTCAGTTTTGGCGTGGGGCGCGGTTTGCTGACCAGCGGCTTTTGCGTTGTGCCCAAAGTTGGCAAAGGTGGTAAAGGCTTCTCTTCTATGGGCCACATTGAAGGCATTATTGGTGGAGCTGCTGTGGTTGTGGTTGTTGTTGTTGTCGTAGTCGTAGTTGTAACCGGCAATTTATGAGTCGCAAAATGATGTTGTTGATTTTTGTAGGTATCTTCCGGTTGAACCAGCTCGTTGGCTCCACTTGGATAAAAGATAGGCAATGTATTGGGATCGTACACTGTAAACAGAAATGTTTATGTTTAAATAGCTCTATTTTGTATTGAATTCGTGTATGGTTACCTAGTATATCTTGTGGGCAGTTATTTATATTGCCATTCTTCTTCTCGACACTGTCAGCAAAGTTTATAATCTCATCATTGACAGTCACATCACTTATGCAGCCAACGAAGTAAGCTAGTGTAGAGAGTGCTGTCTTTGACGGTATGTAGTTGTCCGGTAGACCCCCAAAGAATATGGCGCCGCCTTCTATTTGGAGCGGTGGCGGTGATTCGGGTAAACTATACAATGTACAAAAATATATTTAGTATCTTTACTCCTAAGATAGGTGCAGTACTCACCGTTTATCTTCGACATCGTCAATAGAGAGTCTTAGATGATTTGCGCTGTGATGTACAGTTACAACATGCTCCTCGCCGTCATTGTAGGGACGCTGATCGGAAACGACTTCTTTACCCATGCTACGCAAAGTCAAATAACCATTATCTATTGTCAGTCCTATTGTAGAGCTCTGGTCATAGTTAGCCACATAGAAAAGCACACCATCACGTTGACGCGTCTTGAATTTAAGCACAACATAGAAATTGTTGTCCGACACAACATTGGCAGAACGCAGGAAACCGTATTCGTGTGGTGGGTAGGATAATACCGTAGAGTACTTATCCGGACAGCCTTCAACCACGCCAGCGCCATTTACATACTGTGTTAAATCAATCTTGTAGCCCGAAATGCTAACGTCATCAATGCAGCCATCGAAGTTTTGCTCCACAATTTCAGAGTGATTGCGTCGTCCTGGATAGCCGCCAAAGTACATGCGTTTGAGCTTAGGCATTTCTTCGTCAGCCCCAATGGGCGCCTCTTCTTGGAACAAAAGCACATCATCCACTTTTAATAGACCACGGCGGCCATCACGATCGGCCACAACGCGATGCCATTTATTATCATTGTAACGGTCCTGACTGCCAGACGATACAATTTCATTGCCCAGCTTGAAGCGATAGAAGACTGCTCCGTCTACCAATTCAATGGACATGTAATGCTTGTCGCGGCCATAGAAGAACATGAGCCCGTCCTTGGCATCCTTGGCAGCCTTAAAGCGGAACTGAATGCTGGAACGTGTCTTGAAATTGTACGGTGAAGCCTTAAGCTGTACAAAGCCATTGCCCTTAAAGCGTAGCCCAGTCACTGGTGTCTGTTCCTCAAGCAGTATGTCACGCTCGTGAGCACCCTGCTTGTTGTCCTCGCCATAAACAAAGTTCCATAGGCCCACCGGCTCATCACCAATGCGTAGATCTTCTATATCGCCCTGGAACGAACTGGAACGTATGTCATCGGGTGCCGTGAAGTCCGAAGGACCCGGATAGCCACCGACAAACAAGCGACTATTGCGATCCACATGTAGAACATTATTGGAACCAATAAGATAACCCTCCTTGGTGTGGTCCTCTACAGTACCATTTGGCATTTGCTCGCGTATGGTGAGTTTGGCGTTGGAGCCCACTCGATCAACAATGGCTTGATACCAGTTGCCGTCAGCCACATATTTTTCGTTTGTAATACGTTCGGGTCCATTGCCCAAATCAATGGTAAGTATTGGATAACCATTGACTATTTCCAGAGCCACAAAGTCATTGTTCTTATTTACGGGTGTAGTCGCACCGCTGGCAGTTTTGTTATCATTGCCCAGGAACAATAGAAAACCGTCGGGCTTTTCCGTCTTAAAGAAAGTTGACAACTTTGTTTTTGTGGCCAATAGTGGGGTCTTCTCGGGCGTCTTCAGCTCAAGTATGGTGCTAGGCTCAAACTCGACGCCAACTTTAATGCTATTGGCAATACGACGAGCGGCTTCTATTTGGCGTTTAAGATTTTCGATATCATTTCCCAATTGCTGGCTAATTTCCCCAACTCTTTGCTGCTTTTCAGCTATATCATCGGCCAGCTCGATAAGTTTGGGTATAGAGCTCTCAACATTATCCAACTGGTTATTCGCTTGTGAGATGTCCTTGTTGGTAATGTCCACATCCTTAGAGATATTACGCGCCTTTTCCAACTCCTTGGGAGTTTGTTTTCCCACAGGGTCTAATATATCCAAAACGTCATTTAGTATGTCCAACGCATCGGTGGCATTGCTGTTGGAGTTTTTCCACATGTCGCGCTGTGTTTCGGCCGGCAGTTGTTTGATCACAATGTTTATGTCCTTTAGTCGCTGCTCGGTGTTCTCGTTTAAATTCGAGATATCTTGCACTTTACCAGCAGAGGCATTCAAACGTGGTTCTAGATCGCTCTGTACCTTCAGCAAAGCTTGGCGTGCCTTTTGCAGCAATTCGGCAGATTGCGTGTGTGCACTACCAGCGCGATCGTCGATTCCATCTGTGATAAGTGTAGCATTGCCTGCAGCAAATTTGGCATCCTTTGTAAATTGTTGGGCGGCTGAGACAGCATCCACAATGCCGGAATACGCTGTGGCTGCCTTGATGGCTGGCTCCGCGCTTGCGGTCATGTCAGCGTATTGCAAGGCTAAACTCTGTGCACGCATGGACAATTCTGAAGCGCGTTGCTCCGCTTTTCCTGTCAAGTCCTCAGCCTGAATGTGTTCTTCCTCTCTCTCAGGCAGATCAACGTCAACGCGCTTGTTTACATTCTTGAGCTCATCCAAAGCGTCCTTCAGTTCATCAACTTTTTCCTTAATCTGGTCCAATGTCAAATCCCCATTTATTAGGAAATTTCCTGATTCTTTTATGTTTTTATCCGCCTCTTTCTGCTGATCCGCCACGGTATCGAACTTAGAGTTATCATAGACACGCTTGTTAGCTACATTCAGACGCTCCACATCTGCCGTCTGATCCTGTGAAGCTTCGCTCCAGTTAAATAGATCCTCTAACTTATCACTGAATTCACCAATATCATTTTTCAGTGCATTCAATGTCTTGTTCTGTAGTTTGATGGGCTCCACCAGTGTATCAATATCGTCATACATAGTGCGAGCCTTGGTCAAGAGCTCTTCATTAGTTAGCAGATCTATTTGGGTTTCATTGATTTGCTGTAGGATGTGCTGAGCCTGCTCCAAAGCTGCATCAATCTTGGTGCTAGCTGTAGCCTCCAAATTCTCCGACAAGGCATCAACTGCAGCTATCGCATTTCTTGCCTCTGCTGCACTTTTATCCGCTTCCTCACGCACTGCGGTCACATTATTTAGCAGCACGCTTGCACGTTGACGTATATCTACGGCAGTGCTTACGGTTTGGTTGACTTGCTTAGCATATGATTTGGTGGCAGCTTCGAGCTCATTATTGATTTTCCGAGACGGTTCCAGGTTGACACTCGTGGGATCTAGGGCATGCACCTTTGGTTCCAGCTTGTCGGCCAATTCATCGTAGTAATTCAGCTTTTGGCTGGTGAAGAAGGCCATGGTAACAGTCTGAAAGTCTTCCAGCACATTATCGATCTTATAACGCATACGGTCAGTAACATCCAGCAATGCATGATGACAGGAGTTGCATTCCAAGCAGCCCTCATCCTTACGTAAAACCCAACGAGGAGGGCAAGCATCGCAACGATCTCCTATGACTCCTGGCAAGCAGGTGCAGCGCCCATCAAGCGGATTACATCCAAAACCACGTGAGTAGCCTTGGTTGCAGCGACAGGGCGTACAACCTTCTTTGCTATACTTCCAATGATCGTTAGCGCAGCGATCACATTGTCTGCCCATAACGCCCGGCTTGCAGGCACAATTTCCAGTATGGGCATCACACTGTGTCGAATTGGAGGCGGGCCCACAGTCGCAGGCCCGGCAGCCGGTTCCAGAATCAAAGCCATAGTGATCGGCCTTGCATTGATCACAGCGCGCCCCAATAACGTTGTTATGACACTGACACTCACCCACAAATGGATCACATTGTAGTGTGCCCAGCTCTTCGCAGTCACAGCTCTGGCAGTTCTTTAGCTTTACAGCATCACCGTAGAAACCGGGCGCACACAAATTGCAAGCCAAACCAGCAGTATTATTCAAGCAGCGTAGACATTCTCCTGTGCGTGTGTCGCAAGAGCCGGGTTCCTGTGGGTTAATGTTCCCAGAGCACTCGCAAGGCTTGCAAAATTCATTCATATTCTCTGGTTGACCGTAGAAGCCATTGGCGCAGGCTTCACAACGCGGTCCAGTGTAACCAGGAAGGCACTCACAGTGAATTTCATTGCCAGACTCTGAGATTTCGCAGCTGGTGGCAAAATTGTTTGTATCAAAAGGCAGTGGGCAGGCGCAAATCATGCAGTCAAGTGGTGTGCCATGCGTTGCATTGCCATAGTAGCCCTGAATGCACTTTTCACAGTGGTCACCACTCGTGGAGTGTTGGCAAGTAGTGCAAACACCAGTTGCACAATCACAAGTTTCAGAATGTCCATTACACTCGCAGGGAATGCAGTAACCGCCATATGGTCCGTTGGGATCACGATAATAGCCGGGCGCGCAATCTTCGCAGGAATGCCCTGAATAACCAGGCGGACAATGGCATTGCTCAACAGCCAGAAACTGGTACTCGCCTGCACCGTCAGCATCCTCATCGGCAAGCGTTAGATAAACATCTGACAACTGGGTGACTAGTGTTTGCTCCCAGTAGTTGGCGCGTATAAAAATCATTTCCAAGTCACGTAAGGCCATCATGAAGGCGGCCCGTGTTACTGGCTTGCCATCCTGAGTCTGGAAGTTGGTTTCTACCATTTGTAAACGATTTTTGAAAACCAAATTGCTGGACGGCTGCTCATAGCTCTGATGTACCAGAACATGATCCTTACTTAGCAAAATAACGTCGGGGGCTACGAGGGGCTTGCCCGCAAAGCCGGTGGTAAAGTAAAGCGAGTAGGCCAGATCCCCACCATAGGCGGATATATGACTGTTCTGGTTCAGCAGGTAGTCTAGCACGCCAAAATAAGCAACACGTTGATCATTGAAGTCCCGGTATGAAAAATCTGCTTGCAACATTGTATCGTTAATAACTAGCTCCTCCGCTAGCACGCTCCAATTTTCAAATTCAATGGATTTGTCATTAAACTCAGCTGACTTGACGGAGACTTGCTTGAGCAAGCTCACATTATAGACGCGTAGGTAAGCGCTATCACAACGTGAGGTCTTGCCAAAACAGAAGCAGGTGGTGCAGCCATCGGCATTGTTGGCTTGCAGATTATATGTACCATCCACACACTGATCGCAATCGCGACCCACAACGTTCTTTTTGCAAAAGCAGCTTCCATCAATCTTATCACAGACCTCCAGCTCAGTACCCGGCTTATGGCAGCTGCATTGCTGGCAACGCGGGAAGTTAGAAAATCCATGAGCACACACATCACAAGCGCGTCCTTCAATGTTAGAACGACATTCACAAGAGCCATTAAACATATCACATTGAGTATTGCCATTGGCAATGCCCTGTGGATTACAATTGCACTCCTCGCAGCCAATAACTTGGTGGAAACCATAAGTATTGGGTTGACATTTCTCACACAGGGCGCCAATTACATTGGGAGGACACATGCATTCGCCGGTTGTGGGCTCGCACATAGCAGTGCTGGGGCACTCGCAGGGTTTGCAATCGGGAAAACCGTAGTAGCCGGTGCGACAAGCTCCACACTGACGTTCAATAACATTGGGCCTACATTGGCACTGTCCACCAAAGGGATGACACTCAAAGCTCGTAGAACCATCGTAGTCACAGCTACAGGGCAAAGCGCCACTATTGTAGTCCGCTGTGAGCGAAAAGACGGCCTTTTTGCAGAAATCGGAGGCATTGTGCGTAATGTGGAAGTGGTCGTGGCCGCAATTCTTAATGAACTCCTTGGTCTGATCGAATGTTTCCTCCACCAGTAGATCGTCATTGTACTGATCGACAGGCACAACTACGATGCGATCAAGCCAGACACCTTGAGGACGATTATTCTGCGGGCAAATTGGAGATCAGCATTAAACTGAATGTAATTTAAAAAGTTGACTTACTGTTATTGTAAACTTGAACTCATCGGCAATATCAAACCACCATTCGTCTCCGGTAGGACGTATGACATCTCGACAGCCCGAACTAGATGGGCAATGCTGTATATCAAATTTACCATCATATTGGTTTTTTCCAGCTGTCAAAGTGTAAAACACTTGAAACTTGGGATGATGTGGCTGATAGTACTTGATCAGAATTACATAGCGACCAGGCTCGGAAACTTTTGATCTGTAAATATATGTAAGTCAAACAAAATGGAACAATCGTATTTAGTTGCTTTAGATTACTCTGTAACAATTGTGGAGCCATCTTTGTTATCCAAATATACTAGCTTGACGGTTTCATCCAACGCTGCATATGGTGGCTTGTTGGTAGAGATGCGATCCTCATGATCAGTTTCGAATTCAATTTTCTTTGAATCAGGCACCGAGCGGAATTTTGGTGTGGCGCATTGCTGATTATGTAAAACACAAACTGGACTAGGATTGATGTAATCTATAGACCATTGTTCTACTGGTATTGCCGTAACAGAAATGATGGCCACGCGGAATGGGTCATCGTTATCTATGTCCAACTGAAATTTAATATTCGGTACATTATTATATTTTTATTTATTTATAATAATTTATTTAATTAGGCTTACATAGACAGTAACTGGCTTCATGTCTTCCTTATTTATATAGAACGCCTTCTCACGGCTGTTGTCATCGATTATGGGAGTGCGACAAACAGTCGAGTAAAGACAGGGATACAATGCCGTAGAGCCATAGTCTTCATCGTTGCCCATCTTAAGGCGTATAAAGTACGGCTCTGCATAGTTGCGTTCGCTGATGTAGTCAATAACAAAGATATATCGACCACTGTGGGGCACGGTTACAATGTAGTTCAGAGCGTTCTGATTGTTGGCCAGCACCGGTATGTCACCAACATGGCTTACTATTTGTAAGTGCTCGGCATCGCTGTAGAGTTCTGTGGGATTTGTGGGTTTGTCATTGGGACCTATAATGAAAGGCACTGCTGCGGGCTCAAATCTGTGGGAGTTGATGAAGTTTATAAGTCTTTCTTGTGTTTCTATTTAACTAAATGAGGCATTTGAATGTTTCTACTTTATAACTTAAATACTTACACATCCACTGAAGCATATTTGTAATGGCGACACAATTCCATACTACCCAATTCGCAAGGGTTGGCTATGTGGCGCGTCAGAATGGAAGCCTCATAATACGCAGCTGGCAATAATACAAAGTAGTCCAACATTACATTTTTATTCGTCTTAGTAGTGAATGTGTATCTGCCCGGATCCAAGACAACAGCCGATGGTTTATTGCCCTTATCTCCAGAGACGGTAACAAATTGTGGCTCTGACGTGGATTTCAGCAGTACCTTCACACTAATCCAAAATATTCATATTAAATTATTTTTTAATTAATTTTCAATAGAGTCAGCTTACTTCTGATCCACTTCCAATGGATTCTCGGATTGAATAAGTATGCTCGCTGTAATATTTTGCTCATTAGGATTGGCATAGCGTATAACAATGCGATATAACGAAGATTTGAACACGGTCAGCTCGTTGCGCACCTCGTTTTGTATCTCATTGAATACAGCATAGCCTTTGCTACTAAAACCGGGGAACATATTTTCATCATATTGATAGCGCACTTGTGCGCCAGAAGGTGTTGAACCATCCTCATACTCATATTGGAACTGGTGCAGTGTGGGGAAGTAGTGCGTGGTTAAAGGCTGAGTGCAGGTAAGACCAGTCACACGAGGATGACATTTACATTCGCCGGTAGTCTTGTCGCACTCGCTCTTCCAAGAGCCGCCCACATCACAGTTACAATCCTTGCAGCCAAATAATGAGGAACCTTCCAGATCGTAAGTGCCATCACGGCACTCTCCACAAGTTCGGCCCTGCGTGTGCGGCTTACAGGTGCATTGACCCGACTTGGAGGCGCAGGTATCCAGAGCGGCAATGGTACCATCTGTCCAGCAATTACATGATTCGCAGCCCTCTGGATTGCTTATGTTAAGATTCCAATAGAGTGGCTTGCACTCGTTACAAATCCGACCAGTCACGCGCTCTTTGCATTGACACAGCTCGCCCACGGGTACGGAACCACAACCGGCAAACTTGTCAATGACACCCGCTGGGTCACAATTGCAATCCTCACAGCTTGGGAAATTGTAAAAGCCTTCCTTGCATGAGTCGCACAAGCGTCCATCAAAGTTTGACAAGCACAGACACTGACCATCGGCATTACAGGTGACTCCCTCGGAACCATGTACATCGCAATTGCAAGCTTTAAAGGCAGAGCTTAACTATATATCAGTTTTAATAATCCAATAGCACTTACGCAAGCATTCCGGATAGTTAAAGTAGCCAGCGCTACAGAGCGTGCACTGTTTGCCCGCAAAGTTGGTCAGACAGTTACATTTACCCGTATTATCGCAAGTGGTGGCTGAGCTGCCGGTGGAGGAGCAGTTGCAGGGCTTGCAGTCCGGATAGTTGTAGAAGCCAGGCAGGCACTGATCACAGCGTGGGCCACCAAAACCTTCACGGCATATGCACTGGCCGGATTCTTTGTTACAGATCTCAGACTCCGTGCCCTGTATGTCGCAGTCGCAGTCTGGCAGGAATATGATTTTATAAGAGTCTTAGGAAGCCAGTTTTTAAAGCACTTACATTGGCATTTCGGATACATAAAGTAACCATGTTTGCAACGTTCACAACGTTCGCCTCCAAAGCTACTAAGACATTTGCACTGTCCAGTGACCAAATCACAATCATTGCTGATGGATCCAATTTGGTTGCATTCGCAGGCTTTACATGTTGGGAAGTCATAGTATCCCTCAGCGCACTGCTTGCAGTATGCGCCAGCAAAATTTATCTTGCAAGGACATTCACCATTGACGGCTTCGCAGTGGTAACCATTAGTTCCATTTAAATTACAAGCACATTCGCGGCAGTCGGGATACCCATAATAACCATAGGCGCAGGAATCACAGTTGGGTGGTTGGAAAGCAACACGGCATTCGCATTTGCCGGTTTCCTCCTCGCAGTGACCCGTCGAATAGAAATAGTCGCAATTACACGCTAAGATTGTAAAAAAAATTGTATCTATGAGTAAATGCTATATGGTAAATAAATATCAGCTTATGCTATGACCAGGTATTGATAGTGGGCCAATTCAAATTGTTGTGTTTTGAAAAACCTCAAAGCGGTTTGATATACATATGTACATATATACCTTTTGATAAATACAATTTATGCTTTTAGAATATGTTCTTAAAAACATTGAGCACATATGGTAAGAAAATTCTGAATTTAGTCATTTTGTGCAATCGGCTCCTGGTCAAAGTGGGTAGTTTCCGCCTTTTTATACACTGTTCCTTAAGGTACAAAGGGTATATTTAGTTTTGCAAGCTGAACATGAATGTAACATACGGAAAGAGACGTCGGAGACTCTCAAAAGTTACATAAAGTATATCTAGGGTGACTAGAGTAGTCGACATACCCATGAACGTCGCCTGCCTGTATGAAAAGACAGATCTCAGAGATGGTTAGAGGATCAGACATATCATCAAGTTTACAAGTTAATTTTGAACAAACCGTATACAAAGAGGATTTAGCACCTAACACGCCAAATTTAAAATTTACAAATGTAATCAAAATTAGGAAAGAAGAAACACAAACTCATCAACTCAAGTGGTGACTTAACAAAAAGGGTGTTCGCGCTTTAGCCAGTTGAGTTTTTGTGCAACTTTACAACTCCACAACTTCACAGTAACCTTGAATACCTTATGTACCAATTTTTTGAATTATGATTTCTGTATATACTACACATTGGATTTTTTGTTACCCTTCAAAAATTTACAAGCAAATAATGAGGTTTCTGGGTGCGGTAATATGGGAACGCCTTTTCCTGCCAGTCCGATCTGGTTTTGTGCCACCCTAAAAAGCATTTCCTTTTTGTCAAGTTTAGTGTTTTTGGAGAAAGTAAACTTTTATGCTGGTCGAAACGGTTGGTATATATTTTTGTGTGACTTGACTCCACACTTTGTAATACGATGTATTAAGCTGCGAAGATCATCGTGAGGTACTAGTAAGTATGGTGCAGAGCAGCACAACTCAACAAACTTGAAATTGGTGCATCTTTAAGCAGATTATTTTTGAACATTTCCTTAAATGGTTTTTACGCAATTTACTTAAGAATAGAACGACTTTCCGTTGCATATAATCAATTCCAAATTAATTATGTATCTACTTACGTCTGCATACATCCGTTTCGTTCCAATGCTTTCCCTTGGGTCGATAAAATTTCGGTTTGCACTTGTTGCAATTGATGCCCTCCGTATTGTGTTGGCAGTTTTGACAATAGCCACCTCCTTCATAGTGCCCATGTATGTCGAGCGAGAGACTCTTACGATCCACTTCCTCCACATACTTACACTCGTTGGTGTGTCCATGGCAGTTACAAGCTATCATACAACATTTAATAACAGGAGTAATTAACTTTTTAGTTTAGAGTACTCACGTTCACAATTGAATGGACGTGCATTGGTGTTTTGACGCCACTTCTTTTGCTCAAAACCGGGACAACATTCGTTGCACTGTATGCCACAGGTGTGATGCTGGCAACGGCAGGCTAGTATTCTGACTGGGCTCTTGGGATCTTTGACATCACAAGTGTCGGCATGACCATTGCACATGCACCGGCCACCGATAGAGATATCCTTGATAGAATAGAAATAACGGCGCGTTACGGTCGGATCTTGGCGAGCTACGGACATCAGATGGCCTAGCAGATTCTTTGTGCGAAGTAGACGAATGCGCACATTGGTGGCTCGTGTCCATTCCTGCAGTACCGTCGAGTTAAAGTAGTTGTTCGCTGAGGGTCGTTCATTAAGCAGCATGACGGGTATTTCGCCATTTTCGAGAGGCACAATCTTTGAGTATTCTGTTGTACAGATGACGTCGTCATCGCGTGCAATGGGCTTGTAAGTGTCCTTGCCGAAATAGGTCTCACAATCGGCGGGTGTGTCTGAGAAATGTTGCCATGGTGTCCAGGTTTTGCCATAATCCGTAGACTTCTCCAAAGTCCAGAGGCCCGGACGCGGAGAATTGCCCATGCGTATGAACAAATAGGCGACATGGAATTCCTGTTTAATAAGAATTAATTGTCAGGGAAACTGGATTCTGAATATTGTCTCTTAATGGCTAATTTAAAAAGAAAAATTTTAGTTATGTTTGAGTTTTTTCAATGTTAAGTTAAGAACTAGCAATTTTAAAATGAACAATCCTAACAAATTCAGTACATAGAAACCACGGTTCTTACAGCTCGTTTATTCTTATGTATGAACATATACAATACGTACGTATCCACAGTTGTATATACGTACATACATACATATGTAGATATATAGAAATTGTTGGTATGAGATCATTGGAAGCATTTACTCCAAAAGAAACAAACGAACTGCCTCCGAATGTTTGTTTATTTTATTTTTATGTTTTCGTTTTACTTGTTTGCTTTTTAATTTGAATTCAATTGAAGATAAACTATGTACACGCATATGTATGTATAAGTGTATAAAAATGTTTGCTTTATATCGGACTGCGTCTCATATCTTTGATTTGTTTGTATTGAGCTGTGTAAATCTTTTGCATAAATAAAAAAAATTAGCTAAAAACTGGAATACTGACTGTATTAAAACAACATCCAAATAAAAAATTAAAGCTATTCTTTACAATTTGACTGCTTTCTTCAAAAACAATAGATAATGCTGTCGCACTGTTAATAGTAGAAATAACACAAATGGCCATCACAGCAAATTGGGATATAAACCGAAGAATTACTCTTGTACAGGCCTTTTGGCAGGAGAAAGTGCCTCGAAGTTCTTTAAAGGGGCCCATAGGTTTAAAAAATTATACTTATTTTACGATTTAATTAATTTGGGATTTGTGAATGAAGCATACAAAATCGTCATTCTGGATCGTTTAAAAATGCGCTGTTACAGGGTGTTTTAGAGTCGGGCAGGCACGACTGTAGCAATCTCAAATTCTTAGAAATTAATGAAATTGCAGGGATATTATGGTCGAAATTAATATAAAAGTTCTTACAAGTATATTTGCATATTTTAATTGCATGACCAAACAATTATAAATGCATTTAGTATTACGATCTTGAGTTCTCAAATACCTTTGAACTAACTAAGCAGCAACAAATTTAAAGCAGTCTAGACAACGAAGACTGAGCTTTACATTGTAAAAATCTAAATATACAAAAAATGAGCTTGAATCTAAAAATTCTTCACATTTAATAGCATGAACTCATTGTAGGCTCAATTAAAATGTTTCAATGAAAAAGTGTCGTACAGTGTCGCAATCATTTGACAACCCAAAACCGGAGGCAAAAGGCTTATGAAGCGATAGCAAAGAGCGACGAGTTTCCGTTGCAAGTGCGACAAGACTCTGGCTATTTGAACCCAAGAGCTTTTTATAACATATTAAGTCTACAATCCACGATAAGCGTGGGCTCAGAACCAACAGGCTAAATTTATTATGGGTTCTTCTTATTGCTTATCAGCATGCTCTACATTGAAAAACTCAGCCTTTACGTTTAAAGCATGTTCAGCATAATGGAAAGGCATTAAATTTCTTATGCTTAAAGTGAACACTACAGATTTCCAAACTGTTTATCGCAGACTCTAGCTATACTACAAACAAAAGTCAATGTTCTGTGGTTTCTAAGTGATTTTTAATACCACAATCGCTATGAAAACTGAAACTACACAACAAGCAGAAGCGTTAATTAAATGTTTCAAGAGGGATTTAATGAAAAACATATTTATATTATATGTATACCTATTTATTATTTATTTATTATGCTCTCAATAAAATTTGGTTAGAATTCCCAAAAATCCTAAATATAATATTTTGTGAATTTTGGTTAATTGACTTAGAGCGATATGCTGCATGTATGGCCAAAGTCTAAAATTAAAGTGATTCCTAAGTTTACATGGGCATAGCAATCCCTCTGGTTACGCCACTGACATAGCATTTACATTTATATAAGGCTACACATAAGTACAGTAAGCCGATAACCCCAGTCAGCATTATTTTTGCAGTGTCTTCAACACTTTCGACGTCCAAAAAGAAATAAAATCCCATTAAGTATTTTAAAAACAAGACGCTCACAAATTTTACGAGTCTCCTGTCTAAGGTTCAGCCAGTCCGTCTGACACACAAATAAAAAAACATGCCTGGTAACTGCAACATAAAAGCCGAAGATTGCGTATCGATCGATTGAGCCCATAGGAACCTGCCACAGAGGCACACACGTTGCACTCAATAGGCGTGCTCAGTTCTTTCTTTTGAACCTCAACTGGTACGACAACTGAGTGCGTGTGTGTGTGTGTGTGTGTGTGTGTAACGTCCAGAACACAGCTCTTTTTATATGGAATACTTATACCTTTCTTAAGAGTTTTGTTTTGTTGCTTACCTGTCCAAAATTGATGGTCAAATTGACTTCATTGAATTTCATGCCTCGGGATAAGGGCGGACTCTGCCACCAGGCTTCAGTGCCATCGATAGCATTCTCCGGCGGATGATTCTTTTCCGGCGAGTTCGGATCACAATAATCGCAGACCTGAAAAAAAAACACATAACATACACATGTTATTATTGTAGAAGAGAATAAAACTTTACTTGTTGATATTTTTAGAAACTTGTGGCATTCAATTTGTGTGCTGAATGCTGAACACATGTGGCATGAGCATGAACATCAAAATTTTATTTTCAAAATGTGTGTATACTAGTATGGTACGCGTATGTATTCTGTGCGGTATATTTTTTATTTAAGAACCACACATGTTGGAAATTATAAAATAAAAAATTAAAGCAAACTTTATGTATGCCATGTGGCAGTTCTTACCTGACCCTGTATAACTGAGTAATCAATGTGATCGTTTTCCGTGTTGGCACCAACGAGCTTACAATAAAGTTCGGGTCCATCGGTATCCTCGCCACACGTAGCCGTAGCATAGATCTTGCGACCCGTGGCCAAATTGAAATATGGCGGCGTTAGCTCAGCATTGCTCATTGTGCATAATGTGGCGATAAGACACAGAGTCACGGCCACGCCCAGCGCACATATTGGGGCTATTTGTAGCCCCATTTTGTCAAGTATAACCTTATTCAAACACACACAACGTTTGCATACATACAGTTATAAAAAAATAGAGTCCCTTTTAGTCCTTTAAATCACTTCCGGTATTGAGTTCACTCTATTCACTATGACACTTAATCTCTTTCTTTTTAATTAATTTTCAGAGTCCATCCATCCGCACTTGATGGCTCGTCGCGAGCAACTGAATGCAACGCAGTGAAAAGTTTTCCTTAGTACCCCAAAAAATAATCTCCAGTTAGCACATCATGCGCCTCGGCTGTTGCTCGTTTATGATCGTGTCAATCTTCGGGAACGCTTCGCTCGTTGGGGATCCCGTACCATTTATTACTTCATCATACAGCTGATTAGCGTGTAACTAATGTTATTGCCTGTTTTGTTTTGCTTGTGTTGTTTGTTTATTTTGCGTTTTTCTGACTTCGTTTTATTTGTTTATTTTTGCATTTTCTATTATCTCTCGGCTCTCTGGCTCTTTGTTAAAAAGCCGGCTGGAACGCTATGAAATTGAAATGAAACGTGGAATTTAAAATTTAAAGGTAAAGAAGTGAGCAAGTTTGGCTGCTCAGAATACTATGGCTCAATTTTTATGTGATAGCTAAGTGGACCAATTTTAACACTACAATGTGGCAGTAAGAAAACATTTTTTTTTTGTTTTGGTTTATTTAATTTACAATCTATCCGTGGATAATAAATAAATGATTTGACATAAAAAAATGACATAACAGGACTTTGATTTCAACAAAATCAGCCAATATAAAGAAAAAAATAAATCAAAGAAGTTTAATTTTCTTTAATTAAAAAACATTCTGGCACGGAAAAATAGTAGTATTTTTTTACTTTTACAAAACAAACAACAGATTCTGCTGCGGTAAGATGTTGCATCAAGTATTTAGTTTCAAGTAATGAGGAGAGTGTCTCCGTTCATGTTGTTAAAATTTGTTACACTGTGACAGTGTTGCCAATTTAGCTTGTTTATAGCTAGATCTAGCATATTTCAAATTGTACAGCTTACTAATATTTCTAAATGCTTATAAATAGCAATAAATCTAGCATTTTTAACATGCTTTTATTAGCTTCACCTGAATGTATTTATGTATGTATGTAACAAAATCTTTCAGCTTAATTTTCACCAATTTCAAGAAGTCGAATCTTCTTGAAAATTTGCACAGGCGTCAAGAACTGATGACAATACAATTATTTAATAACTTTGTTCTAATGTCCTGACTAGGATCATCAGGATTTAAAATTTAAAATGTACACTAAAAGTATGGAACAGTTTTTCAAAATAATTAGTAGGCTTGTTGACAAAAGTCCATGTTTGTTTTTAGTCTTAAAATAAAAAATTATAGCTTAAAAAAACTAAAAAAACACGCTTTAATAGTAAACCGAACTAAAAACTAGAAAATAATTTTGATGTATCAAGAGTTTGTATTACAGCAATAGAAAATTCCGACAATCAATTACGACTAATTAATTTGGAGCAAGATTAAATTAGAAATTAAAATTTTAATAAAATAATTCAATTATCGTAAAAAAAGCGTGGGGTGCAATTTACTATATTTTCATAATGATTTTAATTTTATAAATAGCTACTACTGAAATAATTGTAACGTTTAATATTAAGAAATTAGAGACAACACCATAGCAACTATCGATTTTATTTTTTGCAGCTCTTAAAATCTTACTCCTTAATGAGTTAATTTTTATTTGGAACAAATATTTTTTTTGCGACTGAATAAACTGATGTCTAAGAACTCCAAAAACATTTTTTTTGGAAAAATAGTCTACAAACGGAAGAGAGGCAGACGCATGGCTCAATCGCTACGCGAGGTTATGATGAGCATTTTGGTGTAAAGGACTGCGGTCTGCCACGTCTCCTTCTGTCTGTTACATACAATGCACAAATCTAGCATACCTTTTGTACCTATAGGTCAGGGTATATTGTGGCTAAACAAAACCAAACTTTTACAGGAATTAGGCGGCAAGCAGTAGCAGCAACTGCAGTAAAACAGTTGTAGCTTAGAGTCAGCCGTTTCTCTTTGAAACATATAATATGGGATGAACAATATATCGCTTTTATAAGGTGTACAAATAGCAATGTATTTCCAATTGTTGTTATTGCTATCTTGCCGCTCCCCCGATCACGAAAACTGGGTTTTAGACTTAGAACAGGGTCCCACCTTAAAGTTTCACCAACTAAATATTTTTGGTGCACTATTTACATCTTATTGTGGCCGTCGCGACGTGCCAAAATTTTGTGAAGCGTGGGAGTCAATTTTTTTCCAGGATATTTTTCCATTAACAGCTCTGCAGTCTTAGTGGTATATACACCAAATTTGCTGCCGTTAATTTTTTCCTTGCAGTTCAAAATATTCAAAATAGCACCCAATCTTTTGATAATTTCATCATCCACTCCAGTTATTTCTGATGTAACTTTGTTTTCTGCAAAGAATTTTCGGGATGAGTTTCCATCGTTTGTGTTACCATATCCATATTTGCGGAAGTCGACTCTCAGTCCAAGTCGAGTGAAGAAATCGTCTTGAATTTTTATACCCTGTACCGTATGGTACAAAGGGTATATTGTATTTGTACAAGCCGAAAATGTATGTAACGTACAGAAGGAGAAGTCGGAGACCCCCAAAGTTACCTAAAGTATGATCAGAGTGACTAGAGAAGTCGATATACCCATGTCCGTCTGTCCGTCTGTCCGTATGAACGCCTAGATCTCAGAGATGGTAAGAGCTAGAGCAACCAAACTTTCAGATAAGATCCCTTATTAATCCATAGGAGACAAGTTTATTTTATTTTTTTTAATATCGGGACTACATTATATAGCTCCCATAGGGGTGTTTCAGAGGACCTCGAAAAAAACCAAAAGTTTTAGATGGATAATTCGTTTGTTTATGAAGATATCGTAACCAAATTTGGCACACAATAGTTTTTTAGAGTTCCTAAGCACTGTACCAAATTTTATCAAAATCGGTTGACTATATCATATTGCTCCCATATGACCAATCGGTCAAAAAAACGTTTTTTCTACAAAATTCATTGTGTTTCGTTTGTTTGTGAAGATATCGTAACCAAATTTGGCATTCGGGAGTTTTTTATGGATCTTCAACACTGTACCAAATTTTATCAAAATCGGTTGACTATATCATATAGCTCCCATAGGACCAATCGGTCAAAAAAAAACGTTTTTTGTACAAAATTCGTTGTGTTTCGTTTGTTTGTGATGATATTGTAACCAAATTTGGTGTTTGTCAGTTTTTTAGGGATACCCAGCACTGTACCAAATTTGATCCAAATCGATTGACTATATTATATAGCTCCCATAGGACAGATCGGTCGAAAAAACGTATTTTGAACAAAATTCTTTTTGTTTAGTTTGTTTATGAAGATATCGTAACCAAATTCGGCAATTGGAAGTTTTTTAGAGTGCCTAAGCACAGTACCAAATTTGATCAAAATCGGTTGACTATATAATATAGCTCCCATAGGACCGATCGGTCAAAAACAAGTTTTTTGAAGAAAATTCGTTGTGTTTCGTTTGTTTATAAAAATATTGTAACTGAATTTGGCAAAGAAATTGTTTTTGGTGTTCGTAAGTAATATATCGGACTTGATTGCAATGTGGTGGTACAGGGTATCCCAAAGTCGTCCGCGCCCGACTTTAACGTACGCCATCTTTTTTTCCTGGTATTTTGTTTTTCTCTTTCTGGTGTGTTGTTTTCAAAAGATTCGTTCATTTGCGGAAGAGTATATGCAAGCTTCAAAATAAACTCCATGCATCTAATTCTGGCATGCTATGGTGAAATACCAAATTCCAGATTTCCCTCTTCAATTAAGGAATTATCCAAATTTTGAAAATCCTTTTGTGTTTGTTCGTTGAGAACCTTGCCGTCTACCATTGTTAGGAAAAATTCATATTTCACAGAAATGGTTGTTCCTTCCTTGATTTGTAATAATGCAGGCCTTATGTCTTCAATCTGCTTCTTTATATCGGTTACTGTAGACCTGATTATCTCCGAAGATTCTTTGGCGTATTTGAACAATTTCGGGCGACAATAGTGAACCGATGAAGGGCGCGGATTTTTCCAATGTTCCAATGTTTCACTTTTTAGTCGTAGGGGGACAACAGAAGCCATGAACATGTTCGCATCTGTAACTCCTTCATCATCTGTGGCTATTATTTGCTTGTAAGCACTTTGGCCAGAAGATCCATCGCAGCCCCATTTGCTGATTAAGATGAGACTTTGTGGAAGAGTTTCCATATCATTTTTAGGTAAACTTTCAATGACACGTTTTGCTGTATGATCCATCAGGTCTTGAAGTTTAACCTCTGCTGAAACTTCCGTCACTATCGTGGGCTGCGGTACTGCGCTCTGCTTAGCCGATCCCATTTTATTGTATCCAGGAAGAATATTAACATTATGCCGGATTAAAGAATCCCGCAATATTATATATTTTCCCTTAGACAGATTTAAATCCATAAACAACGCCAAAGCCTCTTCAGCGCTATATTCCTTTGGTAGTGAATTTGGTGGTGTGGGGATGCTTTCCTTTATCCTATTAAGTCGCAAGGGGCTTGCATCGGCAACCGCTTTTGTAATATGCGACCTTATTTTTTCATCGTCCTTCCTGTACTTTATTGATAGAGCCTCCGATAGATGGTCCGTGGCTATATCGACTGTGGCATCGGCAAGTTTTCTCTTTCGAGTAAAGTTTGAACACTCGTCCAAACATTTTGTAGGTCTTCCTCAGTTTCGGTGCGTCGACGTCTGGGGTTCTTCCGAAAAATTTTCAATAAGAGTAAGTCCTTTTAGCCAGTTTTCGTGTTGCTTAATAAAATTTCCTTGGCAGCGATGAGAGTCTTGCCATTTTTTTTTATTCGGGAGTGAATTAGATTAAGTTTGCCTTTTAAGGTATCAAACTTCTCCATATTTGCTTCCTCAACGTTAAGTTCTTTTCTGATGGCCGAAATGAATTCATTCGCGCTTTTGGAGTTTCTGAACAATTCAAATAATTTTACGTTTACCAAAGACATCGTTACACTTATAAAATCAAAAAGCTTGCGAATTATATTTAAAAATACCTTTCACTGCAATGTGTGTTCTTATAAAGTCAAAACAAAACTATGATGTTTCTGAAGTATTCAGGCAATATATACAAATGTTAAGCCTATAGCCAGAAAACGTGTAACAGGTACAAATTAAATTAAATTAAATGTTTTAAAGCTACCTGGAAACACAAAAAAAAAAATTGGGATGATTAATCCTTTTTTTTTATGTAAAAGGTAGGCTTTATTTAATTGTAAAGTGAAAATATAAGCAATCAGTTCTATACTGCATGTTCTTTTTCTTATACCTGCGTCAGCATATTTTGGAGTTGGGTTTCAGGGCTTTTATTGGCCATACAGCCAAACAGGCAAATTCAGGCAGACAGGTAAATAAATTGATTGAACAAACGTATTTATGTTAAAACAAAAAAGTAATAAAATATAATATATAAAATATTTTCTTCCAAAGTTGAAAAAGTGGTCCAAATATAGTGGTTCAGGTAAACGGAAGTATTGAAAAAACCATACAAGTTACGAAGTCATTTTTTGTCTTTTTTATATTTCAGTTTCATATACCTTTTTATAGAAACCAAGAAAATAGGGATTGGTTGCGTAGTTTTTTTACAAAACGATCTTAAACACGCACTTTTATTCAAAAAATTAAGATTTTCATCAAAGTTGAAAATATACTACATTTTGAGGGGCTATAGCAACTAAACTATTCATCCGAATTGAATAAAATATTAAATTTCTTGATCCCTGGGAAATTCTAAATCAGATGCATGTATTACCTTTACAAAATGATGTCATCGCCAAATCGATTTTTGCAACGCTTTTGAGGCTGCCGTGCCACTGTGCGTCGGTGGCGTAGTGGTAGCGTACTCGCTTTACAAACCGAAGGTCGGTGGTTCGAATCCCCGCAGTAGCACTGCACATTGGGCCAGAAAGCCAAATTTTTGGCATAAATTCGAAAAATAAAGTTACAGACATGAAATTTGGTGTAGTTGATTGTAATGACATATATAAGAACTGAGATAAATTTCAGACCGATCCTACCACGCCCACTCCCACCGCCCATATTAGGTGAATTTTTGCTGGTTGCGATTTTTTTACTAATGCACTATTAATGACGCGATTTATAAATATATATTTATAATTTAGTTTTATTTATGCCAATTTATTCTTTTGTAATATTTGTTGCGTGCTTCTGACGCATTTTCTCCAAGACAACCTATTGGCAATACTGATGTTTGTATAATTTGGTAACCGTGTATCAAAACTTTATGTGCAGTTGCCGACATCGGAAACCACGGATATATGGACATATACAATGATAAAGTTTTCTGACAATACTCTTTGAATTTATGCACATTAATTGGAAGTTGATATGAAATAGCAATTCAAATATTGTGAAAGCGTTTAAAATTTGAAAATGCTCTCCTCGCTGTATTGCCGTCGTTCGTGTTTTCACTCCCATTCTGTTTTGGCTTATCTACATGTAATCCCATATCCTATACTTTATAGGCTTGGTTGAAGATGTGGAACCGAAGCTATCGAATGAAAAAATCATTTTTGACGATAGCCACTTGGAATGTTTTTCCTTAAAAGTTTTCAAATTTCTGCCGCATTTTGGCAAGTTTCTTTGAATATGAGTAGCAAAGTATTTTATTTTTGCATTAATTTCATATTTTTTCTCTGCGCTTAAGTTGTAGTCTTGAAGTTGATCAAATATCCAGCGCGAAACATCGGACGCCTTTCGACTATTGTCATTCCAGATATTGAGCAGCGTTGCATAGCAGAACTCAACCTTAGCAACAAAATGGCAATACCCGAAAAGCCGCAAAAAGCCGCAAAAAGTATAAAAAGGGTAAATTAGTATATATTTTGTACTTTAATTTATATTAATACTTTTTTGCACAAGCTTGCAGAAATTTAGTTTTTGTTCCATAATAGACGGGCAAGTTGGTTAATTTTTCTCTAATTTGAACAACACAAAACAATACACATATATAACAGATTAGCAAATATGATGAAACACCTTTTTAACTAAACATTCTACATACCCGTATCTTTATTTTCCATTATTAATATTAACTTATTATTTAAAATTGTTAAATTTACAAGCTCGTAAAGTTGACAAAAATTTTCGAGCCGTTTTTACTGCAACGCGCAGCTGATCGAACATGTAACTTTGAAGGGCTGCCAAAACTTCAGGGTTGCAATAAAATCAATAATATTTGTGAATTTTTTATAACTAGGGTATGCACTACAAAATGGCAATGTTAAAAAACGATTTTGTTTCTATGAATTTTTGAATTTATGCCAAAAAATCGGCTTTCTGGCCCAATGTGCACTGGTACATTTGCCTAGCACTGGCATCGCTAGCTCAAAGACGCTATTTGCCTAAGAAAGTCTCTATTAATTCAAGACACCGCCGTTCGGATTCGGCTATAAACTGTAGGTCCCTGTTCTCTTCGAACAGCTATTAATAAAGATCCCCAATGCTCCTCCCAGGGGCGACTGACTAAAATAGTAAGTCAGGGAAATTATTAATTACATCTTATTATTATTATAAAACAATCGATTAGTCCATCAAAAGCCAATCAATTAAGACGTGCCTCGGTCAAGTTGTTAATTTAGACAATTGAAAATAAATGAAGGTGACTAACGATTGTGTATAGAAGACACTGTTTAAATACATATATGTACATATACGCTAACCTATTATACACATATCATATGTACATACATTTGTGCAAACTCGACCAGGCCTGACCAAAGCAGTTGCATATCTACCGAAGCTGCAAAACCAAAAATACAATAAACACTCAAAAATTGAAGTTTATTGCTACAACGATTAAAAGCCAAAAATCCAACATCGACAGACAATGTGCAGTTCTCTTGACTAAAAATCACGACCAAAACTTAGGAAAATATTCATGATCAACGCTTGCATAGCTGAAAGAGCTGCTAACGTGGCAGCTGCCACACGTTGGGCTGCTTATGTTGCAGTGGCAAGAGAACTGGCTGCTTACAATGACAAAAATAATCACAATTACATTGATAAAGCTAAAATTTTGGTCAGTCAGCGAATAAGAGAGCGAGACTAGTCAAAATAACGTGGCCTCAATCTGGCCATAAATTGTGGCCAAAAAATGATTGTGAAAATTTGCAGTAGCAGTTAAGTTATCTCATGGATGCAAACAAGTTCGGATGACGTAATAGACTTGGCGAATTACCGTTATTATACACTGACAGAGAGTTCAGCTATCTATTAAATAAAGAAGTTTTTAACAACACCGTCTTACCCGCCCATATTTATTTTACTTTTTGTCATGCCACTATATGTTAGCAGAAAATTGTTTGCACTTATAATTGTGTTCACAATATTTAAGGTATTTGTTTTTTGAGTGACTTTTGCAACCGCGAAATGTACAGGCTTGAGATTCAACTCTCAACTAAACTTTTCCTCAACCCTGACACTATTCTGCTTTTTAGCTAGCTAAGTTGTTGAGAAAGTCTAGTAAAATTCGGTATTTGCGGAATTTTCAACACTGCAACAATTTCTAACATAAAGAGCAAACAGAGTAAGGTGGGGTATTTCCAAAAACTAAAAATAAATTGTATATGTTAGCGCATATGAGTCTACACAGTTTTACAAATATCTTGATTCTAGTGCAGTTTATAGGTAGAAGGGAGAGACCAGAAGGACAGACAGACATGGCTATATCGACTCGGCTGCTAATACTGATCAAGAATATATATGCTTTAAAGGGCCAGAAACGCTTCCATCTGCCCGTTACATATATTTGCACGAACTTACTATACCATTTTACTTTTGGTACAGAGTATAAAAATTAATAAAGAAGAAGCACATACTCAACAATTCAACTCATAAACTACCCAAGAGTGATGCACGATTTTGCCAGTTGAGTTTTTGCACAAATTTTCAACTCATGAAGTGAACAGCAAGCGTGAATACCCAAAATGTTAATTTTGATTAAATATACAGTGAATATATTATATAATAAAATTAAAAGAGAGTGGTGGGTGTGGATTTTTTAATTTTTTGTCTTTTTTTCAGCTTGGTTTATTGTTCAAAAGATACAACTTGCAGTGTAAGCAAACTTCGGCTACTAAAATTTTGTAGCTCATATGTTTATACCCTGTACCTATAGGTACAAAGGGTATACTAGATTTGTGCAATGTATGTAACGGACAGAAGGAGGCGTGGCAGACCCCAAGTCCTTTATACCAAAATGCTTATCATAACCTCGGGTAGCGATTGAGCCATGTCCGTCCGTCCGTCCGTCCGTCCGTCCGTCCGTCCGTCTGTCCGTCCGTCCGTATGAACGCCTAGATCTCGGAGACTATAAGAGCTAGAGACACGAAACTTTACCAGCTGGTGCGCATATGTCCTAAGCAGATGAAGTTTGTTGAATTAGATTTTCGCGGTTCTTAGCCACACCGTTTAATATTTTCATTTGAAATTTAACAGAGCGATGCGTTGTGGATACATGCATCTATGTGTAAAAAATGAACAAAATCGGACAAATACAACAGAAGTTATAGTCAAAAATGTGCAAATTTCACCTCCCCTTGCCAATAAACTGCGTCAATATTTGACTCTACGCAATTATGGCTACAACTGACCTAGAATCACAATTTTTGGTAAGCTCATTCATGTGGCTCTAATGAACAAATCCACATCCAAATTTTATCGATGCGGTCCCCCCACCCCCCGCAATCGATTTACCGTGTTTTCTCCCACACCCCTCAACATATCAACTTGAAACTTACCCAATATAATTAAAATAGCTTCTTTGACGTAACTTTCGATTTTCATCAAAATCGGTATAAATTTACGGAACTTATAGGTATAAATATCGTTTTGCACCAAAAAAAAAATAAATTCCAATTGGAAAGTTCTTAGATGGAATATGCAGGAAAAATTTTTTTGACACAAAAGGTACAGGGTATTCCACTGTCGGGCACCGCCTCGACTGTACCACATTTTTTTAAACTAGAAATCACGCACTTTATGAACACCAAATAGTGCGCAGTCATTTAAGATTTCGTCGTTTCTACTTTGTGTAAACTTATTCTACAAGTATTGAAAGATTGCAACATCAAAAAGAAGTTCTTGATTCTACAGAGAGAGAGAGAGAGAGAGAGAGAGAGAGAGAGAGAGAGAGAGAGAGAGAGAGACAGAGAGAGAGAAGTGACTGAGCAACATTTAATGTTGTTGACCGGGCCGGGCGAGCCGTTCACTCGACTTGACTCGAAACGACGAGTCTTGGCTTTTAGATATCCGGCAGTGCACTTTTAATTTCGTGCTCAATTTGGTTCTAAGTCTTGGCGCGTGTGCATCGTACATCGTATATCGTACGGAAATCGCAAGTGAACTGCGGCGCGATGGTGTTATTGAAAGTCATCAAATATCTTATCGGTTAGTGTTAAGAGTTAGATACAAATGTATCTGTTTCTTTAGGCTTAGGTATAATAAATTTTTTGTATTTGCATGTGCTGCCAAAAGGTTGCGTTGTGCGCGTCTGCAATGAGCTATCGCAGAACATGAATTCGATTAATAAAATGTTTAAATATCATATGCTCGAAGAGAATTAGCGAATACATTAAACAGCTGAAACACCTACACGACACATGCAGAGCATCGCAAACAGGTTACATACGAAATGTTTATAAAATGTATTAAACTTAGCATTTATTTTGTATATACATACGTATAAATATATTATATAAGAAATATAAAGTTTACTTTTAAATTTATTGTTTGTGCTTCAATAAAAAGTAATGTACTCTACACTGAATCGTGAATGGTTCTTAGCCTTGATAAAGTGTGCCAAAAAATGGCGAATACATTTTTGTATGCTTCTTTTGATCAGCTACCTGACTTTTTTTTAGTGGCGCCCCAGCGTTGTTTGGGCCAAGTCCGTTCTTGTGCAATTAATGGCCAACAAAATTGTGGTTGACTGACTTGCTGGCCGCGTCTGGTAGCAAAGTTGTTAACGCGTTTTAATTTCAAGTTGAATTCGAGTTGTGCAACTGCGCCAGCTCCATGGTCTTATTTTTTGCTTGACAAATGCGGTTTCGCTTCACTTCATTTCTTCTCTAAGCCGCCGTAGTGATCTTGAAGTTATTTGGCATAGAATAAGTTGGGCAACAGCTGCTTTGGTAAACGCATTATATGCCTTAGTCGTATCGCTTTTTCTTAAACAAACTGTAACTGCTATGCTATGCGTAACAGATTTCCAATACACAAATTTAGTGCCGAATTAAATAATACACTTTAGACGAACTAAAGGTAAATCAGGGGGGTACCATACGAAATGCAAACTTAAAAAAAAGAGAGCTTAAATTATACTGTTTTGAAAAAATGATATTAAAACAACTCAGTAGACAAGTTAAAAATGTAAATAATAAAATACAACAAGTATGGGTGATTTCAACATTAAGTAGAGTCTCTGGTAGAGACACAAACTATTGTTATACTCTGTACCTATAGGGTATAAGTAGTGTGACCATTCAATTTTTGAGCATTCGGGGACATTTGACTATTGAAAACGGGACATTTTGAAACCAAAAACGGGACGGTTTCGGGGACATTTTGCGTTCACAAAATATGAAAT
Source organism: Chymomyza fuscimana (assembly GCA_949987675.1). Taxonomy (NCBI): domain Eukaryota; kingdom Metazoa; phylum Arthropoda; class Insecta; order Diptera; family Drosophilidae; genus Chymomyza; species Chymomyza fuscimana. Next base: position 40,972,501 of record OX465089.1, read on the forward strand.
AAATGAATGTATTGTTTCAAAAAATGGGTGGAAAATAAGACTAAATACCATTCTTCCTAAACAAGCGAAAAACAGACGAATTTTGCACCAAACACGTTTTTTTGGGCTATCGGTCATATGGGTGCTATATGATACAGTCAACCGATTTTGATTAAATTTGTTTGGGAATCGTAAAAAACTTTCGACTATGAAGTTTGATTACGATATCTTCATAAACTAACGAAACACAGCGAATTTCGCAAAAAAACATATTTTTAAACGATTGGTCCTATGGGAGCTGTATGATATTGTCAACCGATTTTGATCAAATTAAATACTACAATAACTATAAAAAACTTCCGGGTGTCTTCATAAACAAACGAAACGCAACGAATTTTGTAGAACAATAATTTTTTTTGGCAAATCGGTCCTACGGGGCTATTTTATATAGTCAGACGGACATGGGTATATCGACTTCTCTAGTCACCCTGATCATACTTTAGGTAACTTTGGGTGGTCTCCTTCTGTATGTTACATACATTTTTGGCTTGCACAAACTTAATATACCCTTTGTACCATACGGTACAGAACATAATTATTTATATTTGGGATTTCCTTAAAAACATTGAAAAAAAATAAAAAAAATAAGTAAAAGATTATTAGTAAGATTTCGGAAGTCGTGAGTCATTCATTAGTGGACCATAAAGTGTCCAAAACTACAATTTGGCAAATCCTCAAGAAGTGCCCACGCAAGATACATTTCAGAATGTCGGAATCTTGGACCATTACTAAAATGCTCGCCATGATTTCGTTGTTGTAACTAATTTTTAATTGGCGTGCTGTTGCGTAATTTTTTTTGTGCATATTTTTCATTGTCAAAATACGGCGAAACAAAGCTCAGTAGACCATGATTGTAAAAAGTAAATTATTTGTAAAAATAGAACGATAAAAAAAATGTCGGATGTTGAAGAAGCGCGCGGACGACTTTGAGATACCCTGTACATTCTCCGAAAACGAATAAATAAATGATTTGATTTCTATCCAATTAGGAATAGAACTGAAATTATTATAAATTACATTATATTATATTTTTTATTAAGCCAATTTAAGAAATGCAAAAGAGTTTGCTAGTATAAGTGTTATTAAACTGTTCACACTAACGTGAGATAAATGCTAGAACCAACCAACTCAATATTGCAAAAATGATTATCAAACTTAAGATTATGATGAAACAGAACCCCAAGGTCAGAAACACTTCGGATGCGTTCTAAATGAGCCACAGAAAAAAAAGCTAGTTTGTATAAGAATGTGAGAAGATAAGATAACTTGTGGGAGATCATTAATAAATAAATAAAATAAAATAAATTGAGATACTCCTAACCTGATCTTAAATACTTTAGACTCACAGCCTTTAAAAACAATTTCAGCAGAAAGTTAGATAAGTAGGACGAGATCCAATTTAAAAGACAAGATGGAAACCACAAACATAACAGTTTAAGGGGTCTACACGAAATATTTCGCACGGAATGACAAAACTTCATATAAAAAAAAATATCCCAAATGGGAAATTATTTTACTTTGCATATTGCATGGTTAAAAAGAGACGAAACTTTTAAAAGTTTAGTAGAAGTGGACCCACGTTTTACAAGCCCATGTTGGGAGTCCGATATTAAAGAATCATATACACCAACCGTTTGAATTGATGAAAGCTTGACGCCTGTCGTCCATTTTAGACTTGGTACATTTTTTATGCATAGGGATAATAATTCAAATGACCGAAAGGCAAGAAGATTTCTAGGAAGTGCGATTAAGAATGTATACTGGAATGGAGAAGAAGCAAGCGCAATAATCAAGGATGTAGCCAGCCCATTTCGGGCTCCCCCGAAATTCTGAACAACTTGATCGACATACACTCGGCAACTTTGATTCTGTCCAACATTTGGTGATTTTTTGGCAACACAACAATATAAAATACATACAACTCTCTCCTTGAGAAAATATGTAGAATTACAAGATGATTATTCGAGAAGATTCGTGAGCAGACTTCTGAAAAATTGACGGAAGCTATCAAGATACGTTGCGCGGAGTTAAATCTGAACATGAAGCATTGTATTGGGCAAGGTTATGACGGAGCGCGCTGTTACGGATGAGGAATTTGTATCCATTATTGCTTAACGTAATCTTTTAAACGACGCATGTTTTGATTCAAGAACATGTCCCAGAAAGCAAGTAAAGAAGACTTGTCCGTTTTTGCGAAACCAGATTTATTGAACGGCATAATAGTATTTGGTACTGTTCAAGATCGTTTACATCTCACTAGAACAAATTTGTGGACAATCGTGGACGATTTCCTTCTTGCAGCTGTACAAAACAGTCAACAATCAAATATCTTTTAACCGTTTAACGACTTTGGCAGTTACAACTACGAGCATCGAGAGATCATTTTCGACAATGATTTGTTTGTTTATTGTCAATTCATTGCGACTTGGGGGTTGATCCCAATGAGGCTCTTGAGATAATGGCCGCGAACAAGTCTCGAAAATTAAAGTTTTAACTCGGATGTATATAATCACATTTGACAAATATTCATGATATCAATAATAATAATAGGTAGGTACTTATGTATATGAAAGCTCTCTTATAAATGATTCATTTTAATTTATCCAAAACAAAATAAACGTAGTAAGCATGAATACAATATTCGAAGCATCAAACTATTTTGTTAATAGCTTCATCTCTGGCCCCCTTCCGAAAAATTTTTCTGGCTACGTGCTTGGCAATAATAAAAAACTTAAGTGTAAACATATATAAATAAGTGCAGCGCGGCAACGCAATTGGAAGTGCAACTAGATAAAGTAGGAAAAAATTAAGCATACGAAAGTATTTTTCGAGCTGTGGAAAATTTCACTGCTACAGTAAAGGGTATTGTTTGACGTCGTTTCTGGTTAGTGTATTTTATAGCATACACATTGAAAATTGAAAATAAGTATCTATAAAAAGTCAATTTCCCTTATTTCTAATTAGAAAAGCAAATAGGGGGCGGTTACACAAAAAATTTTTAAGAAGAGTAATTAAAATTTTGTTTCATTTTAACGTTTTGCTTCAAAGACAGCTACAATACAAAGTAGTTTGAGTTTCTAATAATTTGTAGCCTCGTCGGAGTGAGAATGATTGGTAATTCCGTTTTTACCGAAAGACAGAAAGGCGGACAATCAGACGGAAATGACTAAGCGTGGCCTTTAAAAAAAAACTGGTTGCATTTTTGAAAACGCTGCTTGCATTGTTTTGATGAAGGAGAAACCGTCCACATGATCAGTTTTTCCCGCTTGGACAGCAGACAACTGGAACTGGAAAATTAGGTCCAACTATAAATAGCTAGGACCGGAAGTTAAAAAGGCAAGCGTTATTTATTTGAGGTGTTGGGCTCAATAGGTTTGCTTGGTTTTTTGGGGTAGCGTCCCAAATGCAAATTCTATTGCAAATAATTATTTTTGTGCTCCTTCTTGGACGGGAGCATCAGTCGAAAATCAGAAAGCCTTAGCTGAAGTTCCACAAAGAAGTGTTCTGGCACCACACCTAATACATATAACATATTTGCGGCTGACATTCCTATGCCCAGAAGGTGACGATGACTTCTTTCTGTACAGAGATTCTAGTGAGTACGAAGTTGCAGATCTCCGAATCTCTCTGAATCAGCGATTTATGGGATGCACTTTATTAAACCCGCTGCGGTATGGTATACTATATACGGGATCGACCCCTTACGCTACTGAGTCAAACGGCTATAGGCTCGAGACCATACAGAATGAGCTACTCCTGGCTGCGCATTGTACGTTAGTTTTTCATCAGGCTAATTGCTCATTGTAAAAAGACTTATAGGAACTATACCAGTAATTAGACTGAAGAGAAGACGCTTCAACCAGCCAGCTTCTGCGAACATCCCCTCGAATACTGTCTGATAAATAATACCCCGGAAAACGATGACATTAAATCTACTTAGTTTTGGTGAATTCTTTACAAAGACAAAAATTTAGCTATAAGCCACCCTGAGGCTTTTACAAATATCCAACCTGTTATTTACAAAAAAAAAGTGTGGGTGCAGAATAATCCACTGTCGTGCAACTGATTCACATTAAAGTCAAAGCTTTTTTAAAAAATTCACATTTTGCATATATGTACTCTACTCTATGAAAGATTTTGCATTTTTAAAAGTATTTTTTTTACTAATTTAGACATGCTTCAACTTTCAAAAACTTCTAAACATTCATCTGAAAACCAGTTTGCGAAAAATGCAACAAATATCGGACCAGGTGAGATATACTCTTAGCTAGAGTATAAAAACGTGCAGCGCTTTTTGTCAAAGCGTGAAGAAATCAAAGCAAAGCAAAGCAAAAAAAAAAAAAAAAAAAAGAACGATAAAAAACCCGTAAGCTGTAAAAAAATCCCCTTTTTGGCATTTTGAATTGGGGGCTGGTCCCATCATTAATGGTATGAAGACGTCATTTGCGATGGATTAAACATTGTCATATACAAATAATTATGATTAATGTCAACACTGACGTAAACAGAAGTTCTCTTTTTCTCTTTTGTTTTTTTTTTTTTTTTTTTTTTTGTAAGCTTTGCAGACAAGTTCTCAGTTGCTAGTCAATTACAGTTCGTTTATTGTTGGTACCTATATACATACTATATATAAAATATTTGCATAAATTCTTAAATAACAGCTTATGGTAGATGGTATAAGAAGTTAAAGGCTTTACAAATTATTGGATCATGGTTCTGCCAAAGCTCATAAAGCTGCTGATAAGGTGCAAAACAGAACGAACCATGTTGGTAGCATGTTTTGAACTTTCACTGGGCGCATCTTTTGTGATTTCGTTAACAGTTGGTGGTGGGCTGGGTTCGGGCTCCGTTGCCGGTTCCGCGCTGTTAAAAAGTTGATTAAGAAACGGAAAAGGTTTGCGTTCCGACTCCTCGCTGATTTCATTAAAACGATCCTCTGAGCTGCTGTACTTGTCAAAAGGCAAGGCGTCGGCGTAGTGCTTGTATGCTAAAGACAAACAAATTCCAGTTTAAGCTCCCCAGACAAAATCAGTGTCAGTGACTTACTTGTTAACAGCAAAAGGCAGTAAATGCCAAAAATATAAACAAGCTTGTTGTGATACATTTCCGTAAGACTTCCGCTTTAAGATCGACGCAAAGTTGGATAAATTTTAACTGACTCAAACGCTACGACAATCTTGAACTTTATACGAAAACTTGCCCGAGTTCTACGTGATTTTTATTGGAATGCAGTGCAATTAAGAACACTTACACACACGTTCCACCAAAATTTATTATACATTTTTTTTGTTATTTTTTTTTTTTAAATGCTTATAACTTATAAGTACATAGCCATAACCAAATAAGTAGCTGAAAAGTTAGACATCTGCATGAAACATAGGAAAAAAATAAAAATGCATTAGTTTGGCTTGATGACGAACTATTTATAACGAACTATTACCGTTTGTAGGACCAGGTTTTTAGATAGAATTTCATTAAAACGCAAGTTGCGCTCTTTTCTCGGCCAGCCATTGAGCAGTGCTATTGTGCTGCTTTAATTGAGAGGCATGGTCCAGTTCAGCATCGCCCAGGCGCTCGTCCGGCACACCCGGCGCAGCCTTGTACAGCTTTTCTCGTACATCATAAGGCAATGTCACCGCATCTATGGCAGCCAGGACAGTGAACCAAGTCAACACTGCAATGTTTATATTTGGTAATAAGAGAGTGTTGATAAGAAGCATAGACGCGGTGGTGCACCAACCATATAATAGTAACAATTTTGTAAATATCATTTCCGCGAAACGTTGGTGTACATGCGCTGATTGATAAACACTGAACGCCAGCACATGGACGAACCCACATTTTATACATACATTAAAGCGTACATCTCTGATTGGCGCTGCTACAAGCCAATTGGACCCGGGGAGCGCTTTTAATATATGCCAAAATAACACCCAAAATAAAAATAAAGGCTCGAGGCGTTACTCCGTCCCCATATTGTCTGCTCTGTGGGAAAATACATAAGCGTCACGTGAATATCTTCTGCGGGCTACTGTCTGGGTCGCTACGAACCGGTCTGGGATTAAAGGTTTGACGTCGTTGTTGACAGACGCGTGTGCGAAACTGAGGTTTATTTTTAAAACACAGCTGACTCAAACAGCTTATACTTTAAATTTAAATTATTGTTTAGTATTAATCTTTCTCGTGGCCAAAGAAGATGGTCCAGCGCTCGTACTCCTCTTCGCAAATGTACGGCAGCATAGTGCAGTATACGTTGCTGTAGTCGGTGAAATCTGTAAAGAATTACTTAATTATGTTTTTAATTGCTTAATTACAAAGTTGGATCATAATTACGTTTTTGCTCGCGACAGGCTGCTATATTCATATGACATTTTGAGGCATATTTGCGTATGCAGCCATCGTATAAGCAAACAAAGCTTGTCGCATTTGTCACATTTTGGCAGCTGTGCTCCAGCGGACAAGGTAGAGTTACATTCTTGGATATGACAGCAGCACGTGCCACCAGCAGGCAAACTTTTGTAGAGTTCAATTAAAAGTTATGTAATTTGTTGTTGGATAAAAAAATTGGTAGACTTACGAATCAATACGTAACAAAGTTGTAGAATACATTTAGATTTCTTTTGCATTTCTTTAAAATTACCTACACAACGCGCAACTGAAATAATCTGTGCAGTTCTTTTAAATAAAATGATAATTTTTTCTCAGATAAATAAATATGTACTGATAAGATAATATAATTGAAACTAGGCACATCTTTTAACGGAACAAAAGATGGCATTGAAAAATGGTTGGTGTATTTACTAACGCAAAAAGGTCCGAAACGATGGCATTGAAACATTGAGAAAATTTACCATCGCCAGACTTGACGAGGAGAAAATTGGTGTTTTGTAAGAGGTTTCTCTTGGCAATGGCAATAATTCAAGGTTTGTGTCTTAACTTAGAGTATAAGAGTTTTTTTGTAGCATAACTATAGGGGCAATTTTATATTCAACATTAAGGTCCATACGAAAATTTTCGCACGGAATGACAAAACTTCATATCAAAAATAAATCCCAAATGGGATTAAACTGCGATGGGCCTTTACTTGAAAAAATTATAAAAACTCTTGTATTTAAAGGCCCATACGCAGTTCGAAAAATTTCGCACATGCAAATTTGCATGCTGCGTATGGGCCTTTAGATATAATACGCTCTCTTCAGCACTGCCGCAGGCAATTATTGAGGAGATTAAAAAAAGCGTCGGGGTTGGAAAAAACAAAATATATTGTGCGATGATGCGTCTGGCTGCCCCTGTATTCGCTAAAATATTCGAAACATTTTTTTGTGCAGAGTATTGGCAATAGCTAAAATGGCAAGTAAGGACACAGCACTCCGGAATAGGTCCACAGATTGGTAAAGCATATTCTCTCGACTCTTCTTTGAGCAGAAGAGCTATCGCGTTGTCGCCTTTCCTTATGTAAAGCGGGCGTTTGATCGAGTCCAGCACGTGAGACTATTATAAAAACTTAAAAGCTCAACTTCTGCGTCTCTTTACCGATTATTTAAATCATATTTGGAAAACTGATCCATCAGAGTTTCGGTTATGAGCGTCCTGTTAAGCAAGCGACCAAGCCGAGCTGGGGTTCACAAGCGAGTGCTATTGCCCCCTCTTATGTACACTCTTCAAAATGGAATAGCGCAACAATGCGGGCATCCTTACGGTCGCTTACGCTGACGACTCTGCGTTACTGTGTTGGCCGTTGGACGTTAGAAGCTGCCGCTGCCCTACAGTAGTTGGCCACCCGATGGATACCCCACAATGGGCCCGCGTGGCCAGATTTTGGCCAAAAGCCCTCCAGACGAGATACAAAATTTGGACACAAAGACAATTCAATATGATTTTACACATATTAATGTATCCTCTGCAAAAGAGAAAAATTAAATTTTAATTACTGTTTCTTAAGTTATTAGCCATCAAAGATGACATTTTGTATTTTTTTAACTTTCGCGATAATTTACAGAAAAAAAAACTTGCATTTACCATGATACATGCAGCTACGAAATCTTCATTCACTTTGTTATTCATAAATGTTACTTCAGAGAAAAAATAAAATTGAGCTTAAAAACTTTTTGGTTTTAAATATATTCGAGTAGTTATAAAGATTTTGTAGGTTTTTCATCATTTGGCTACTTTGCTTTAAGGGTACCTCTGGCTACCCCACTCGATATTTGATCGAAAAAAATTTTATAACTTTCTTCTCATGTTTTACAACAAAATGTAATTCCTTCCGATTTTCGGAAATTGAATTTTGTATCTAAAAGTTGAATATTAAAAATTGACCTCCAGGAAATTGTACTATGTTTTGAATTTCTTAGCTGCCTAAAAGTATGCTTTAATTTTTTTCATGTTAGAGAAGTTTGAGTTGTACTTAAATGTAAGAAAAATGTACAATTTGAAAATTTTATAGCATACTTACAAAGGCGCAAATCAAAAATTGTAAAATTGATCAATTTTGAAGAAAAAACGTAAAAATGTAAATATTGATTTTTGAAATTTTTTTTCGGAAAATAAAAGAGCATGCAAAAAAAAATTTAAACACTTAAAAAATATATGGATTAGTGATGCCGTTTTTAGTAATTTGCTTGGAAAGCTGAAACTATTTGGTGCTATAACTTCAAAACCGTTCAATATTTTGGGTATAGGCTATTTTTTCAATGTATGAGGAGCTCATATCTGCCTCTGTGTGAAATATGGTCCAATTCCAATAAACCGCTTTTTTTTTTAAATTAAGTTAAACATTTTTTTTTAATTTTTTCCAATTTTGCTTTAGATTATCTATATCTTAAAAAAATCTGAAGAGGCTCAAACTTAAATAATAAAAAATAGTTCAGTCCTTTACGAACACGTGTATAAAATTTCATCACTCTAAAAAAATTATTACGGAAATGCCAGGGTTTTGGCCAAAATATGAGAATCTGGGCCCATAGTGCATAGAAGAGGCGATAGACAAAAAATTAATTAAACTAATTTTTAAGCACTGCCTCGAACTTAAATTTTTTTCGCTACGAATTGCTTGCGCTTTGAATGCAACTCCTATTTTAGAAGATGCTCCAAAAAAAAAAAAAAAAATGTTTTCACATAAAAGGGTATGAAAAGTGTGGCTATACAAATACGAAAAAATTGAGATGAATGAAATCTATTGGTAAAACTGTAGAAGCTATTTCGGAATTCCTTTTATTCCCTGTACCTGTTAGTTGCAAGGGGTATATTTGTAAGCCAAAAATATGTGTAAAACAGTGAAGAAGAAGTTGGAGATCTCTTAAAGTTACATACATTATGATCAGGGAATGTCTGTCTGTCTGTATGTCTGTATGGACGCCTATATCGCTGAGATGATAAGATCCCCTTTAGAAAAGTTTCCATATCGTTACCAAATTAGTTAGATAGTTTTTTAGAATACCTCAGCAATGCGGAATATGATGGAGACTGGCTGTATTATTTATTTGTTTGTTGTATTGGTACAGAAAAATATTATATGAATAGATGATATGTATTATTTTTATTTCGGTCAACGGAAGACGTAGTCAGTTTTTGGTGTCCCAAATAAGGGCGAGCTACTCTTTAAAAAAATTTGTATAAAATAGAACGTCCCTTGAATAACACAGCCCTACAAAAAAAAATGGAGCTTCATAAGAAAAGGTAGTTTTGGGGGGCTATCTCATAAACCTGACGTGCTGGGCTTTTGGTGAAATCGGATTCGGATTCAGCAAGCAGAACAACAAATAAAACTTATCGTTGGACATCAGGATTCGAAATAGATTTTTAAGTGGTGTTTTGAGGTAATGTTACAACACAGTTACCCAAAAATCGATTTTGAGGCTTAAAGGTTAGAACATATTTTCATAATATTTTTAGAGTCGCTGAATCCGAATGGGAGCACGTCAAGGCTCTGACATAAGCTCAAAAAATCCCATTAAAGTGGTAAGTTCGCGGGAATCTCAGAAACTTGACATGCTGTGGCTTTTTGACCTTTGTTGTGTTTTTTATGGTTAGCTTCGAAATACATAAGAGAACATATTCCTCGTCCCCAGGTCAAAACACTCTTTTTTTTTGTGCGACTGTGTAATCAAGCACGTCAGATAAATATGGTGATTTGCTTTTGTGGACATTCCATAAGAAGAGTTTTCCTCGGCCATAATTTATTTGCAAACAAAAGCATAAAATTTGATTTCCTTGTATTTTGCATTTTTTTTTGTTTTTGTAAAGGTGCATAAATTTAATTTTTTAGACTTGTAATTGTTCATAGATAAAGCTTTGACGTAGTGCTTAAAAAAAAGTTTTTTCCAAATTAAAGCGTTATGGGTTGAATCGTACACATCCAAATCAAAGCTTAAAGGCACACAGCTGCTATAGGTACAATTTGTGATGGAAAATGATTCTGTTGTTGTCTCCGCATCTTTTAAGACTAGCATGTTTAGTCTTCTTTGGAAGACCATAAGCATCCTTTAATTAAGCTTCAAGATGTCTTTGCCTGACTGCGATAAAGTTTGGCATAAATTCCATTCTTAGCCAGAAGTTGTGCGTGTGTGCCCTGTTCAATAATGTGTCCACTGCTCATCACACAGATGAGATCAGCTCGCTGCACAGTGGACAGTCGATGAGCTATGACCAATGAAGTGCGTCCGGAACAGGCTTCATCTAAAGCACTTTGAACCACCTAAGACCAACGTATACAAAACATTATGTGTATATAGGTACACTTAAATAATAGTAGAAGCACATACCCGCTCACTTTGCAGATCTAGTGCAGAGGTGGCTTCGTCGAGTAACAAGATCTTTGGATTTCGCACCAGTGCACGTGCTATAGCTATGCGCTGCTTCTGACCCCCCGAAAGCTGCGTGCCCTTGGAGCCCAGCACAGTATCATATTGGGATGGCAGTGTCATTATAAAGTCATGTGCATTAGCCATTTTAGCTGCATCAATGATTTGTTGCATGGGCACGCTGCGTGAAGTATCCCCATAACCAATATTGTCGGCTATGCTTTTTTCAAATAGCGAGGGTTCTTGGGACACTATGCCCAGGCGGCGGCGCAGCGTTGGTAACTCCATGTCGTGGTGTATGCTTTCCTGATCAATAAGCTGTAGGAGAAAATGAGGGAAAGCAAAAATTTTTTGCAGCGAGCTTTCGTGTTTAAGAAGCACTTACAATTTTTCCATTATCGGGATCGTAATAACGTTGTAGAAGCTGAACACAAGTGGATTTGCCAGAGCCCGAGGAACCAACCAGAGCCACTGTTTTGCCTTGCAGTATGTCCAAGTTGAAACTGTGCAGCACCTTTTTCTCGGGTCTTGAAGGATAAGTAAAGCCTATATCACGATAGCTTACACCTTGCTCAACAACATTTGTTTTGGATTGTAAGCCATTGCCATTCTGTTGTGAGTGGGAACTTGGAGGAGATTGTATTATGGGTTTGCGATCGATGATCTCATACATGCGCGTGGCAGAGAGTAGAGCGGCGTTAAAGGCTGGTGTAAAAGCTAAAGATTGCGCCAATATGAAGAGACCGTACAGCATGGTGTTGGCAATTCTATGGGAAGAATAGTTTACAAAATAGGATTAAGACCTAAAATGGAGACGAGTAAGACCCCACAACCAGTACAACAAAACGATCAGGATAAAAAAAGAAATCAATACGCTATGTCCGTACAGCCTGTTTCTCGAAGACCAAAGAGTTAGTAGCAGGAAATTTTACCACAGGATGCGACTTATGATCTATTTCTTCACTTGCACCACCAATAGATTCTCGCGGTTTACTCTTTCAGCCAACAATATTGAAACTCGACTCAATCCATCATTTTTTTGGAACCCATGTTTTGGTACTAATTTAATTCAAATCGGTTGGGAATTTCGGGTGTTACAGCAAACACATTACATTGAAGATCCTTTTAAAATATATTGTTTCTAAAATTTTCGGAAAAGAAGTCAACAAAATCTCAATGTAAACCGCGAAATTCACTTAAAAGGGAATGGAGCAAGACATTGACAAGAATCGACAATAAAGTGCATCTTTTGATAAAATTTGGGCTCTAGCTTTTACAGTCGCTAAGATGCTTTTGTTCATACGGACAGACGGGCGGACATCGACTCGGCTGTTCATGGTGGTCAAGAATATTTATTCTTCATAAGGTCTGCTACGTTTTCTACTGCCTGTTACATACATTTGCACGAACTTATTAATGTGTGACTCGAAATATTTATCAAATAAAACTTAAGTACTCACTTCATTATCTCCTCGAATTTGATCTTGCCGTCTGCACACATATGACCACCATAAGTTAATGTGACCGCATAGCCAAAGAACATAATAGACACGCCCAGAGAGTTGACTAAGCCACGGAATCTCAAACGTCTTTTAATTTGTTTCCGATATCGGTCGACTTCATCATCGTAAGTACGCATTAGTTCCTCTTCCCGGCGTAAGGCTGCAACTGTACGAATTTGTGTAATAGTCTCCGTAGCTATGCGGCTCGTTTCCTCCAGCACGTTTTTCTCTTTTAAAGCAGACTTTTCACTAAAACGTGCCTCGAAAACTATTGAGGCCACCATAAAGGGTGAAGTGCTCAGGCAGACCAAAGCCAATTCCCAGGAGTATGTGAATGCTATGGAAACGCTGCAAATAAAATTCGTAATTGCCTGCAACATGTTACTCAAAGGAAAGCCAATTGCGCCCTGAACACTAGCCGCATCACCGGACAAACGAGCGGAGAGCGCGCCAACGCTGTTCTCCTTCTCATCAAACCAGCCAACCTCCTGATGCATTATAGAACTGAATGTCTTAGAGCTGTGGTTATAGTTAAGTTAATATGGTATAAACTTGTTTTAAATAAAGCATACTAACCGCATGCGTGTGGTTAACCAAACTCCAGCCAAGTTGAAGAAGAATGTTTGAATGAAGCACATAACACCCGTACATATGCCGATCACCACGCTGATTATGGACATGGAGGCGGTGCGATCTAACACCAGCTCGTCTGTGGGCTCAGCCAGTGAGCCGTAAAGTTCGGCGAGCACAATAGAAAAAGCAGGCAGCGCACAGCCATAAAGTCCAGCGCAGATAGAGCCAATGATCAAGAAGCTCCACTCCGGCTTAGCCAAGCTTAAAACACGTAAAAAGGTGTGTATATAACTAGCGCGCGGCTCTGCCTGAAGTCTCTGCTCCGCTTTTATTTGTTTTGCGGTGCGACTCAGACGCTTCATCAAAAACTGCTCATTCTTTTCCATAGAAATTTGCGAGTGACGCTTGCTCAGAGCATTGACTGACAGCTCTTCCAGATTGTAGGAATCCTTGCGTTCCTTAGATAAGTTGGTATCCTCATACTCATTTAGCAGTTCTTCGGCCACATCGTTGTACTCATGTGCAGTGACCATTTTGTGGTAAAAGCCCTTCTGTATCATAAGTTCCTCATGTGTGCCTTGCTCCGCAGCTTTGCCATTTTCCATATACACTATACAATGGGCATGTCTTATGGCTGAGAGACGATGTGACACAACTAGCGTAGTACGTCCTTTGCACGCTTTGTCTAAGGCCTCTTGGACGAGCTTCTCAGAGTGATAGTCTAGTGCGGATGTGGCCTCGTCTAGCAACAGAATTTTAGGTCTTTGTATAAGGGCGCGCGCTATGGCAATGCGCTGACGTTGTCCACCTGAAAGTTGAACACCCTTTTCACTTATGTGAGTATCGTAACCCTAAAAAGATGAAAAATTAGAAAAAAGCTTACAAAATTTATTGGGCTACAACCTTGGGCAGCTCAATAATAAAATCATGTGCATTGGCAGCTTTGGCAGAGTCCTCAACTTCCTTTTGCGTGGCCTCTGGCTTGCCATGGCGTATATTTTCACCTATTCATAAAGTATTACATTTTATATAAGAACGAAAAACTCAGCGTTTACTTACCAATTGTGCCCTGAAAGAGTACTGGTTCCTGACCCACAACAGCAATATTGGAACGCAGCCAGTTTAAGTTGTAGCTTTGTATATTCTCATTATCAATCAAAACTTGACCAAACACTGGATCATAGAAACGCTGCAGCAATTGTATGCACGTAGACTTGCCACAGCCAGAGGAACCCACCAGAGCCACAGTTTGACCCTCCATGATACTCAGGTTGAGTCCACGTAGCACAATGACATCCTCACGCGTAGGATAACAAAAGAATATATCTCGAAACTCAATGCTGCCTTTTAAGCCATTATTTAAAATTTTGCCCGCTTTTGAAAGTGGATCAATTTTAGATGCACGATCAATGACGTCATATATGGCCGCTGCTGAACCTCTGGCCATGGCAAAGGACTCTAAAAATGGTGAAGTACGCGAAATATGGTTCGCACTGACAATTATGCCGGCAATCACAATCATAACCACGGCGGGCGTATATTCACGTTCCTCTACAGAGCTGGCACGATCGTATAGAATTAAATTGGCGCCATACCAAAAGGCGCCAGCGCCGGCAATGAACATCATGGCCTTCATGACGGTATCGCTTAGACCCGAGAAGACACCCTTCCATTTGCCTGCTTTTAAAGCGGGTTTCAACAAATTATCATATCTGGTAGACTCGGAAACTTCGCCTCCGAAGGCCACAACTGTGCGTATGGCGCCAATGACCTCCTCGACTACCGAGCTAGCGCGCACATAAGAATTTTGCTCCCGCGCCGTCAGCTTTCCCTGGTACTAAAAGTTGCTCTTAGTTGGAACCACAGATGCTTTTTATTTAGTGTATTACTTACATGCGCCACCACAGAGTTAACTATCATGGTTATGGGTATATAAACGCACACAGCCAGGGCCAACTTCCAGCCGAATATGAACGATATCAGTACACTTATAATGACATCACATACGATCTCTACAAAGTGTCCCAAGTTTTCAGCTATGCCACTTCGTATCTTTTCCATATTGCTTAAAATTGTATAATAATAATAGTAATTATATAAATTACTAGTTTATAAAAAAAAGTACCTTGGCTAAATCAAACCGTTTCCTGTAAATATGGCGTCGCTGATTTTTTTTTTTGTTTTTCGATTTATCGCTTATTTAAAACAATCGCGAATTTCCGAAACTCACTTTTTTTGCAAACAGTAAAACCAATCGGACAAAAAAAAAAATTAAAAATAATGTATTTATATTTTATTTTTTATTAAGTTTACCGGAAACGGAATGTTTCAGCCAAGAAGATTACATAGCCATCTAACACTTTGCAACAAAATAAATTCTTTTTCTGCTTTTTTTTAAAATTTAAAGTTTTTAAAAATAAATACTAATATAGGAAAAGAAGAAACTCCAAGTAGTTGGATTCAAAAGCTTTTTTTAATGACTTTATCTTTTCAAATGGGCAAAATATTTGTATCAATTTATTACTTTCAGTAGATTAAATTTAGGCGTACTACCAAAAATGTATCTTTTAATTTCAATTCAATTTATCTTTATTGGAATAACATTTAAATGTATCTTTTAAAATATTTATTTTATATATTATCTTAAAATAAAAACATTAACAGGTTGCTTCCATACAGAGTATTATTTTAACTGAAAAATTAAAGTTAAACTAGGGGGCTCCGCTCACCAACCTTCGGCGTACGGTTGTAATTTTCTTAATTTCTACAGTGTTCACCCGATTTCGAGGCCCATGAATTTTAATGCACATGTTGAAAGAGAGTGTACATACCGATTTCGACAAATATTCGTTGTTTTTAGTGTGGTTTCTTGATACATATACTAATAATAAGAAAGTTCCCATTCGATTTAAAAACAAATGTGCACCCACAAAACGAAAACCAGTGGCAAGCTTCAATACAGTTGGTTAAAAAAAGCGGGATTCTATGAATCTATCAATGCTATGAATGCAAGCGAAGACGAACCTTGTAGTACAATTTCTTGCTCCTAGCTCTTTTGATCTATAATATAGATAGTACAGGGTATAAAAAAAATGTTGTGAAAGTTAAAGTATGCCGCACCGGCTTTGAGGATACCCTGAACGACGAACAAATATAACCCATTGGTTTTCGATCAAATTCGGCATAGTGCTTAGCTGCAACAAAAAACTTTCGAATGCCAAAACGATATCTTTATAAAACAAGAGAATTATGCATTGAAAACGTTTTTTTGACCGATCGATCCTATATGGGCTTTGTGATATACTCAATCGATTTGGAATTGTGCTTGGGAACTCTAAAAAACTTTCGAAATCCAAAATTGGTTACCATATCTGCAAAAATAAATTAATTATTACATATAATACCGCTGTGGAAGCTATATAACGAATATAACGCCATTATTAAAAAAAAGAAATAAACTTATTTCACATGAAATTTGGTATCTCATGCTCTTATCATCTCTAAGATCTGACATTCTTACGGACGAAATGATGAACATGTCTATTTCGACTTATTTAGTTACCTTGATCTTACTCAAGGGATTTTCCAATGTTATTTTTCGCGACAAAAATTTTTTATATTTTCAGCAATCTATAGGTATATATAAAACAAAGTTATTGAATATAACACGATTTGTAACCGAAGAAAGTCTGGACTGAGCTAGCTATTAAAACATCGCAGAATGCAGCCCGAAAAATCTGAAATTCATAAAAAACCAAACTGGACTAATTTTTTTTCTTATTTTTCGCTAGAGTAATTGGTTAAGTGTATGATCCAGAAACATGTAGATCTCTTAAACCTTGCAATCCAAAATCGAATCATTGCTTCAGTACACTTCTTCATTCCGGGCTTACCACCTCACAGTTTACAAATGAAGAAACCATGGAACGTGATTGGAGGTTAAAAAAATGCATGGGCAATTTGATTCTCGGAAATTCCATTCTTTGTAAGTCAAAATATGTACCAATATGCAACCTTGTTTTCCGAAGCAAATTTGGGGCAGCGTAGAATATTATGTGAAAATTTTGAAATGAAATCTGAAAATCCTATCAAATGTTATCTAGTCGGCCGTGCTCCGGAAAATGAAAAACCAAAACAAATTAATTTGGTTCGCTTTCATTTTTGCGTACTGCCAAATCCGTATTTTTTGCAGTCGCTATCTACACTTTGATTGCAATTTTTTTGCAAGACATGAACCATGATTATGTATTTAAACGTACAGCAAAAATTCGTTTTCAGTTGTGGATGCTATTTCATGGGTTGAATCAGAAAAAAAAATAATTATCAATATATATCTAACTTGAAACAATATTAAAAAAATAATTTTTCCAATTCGTTTTAATTCCTCTTACAACTAACTAGTCGGTTTTAAAACACATAAAAAATTCGTTTTTGGTGAAATTGGAATTAATTAACTAACGCCAAATCAGAATTATAGTTGCAAAGCATAATTAGGTGTTGTTTCCGCGTACTCGGCACTTACTCTGTTATGCGCACGGCGAAGTTTTGATCCTTGGCCATATCATGCCAGCCAATTTCCTGTCTTAGTGTAGCCTTGAAAAACTCGCGACGCATGCGTACAGTCAGGTTTAAGGCCAAATGATTAAATATGTCCACATAGGCGATGCCCGAGAACAACATAAGCAGCGAGTCGAGTGTCATGAGTATTCCAAATGAAACAGAGTCTTTACGCAGTTCTTGCATGTTCTCCGCGGAACTGGCGTTGGTGCTGGACAGTGTTGGACACCAAGTCACACAACAAGTACAATAGGAATACTTAAGGCCATATGAATATACTTACAGAATCTTGCCACCTCCGAATATAGGCAGTGCCGTTGTGTCCGAGCTGGTTCCCACGCCAAGCGTTCTATCAATAAACATGGCCACCAGCTCACTATATACCACAATGCCAATGGGATAGACCAAGGAGCGCAGTATGGTTGCCAAACAGGCGCATACCAAGAGCACATAATCCCAACGATTGGCATAACGAAACAGCTGACAGAAACTAACTGTGTTCTCAGACGGTTTCTGCTCTTTAGGTTTCTTTGCCGCCACTGGAACACTAGCGTCGTCGGTCCCGTGTACTGACATTATCACGTTTGCACTTGACGCTCGTTAAAAGACCAAACTAATGTCTATACAAACATTGACCCCAAAGGTCAATTAATAGTTAAACTTGAACATGTTGCAGTTTAGAAAAAAATCACTATCACCCTCGGAAACACGGCCAAGCTTTTGAATATATATAGGTACTATAGTATTTCACTTTGCTTATTCAAACTCTACACAGCTTTTACGATTTGGGGGTATGGTTTAATGGTTATGCCTTCTCGCCTAATTAGTTAACTTTTCCAATTTTATGTAGCAAGATTTCAATGAGCTTGTCGAGACGCGTCCGAGTATATCCAGCAAGTGTTGCGTTCGAAATATGGGACTCGACTGATGAGTCTGCAGCATATGTCGCCGTCTTTTATCAATTCCATTTCTAATAACATTTAAATGCTCAGAGAGCGTGCAACTATTAACTTTTATTTCTGAATAGGTACAACATTTTTTCACTCTTTCCTTTCCTTTTTTTTTTTTTTTTTTTTTTGTTTTTTGATTTTTGTTTTAAATTCTCCGGCGACAATTTATTAATTTCAATTGAATTGATTTTCCTCAAGGTTTGGTATGACTTGGAAAAGCTTTGCGTTGTATTTTTTCTTGCTTGAAGGCATGATTATTTATGTAAGGCTTTAATTAAAGGTGCGTCTGTTGATATTAGCATCTGCAAAAGGTCAGACAAGTTACTAAAGCCCAATTTTAATTTACAAATTCCGAAATATACAGGAACTCGGTTATGGAACTGCATTGTCAGCAACTTGCTATATCCCAAATTCTTCGTCCAATTGAATCTTACTTTATTTGTTGGTAGTATTTTTAGCCGCCTTTTTCACCATTTGAAGCGAGTCAGAAAGATCCACGCAACTAAGTTTCCTGCTACATTGCACGGATGTGAGAGCATGTTTTGCAGCTTGCCCATCGAGTGTGCATTAGTTTGCCTGGATTTCTGTTAGTTAAGCATATTGAGACTGTACCTATAGATTCTTTTGATCGATTGTATTGCGATCGAGCCTTAAGAACAAATAACGAAGAAATAGTTCATCCTTTTAGGTGGTTATCTACTAATGGAATGACTGCATTTGTACGTGCTGTATTCACAGCTTTTTTTTCAAAAAAGTCGGTATTATTCTTTTCCATTCCAGAAATAGACTTGTTCGGTTTGGATTTCCGGAGCACTGCTGATAATGAGCGAGTTCTTTTAGAAAAAACACCATCTCACAGACTCATTCTCAGATTCTACCAATACAGCGCTAGTTGATAACTCAACAAATTTTCTCGATTAAAGCGATTTCTAGGCTGAGCTAGCCATTGCAACAGCTGTAATTAAATAAGCAACAAGTTTACTAAAAACTAAAAAAGCGCCTGGTCCCTACCAATTCCCAATGTTTGCCTTAAGCCCCTCCCAAAATCTGCACTAGAATTTCTATCTATAATTTTTAATAAAAGCTTGCTAATAGGCTACTCTCCCTTAAAATGGAAACTAGCAAAAATAATTGCTATTTCCAAGCTTAATATGCCGCTGGTATCACCTATCTATCTTATCGACCAATTAGTTTGCTCTGTGCAATCTCTTAAGTCTTCGTCTTTACTTGAATTACTTTTTAACCCAATACGGGCTTAGAAGTAACCTTACAAAACTCAAGTATTACTTTACACCCACTTACAAAACTCAAGTATTACTTTAAAAATTAGCAATTCAAACTCAATTCTTTTAAATTCTTTAAAATGAGTTTGCGAAAAACTTATCGATTTTTCAGTAGAAGCAGTTTTTTTGAAAAACACCAAAAACGATTTTCACGTTTTTAACTTTAAGTAGTGATTGTGCTTGGACCAATTGACCTATGAACTTGATTTAAGTCTTACAGATAATTTTACTGCCAAGAATTTTTTTTATTAAAAAAAAAAAGACATCGTGCAAAAACTGCACTAACTTGCCGGTTTTAGACTTAGAACAGGGTCCCAAATAGTCCCTGCAAGTTTCCAGCAAACGTAATTTTTGAGACTTCGTTTACTGTACTCTAATTATATTTGAAAAATGCAATCTTAAGTTTGCAAAAGATATAACTTTGTAACGGCATATGTTTGAGTCTGAAGATATTTAAAATTAATATCATTACGACATTGACAATGGAAGTCGTACGTCGTAATTAGATAGCTATAACACAGATGTCACAAAGACATTAAAGCTTATCTGTAAAGACATCTATAAATGCCTAGATAAGATGCATATCTAGTATATATTTGAACAAAAGTGATCTTTATTAGCTACATGTAGCTCAATGTATCAAGTCTTGCAAAAATGCTTTAGTGTTTATAAATATGGAACATGATTGGACAAATCTGGTTTTGGGTTTCATAAAAATTTACCATCTTACAATTATTGCTCCGATAGTGTCAACACAAATTTCGCAAAACTATTGTATTATTACATGTGCTTAAAGCTCTCTCAATAGGTTTTGTCTTGACTCAATACCATTTTTTTTTCTACATTAAAATAGGGACCCTATTCTCATAGTTTGCCAGTTCTCGATTAATTAAGAAAGAAGTAACAAGTTTTTTGCAGAAAAAATATACAAAGACCACACCAAGTTATACAATTGTCCTCAAGAGGGAGTAAGAAAAAATTAGGTTACACGAGTAATTTCAAAAATGTCCGCAAGATGGAGCCGGAGGAAGTAGCAGTCTTAATAAAATTAAATAAACATTAAATATCTATATACATATATATTAGGATGGGTAAATTTTTTTTTGATATAAAGGCTCTTCGCGATTTTGATTCTATAGGTCATTCTAAGAAACTTTGCCCAAGTAACTAAAGGTCTAAAACGAATTTCGAGTCGCCCAATTTTTTAAAAGTTTAAAAAACTAATTAGACATTACATTCATAAGGCCAAAAAACGTTATTTTTTCTCTAGCCAAATGTGTATATGGGGCTTTTTCTGGTCGAGGAATCCATTTTTGACATACATTGTTAATATTGAGCGTTTTTTTGATTTTTGAAAATTTTGAATAAATAAAAATATGCATTATTATATTATATTATATTTCGAGAGTAAATAAAAAAAATCAATTTTTGTCTTAAATTAATTTATGTATGTCGTCAAAGAGTACGCCCCAAAACAAGACTGAATATTATTCCTTAAAAAATTCGGGAGTACACCGCTAAACTCTGTTGGTGGAAAGGAGACACATTTTGTGCTGAAATACCCCGTTCCTTCTCTTTGGGTCTCCAGAAAACACCATTTGTATGTTAGATGCTTGACCCCCTACATAAAAATTTCTGCTAAAAATATGGTGCCGCTTTATTGAAAATGGTGTACAAATCTTAGCTTTGGTATCAATATAAAAAAAATGAATGCAGTTCTTAAGGAACATGGCGCTTAGTGATCCTTCTGGGTCTTGTGCAATTTTGCATAGATACCTCCCTTGGTAATTAACTGCAAATGTGTGCCCTGCTCCACGATACGACCAGCTTGAATGACACAAATAACATCTGCATTTTGAACTGTGGACAAGCGGTGTGCAATGACAATGCAAGTACGTCCGGAACAGGCGGCATCCAGTGCCTGTTGTACTAGCTGTTCGCTCTGTAAATCTAAAGCTGAGGTGGCTTCATCGAGTAGTAATATCTTGGGATTCCGCACCAAGGCGCGTGCAATGGCAATGCGCTGCTTCTGTCCACCCGATAGCTGGGTACCCCTTGCACCCATACGTGTATCGTAGCCATTCGGCAGCGAGATAATAAATGAATGAGCATTGGCGTTTTTGGCAGCTGCAATAATCTCTGCAACAGAAACCGTCCGACGATTGTCACCATAGGCAATATTCTCGGCAATGGTGCGTTCAAATAGGGCGGGTTCCTGCGAAACAATGCCCAGTCTGCTGCGAACACCTTCTAGAGTCAAGTCGTGAGTGATATCATCGTGATCAATGTGCTGAAAACGAAGAAAATACTTAGGCGTAGATTCTTTGATAGCACTTCATTTAGACCTACAATTGAGCCCATATCGGGATCATAGTAGCGTTGTAGCAGCTGTACACATGTGGATTTGCCACAGCCGGAGTGTCCGACAAGTGCAACAGTTTGTCCTTGTAGAACCTCCAGATTTAAACCATTCAGAATTTTGGCATCTGGTCGCGTGGGATAGCGGAACTCAATGTCTCGATAACGCACACCTTCGAAAAGGTTTAATTGCTTGGCAAGAGTGTTCTTAATTGTGCCCATTGGTGATACTATGCGTGGTTTGCGATCCAGAATACGAAACAGACGATGTGCAGCTACCAAGGCAGCTGTAAAAGCAGGTGTAAAGGCCAGTGATTGGGCTAACATCATGGAACCATACAGCAGTGTCTCTGATACTCTATATAACGAAAAAAATGTAGCTTTACAAAGTCATTCACGCCATTAATATCGTTAAAATATGGATAGACTTGAAATCAAACTGTTTGTAAAACCCTTAGACCTAAGTGCATACTTGATTATGTCCTGGAATGGTAGTTGCCCTTCAGAAACTAAAACGCCGCCGTAGCAGAGAGCTACGGCATAGGCAAAAAAAGCCGATGCTTGCATGGTAGAGTTGAGTATACCGCGCCAACGTAGTTTCTGACGTATGAAGCTCTCCACCTTGTGTACCTCCTCCGTGTACTGCTTGATGACTTCAGCCTCTCTTCGAAGTCCAGCTATAGTGCGCACATTGGCAATGGATTCAGTGGCAATGCGGGATGCCTCTTCCAGTACTTGTTTCTCACTAATTAAGGCATTAGACATCATTCTGTGAAAAATAAATTTTGGGATTGTTAGAAATAAAACAAAGTGCAGAAGACTACTTGTTGTCCCTCTTCTGGCTAGAGAGTCACAAAGCCTATTAAAATCCCTGATTCATCATGATTACGAGTTTCCTAATTTTGCAGAGTTCGGTAAATTATTTGGAATCGATTAGTTGCTTGGCCTACCATAGGGCAACCACTTTGATGCAGTCTATGTCTCGACTGTGCCCGATTGTGTTCACACAAGAACTACCTAAGGTTTGCAGCCTCACGTTTATGTCTTCATCCCGAGTTCAAGAACGAGACACTCATTTGGAAAAAAATCAACAAGCTGTACGATGCGGGAGTTGATACAAGTCTACAAAGCATCGAATTTCTTTTATTTAAACTTAAACTGATTGCGAATTATAAGCACTTCGTAAAACCAATATGTCTGCTTGGTTGTTTGAGTCGCCTGTTGAATGCGCTTTTGGCTAAATTAAAAAATTTAGTTTTTTTTTTTTGAAACAACTTACTTTGCCTCAAGTATGACGGAACCCACAATAATAGGACAGTTGGCTAGACAAAGCAGCGCTAGCTTCCAGTTGTAATAAAAGGATACGGATACGCCAGCAACAAAGTTCGATAGAGCCTGTATCATGCCACTCAACGGATAGCCAATAGCACCCTGCACTCCTGCAGCCTCACCAGACAGACGAGCCGATAGAGCGCCAACTGAGTTTTGCTCCTCGTCGAACCAGGCTATCTCTTGGCTTATCATGGATTTAAATGTCATGGCGCGCATGCGAGTCGTCAACCAAACTCCAGCGTAATTAAACAGATACGTTTGCAAAAAACATATGAGACCTGTGATGAAAGCCACGCCTAAACAGGCCCAGGAGAGTGCTGCTGTGCGACTGAGTGCCACCTGTTCATCACGCTCTGCCAGCGCTGCATAAAATTCACCAAAAATAATGGAAAAAGCAGGATAGGTGCAGCCAAAGGCCATGGCACTTAGAGCTCCAAGCGCTAAGTAGCACCATTCCGGACGTGCAAGTCGTAAAATCCGTCCAAAGGTTGAAAAAACATTGGGTTTCTCCTCTTCGGGCTCTGGCTGCTTGTTGGTATTAGTCTCTTTCGAGGGTTTGGTTATTGGTTCATCGAATTGTACGCTGTTTTTTTGGTTTTTCTCAAAATTAAGTGGACTTGTCTCGAACGATTTTTCGTACAGCGCCAGGTTTTTGCCTAAACAGAGCAAGAGTACGAGTTTTTTGAAAGAAATACAATTTTGGCTAAAGGTGCTTACCTTTTGTTTCTTCTATATTTTGTTCGTTCTCAACCTCATCTGGCATATTGATATCACCGGCACGCACCATATTATAATATGCGCATCCTAGTTCCATTAGATCATCGTGTGAACCTTCCTCCAAAACTTTTCCATCATGTATAAATACAATCTTATCGGCACCGCGTATGGCAGATAGTCTATGTGAAACTACAATTGTAGTGCGACCCTTGCTAGCGAGATCCAAAGCTTGTTGCACCTGCTTCTCGGATTGGTAATCCAAAGCAGATGTAGCTTCATCCAACAGCAATATTTTGGGATTTTGTATTAAAGCTCTGGCAATGGCAATGCGTTGCTTTTGTCCGCCAGAAAGTTGGGAGCCCCGCTCACCAATCATGGTACGATAGCTCTGCGCATAATACGGAGTAAACAAAAATGACGGAAATCAGCTATCTATTAATTTACTTACCTCTGGTAAGTGGCAGATAAACTCATGGGCTCCAGCCTGTGAGGCAGCAGTCTCAATTTCCTTTTGTGTAGCATTTGGCTTGCCATAGCTGATATTTTGGGCTGTCGGTTAGAGTATATATAGTATTAAAACGCTTGGATTGTTAAAGATTTTAATTACCAATTGTTCCCAGAAACAGAACTGGCTCTTGACCGACTACCGCAATATTGGAGCGCAGCCATTGTATATTGTATTTACGAATATCTAGCTCGTCCAGCATTACAGAGCCAAAAACTGGATCGTAAAACCGTTGTAGCAGCTGCACGCACGTGGACTTACCACAACCCGAGGAGCCCACCAGCGCCACAGTTTGTCCCGCTCTGATCTTAATGTTAAGACCTCGATGTACTATGACCTCTGGCCGCGAGGGATAACGAAAGAAAACATCCTGAAATTCCACATCACCACGCAGTCCATAGTTCAATATTTTGCCATCAGTAGATAAGGGATCAATGCTCGAGGGCAGATCAATAACTTTAAAGATATTTGCAGCACAGCCACGGGCAGTGGCAAATGACTCCAGAAATGGCGCTGTGCGCGCTATGTTGTCTGCGCCCACAATAATGCCAAAAAAGGCCTGAAATTGCATGTGATATGACTTTTTTTGAAAGGATCTGCAAACTTATTTTATCTTACAATCATTAGAATAGCGGGCGTGTACTCCTTATCTTCCACATAGCGATCATCGAGTATAAGATTAACGCCATACCAAAATGCGCCAGCGCAGGAGAAGAACAGCATGGATTTGAGTACTGCATCGCTGAGACCCGAAAAGGCGCCTTTCCACTGACTTGCCTTACGTGCCGGCACCAAAAAGTTGTCGAAACGTTCAACTTCTTGTTTCTCACCACCAAATGAGACCACAGTTCTTATAGAGCTCAATACCTCTTCAGCTAGATTGCCTGCTCCAGCGTAGGATTCTTGCTCACGTGCTGTAAGCCTGCCCTGAAACTGTGGGGAATAGCTTATAGACAAGGAATCAAATCAAAACAAAGCTTTATGTGTCACTATCGAACCGAAACTGGTCTTTAACTTAAACATGTTTTTTTTGTAATAATTGATTGCGGGTTCATGTTCAAGGACGAATTAAAAAATTTAATTTTGTTAAAAATTCAGCGTATGCAGTTCCGTTGTCATTAAGGATTACCTTAAAATAGTATATATCTGTTAAAGGTAATGTTTTTGCAACTCCTACCTTGGCTACATAGTAGTTAAGCACAATTACAAGTGGTATGTAGGCGCTCACAGCTAGTGTGAGCTTCCAGCCATAGCCAAAGGAAATGCCAACGGTAATGATAAAGCCCACAATCAAGTAAAGAAAGTGACCCACTTTTTCTGATATGCCATCTCGTATCTTTTCAATATCACTGGCAGGAGAGTATTCAAAGTCATAAATAAAGGATATACATACGTACCAAAAGTAGACACTTTTCACTTACTCGGTCATGCTCTGCGCAAAGTTCTGCTTTGTAGCTAAATCGTGCCAACCTATATCCTGGCGCATAACCGATTCGAATAGACGTATACGCATGCGCGTAACCTGACGCAAGGCCACAAAGTTGAAAACATCTACGGAGAATATGCCGGATATGAACATGATCACTGAGGCAATAGTAAGCAGTATGCCATAGGAGATGGAATCATCATACAAAGCCTCATTGTTCTCCTCCAGCGACGCATTCGTGCTGCAATTAGCATAGTGTTAAGTTTTGGGAGTAAGTGCAGTTCAAACAACGCACAGTATTTTACCGCCGCCAAATAAAGGCAAGGCGTGCACCGTTGAACTTGTGCCCACTTGTATGGAACGATCCACAAGCATGGCCGTAAATTCACTATAGATAATAACCACAGCTGGTAGAGTCACAGCCTTTATGCAACACATGATGAAACCAATAAATAGCCAAAAGATCTCCAAATAGGTGGAAAAACGAAAAAGCTGCCAAAAGCTAGTTGGTAACGTGGGCTCCAGGCCAGACGCTATGGGCACCTCCTCCTCCGTTAATTTGCCATCCGTGGTGGTTGTGGACGCTTCATCGCGTTCCATTATTTTTAGACTATAAGGCAAATAGTAAATCAATTTAATAATTTTTCTCAATATGCACTCGATTGATGAGGTATGCTGACTCAAGAATTTTCACGCATAGCTTGGACCACAATCTCGTATCTACTCGCAGACGCCAAAAAGGTTAATTCAATTAAGCGTCACTGAGACTTGTTTATATTATATGCAAGTTTGTTGCTTTTTTTTTTGTGCTACTATATAGTACATAATTTGTGACCCTTGGGGTTAACGAATGAGGTGTCACATATGCTTTAGTTGTGGCCGCATTTTTAGTTAGACACTTATTTCAAAAATAACCACTTTTACTATATATCCTACTTGGTTTATGTGAAGCACTTGCACAGCACTGTATCCTTGTGTATCCAGGAATTATTTAGCAGAGCACTGTATCAGTAGTAATCGTTATTGCCCGATCGCTCAAATGCGACTGACTGTTCTTGGGCTACGAAACCCCATTTAAATTTGTTTATAGTTTCAATTGTGAAGAGCATTGGTCCAATCTTAATTAATGGAATATGCTCTGGGTCTAAGAGAACGGTGCGTTCGGCGTTCGGCAAAAAAAACTCTTAATTGAAGTGAAAAAATTTAAGAATATTTCGTACGTTATTTTGCATTTTTACTCTTATATCTCAATCTCTACTCTTTCGACAAACTTCTTAAAGACTTTTCAATTTGGCGTCTATGGGAAGCACGTATTAGATTTATTAGATTGAATCTTAGATTGATGACCATGACTTTTGTTGTCAAGATCTTAAGAGATTTGACATTTTTTCATACTCTTGCAGTTGTACTTTTCAGCGTTCGATATTTTGCCAGCTATATAAGCAGGGTGACCAGAACGCTAGGAAAATAAAAGTAATTAGGCAAAAAGCGTTGGAGATATCAAATAGATTCTGTTACTTTAAAGCTCTATTCATGACGGGTCCAGGTTTTCAGCACACAATTAGCGAACTCACGGCGTTGTCTATGGTAGGTCAGTCACAATTCTTGCAACAGCACAATTTAATACGGATATACGCCCAAATCGCATCGTTCGCCAAATCAGCTAATCAACGCCGAATCTTAATGTCTGGGTATCTGCGATTCTGGCCACTACAACGACTAGGTTTTTTATTTACTATACACTAATCTCTGTCTGGCCATTCAAACTCCCGCCTCTTAATTATTATATTGCAAATATTTATGATATTTATGGTACCATTTAAACGATGTATTTTCTTCTATATCTTATTATAGAAAATATGACGCTTTAAAATAATTTGGTTGAGGGCCGCCCTCCTGTTGAAAAAAAAAGATGGCTGTTATCTAAGGAGTCAAAATATCAAGTTTGGTTATTCTTGCTCTTATAGGCTCTAAGATCCAGGATGCGGACAGACCGATGGTCAGACATGTCTAGATCAATTTATTTTGTCCTCCTGACCATATTAGAGGTGAGGGTGTACCTTTGGCACAAAGACTACACATTAAAGGATATACACCCCATATTTGTACTCTGTACCGTATGGTACAAAAGGTATATAAAGTTTATGCAAGCCGAAAATGTATGTAACATACAGAAGGAGACCCCCCAAAGTTACCTAAAGTATGATCAGGGTGACTAGAGAAGTCGATATACCCATGTCCGTCTGTCCTGTCTGGTAATAGCTAGAGCAAGCAAACTTTCAGACTAGATCCCTTTTTATTCCAAAGGAGACAAGTTTATTTTATTTTATTGATATCGGGGATATATTATATAGCTCCCATAGTGTTTTTTCAGAGGACCTCGAAAAAAAACCAAAAAGTTTTAGATGGATAATTCGTTTGTCTATGAAGATATCGTAACCAAATTTTGCATTCGCGAGTTTTTTAGAGTACCCAAGCACTGTAACAAATTTGATCAAAATCGGTTGACTATATCATATAGCTCCCATAGGAACGATCGGTCAAAAAAACATTTTTGGTTAAAAATTCTTGGTTTTTTGGTTGTTTATGAAGGTATCGTAACCTAATTTTGCAATCAGATGTCTTTTGGAGTTCTTAAGTAATTAACTTAAATGCAATGTGGTGGTAAAGGGTATCCTAAAGTCGTCTGCGCCCGACTTTAACGTACGCCACCTTTTTAAAGTAAAACTTAATAGAATAGTGAAGGGTGGCTAAAATTCGATTCAGTTTATTTTTGGGAACGCGCTTTCAAGATTTTTAATGGAGAAAATAAAATTTTTGTGTTATGCTTTACGAGATTTCCATAACAACTCCTAGGTATGCCCTTGGTACAATCCGTCTTGTAGGATTTGGCTATCAACCTTAAAATTTATTTTTATGTCTAGAACTCATGTCTGAAAACATAGATGTAGCTTCTTATTCAGCCAAGGTTTTTACCCCTAAAACGCTTGCGTACAAACAATATTCTTTGGTTTGAGAACGGTTTAATGTTTTTGATTTTATCATTCAGTAAAGAGGCTGCTGAAAAACGGGCAGGCGACAAACATGATTATAGGGATTCGAAAATTAAGTGACTACTTAAGGAAGAGAAATGGTACTCATTCTCAGTTATAATTTTATGTGAGGTCATAGATATACGTAGAGTGAAATCATTGAACAAAACAAAATGTACAATACAATTTAGGGAGATATTGATGACAGAGAGAGTTGGAGACTTCCATACAACATATAACAACTGCTACACATAGTATAAGATCTATGGGTAGCAGGTGAATGGTCTCCCACCATAGATCTTATAAAAAAAAAGACATAAGCACAAATTGTTTCAAATTTGCAGTAATCTGTACAGTTCTTAAACTTAACCTTAAAATCATTAAAAAAGGTATAGAAATTATAGCAGAATTTTTTATACTTCAAAATCATACAAGAGCGATACAAGTGAGGTTACATTTGTTTATTTATAACATAAAGTCTCCTATTATTTTATTTTATTTTATTTTATAAGCGATCTTAGATATTATTCCAACATATGCTTTGAAATGTATTCATACAATAAAATTTACTTAAATTTAAAGAAATAAAAATCTTATTTTATACAAATCCAATATCACATATTGTGTTAATTTATATGTACAAAATTGATATATTCCTTATATAGTAAAAATAAAAACTTAAATTTAGTTAAACTAATATGGCAAGCGCCAAAATAAGACCAATTTTTGTATAAGAGCTTCCACTATCAATTAAATATGGGATAAGTAGTCTGTACAGAATATATAAAAACACAAGAAACTTAAAAAATATATGGTTTCTATTCAAGTATTTTAAAAAATTACATACACACAAAATAAGTATATAAATAACCTCTTAACGGTTTAATTCTGTAAGGTTTTAAAGACAAAGCTCAAAAAGTTTCATTGCATATTGCAAAGCAACTAGGTTGCATTCCTGGATTAAATTATTCTTCTAACAAACAACTATTTAAATTTCAAATGATCTAAAAGACTAGTTAAATATTTTATTTTATTAGATGGTAAGTCTAAGAAAGTCTGGCTTTTGTAAGCCATCATGCTAAATCGTTGTTGATAAACAATTAGTTTAATATATATCTACTTTAAGAATTTAAAAAAACGAATGCTCTTCGTACAAGTTTATGAATATATCATTTCAATGTTGAATAATATCGCATAGTTGGTTCCGGGTGGCATAAAGCCCACTACACTATGAAAAAATACTTTGACGTTCTGTTGGCCATTTTGTTATCGGGTTGACAAAGAAAAAAAAATTGATTTCAAACTTTTTTGATAACTTAGAAACTTTTCACATCTATGGGGTCACTTTTTCTAAATTAGTGTTAGTAATTGATATTATTTAAACATTTTTTCTTCTAATAGTTTTTTAAAATTTTTTAAATTATTTTTTTATCTCTCTGAAATAATTTAGTACAAAATTTTTATAAATTGTTTGCAGGATATAAGAGTTGCAGAAAGATCAACAATAAAGATGGTTATTTTTTTAAAATATTAAGAGCTTTGAAATGATTTGGTGGATAAATAGGACGTAGCAGAAGAAGAAATAATAAGATTGATTTGGCTGAACATATACAAGTGCAAAAGTCATGTTTGGTTACCCTAGTTTTTATAATCCCCACGATCTAGTCGTTCATACAGACGCACCGATGGAAGGACATGTCTAGATAAATTTCTTTAGTATTCCTGACCGTATTAGACATAGATTTTTAGTTTTTTTAGTGAAAAATACAAAGTTCTTAAAAATATGAAATTTTTATATGAATACCCATATCTAACAAAACAACCAAACAACATGAGCTGAAAAAAAATATGTATATTTTGCTGCCTAGTAATATGTGAACATTTTCTAAGACCTAGATAAAAATTATAGTATCTACTACAACTCAATGAGTGACAATTCTAAAAAGCTTTACCAATACGAGTAATGAGGCATTTCAGTTGGATCTTGCGCTCAATATCATACATAGACCTCGCCTGTTTTGGACTCGGGCTTGTGTTTTGCCAAGGTGGAGGGTGCCGAATTAGCAGCAGTGTTGCCCGACTGGGTTGTTGCTTCCCTACCAGCATTGGTCTTAGAATCGACATTATCTACGGTATCTATAGGAATGTTCTGAGCTGAACGTACCGAAGAGCGATGCTGCTGCTGTAGGAAGTTTGTGGTCGAATCCGGTAAATTTAAGCTGAGATTAAAACTGTTATTACGAGATATATTGGAGTTGCCATTTAGTGGCTTAACCGAGAGCAGTGCTGTGGTTGTAAGGCTATTATTGCCAGCTCCGGCGTGATTGCTGTAACCGTCCGTGCCATCACCAGCAGCACTGTTCACAAGCTCCACAATAGATAGCGCAGATGGTGTACGCTGTATGGACAGTGAGACGGGTATGGTAGTAATGACATCATTGGCATCATATCCACTAGCCGTTGTCGTTATGGTGGGCAGCTGTGCGTTGTTACCTATGGGCAGTATGCTTAACGTGCCCGTGGGCAGCGTCTCCCCGGCGCTGGTGGACACCGTGAAGGGAAAGGAGAGCGTTGTTATGTTGCTCGATGCCGCATGAGCTGTAAAGAGCATAAAATGTGTTACAAGTATTGTAGAATTCAAAGATGTTTGACTTACTTGTAGCTCCTGTAAAGCCATCCTTTAAAACTGCCTGAGCTAGCGCTGCTGTAGCTGGATGGCCTGGAATCAAAGTGTTATTGGATGATGAGCTATCCGATTCTTTGATAGGCGAGAGTAGCAATGTGCCCAGCACTTGACCGCTGTCCTGGTGTATATTAGTGCCGCTGGCTGTGCTTGTGTAGGGATACATGCCCGGTGTGCTTTGTGTGTTTAGCTGCTGTGGTGCCATTATGACCGCACTTGTGGCTATGGGTGCAATGGGTTCAGCTACAGTGTGCAAATAAACCGAGCATAACTTAGTGGCAGCTTACCTGTATTATTATCCTTGTTGACCTCAGGTGTGGGTATGCGTGGGCGTGGTTTGATTACATTTGCCGTAAGACCATTGAGCCTCGAATCTGTGGAAAAAATATTGTGAGTAAAATATCAAGTGGCTAAGAGGATTAGGCACAGAATACTGCAGCTCAAAATAACAGTGGTAGATCCCGCTTTTACCGGATTTCTTAACGTCTTTCCTAAATGTAAATACATTAGATACGATTTGCTTATGATTGATGACAGGACTTATAAGATCGTTTGTTTTTATTTGGAGACCCTTTATTTTATTGTAGACTTACTATTGAAATTTATTAAAAGTAATCGGATCGGTTTTCTTGCGAATGAACAAAAGGACTGCCGACTGATTTTCTGCCTGGTTTTAATAGATTGGGATCTAAGAAAAAATTCGTAAAAAACGGCTTTTGGGTCTAAGTCGTAGCAACATGTAGATCGCATGTCAGCGCAGCTTTCGCAAGTTTCGTCGTCATACTGTGCCATGAGTCGTTTTTTGTGTCTTCTTATTGAAGTGCTCTTGTGCAGAATGGCACACTCAAACGTCTCCTCGAAGCTGAAAAGCACGATCATTTGCTTTTTTGATTCGAAAATAGTTATCCACAGAGAAATTGTGCCGCAAAGACAAACAGTTAATGTTGTTTTTTACGCGGATGAAAAATCACATTACTTGCGTCCGCCCAGCCATCGTCAACTGCTGGCGGCTTCATCAACACAAGGCGCCGGCCACTCAGATTTCCATATCGCAATGATGCCTCAACCACCTTACAGCCCCGACTTTGCCCCCCTCAGACTTGTTCCTGTTCCCCAGCCTCAAATACAAATTAAAAGGACATCATCACGGCTTGGCGGAAGTGCTACAGCAGGCCATGACGAGGAAGCTCAAGAGCCCTCCGGAAGCGTAGAGAAGCTGGAAGTCCCTCTAGTGGCGGTGTGTTTATGCAGAAAGATCGTATTATGTATGTTGTTGAGTGTATGTGTGTACTAATCCTTCACAAGAGAACTAGGGGAGCAAACATCTGTATTTGTTCAGATAGCCAAGCTGCTATTAGGGCATTATCATCATGGAGCATCTCCTCCACCCAGACTACATCTCCTGCGCCTTTCTGTGGTATTAAGACCATGGTAAACAAATGGGCTGCAGGAGAACATAGGATATACTGGTTCTCCTTACCGGGGCTGCGTCAAGCAAAAGCGCTTGTCAAACCTCTGGATATGATCAAGACAAAAGGTCTTGGCAGAGCGGACTTAAAACCCCTGGTAGCACACCTATCTGGCCACCACACTGTTAGATACCATCTACAGAAAACCGGCCTATCGGATGGAAACCACCAGACATATTCTCTGTGACTGCCCAGAGCCTGCCTATTTCTCTAAGAAGATATTTTTACTTGACTCAGTCCGACTACTTTCCCTGTACTCAAATATTGCCATAATTTTTTATAATCCGCATTCTTTTTATTGCTCTGCCAACCCCCATCCCAATTATAAGTATGGATTTCTAAGCCGCACCATGTGTCCAGATGTCTTTACTCTATACTTACTCTGCTTAATCAACTGTCGCTGAGCCCGCAAAGATTTTCGATGCACAAACTTCTCATAGAGACTTGGCTTGCTTTGTTGCTGTGCTGCTTGTTGCTGTTGCTGCAGTTGTTGTTGCTGCATTATGGATAATGGCAAGCCTGATTCTGGACTAGAATAGACGGAGTTCAAACGGTTGCGATTGAATGGCAATCCTCCCGAAGAGTAGGCCGTGGACTGGCTGCGCATGGAGCCCATGCGAGAAAGTTGACGCACCAGCCAGTTATTCTTGCGACGCTCCACCATCGGCGTATCTACGCTCTCCTGCAAAGGTAAAGTTGAAGATAGGTATTTATATATTATTGTAACTTTTAATGTACTTCAGAAAATTGTTCAATATATATACCACAAACTTTTACATTTTTTTTAAAGTTTAAATTTCCGCAAAAACACTATTTGGAATGATACTAGTAGAAGACTGACCCATCATAAACGCTACGCAAAGAAATTTGTGGAAACGTATTCAATGAGAAGACTGGAAAAGAGATACTTCAACATATACGAAAAGACTGACTAACTTGGACTAGCCCCCATACAACATAAAACTTGTATAAATTAATTACATTACCCAAAAAAAAAAAAAAACAATTTTTTCATATTTTCGAAACATTTGAACGAGTTTTTCGATTTTTGTTTTATATTCCAAAGAATTTTTTGGCTTATTTGATTTTTTTTGTGCAACCTGTTCTTAATCCTTTACAATTGTCCAGAAACACTTTCAAAACTTTCAATTTATTTGGATATAAAATCTTTTTTGTTACTACTTACATAATCCGCATAGACATCATCGGTAAGTACGCGTTTGCCTCCACCGGTGGCCATAATATTCGCATACATAGCATCTTCCTTTTTCACTTTGTACTTCTCCGCCGAGCCTTTGGGCTCATCCCGCCTATAATGCTCCGATGCCACGGTATAGGGCAACTCATTCGGCACCACCTGATCCCAGTATTGATCACGCAGTAGCTCGGGATGCTCTTCGTGCATCTCATCGACAATCATGTAGGCGGCCTAAATAAAAGAAAATAATTTATTACCATATTTGGTATTAGCACGTGTCGTATGAGATATTAAAAGTGGAGCACACCAGCGCCATTGTACTGGCACATGCCTGCAATTTCAATAAGATTTGGAATTGATTTGTTGACTCGATATGGTCGTAACCACTGGAATCGCTTCAATTGCCAACTATGATAAGCCACGCTTAAGCCACATGTTGCGATCATAAAATAAAAATAAAAACCTAATTACATCACAGCAACAAAAAAAACAACAAAAAAACACCAGACCCACTTGGTTTTTGTGAAACAAAGGAGAAAAAGTGAAATTGTTAATAATTTTTAATAGTTTCATGCATTATTTATTTGCATGTACAGCCCACATCCCAATATTTTTAATGTGTATTACCCAAGTGTATGGATTGCGGCATTCGTAGTTGCAAAAATAAAATAAATAAATTAATTTTTAACTTAATAATAATTTGCGTGTTGCTCTGTTTTCAATTTTTGTGGCTATAAAAATGTCACGTTTAGGCGTGTGCAGCTCCACCCAATGGGCCAACAATTTATGTATATAACTTTAGTGTCATTGTAGTGCGAAAATGTATTCTAGAAGGTCATATACATGCGTTGCACTCCTGGTATTCCCGGATTGAAAGCGCAGCACAGATTGGACACACTTATGTACAATAATGATACTCAATGATAAAACCTCTTGAAGAGGTTTTTAATGTTTTCGTTCAAAAAACCAGTTTACAATTTACTTTTGCCGACGCCAGTTTTTGCTGTGTAAATAATTGCAAGCTACAGATACATGCGTACTAATACACACAGATACACACATGCACGAATTCAAACTTCCATACAATCAAAAACCTTAACCCATTCAAATTCAACGACACATAAGCAAGTTCATAAAATACTGACAAAAAAAAATAACACATACGCATACACAGCATTCGAGCTAAACAGATGAGAGCTAAAACACCATACCTAATACATAAGTTAGGATCGATTGGGCATATCTGTTTTTGGTATGAGCAGGGAATTAGTTTTGACAATTAAGAATAGTTTTTTGTACCCTGTACAACCTTAGCTATCGATTGAGCCATGTAAATGTAAATCTCGGAGACCTTAAGCCATCTGTGTCATCATTTGTCATTTCGCACGGAATGACAAAACTTCATATAAAAAAAAAATCCCATTTGGGATATCCCATTTGCATTACTCCAGTCGATAACTGTGCTTAATCGAGAAAAGCGCGTCCACTCTCATTTTTAAGATAGCTCCGATTCAACCACTCAGTCCCAAAAATGTGGTTTTAAAATTACTTTAGCCTTCTTCCAGAAATCAATCCATGGTCCTTATCGAAATTTCCTACATTCTTTTACTACCCCAAATGCGCAAAAAGATATAAGCAATTATGTATCAAAATCAGATCCAGTCCCTATATTCTGATACTTATACAGTTAAAAATTTCTGAGTGTAGACTTATATTACCGACCAACGACCACAAACAATTTCTCATGGACACCTCCAAGGTATACTTATTTAAGGTAGCATACTCCCGCCGAAGGCTCTCAACGAAAGTTACCAATTTTTAGTTTCGTTGCGACTGCGCGTGAGGAGGGTTGTTTTTACGCATATTATTTTAATATGTTTGCGTTCTCTCTCTCTCGCTTTTTCTTGCTCTCAGTAAAATTGGTGACGACGCCGGCAGCATTACTCTACCTTAAATAAGTTTACCTTGGGACACCTCTCTCTCATCGTGTTGACACAACACTTGACGAAATGTTACCTTTCTTAAAGGAACATGGGTGCAATCTCACAGTCAGGCACCGACCCGACTGGTACAAATTATTTTTCCTTGTTTCAGTTGATAAATTTTTTGTGTTGGGTAAATATTTCAATGGAAATTTATTTTAAGAGAGGCTTTTTGAAATGTGCCAAGCTTTTGCAAATAAATTCACAGCTTAGTCTAAAAATCGATTGTTCCATACGTCGCAACTAACTAGTGCGTCGCACTGTTACCGCTTTCGTTTGTATGGATAAAATGCGTGGACTAAAAAAATAAGTATAATATTTTAAAGGCCAAAGTTCGAAATTTTTTTTAACTTTATAGTTGTTTCTTTTTTTATTTCAAGTGTTGATTTTATGCAATTCTGAGCTGATTTGGGCCTTGCTTAAAAACAGCGTAGGGTACGTCAAATTTGGCCACGTCGGCTTTAAAGTTCGCTATAAATTTAAAATAGCTGAGTGATTCGGAATAAGTCAACATTTTGGGTTGGTACATACGTTTATTTTTATATCAACAATAACATCTTATGGGTTACTGTTTCCAATTTAAACATCAATACGAAACGTTTACAGTGACTGTTAGCACCAATTTGTTTCACATGATTTCTATTTCAGTCGTTTCAAAAATAAAGAACTTTAAAAAATTAAACTTTTTTACCAGCGGAGTGCTATCAATTTAAAACGATTAATTGACACGTTTCGATTCCCTTGATAATAATACTTTCAATCTTTTGAATGAGAAACGTTATACGAGGGTGGATCCAGAATAAGCCGACCTAAAAACTAAAAAACACAAAACTTAAACATTTTTTTTTTTAAAATAAAATAATAGGATGGGGCTTAATCTGGCAAATAGGGTGCGTGAGGAAGCAATTCTAATTGCGTAATCCCAACGATTTCGGCAATGGATAGCGAATGTGTGAATTGGGTCATTATCATGCTGTTCCATTTTCATTGTTCCGAACTGCGCTCATCTTTTTCATCTCCAAAATTTCCGTCAATATGCCATGTACAGGACTTATGGAAATGCCTATTTATTTATTTAAGGAGTACAACTAAGCTCAGTTGACCTTATATTTTAAAAATAGTATAATTTTGAGTAATGAAAAAGAGCGAGGAAATACATATGAACTAATCTGCGTCTCCGACGGGTGAACTTTTTAATGATATATATTCATTCAGCTAGCTCGCTATTTTGTGGACCATAGCGATTTTCATCTTGCCATTTTAAATCGGCAACACCATATCTTGGTGTTGTAAGCGAAGGAGCAAAATCCCAAAGAGTAGAATCCTGCTTGGCTTTCAAAGTGGTGGGACTGAGATTTTTCAAATGAAAGTATCATATATTACTGTAACGATGTCCATTTTCTTCCATATTGGTGGCAAATTCACTGAGAGAACCTTTTACTTACGCTTTCGAAATAATGTGCTAGCTTTTTAATTATTTTTTTTCCGATTATTTACCAACACTGGTACGGCCCTCTTAGATCTAAGTTTAAACCAGCCTTCCACCTGGAATTCACTTGAACTAAGTGAAAAAAAAAAAAACTTTATGGAATTTATATCATCACTAAGTCGCTGCTGGACTTATTATGTGAGCAAGTTACTCTCTACTTTTGGATTATTGGTTTGGAGCGCAATTTGTGTCGGTATGGCTGGCTTGTAATTTATATACCGCGGTTATTTTAAGCACGTGGCAAGATTATTTCACCATTTTATATAAAATTTTACCACAATTTTGCTGAGAAAGACATTCTTGCTAACCCATTTAGAGCTACAAGTTGAGACCTTTAAAGTTTCTATGGATATACATAATTAAGAGTTGTCCAAACAACGCTTGATTGGAGTTGTAAGTTGCGCGTGTTTGGCGAATTTATAAATCTCAAGGTTTGGCTAATCACAGAGCATTTTGTAAGTAAGTTTCGCACGATTTCGTTAAAGTTTTTTTTTTTTTTTTATATTTATATTTTGGCTGAAGCGCAAAATGACTGCGCCGAATCTTTTTTGAATTTTTTTCTTTGTGTTTTTGAACAAATGTAAACAATATTTTTTTTGTTAAATTAATGTTGAATTCATTTTTGTCCAATTCACGCTAAATTAAAAATGATTTTTGTTGGTATCACCAATTTGAAGTTATTCCGGTTTTTTGGCTGGGGGGAACTTTTTGATTTTGTTTTATTGTTAAAAACGCATGCGAAAATGCTGTAAACAATTGTGAGGCAACGTAAGAATCAACAATTAAGATATACCTGTAGTTATGGCATAATTTCAGTTGCTTAGGCGCCATTAATATATGAATTGTAAGACCTGCATCACGTATACGCCTCATGCGCTGAGAAAAGTTGTAGTTTTACTAGTGTGTCTACATATTTCATATTTTTCTTATTAATTTAAATGTGGTTAGGTTTTAACAAGCAGCATGCCACAACAATTGCATCACAATAAATAACCCAGTAGTAGATTAAAATATAAAAAAAATTGAGGGCCGGTAACAGTCGGGACATCCCGGCTATGACATACTCTTAACGCTCCCTAGTTTAGAGAATAATTTGATTTGGGCATGTTTTGAAGTATGTAGCATACATAGGTTAGGGTAGGTTATGGCGGCAGTCGGGACCTGATGTTCCGACTCACTTAGGCCAGAAATTTGGCCCGTTGTGGTACCGCTGGGTGGACCTTTCACCACCCTTCCCCCACTCAGGAGGTCCCCCACATGATCTAAAGAGTCACGCCCATCCGGCGGCCTGAATAAACCTCGAGAGGCTTCTTGGACTCTTTCCTGAGAGCTGGGATAGGTCATTTAGAAAGTATGATTTAAGGAATCGGAGATGTAGCATACATGCGAAGTTTATTCTTATTTCATGAAAAGGTTTGGGATAAACAGCGAAAAACTATTGCATACTGAAAAAAAGCTTCTTTATTGATGAATCTAACTAAACATTTTTATAGTATATAGTAGAGGGGTCCGAAATGCATAATTTTTGTCTACATCTTTTAAACTCTTTATCTAATCTTTATTTTGTATTATGAGGTGTTAACTTTTGATGCATCTTTGGTAAAATATACTGTTTCAACCACTTAAGGTCTGAGATCTAAGTTTCATTGGGACAGATGTTTCGAATTTATGGTCTGTGACGCATTCTTCTGTCTGTTACATACACTGCCCAAGACTATATTACCCTTAATTTCATAAGTAAAGAGACAAATCGTCAAAAAGTTGTTAAATGTTATTTCATATGATTTCATATGAAATTGTATCTCACCTGCCTCTATTCTACAGACTTGCATCTTCTCTGATATAAAAATTTCGAATAAATATATTTTTGACAATTTCTTAAAGGTATCTACATTTTTGAGTTAGCAAAATATCACTAAAAAACTTTTGAATCTACTTTGTCAAATCATTTTGATTTCTCTTGCAGCAAAGCAGTCGGATTCAAACCACATAAACAATTAATTTCTTGAAGTTGAAAGCTCCAATCATGTGAAATCGAAACGAATCCGAATATTTTATTCATTTTCCTTTTCCTGGAGCACTTCTGAATATTCTTGAATTTGGAAAAATAACAATCATTAAAAAAAACCATTTATTCTGATAGCATGACCAAAAATTCTCAAATAATAAACAAAAATCCTTAAAATAAAATTAAGTCTTGCATTATGATAAAAAAAAAAATGTGATTAAGATTTTAAGCATAACTCTATTCTAGAAATTAAAACAATTTGTTCATAAAATGATATTCAAAATTGTTCAAAATCCGAAATGATGATTTTTGTACGGACTTTAAATTTTTTCCGGGCTTACTTTAAAGAAGATTCTTATTTTAAAATTGTCTTCTATTTGAATAATCATGATGTTTTTTTTTAAGTATTTTTGATCTAACTTTAAGAATTAAAAAGAAAAAGAACGATTTTATTTTATGGTTTCTGATGCCATATTTTGTTGGGCAATGTTATATGAATTTTTGTCAATAATTAAGTGAAATTGGAATAATTGTAATATTTATGGCAAATTATAAATTTGTAGATTGTTTTCGGAGTGAGAAATATATAATTATTTTTAAAGCTCTAGCTTACCTTTATGTGCCGATCTATAAGCCAATTTAGTTCAATATCATCGTCATCTTCGCCAAAAGGATTTATTAGCACTTCGGCAACTTTCAGCCAGCCCACATAGAAAGTAAACTGTATAATAATTCAAAAACAAAAGAAAAAAAGTTAATGGAATTAGATAAAATCATATAATAAATTATACTATAGTATATAATTAATTTGCAATAAAATGCAAACAACTATGGATACGCATGTTTATAATTAAATTAGGAAAAAAAAAACAGTTAGAAAAGATTGTGGTTTTTTTTTGTGCTTTTAAGTTTAAGTGCTAATGAGAAACTCAAGCAAGTAGCTGGCAAAAAAAAACCAAACGTCACGAATTTTTATCGGAAAAAATGCCAGAAAACAGCAGCAGCGCAACAAATAAAGAAAAAGTACAGTGAAAATGTCATTTTATAGTTATTGTTTTTTTTTTTTTGTTGTGGGCTGGAACGTGAGTCTACGTGTTTCCACTTGTTTACATAACTTGGCAAAACAAAAACACTTGGAAATCTGTTAAAGACAAGGCGAAATGAAAAACGTGGCGGAACAAAACCGCAGCCAAGACGAAAAAAAAAATATCGGAGCATTGAGAAGCCACAGGCGACAGCTGTAAACGGCAATATCTCGACATACTATAATAGTCGTATATACTATATACAAACTGTAACCACAAACATTACTAGGTATAACTATTACATTTAGCGATAGTCATATGTACTACCGACTCATTTGCGTTTCAGTTTTGTTAATGAGCCGAAAACCGCAAAGATTTTAATTTTTGCAAAACGGCAATACGTAAAAGTTTCGGTCTATAGAGCGGAACGTGCAAATTAAGTTGTTTCAACTATAACTGCATAATTTTATATTATTTATTGGGTAGTTTTGTTTTTTTTGTTTTGTTTGGTTACCTGTAAAGCGGTAAAGAGCGGAAAATACAAGTCAGCATCTTCGCGTCCATTGCGATCCAAAACATTTGGCAACATTTGGCGGCCCAGCAAAGCGGCTATGAAGTAGGTATAAAGCACAAGTGTGACCACCTTTAAAAGAAAATTTTAGTATTACATTGCTAAAGTTCCTGGCGCCAGCTTGCACTTACCTGCGTATAGACCAAGGGCACACAGACTGTGTCATAGCCTATTAAGCCACCCAGACGACGTCTGATATCCGACAACTCCACTAATATGGTCTGCACTATATGATCAGAAATGATCAAGCCATCCTTGCGCGCTCTGTTAATGATATTTGTTGCCCAGACCAGTGGCATCCAATACTTGGACATGGGACTCTTTTGATTCAACGCCTCGAATATTTTCATCTCAGACTCGTGCATAAGACCCGCATCTACCAGATGCTGTGTGGTGGGGAAACGTCTCTTCACACGCAGTGATATGCGCTGTAGCGTTATAACATAAGCCAGGACCATGTAGCGCATTATATTACGTCGCATAAGCCGACCAGTTTCATTCTATAAGAAAACATATTGTAGCTTCGCTACATAAAGCTGTCTGTCACTTACATTAACACCGCCACTGGAATTGGGTATACCCGCACTGATGAACAGCGCCAGAGTATCGGGCCAAGGCAGTAATCTGTATTGCTCCCACCAACGTTTGACCACCAGATTCACATAGAAGCCCAGCACAAATGACATGGGTATGCTCTCTCCCTGCTGGCTAAAGTAGAGCCGTATCTTGTTGAAAATGCTGCATAAGAATTGGAGTTATTTCAGTTAGAACCAACCATTAAGTGTTTATGGCATGTACTTGGTAGATACTCACACCTGCTG
The DNA here is from genome assembly GCA_949987675.1 of Chymomyza fuscimana. Lineage (NCBI taxonomy): Eukaryota > Metazoa > Arthropoda > Insecta > Diptera > Drosophilidae > Chymomyza > Chymomyza fuscimana. Next base: position 41,014,823 of record OX465089.1, read on the forward strand.
ATTTGCGGTTAAAGCGAATCTATAGATGAAATTTATGGTATAGTATAAACACAAATAGGCGATTAATTCACGCCATACTAATTTGTAGACGCTGCCGCGCCATCTGTTGGTGAAAAAAAAAAAAAAATTATGGCATATAAATTATTACACAGCTTGATACAAAGTTCAGGGAATCTAAATTTATGACTGAACATAGCTGCCGGGCTTTGATTGGGGTCTTATGTGGCGGCTTATTACTAACCAGTTTTTGCTTGGTCTATTGTCAATAATTACGAGTATTTCGGCAAAACAATCCCTAAATCTTACGTGTCGCATTTCGTACACAAGTTTCGAAGCATTTTTTGTCTAGCTCGTGTTTAATGGGTCGACTTTTTTTTTATATTTTTTATCGCTTCTTGCATGTCATTTCCAATGAATTCTAATTCATATTTTATGTGAGGTTTTTGTAGAGCTATCTATTATGCTTAGCCTCGGCGCTTCAATTTGATTGAAAATGAAACTGGATTCGGAAATTTGTTCGTTTGTCAAATGTCTGTCTGATATTCGTCTTGTTTCTTTGGTTTTAATCAAGGTTTCGTGTGAACGAACTTTGTGGCATGGCATTAAAATTAGTACCGCATTTATTTATAGTATATGTTTAGATTTCATCTGTGCCAAGTTTTTTTTTTTTTTTTTTCTGTGAACTTATAGTATGTACTAAAAACTTAGTCGTTCTGTTCAGGTTAAGCTGGTTTAAGCTGTGATCTGTCTGGCGTGCCAAGCTACTAGTTAATTGTTTGAAGAAAATGCTAATCAATTGCAATCAACAATTTCCCAGAATGGGAAAACCCAGCTTTATATCGATAAGCACACAAACAACTGCATACTCTTTCAGTATGGCTCTATAAATTACCAGAACAGCTTTCAATGAAAACAGCTGTTGTTGTTATGAGCACTTGAAAATTTAAAAAATTCATAACAATTCTAAGAAAAACATTTTGGTATTGAATTTTTTCGACAAAGTTCGATTTATTATGTACCTACTCGTACAATTTAGCATTTTGAGATTTATTTTTAAGTTTTCGACTTGAAAAGTTTTTTTTGAAATATATGTGCATACTTTCTGTCGATTCCATTGAAATTTGTCTTATTTTCTTTTTTTATTTCTTTGTATCTACAGAGCTTGTCACTTTCTATTAGAGCATCTAAAATTCACTCTCTGGCATCAACGTTCCTAAACTTAAACATTCACAGCCCCCTCACTATGTATTATTAATCTATATATCTAATATAATTTTAATAGATGCAACATGAATGTAAGTACAAGTAAACACCTAAACATTTTAATAAACGTATTTAGTTTCACAAAGCTTTAACAAGCCGACGGTTCTAGTAAGTCTTCTTTTGTTTATATAATAATATTTTTTCCAATCTAGCTATTTTGTGAAAAGAAACTTTGTGCCCTTAAACTTTCTAGACTCGCAGTACAATTGGATCGGTAATTAACCGGGTGTCAAAGCTAAGACTGGATCTACATAGCCGTCGCGTTAATCTGTCTAGCAAAAATACTCATATATTTACTGTTTATATCATCTCGACTGATTAAAGTATATGTATATTAGGTTGGGTCAATTTTTTTCGGTATAAGGGCTCACTCGGATTTTGATTCTTTGGGTAATTCTAAGCAAATTTGCCCAAGAAACTATGGGTCTAAAATGAATTTCGAGTCGCCCACTTTTTCAAAATTTTTGAAGAAAAAAAACCGAAAAAAATCAAAAACCAACACTAAAGCGCCCTCTGGCGGCACCCAAAATTAAAAATAGATGTCAATAATGAATTCCTCGACCCCAAAAACCCCCAAATTCACATTTGGCTAGAGAAAAAATATCGATTTTAGGCCTTTTCAATGAATTTCTAAGTCGATTTTTGAATATGTCGAAAAAAACCTATTTTGAAAAAGTGGGCTACTCGAAATTCATTTTAGACCCATAGTTTCTTGAGCAAATTTGCTTAGAATTATCCAAAGAATCAAAATCCGAGTGAGCCCCATAAGGTTTTTTCGGCCCCATACAAATTGACCCGCCCTAATGTATATGCATATACTTTCAGTATCGAAGTGCTACGAGTAATAAACTTCTCAATTTTGATGACCACGTAAATTTATTTTGGCAAAATAATTTAATATTTCTTTGCCAAGACATATTTTCTAAGCGAAGATATTCGCATATTTTTTTTTTCAAAATATGCTTCCTTTTTTTTTTTTTCTCAAAAGCGCATTTTTATGTTTCTAGATGTAACTCTTAACCGATAAATTGCACCACGTCCAATCCAAATTGAAAGCTTCGCTTTTAACTCGCAAATGTCAGTTCACAATCAGCAACAGGTAGCGCCAATTGAGCGACTTAGTCATTACTAGAGGGCTCTAATGTTACGTTTGACTGCATTTTAGAAACTATCAAAGCGAATGGCTTCTAAAAATAGTCAAAACATTCGAGTAAACAGATGAGTGACCGACTCTATGTGATGCTAATTGTACTGACAAGCCGATAGAGAACAACTATAGTCCAAATAAACATTGCGATGACTAATCCATAAAGCAACAAGCGCTTTGGCTCCACTCTAGCAGAGGGTATATGGAGTTTGGTCTAAGTTGAGTACTGCACATCAACAGTAGCTTCCTTATGTCATAACATTGGGATTAGTAAGAATTCACGTTTATTTGATCTTAAGAAAGTTATAAAAAAAAAAGCCCTCAGGGAAGGCAGACTGCCACGGCAAAGGCCCTAGAAGAGGTCGCAAGACGGTAACGGCTCATAAGGGCGAGTTAGTAATACATAAGGAATAGGATTCGGAATAAGAAAAGTGTATATCAACAAGATACATATATAGGAAATAAGCTTATAGGAAATAAGTCCCTGAGTATTATTGTACAACAAAAACATTTGTCGGTAGCAATAGAATCGTATCATTCTATAAACCACATTTTCAGGGATTTAATAAAAGCGTAAAAATGTCATAAAAAATTTCGGTCGCGTTTTTTTTTGTTGAAGCACGTGTTAATAGTAAAAGTACTTGATCTATCTCTACCATAAAAATTAAACTGTACTTATACATATAATAAAAATTATGAAATTCTCGATGGGCTCAGTTTTTATTTAAAAATGGCAAAATTTTATAGTACCGAAATACTGTACGAAATTTGATCAAAATCGGATGACTATATCATATAGCCCCCATTGGACCGATCGGCCAAAAAAATGGTTTTTGTACAATATTCGTTGTATTTCGTTTGTTTATGAAAGTATCGCAACCAAATTTGGCATTTGGAAGCTTCTTATAGTTCCCAATCACTGTACCAAATTTGATCAAAATCGGTTGACTATATCATATAGCCACCGCAGGACCGATCGGTCAAAAAAGAGATTGGTGCAAAATTTGATTGTTTTTTTTTGTTTGTTTATCAAAATATCGTAACCAAATTAGGCAAATAAAATATCTTTTGGCGGTCTTAAGCAATAAAAGTACAAAAGACCTTCTCTTGAAAAAATTTAAAAGAACTCTTTCTTAATTTTTAAAGTTCTGATTACAATGCTGATTTTTTGGCAAAGTTGCTTAAATATTTTTCATATCATCGATTATAGTTAAGGGAAGCTTGTTTAAAAAGAAAAAACAAGTTTTGACTCTTTTTCTAAACTCCACTTGAGTTGCTTGACAAAATAATCTGATTAAGTCATGTTTTTACGCCTGCCAGTTTTTTAAAGACCCAATGAGGTATCATCACTAAATTTCGACAAGAACGGGGCCTCATGCTGTAGTTATTATTTTTTTTTTGCAATTATAATCTTACAACTGGAAACAGATTTTTCTATTGTTACCTAAGCCCAAACTGGTTTTTGAAAAATTTGGGGAGATATTTTTGGAACTTGGAACTTTTGTTATACATTTTTTGATAATTCGGAGTGGGAAATTCGCTTTCAACAAAGGGCATATGTTTCATGTGGATTTCAAATATATAGCCTCCTTTATGCATGCTATGGGTAAGAGCTACAGGAAGTGCATGAAGTGATTTAAAGCTTCACAATTATGGTTTATTTAAGGATTAATGTAAAACTTTTCGTAGTTTTAGGTTATTCGGCCGCAGTTCTTATGTGGATGGCGAATAAAATTTTAGAGAGAACTTTTTTTCTTTCATAAACTTGTTCTCTTTTTGGGGATTATAGAATAGAGGGATTATGTTTTAATACTAAAGAACTTCCCACATAAGGCGTTGCGGGGGTCGGTAGTGAGTATATAGAAACGCATGTAGACTTTGAAATACATTTTTTATTCCACGATTTTGGCTGTTTAGTAAAACCATTTTTAAAGTAGAGTAATGGGAACAGGGTATATTATAGTTGTACTTAAGCAAACAGCAAACTAATTGTTGACCCACTTAGAGCTATGGGCCATGGGCCTTTCTTTTGTACTCACTTCCATAGGATCTTCCAAAAGCACCCAAAGCTGCTACCGTTGGGCACTTCGCCCGCATATGAAACGGTCATTTTGCGTGATTTTGATTTGTTTGTTGTTTTTGTTGCTTTTGCTTTGCTTTAAGCAACAATTTTGTATGTAACTTGCATGTGGGCCAAAACATACATACAGACATAAATGTCGCGCTGCTGCGCCGGCGCTAGGTCGAGTCCAATATTGGCGAGGCTAAGTCGGGCGGTTTTTGCTTTTGTTTTTGATTCTGTTGTTGTTTTTGCGTTTGCTGTTGATTTTTGCTTTTGCTTTATGCGTTCCAAATGTACGCGATTTTTTTTGGCGTTTGGCGTCGCGTCATTGATGGCAGCGGGCGGCGCGACGGCATCGGCTTCGACGTCGCCGCATTGACGTCTGTTGAAAAGGGGGGCTCGGTACCTGTTAGCTGTATTTTACGCGCACTTGTTGCTGTTGCATTTGCTGTTACAGGTGAATTCAAATAACTTCTGCTGCGGGGGAAAAAAAACAGAGAAAGAGCAGCGTGTAAACGGTCAGCTGAGTAATATTAAAATTCTCGCACAGAGACACACTCTCTGTAAATTGCTAACCCACACTATTGCACATGAAAATACACTGAAAAATTGAAATTCCTACACGTTTCTCACAGTTCCATGACAGTTTTGTTGTTGTTTTTGTGGAATTGTATTTATTGTAATTTATTTAATTTTATTATTTTGTATTTACTTGATGCATTTACGAACGAATTGTTGATAAGTTTGACTTGGGAGAAAACTATTCATTTTATACCCTGTTTTTAGTTAGTTCTGTAAATGTGTCATTTTGGTGGTGTTTTTTGAAACAGAACTTTAATATTTTAATATAGTATTTTAGGTCTGTAAATGAGTAATGAGCTAGACGTGCCATAAAAAATATAAACCTATGTATGTATTTTACTAAATGAGCTTGTACGATTTGTTACAGTTTTGTTGTAATTATTATGATATTGCACTCTAACTAACTTAATTTTAGTTAACAACTTGTTTAACTAGTTGAGTCAGTTGGGTAATGCATGGGTTTTGATAATATACTTGTAGTTTTTTTTTTTTTATAAAGGTAATAGCTTATAGTTATTTTTTTATTATTGTATTAAAATATTTGTCATGAATGTGTCAAAAAATAAATTTTTTGTTTTGAATGGTTACTTTTTTAGGATTAATTAGAAACTTTTTTATTAAGCCTTTAACTTGTTCGCAATTTTTAAAAATATTTGCAGTAATTGTCCTTGACCCCTCCACTTCAAGCACTATTATTTTTTTTAAATTAATTTGCTTCTCTTATTGTTGTTTTTTATTTTGTCATAAAGGTGGACAATTATTTTTGACTCGCTATATAATAAAGTAATATATAAAGTTATGTTGAACTTGTTTTTAAAATTTTTTCGTTAGAAAAATCTTCGAAGAATCGATTTATTTTTAATTTAATTTTTAAAATGTTTGTTACAATATGACATGTTTTTCTCGTATATACACGTGTCAACTACCTTATGTGCATCTATTCTTTTTGGTCTCGTGCGGATGTTCTGCTGTCAATATATATTATTAAGTATACGGCAGCCCGCAATTGAAATAGTTATTTTGTAGACTTAAAAGCTACAAAGCTTATTTGATTTTTTTCGATATCATTGTTATGTTAAGCACCTATGAAAAAATTCAAAGTTTTATGCGCATAATTCTTTTGGTTATGAAGATATCGTAACCACATTCGCCAATCGGCGGATATTTAGAGTTTAATTAATTTCTAATTTCTAAGATCAACATTAGGGATTCCCAAAATTAAAATTAAATAACATTACAACAAGTTTAACAAATTACTATTATTTAATATATGTTAATCTAATTAGTGTAGTATCTACACTTTTTTGTTTTTGTGTTTTTTTTAACTCTTTAACCCTTATGCGTGATCCCTGAGTTATTTATTTGTTTCTTGTGATGATACTGGGCATGTTTATTTATTTTTTTATTTATTTTATTTTGTTTATATAATTATAAAGTAGAAGTTAATTCCAAATTATAAAAGTTTTGTAGCCAGAGCAACGTAGGCCTTTAGTTTTTTAATTAATTTTAAAGCTTATTCTAGACCAATTTCGGAAAAACTTTAAAGTAATTTAGTCATAAGTCTAGTCACAATTAATATGAATAATTACACTAGTTTACAGCAAAATGTATCCTCAACATGTTATACGCATGCTAAAACTGAAAATGCAGTCCAACATTTTTTTCATGGAACGGATTTCGAAATATTTCGAAAAAAGTGTCTTTACTTAAAAGCAAATATCTCTGGTTGTACTAAACTGATTTTGATAATTTTTTTACTAAGCTGTAGATAATTGAATTAATGATAATATTTGGGGCATATTACTGCTTGAACGCTATTTATGCATGCATATATATTTTTGGACTGCATTTTCGGTTTTAGCATGCTATTTTACTACGGAAATGAGGAAAACATGTTGAGGATACGAAAATTTTTTAAAATTTGTTAACTAGTGTTAGATGTGATTTAATGTAGTTTAGTAAAGTTTCTTATCGGTCAGTACTCTTACAGACGTTGGCAGCACTTGAAGAAACGAAATTATTTTTAAACGAAAAGCAATTTTTTAATTTCCTTGTACCGCAAAGCCCAATTTTATAGATTTGTGTAATGAATATAATATGCAGATAGAAGAAGTGATATACCAAGTATTGTTTATCCTAAAATAAGAAACTCTTATACCCTAGACATACCTAAAACTCGATAACAATCTGACCACTGCGATTGGAAAATTTCGCGGCTTATACTCATAATATATAACAAGTTTTAAAAAATACTAGCCCAGAAACGTTTTCAAGATTTGTTAATCTTCTAAAGAGTTGGAAAAAAATGTATCAATCATACCGCCCAAGGCTCGCACATTTACCATGATTAAGCCTGATGGTCAGATCTGTCTAGCCACCTGTAACTCACGGGTCAAGACTGGCCCTCAAATGTTGGGCGCCACCTAGCCGATCATTGCTTGGCAGCATTCAAAAGCAGTTCTTAAGATGTCTCAAAACAAATAAAATTCCAGAAACTATATAAACCTAAACAAAGTTTTCCATAGCCCAGCAAACCAATCAACTATCTCTCTGTGGGGCAATATGTTAAATAATAACAATCAGTACAGCTTGAACAGTATATGTACTATGGAATGTCCTCAACTAATTGCTTTAGTGCAATTATTGCCATTTTGTACATTAATCATTTAAAATCATTTTAACTTTATTTCACTGTAAACTTTTAATATGCCATTAAGATCTTCACCTTGTACTCTTGACACATTTTCGACTTTCCTGTTACTTCTTCTTAACAACTTGATTCGGCACTTAAGGTAAATGTTATTGTCAGGATTTCCCCAGTACACTCACCCAAACTACACGTGGAGTTTTGGGCGCGTTTCAGGGCATCTGAGTCGCAAAAAGCTTTTGAAGTTTTACGCAGAAAACCTTGAATACGCTAAAAAAAAAAGTTGACTTTTTGCCAAGTCAGCGTTGATTTTTGCTACTTCCCGTTTATTCGTCGTTGTATCTCTGTTTTATTTGTATATAGTATTTCTGGCTTAATTTCATGTTTGGTTTCGGAGTAGCCAAATAAATGTTTTTTTAGGCCTGTAAGCTTTGATTAATCACCTTTTTTTTTTTCTTTAATTTGAATAAATTTATGCAGTATTTTTTATGCTGTGCGTATGTTGAATAATTTTTGTAATTGATCATTTTGCGCTATCTTTATTTAAAGATGGAAATTTTCTAAATTTTTTTCAAGTCTGTGCAAACCTGTCCTGTTGCAGCTGTTTGGCTGCTAAGCCCTCAGTTATTTTTACACTTTTAAATATTAAATATGAAAGCTGCAAATATTTGCATAAAATATAAACAATTTTAATGTTATGTGTGTTTCGAAAACGGGTTTACAAACAATTTTCACTAAAGCATGCTAATTCAGTCTACAAATACGCGAATGATATTAAAGTGCTAGAATTTAATTTTTAAAGCGTATAATTTTTTTTTAAATCCAAGTTGTAAATCGAAAATTTGTATTACGTTAACTGCAGTTAAACACTTGAGTTCTGAAATATTATTATTTGGGAACTCATCAAGCGACCTTGACGTAAGTCACGCTGCTTTTTAATTATATATCTAGATCCAAGTGAGATTTAAACGTTAACACCTACTTGGCCCCCAATAATTCATGCCGCCACAATGGAAAATTTCTATATAATTTTTGCCTAAGTTTATGCCATTTATTTGATAACTTTTGTGGTTTTTTTCCATTGAAACTTTTTTTTTTTGTTTTTAGACAGTTACTATGAAACACACTAGCCATAATTGTTTGTGTTACCAATTAGATATAGTTAAACTTATTGTTTATTTTGGTACCCATTACCCATACGGTAAGGGTTATGTAAGACAGTGCAACCATTTTGTGTATAAAATTTTGACAGTTAATGGCAGATTTTGTAAATTTTTTTAGGCAAAACCAAGCGTGATATTCACCAAGTCGGGTTTTACACCAAAAACTTTGAAGCTAGACTGATAAAAAGACTTGATACATGTAGATTTTTAGCAAACTTAATTTGAATTCCTAAAATTTTGTCAAGAGCAAAAATTTTCAAAAATAATTTTAAAAGTCTTGATTTAATTAATTAATTAAAAAATGACATAATTTTTAGCATAACAAAATTTTAAATAATAAGATTAATCAAATCCGATAAATCTGGGAGTAAGCTTTTGCTCATGAGGTTCATAGGTTCCAATAGTTCTATTTTTATCTTGGACGATCTTATCTTCTTATCTAAAAATGAAAACCATTTATTCCTAAAATGACCACAAAAATTTTATTTCAAGAATCTTTATAATCCAAAACTATGATTTTGTTCGTGTTTTTAGGTTTAAAGATTCTATTAAGGATTTTTAAGGATTTTTTTCGGTATCAAATCGTTCGAAATAATTAAATCTTTTATCAAAATTGTGCGGAATTATTTTGAAAAACCTTAATTCGGAATGACATTTGTAAACTGACAACAATAAAAGCTGCCGCTTTGACCAAAAATCTCTAAAACGAACTCTTTTTTATCAGTGTAGTAAATTAAAATTTTAAGAATGTTATATTAAGTGTTTTTTTGTACCTATGTCTCAAAGCGCAACAAAATTGTACGAGAATTGTGTCTAATATAGTAATGAAAGTGCAGTGTATCTTAGAGTTGGTTTCTCCCACAAGTAGCCGAACCACTTACTGTATTTAAAACAATCAATTGCCTGAAATTTGGCAAGTGCTAAAAATTTCAACCTTTGTCATGTATTTGCACAGAAATATTTTATTGGAAACTGCTAAATCATGGAAATTTAGTTTTAACTTTTAGTTGTAAATAGCAACAGTTTTTACTTGCCACAAATAATATGAAGAAGTTAATGAGGGGCTAGTGCAATAGTAAGCAAAATACAATATAAAAAAATAATTTATCTTGCCCCATTCTATTTATAAGCATTTTAAGTTAGCTTACCAAAAATGATTGCTTAAACTGAATCATGTCAAAAAATCTTCATTTACTATACAAACAAATAGATAAATAAACAAATAAGAGTAAACAGCAGCATCAGCATGCGCAACTATATCATAAATCGTATCTTATATGTATGTATAAAAAAACCAACAAAATCGCTTCAGATAAAAGCTAATAAATGTAGGTAGAAATTGCATAAAAAGACCACGACGTTTCGTCTGGAAATCAAGTCAAGGCGAGTCGAAACTCTGTACTTCGTAAAAAGACGTTGATGAGTGACAAATTCAAAGCAAACAAGCCGTTAAGACGCCATGTATTTCACTTTCTTTGACATCTTAAGCGTAGCGTATACGCCGAGTAGGTTATCCGTACTTATAGATATTGTACGCAACGTAAATGGAGGCAATTTGTTTGAGTTATGACTCAAATTTGAGGCAAAACTTTATTCAAGTAGTTGTGGGTGGCTTTATATACCATTGAAACGCACACTTTCTCACTTATCAGATTTGGCGTTAAGCGTTAAAAATTCTATAAGTTAGGTGGGAAGTGTTTAACTTCATTAGCACACAATAAAAAAAAGATATGGTTGGGATTTGTATCTGAATTTTTAATACTGCCATTGAGCTGTTGTTTGCATTGTTTGTTATTTTCCATAAACTCATTAGGTTTGTATTATAAATTTATTTTTATACAATATGTACTTAATTTGTATTTAAACAGATATGAAATTTGTTTGCTTATTTTTTTGACTTGTTAATATATTTAATTTATAATAACGTTAATTTTGTGGTTTATAGACTTTTTTTTGGACTAATTTTAATATTACAACGTTTATGTTTACACTATATTTTAGCTATTAATAGCAATTACACAAATAGTTAAAAATATGCTACTAATTTTAAATTGTGCTGTGGTAGGATAAAATTGAATTTCCTTTAAAAAGTTTTGTAGCCTGTGCCTTAAATATATATTTCATGTCGAGGGACTCTATATTTCTTATTTTAAAATGTTTTTCGAGATGCGAGTCGACTTTAAAGCGTTTAAATAGTTGTATCTATTTTTTTGAGACCCATAATACCCAAAAAAAAGGCAAGGCTGTGGCTAAATGACCAAAAACTGCTTATTAGTAATTTTGAAGCCCTCTACCATCCAAAATATAAACTTCAGAGTACCACTTCCATTGCCAATTAATTAAATTTTGAACGTTTATCGTTTTGCAAGTTTTTTTTTCGTACGACTCAGAGAATTTAAAATAAATGGAACAAACATTCATCACAGGTCAAAATAAATTTTTACTGTACCATGAGCATCTAACGTTGGATTTTATTGGAGTAGGAGCTCATATAGTTGAAAAATATCACCAAGAAAGGCTCAGGTATCGACGAAAGTTATTTACGAACTAAGAATTGTGTTTTTTCGAAAAGCATATAATAATAATAGCCAAAAGTGATCGAAGAATAAAGTTAAAGGAACCCCCAAAGACAAATCCGCTTTCAAAGATAAGCCCTCACAAGCGGCCTTTGAATCCAAACGTCAAAGTGACGTTTTTTCGGATCGCAAATCCTGATTTGCCATCCAATGACTTTTTTTTTGGCGTCCATTCCGTAATGTTATAGGCCACCCTCGTACAACATTCATTAAAAAATTGTCAATTGCTTAATGAGTTATAGAATGTTCTATAAACATTACGTGTAGATCTGCATTCTACTATAAGTTTTAGAATTGCGTACACATTCGATTTTAAATTGGAAAATTGTTTATGCTATACTTGGCATACAGCTAGACGCCTTTTACACAGATACACACAAAGTATAATATGTTAGTGTGTGCATATGTGTGAATATTGAACTGAAAAACTTAAACACCGGTTTGGACTTCATTTCAAGCTTAGACCATTTACACAAGCAGCCAGCGACACGCGCGACTTAACGATTGCAGATACTCGCAACAAAAAGATAAATATATGTAGATACTCCAGCTATATGTACATATATACATATCTCTATCGATTAGATGAAGATATGGCAGAGTAGCTGAATTAAATAGTTGGCGCGTGTTGGAGTTGTAGCCAGACTAACTAGCCAGACTGACTAACTGACTAACTAACTGTCCGGCTATTAAGCAGCTGTAACTTAAAAGTATTTAAAATATTTTAACGAAAAACAAAGCAACCCAGACTCGCATGAATTATGCTGTTGTTAATTCAGGCTTATAGCTTTAAGATATTTTTAGTTAGTGCAACAACAAAACTGCAACGCTCATACCACAGCAAACTTGTCTTAATAATTTGGAGTTCTGTTTAATTTTGGTAGCTTAACACTTGTCACTCTTTTGTAATAACAATATCACATTTTGCGTTTTTCAAAGAATACGAGTACATATATACTATATATTTGTACTACAATATTTATGGGTTACACAAAGCATCGACGCGTCTGTTTTTCTTTGTGGCTGCTGGCTTTAAGCGTTGATTGTTCCGCACGATCGATCCACGAATGGAACATACTACTATATACTATACACGTATAAGCCAACAACGAACGAACGAACGACCGAAAAACCAAACTGCCTTTTGAACGTACCGACGGATTTAGAGGTATTTTGCTGCTGCTGCTGCTGCGGCTGTTGCTGGCCGCAACGACTTGTCGGTTCGCAAAGCTCAACTAAACTGCGCTCAAGCGTTGGGAGCAAGCGGCTCTTAACTTACATTTTAGCGTTACAAAAATAAAAAAACCAAAAATTAACCTGGCAACAGGTAGAGCTATTCGCTCCGCCATTTACTTTAGCTTTAAAGCTGTGAGCGCATTTTAAGCTGTGTGTGTGCGAGAGTATGTGTGTGTGTGGGTTTTCAGTTGCATTCGAGAGATACATATTAGAGTGCTTTAACGTTTAAGTGTATCAGCTGTTTTGACGAAAGCCAAAGATCGTACGAGAGCATGGCTCAGTTCTCTCTCGCTCTCATATTGGCTGCTGGCTGAGTGAAACACAGGGCTGCAAAATATTTTATAGTGTATAATGTATAATAAGAGTTGAAAACTTTTCGAATTAAAAAACTCTTACTCTTTTTATAACATAATTTGAAAAGAAACTTTTTGCCTCGACTTCTATAACTTCATATGTTTTAGCTATACAGTTTTAAAAAAGTAGATTGGCCGGAAAATATTCTTTAAATTAATAGTAATACTATTTGTTTTAAATTAATATTATTACATATTTTCCGGCAAAGCTAAAATAATTAATAATAAAATTTATAGATACTACTTCCACTTTATATTTTCCGGTTAATATACAAAAAGAAGAATATCCGGGATACACTTTGCGGTAATATCTAAAAGTAAATAAGTACAATGCGAATCCTGCTTAAATATTTTTATTGATATTATCTCCTCCTTTAAATATGTACTATTAGATAAGAATCTTATATATAAATATAATATATAAAAAAAGTTCATTAATATTGGTATAGAAGTTTTGAAAAAATTAATAATTTAATTATAATAATAAAAAAAAGGATGGCTTAGAAGAGTGATAGCAAAAGAAGCTTTACCCACATACAAATTTTGTTAGGAATACTTGAAAATCAAATTGATTTTATTGACGTTGTTGAGGATCAGGCGGTTGATCTGGTGGCTGATCTGGTGGCTGATCTGGTGGCTGATCTGGCGGTTGATCAGTATCATCAGATTCATCCGGTTCTTGAGCTGGTGTTGACGGTGGCGCCGGCAAATCATCATTATCAGAGAAAACTGCACGGCTTGGGTGACGCGATGACGCCGCAAAACTTTCATCCGGAAAGTCTTCCTTAAAGCGTGTCCACTTAATAAGCGTTTCAGGTGAACGATATAGAAAGATCAGCTTTGCATATAGATCCTCCTCCAATCTATATTCCCGAGTTTCTCGCACTAAGTAAATATCATACAGCAACTTAAGCAATCTGTCCACATACGGCAAATCTTCAAACATTATGCGACGATGATTATTGGCTATTATGGAGCGAATAATACGTGATACCACAAATACAAATGTGGTATAAAGGCCAATAATTCTGAAAGAGTAAGGTATCTTTAATTTATTGTTTTTGGATAGTTGATAGCAAAATCAATAACTGTTTTTAAATTTGGACACTTCTATTCCCTTAAAAGGTAATAGATACGATATGTAGGAAACCCTCCTTATGTACCACTTATTTTGTCAGGATGACAAAAGAAATTGATGTAGCCATGGCCATGGTCATGACCGTCCGTCTGGATCTTGGAGACTAGGACAATCAAACTTTACATTTGGATATTCTATCGAAAACAATCGAAATATATTATTTAAAAGGCGTCAGTGGCAAAATCATATAAATGGTTAGGTGAACTGTTGACCTAAGAACTTAACGTCGCAGACGTCTTGAGACCAAGGCTCAATGCCCAGTCGATGGCTTATTTATTTTTTTGTATACTGTCTACAATTAGATAATATATTTCTCCGAGATCATTATTATTATCTGAATTTCAAGTTTTAAAGATTAAGGGCTCAAATAGGAGGGACGTAATTAAATCGATAATGCATTCTTTTAGCTTACCCCAGTTTGGCCAAGAAACTCATAGTAGAGGGAAAGGATTTGTCATTGAATGTATAGAAAACCAATCCACCATTGCAATCACTGAGTGGTAATTTACTTAGCACCTTCTCTGCAAAAGAATCCTGACAAAAGTCATGCACTTCCCACCAGTCTTTGCCCTCAGCACTTTTTTTCTGCAAAACCATTGGTCGTAGCCATTTTTCTAATGCAAAATTGGAAAGTTTATTAGCAGTTTATTAAAATAAAGCGAAAACCACACGCTCACTTACGATCAAAATCCTTCACAATTTTAATATTCATTTGTAGGTTCTGCACAATGGCAAATTTAGGAAGTATATCATAAATTACGACTATGTCTTTGTTATTGTTTCCAGATATCACTCTCATGAGCGCCTCACGAGTAACTGTATCTGTTTTGTTGATAATAGATGACGTTTCGATTTGTATTTTCTCGGCATTGGAGCGAGTTATGGAAAGTGTTACTCGTATTCCAATGTTATTGCCTGCACAAAACAGATATTATAAATTTGTGCTAGATTTTGAAATAAAATAATGCAAGGAATACCTTTTTTTATGTCCTCTATCAAACGAGCCTTATCCGGTGGGGACATGTTCCACAATGATACCGAATTAGCATCAAATTTAACTGCGGCAATGTCCACAGCATCGTATATCATAATGTGATCCGAGGCATAGTCATCGGCAACAAAAGTATCTGTAAGTAGCTGCAAATCTTCATCAGTAAACTGATAAATGTTCGAGTAGCTGCTTGACGTATAGATTGGTTCGTAATGTCCAATTTGCACTGTAATGTCGGACTTCTGAGGTACATTGGCTTTGCCGACTGTACCCACTAAAGCAAAAACAAGCAACGGAAGCCAGATTAGAATTATAAGTACCACTATGATAGTGCCACCCAAGGAAAGTTTGTTACATCGACTCTTCTCTTCGCCACGTAAAACTGGAAAATCTATATCCATTTGCCTGTAGCAACGTACCACAAAAACCGCTTGGAAAATATCTTCCATTTTGATCCATTCCATGAGATTCAGTGTTGTATCAATGCATACCCAATCTAACATGGTGCGTAGTATATAGAGAAATGGTATTTCCAAAAACCTATAAATTAGTCAACATTAATATCGACTTGGAGATCATTTTATTCGATTTCATAAACTCCCACGTACACCTTAAAGGCAACCAAATTAACCACGGTATAGCTTTTTGTAAACACATTGCCCATAATACGTCTTGGATAACCGCAGCGTATTTGATAGGCTGATAAAATCATATGTAGGCACTTAATCAAGTAGAAAGTAACCTGCGCCGGAGCTCCAAAACTTCTGCTGGTAAAAGAGGGCACCAAAAAGAACATCCAGATATGTATGCCAATAATGGTGATGAAATGAAATATTATCTTAGCCATCAATGCCTTGCGTAGATAGATTGCACGCTCTATTACAATTGTGAAGAACTGCACAATCAGCATTATTAAAAATGCGATGGGTACCTTGTTTTCTTTAAAGTATAAACCTATAACGCTTTCATTGTACTTGTAACGATACTATTAAAGATTTATTTATTCAATGGAAACAATTATGAAAACCAAAAATTATTATCACCTACCGTAAACTGTGGAAAGCCGAAGAGCAGCACAAAAAAGTTTATAAAGTCACACATGAATAGTAGCGCATAGACATCCTTGGAGAGTCGGGCTTTGAATCTCAATGCGAAGAAGAATCGACATATGCGAAAAATAATGCCACCTCTATCTCTGTAGATAGTTGATAAAAATAAGTGATATTATTTGGACATGACATTATTTTGAGCTTACTCCCAACGCTCCATGGCTGCTCGATAGCGTATTGACTCAATGTTATTGTATACATATTTATTCTCCAGAGTTTGTAGTACTTCATTAATGTCGTCTTCAATCTCATCGGCGGTTACATTACGAGATCTACTAGCATCACTACCGGCATCTTCACTGTGTTAGACATGAGTTATAAGAATATTTGATTATTGACCGTAAATGAGTCGTCAAAATTGATACAATTCATCCCTAAATAATATATTGCTTAAGAAAATCTATTTCCAAGCTAATACCTATAAGCGAATTTTGCTCTTTTTACTCTTCTTATGGCTCTACCCTCTACCTATGCTGAACGATCCTTGAATACCCCGAGTTAGATGGTGTTTATACTCAAGATAAAAAGCAGTAGGACTGAAATTTTGCAGCGCGAGCGGTGGAGAGCGGTCGGACCACTTGGGCATGGTAGGGGGGAGCCTTCCGAAGGGACCGCCAATCAATTTTAAACGTGAGGGCTCCAATCGTCGCACAAACATTCGTTGTTGCAGCTAAGGTTCGCATGCGGCTCTGTGCGGAAAGGTTCGTGCAATCTAAGTCATTTAAAAATCTTGACGTCATTAAGCTCTAATCACCTACTGGACTCTCGGAGCTGCTTTAAAGAAAAGAGGCAAACAGAGAAACGTATCTAAAGGCGCAATAAAAGAGAGACTGAAAGGTGCTATTGTGTAGAAATGGAAGATGCATGACAAAAATATGGCCCGAAAATTCTACCAAAAAGTAACGCGACGAAGACAACTCTTTATAAAACGCTCATTTTACCCGTCGTTATGTATGGCGCAGAAACATGGACGATGACGAACAGTGATGAGCAAGCTTTAGGAGTTTTCGAGAGAAAAATTTTACGTAAGATCTTTGGTCCCTTTTGCGTTGAAGGGTGGGTACCGTTTACGATGGAACGAAAAAAGCTCCACCCCACAAACAGTTTAAATGTGACACCTCTGGACTTCTTCCATTTTAATCGGCTCAAGCAAAACTGATGCAGCTCGATCAAAAACATCCAAACGGATTGTAAGGGTGCTATTTTGAGGACTACTGATGTTTTGTACTGATTAGACGAATGAAAAAATTTTAATTATTCAGTCCTACTCCTTTTTGATCCCACCCTTTATATAGGGTTGACAGGCTTAAAAGTTATTGGTGCTGCTATTTATACATATCCACGACTATCCGTCTATCTGTATGTCCAGCCCTTGTGGTGGCGGCAAGTAGATAGGTCAGCATAGATGATAAAATTAAGTTGGTCAACAATATTTTCTCGTTTTATTAATTTAATCGATAAAACTATGTCCCAACTTTACACCATTTTACATTAGAACACCATTTATGGGACTATGAAACCAAATCTGTTTGAAGTTTAAATTGGAAGTGTCTTGGGCACGAAAGCAGTTGTTATGTTCTATATATCCGCGGTTTTAGGCATGGACAAACAAAAATATGTTCAGATTAGTAATTGGGGATATTTTTTCCAAAAGTTTTGTGGATGGGCACCGTGGGCTTACATCCATGTTACTCAAACACCGGCATGTATATATCTTACTTTTGTAGGCCAGTTTTCTGTTTAGGGGTCTAAATTTTAGCTCCTTCCACAACCCTAATCAAACTTCTAATACATTTGTCCAGAATACCGAATTGGTTCAGAGAGCAAGCGAATTGTTCTATAATTCCTTCCTCGGTTTACTTACCGTATATTTTCCCTTACGTCAGATATTGTCCTCGGGGTATTTGCTAACCATAGTAAAAAAAAAATTAATTAACAGAAGTAAAAAAAAAAAAAGTCATACAATTGTACTTAGCATACTTTTTAGTGGTTTATAATCGCCATGAACATTCCATATACCCTGCTTTATAAGCATATATCTATGCCAAAAAAGTACGACAATCAGCAGTAAATCAAAGCCAGCATTTTCATGCTTCATTATCAGTCCCAAGTTTACATTAAGAGGAAGATCGAGAGAGGCAACATTCTGGGCCAGCACGATTACCATTTTGGTCATTATCAAGGCCAGCGTGTAGGCAATCATGGTTACCCAAAAAGTTTTCGTAGGACGTGGTAACGATAAGGAGCCCCAACAGAATACAAAGAAAGGCAATGGCAGCGATATAATCGAAGAGTTGGCCGACTGATTGATGGCCACGGCTATATAGCACATAACCTCTGTATTGCCTATAATCGCATACCAAAAAGCAATGCACATTTTAATAAAATTGTTATGTTCGAGTTGTGTAAAGTCGTTAGATTGATATGTTAAAAGTGAAGCCGATTTTCCTTCGTATAAGGTATTTTGTGTGGATCGTGCTTCCCTTTAGGATAAAAAATATGTTAAGCAAGGTTTTCGATGCGATTCTACCGACTTACGAATAAAGCGATTGGTTTGTATAATGAAACATGCCGGCTGTATTCGATAACGATAAACGATTAATGTTTCTAATTTCCTGTAATGCTTTCTTCTCGGCCGATAACACTTTATGTACAAAGCGATAGTTGCGCGATAAGTTATTTAGCTGTATGGTCAAAAGCACTACCAGTTCTGAAGTTAGCTTGATCACGGGATGCTGATAGAAATCCAAATCATCTGAGTCGGTGCTATCTTCATATAAGCTAACTTGGCTCGAAATTTGTGACCGCATGCTTGATTTTCGTTTTTGGATAGGTTGTGTTTGAAAAATTTGATGCGCTCGCAATTCCTCTTTTTCAAGAAAGTCCTGCTCTGTATATGTATCGTAGTCATCGTCATCGTCTAGTTCCTCAAACATATAGTAATCACCGGATCTCACGGCGTGCGGATGTAATCGTAAATCGCGACGTTTCTCTTGTGGTATACGTGCAAAATAATGTTCGGTTCGCGAATGATCAACGCTGATGATCTCTTCACTACCGTAAACTGATTTTCCAGAAGGCATTGTATAATACTGTATACGCACAGGCACAGTCGTACGACGTTCTAAAAACTCGTTTCTATGTAAATACTTAAATCTAGTTTGCTTTACAGTTACTTACTCCTTAAATTGTTGCGATTAGCTGCACGTATGCGCTCCATTTTGGCCTTGACTCTTTCTAATACGTTTTCCTCATGTTCTCGCCGATCGTAGATCTGCTTATAGTGCAAGTGCTCTATGACAGCGGCACCACTGTGTGATAATATGAAGAGGATTAGTGTGACTGCTTGTAAATTACATCAAGTCCGTGCTTACCGCGAAGCTAACAGCGTGTTTGCCTGTGTGTCCAGTATAATGTGGCAAAAATAAAACGATCGGAAAATTCGCCTTTGAAATATGATAAAGGCAAATGCAATTGCATGCCAGGTCATAGTATTTGCAAAAAGTAGCGCCTTTGGCCCATAATGATATTCAACATGTTTGGGTGAGACACCTTCGGCTGCTTTCGTCAATGTGCTATTATGCCCAACATAACGCACCGCGCCAAATAAATAGTGCATCAAAGACCACTCATTTAGACGGAAAGTGCTGCCAATGAAAATCACAACGGTCTTAATTGCTATATTAGCCACATTGAAGGCTATCAGGCAATACCAACGACACAGAATAGTGTTTATATCAAGCAGATACATATTGGAGCCTTGCAATAGAAAGACTAGAGCAAAGATTAGATAGCCCAGTGAGAGTAGGTCCATGCTACACACGCCGGCCATGAACACTACGGCAAGCGTAATCCAAAAGAAGCTGCAAAATACGGCCGTTTTAAGAACATCTGCGTAGTTGCGCACGTAGGAACAAAAATCGTGCGTGGGGTTATCGAAAAATACGCGTCCAAGTTTGGCTATTAAGTGTACCACACTTTTGTTATCGCCACCGGGATAGTATCCTTGTGCTGAATGATTATTTTCCATTTTAAAGGCTATACGTTGGCGGGATATTATTAAGAGCACAATGAAATCAATTATAAGTTTCGACTTGAAAAAATCCTTAACGTGTGTAGGTAATAATTGCCAAATTTCCATACGAACCGCCTCTCCAGGCATATAAAACGGTTCAACTGATGAAAAATTAATTATTAAATTAATTATTTATTTAAGGAGTACAACTAAGCTCAGTTGACCTTATTATTATAAAAATAGTATAGTTTTGAGTAATGAAAATAGAGCGAGGCAATAGATATGAACTAATCCGCGTCACTAGCCCGATGGTTGAACTATTTAATGATATGCACCGACTCACATCAAGAACTGGCCAGACATTTCGATTTACAATATAAAAGTTGAAACAAGGAAGCAAAATAAAAATTAAACATTATATCACAAAAAGAGTCAATAGATCACCGTTGACCAAGTGGGTGACTCATAATATAGGATTGGTCAAGGATGCTCGAAGTGGCAAGTCAAGATGACTTAAGATAGAAGAAGTGATATATTGAATAGACCGTTCGAAAGAGAGGACATTGTAAAGGTTATTATAGCTAGAGCATAAGACGCGGAAAGGATCGTGCAAAGCATAATTAGATCTACAAAATTGTAGGGCTAAGGGTTGAAAATTACGAGTTACTCTGGATGGTATAACAAAAGTAACTTTGTTAAGAAGTACATTGGAATCAATAAGGCCGAGTAAGAAAAACACGCCGTGGCATGTTCTGCGATTATTTAAGGAAGGGAAATTTATAAGGCGAAGTCTCTCAGAATATGGCGGCAGTCGGATATTTGGGTCCCAGTTTAAGCCACGAAGTGCAAAAAGAAGAAATGGCTTTTGTACGGACTCCATCATGTCCTGGTATTGAGGGCCCCAACCGCAGGAAGAATATTCCAAAATTTGACGGACGAGACAAATACAAAGAAGTTTGGTTGTGTAACGGTCGTTAAACTCTTTAGACCAACGCTTAATTAAAGCAAGAACCCCTCTAACTTTATTCACGATGTTGCAAATATGATTATTAAATTTAAGATTATGATCAAACAACACACCAAGGTCAGACACACTCAGGATGCGTTCTAAGGTAGAAGACTCTAAAAGAGTAAGTAGCCCAATAAGGGGCAGAGCAACCAAGATTGCATGCTATCAAAATCATGCTGAAGAAGTAAGTACTTTTTAATATCGGAGTAGAACATACAGAATTTAACATCATCCGCATACATAAGAAAGCGAGAAGACGAGATTACTTGAGGGAGATCATTTAAAAATAAGTTAAAAAGCAGAGGGCCTAGATGGCTACCTTGAAGTAGCCCTGACGTTAGATTCGCAGCCTTTAAAAACTATCTTCTGGACTCGGGATAATAGGGATAATGAAGGATTCATTCCAGATGGCCAGAAGATTAGAATATTTTAATGAAGTGCGGAAAAGAACAGATAATGGCATAGAGAGAGAGCGAGCACAGTGCTTTAAGACGCAACAAGCAATGGCATCGGGGAAAAGGATGATTTAATGGACAGTAGGGATTGTAAAACGTCGGATTCAAAGATTTCTGGATAGGCAATAAGATTTGAGTGAGCGAGGTTATAGGGATAGTTAAGGTCAATGCCATTATGGTTGACAGAATGGATTGTTTGCAAAAATTTCGCCAACAAGTCGGAAATGGAAAGTTCAAAGTCCTCAGTAGACAACAAGAGGACCAGTTAACTTCGGACAAAAATTTATTATGACCGACAAAATTAGACTTGCGAAAACAGCGATACCGAGGAGCATGATCATCACTTTAAATGTTAAAGTGACTTGTAAGGTCGGATGATGCGGATCCTCAAGCAAGGAAAGCGGACAGACCCTTGAAATTTCGAAGTCCGAAGAATCATTTACGAAAACAAGGTCAAGCATTCTATTAGTGTAATTATGAATGAAGTTAATTTGGCTCAGAGGGATATTAATTAATCCAGTTATGTCATGGTAATCAGAAGAAAGAAGAGAATTAGAATCGACCGAACGAGTCCAGGACAAGGTAGGCAAATTGAAGTCACCTAAAATAACTAGTTGATCTCTAATACCAATAGCATCAGCCACCATACGAATGGCAGAAAGATGGTTCACATATACGGTTAGGTCAGAGCATGGGGGTATATAGGAACATGTAAAATAAGTAAAACAATTATTGGTAAGCACTTTTACCGCAATAAACTCTATTCCTGAGGGAAAATGAAGAGAAAGTAAATGAGAACACCACCACCACGACCGGACGGCCGGTCAAGTCTATAGGTTATGTAGGAATTTACAAAAATTTAGTAAACTCATGTACTGTAGTATGAGTAGGCCAAAGAGAAGGATTCAGCATGGAATTCAGTATTTGGAAGCAATCGATTCCATCCATTCCAAAAATGAAGTTTTTCCTTGCTATGATCATTAATATAAACTTGTTTATTAGGGGAGACCGATCTTAATAATCTTAATAAGTACCTAATTGCGAACTTTATAATGAATAACAAACAAATACTTCGAAGTAGGAACGGGGCAAGATATCGTAATGAATCATTGCACGATGGAATGAATTTTACTAGGTGCTACAAAGAAATGTGCCAGTTTAGCTGCGTAGAAAACTGGTTCAATTTTTGTATGGTAGCTGTATGAAAACATTAAGCAATTTTCATCAAATTTCCCACAAATATTAACTCTAAAACAACATGTAACTGTTATAAATTTGGTTGCGATATTTAAAAAAATAAAAATAATTTCTTGTATTTTTGTGTTTTTATACGTTTCATATTAGTCTATTGGTCCACTATTTAAAATAGCTACCATACAAAAATTGAACCCTCGCCATCTTTTTCTATGTTAGTAGCTTTTTTTTTTAAAACCAATTTCGATGTCTCTCAAAAGTTATTAGAAATTGTCCTACGTGGGAACATCGACATAATTCAATAAACATGACCACAAGAGGTTGTTGATGGTTTATATAGACGGACGGACACCACTCAATCACTAGCTGTGGTTATGATAAGCATTTTGGTTAAAAGAACTTAAAGCCTCCTTCTGGAAATCTTTCCCCGATCTCACGTAGGAGAATCTTGTATAAAAGCCACATATAAATTCAACAAAAATCAGTCTATTTGTACAACTTTTTACGACGAAGGGACACAGTCATCCAAATCGCTATGTAAACTCATATAAGCCAAAATATATTGAAAAAAAAATATTATTTTTAATATGTGGGATACCACAACCGTAACTTTTTTTTATATCATTTATTCCGATGGATGTTAGTTTTAGTCAAATTCGATGGGAACTTTGGCAGAAAAAAATTGGGAGATGCAACTTTTATTTCTGACACTATTTGTGAAGAACACAACATTGGAATAGTGACTTATGTAGATGAAAATATCGAATCTATTCTACTTTTTATCACCCACGCGGAGGTGTCTAAGGTTATCATTTTAAAGACAGTTTTAAGCACTGTAGTGTGGCAGTATTTCCTAGATACCGATTATACTATGCTTAATTGCCGAACTGTGTTGGTGCAGAGTATTTTAGAGTCGGGCTGGCTTGACTGTAGCATTCTCAATGTGATCAATACTGTAAAAATTAAGGGAAGTGCATACTTACTTATGCAAAGATTCGGCGGAAAACCCAAGACAAAGAAGTACTGCACTATGATCGAGAGTATAAAGTAAAGCTGTAAGACGTTCCAAACTCGTGCACAGTTCGCCCGCGAGAAACAAAGCAGTAATATAAGCCATAGGATGTAGGTCAAGGATAAAACATCACGACGATGTGTTATTGTTGCGACAAGTGCAATAAGCGTTATCTCTAACCCAAATTTATAAAAGCCATAGTTGCAAAGATATTTAAATAAGTCATATAGATTGCCCTCCGCTTGTTGACGTTCAATTCCTGGAAACATTAATTTATGATGATGATCGATCTGCATGGAGTAGTTTATGAGATGTTCGCGTAATTTCACAACAGCATGCATTGAAGTCAAAACCAGGTAAATAAGATACGGAGAAAGGTAGTGGACAAGTGAGCCCCAGACCTCGTCAGCTTTAATCAGACCAATCCATTCGCCAAAGTTAACAGTTACATTATCCTGAAATCGTACAGAGTTTTTTTTAAGACAACCGCTAAAAAATGTTTATGAGTAGGAATATTTAATACACTCGTATCGAAATTTGCATTTAAAATTTTCACTCAACGAATTATTTTCGGTACCCTACACATTTGAGGCATTCACTTTGCTTTTGAGTTACGGAGTTGAAAAGTGGTCCAAAAACTCAAAAAATGGCTAAAGCGTGAACGCCATTTTTCTTAGTTTATCAGTTAAATTGTTAAGTTTGTCCTGATTCCTTTTTGATTGTGTTTACATTTGGCGCGTTTGCATCCTAGGACGTTTTGGTGTTGCATCAGTCAAAAGTATTAATTGTTTAATTTAGTAAATAAAATGCTTCAAACTTTAATTGCGTTAAATTCAGTTAGAACATTAAAATTCACTTTTGTATCACAAAATGACTATAAATTTACGAAATATTGGATCGTATTTTGCAACACTTTCTTCTCAACTCAACAGCTAAAAACTAGTATAGTGTCTAGGTTGAGAAATTCTGACAATAGCAAGCGTGAGTACCCTAATTGGTATATTAATTATATACTTTCGGCCTCAGTCATATTAGGTATGACCACGTCTGTGTTGCCTCTTCTATTCTAAGAATTGTCATTTTAAAGCACAAACATCCTCACTGAACCATTTTTTTATCGTCACTTGAAAAAATTTATTTCTCTAGAAACAAGTAACTAAAAATTTTTTTTTGTCTCAAGAGAAGGATGCTTTTTTATGCGACATACAGTGAGATAAAACCATACCAGAAGATTTGCTGCCGTTGAGAGTACGGCATGATTGATAAGTTTTTAAAAAATACAACCGACATATCTATGTGTATAGCATCGTAAGAGGTGACCAATTTATGTATGTATGTATATACTTACACAGAGAGAGTTGTAGTGCTCATGGCTAATATGGCTAACTTGATACATCATTTTCATAAGCACCAATACGGAAATCCAAAAAGTGATTACGCGAAAGATAATTCTTCGTATGAATCGGCTTACCCAAGTGCACAGCAGTGTGAGAAAAAGATGAAAAATGTTAAAAAATGATATTTCCGAGACGGCACATGCAAATGAGGCCAGCAGTACAGCCTTTATCATGTGCAATTGTAGAAACTTCCAGACGAACATCTTAACTGGCCTAAACAAGCGTTTCACCTTGTTGCGTATCTTTCTATAACTGGCTATGAAGATATATTTCCAATTTTGTTCAATTTGATCCCCTTGGACTTTTGCTTTTAAAAAATGTATGGATTGCAAGGAAGAGTGGCTTGCGGCGGCATTCAAGTGTCTCGGTTCGCGCACGGAACGTATGAAATGACGATGAAAATAATGTAATTGCATCACAGTAAATATAACCGTCAGCGTAGGTATGAGCAGATTCAAGAAAAGATCTTTGGTCTCGTAGCGATGCAGGCCAATGTCAGATTGTCTGCAATAAGACGAGATTAGCTGTAGCTTAAAGTTATAAGTCGCCTAGTGGACTTACAATTTGGGCTGCACATTCAAATATTCATGCCAATAGTAGTCAAAATTGTCAAACTGATATGTGTATATGACTGTCAGTATGGTCATGGCATAGAAGATTAAAAATATCCAGTAGCCGTATAGAAACTTGAGCCACAGACGCAGAGACATCTGAAAGATCATAAAAAACAGCAGAAACAAGGACATATAGCAAATACGGAATGCGGTCATGTTTCTTTCGACCATAGAACACATAAATATTAGAAAGATAAGCATCCACATCCATATGCGCGTAACAAAGTTCCTTATGCTTTCGACTAGGTAAACCATCAAGAGTTGAATATGAGACTTTTCAAATATCGTTTGGCGGGAGGTGGTTGATGATCGTTGTCCGAAAACTTGACGCAATAGATCACCATGTGCTTTAATCTTTTCCTTGAAATACTGACGCGAAGTTATCCAAAAGATGACAGTAAATCCGGACTTTAGTGCTAAAGACAGGCAGGGCAGCTTATGGTATTTTTGTGGATGTATGAAACCAACTTGCTCCAGATTTACGTTATGTATCTGCAATAGATAAGCAATATAGAGAGTTCCTTAAAGTGCTATTATATGAAATACTATTTACCTTAGAGGGCAGCTCCTGCTCATTTAAATTCATTCCATATATATATTCGGCAATGACTAGAAACTCTGCGTAAAGCACTACAAAGAAACTGGAGCGCTGCATGGAATGGCGTTGATTTGGTATCATCCACAAAATGTTGGCCCAAATGAGCAGCACAAATGTCAACCAGCTGTGGAACACTATGGACCAGATCTGCATGGCATGGTTTAAATTATTGAGAAGTTAGCTGGTATGGTAAACCGCATATTATATTAAGGAAGGGCTATATTATATATTATCTACTAGAAGGAAATAATTAAGACCTCACATCCGTTATATCAAAATTATTAGAACGGCGAAAAAAATCGACTTAGGCATATCCGCCTGTCTGTCCGTAGTGCCTGTTTCTGGAAGATCAAAAATTTGCCATGCTTATGGCCTAGTCCGTCAGTTGCATTCCCCCCTTTTCGCCCAATAGAATTTATCGCATTTACTTCTAAATTTCCGTTTTGTCTTGAAGACCTACCAAAAACAAGCTATTTGTAAAACTGCCTGCTTGGTAAGAAGATCTAAATATAAAAATTCGTTTTACTTCTGGGTGATACAGTTTTATATTCGGCCGTGCTCCAAATCCGAATTTTTGCAGTCGCCATCTACTCATATTTCCCATGCTTATTGTTAGCACAGCTTTACACCTTTCGAGGAAAATTATCCACGACTTTACAAGGGAAAAACTATTTAAGCAAGACATGAACATTTTTTTATGCAAAACATAGGACCATATAAGCGTGCATGCTATTTTTTTTGGTTGATTCGGAAAAAAAAATTAAAGATATTTATCAATAAAATAATAATAACTTCAAATTGGCATAAATAGAATTTGAAAATATCAAAGAATATTTAATATGTTAATTCAGTCTCAACCTATTTTGCCACTTCGTTTAAATTCCTCTTGCAACAAAACATTCGTTTTGGTGAAATTGGGAGCACCAAACATTCGGTTTCAAAACGGAGCACGGCCAATTATCTTTCCTCGCTAAAAGCCAAAGCCTAATGCGAATATTAAAATATTTTTCTACATATCCTAACTAAACGCGTCGAAATCGGATGTCCCTTTTGAACATTAAGGCTAGAACATGGTATATTATAGTCGACATATCCCGACTGTAGGTCCATTTGTTTATACTTACCATCATTACAATGTTGAGTAGTATGTAACTGTTTTTGTATATCAAAGCTGTTATATCATAAAGCATATAGAAGAATTGTTCTACCATTGAAGGCTCTTCATGTAATTTATCTGACATTTCGTAATGTTCCGCAATGGGTGTTGCGAGTGACTCGGGTTCAGAAAAAGATTTGGGTTCCATTTTTTCTCGTATGTCCTTGAAACTTAGCTCAAATCGTGTTCGATGCACAAGTGTTAGCGTTATTACAAAGTAGGCCACCATTAATGCAACTGGATTTAGATACGAGTCCACACGCAATTTGTCATTAAATTTTATTTCCAAGATTTGGGACTTGCAAGTAGATAAAATTAATGCTTCCATACCAGTAATACTAACAAATAATTACCATTAGTTTTTTTAAATACTAAACTAGACATACGGGTGTACACAAACTTACCGTGCCCACAATTCATCGCTTTTTACGTAGATCTGAGATAGAGGCAATTGGTAGACGAGTAGGCAAATTATGTGAAGTACCAGAGCTATATCCATTACAATAAGTGGATAGCGCATTCGGCTAGATAAATAGAAATAATGTGAGGCATTTAAACGACTGTTCCAAAAAAAAAAACTTTAAAAATTTCTAAGGCTACGTCATTTTGATTCACCATCAGCCATTTAGCAAATTTATTTTTTTTTTTATAGATATAAAGTTAAAAGACTCATGTTGCGTCCCCATTTAGAAAATTTTTCAGCAAATCTGCAGTTCCTGAGCGACGTTTATGCGACGTTTCGAAATCGTTTCCACACGTTTTATGCTCAAAAAATAAGAGAATAAATTCCAACCTATATGCCGACTTCTTCAGTAACTTCACTATTAATGATTAGACATTTTCCCAGAACATATTTCTTTTTTAGCCTCTAAAATACTATATTCGAATTTAAGGGCCGATTTTAACGAAGGATGGTAAAGATGAAATTGTAATAAATATAGCCCTTAAAAAGCATTGGTGAAACGAGTATGGCCAAAGAATCGAATTATTCGGCCGTGCTCCGGAAAACGAAACACCAAAACAAGCTTGAATTTTTTTTTCTTGCTGTCGCATCTACTCATATTGTCCTTACTCCTTGTTAGCACAGCTAAAAAACAACTTTCCATTGATATATATTGATTATTTCTTATTTCAAGGGAAATTTTTTTTATGCAACGAACCTTTTTTTATTCAAGACATGCGCTATGTTAGTGTATATGAACGTATACCAAAAATATTTTTTTGACTTGTTCATGCTATTTTTCAATAAATATCTAACTTGAAATTGGAATAAATATAATCTAAGGATATCAAAGAATATTTACAAATTATTTCAATTTCAAATGCACAAACTTTTGAACTTTTGAATTCCTCTTGCCCCAAAGTAGTCGAATTTAAACCACATAATGAATTCGTTGTGAAATGTGGTTTCATTTTCCAGAGCACGGCCTATTTCCTTGATCTTTACCTTACAGGTACAGGGTATGATAATCGAGTAATAGTAATTTACTTTACTTTTTAATAGTATCTCGCTTATCTTTATCGGATGGATGTGACCAAAGCTGAAAACAAAAATATTGAGACTACCTATGCAGAGAGCTAAAAAAATATTTCAAGTTCTCAAATCGCGGAATTTGTTTGAGGGTATTACTCTAACTAGTACAATAATCTGCAATCGCAAAATTCTTCCAAAACTGTTGTGCAGTAAAACAAGCTTTTTGTTTTCATTGAGTTGAGTGTCAACTTACAAGAAAGTGACGTAAGCCCCAAATTTAACAAACCGTCTGTGTCTGGATTCCTTTTTTTTGTTTTTCAGTTAATTGAAAAAAAAAAAATGTTGACTCTTATTTATGTCTATAGTGCATTTTACTTATGCTGAAAGGTCCATACGCAGTTTGAAAAATTTCGAACGGAATGGCAAACACAAATGCGAGATCCCAAATGGGATTATTTTTTATATGAAGTTTTGTTATTCCGTGCGAAATTTTTCAAACTGCGTATGGGCCTTAAAATGTAATACTTTATTAATTTTGTCATTTTGTGTTTTTGCATATTCTGCTCCATGAGTTACGAAAGTCTTTCCGTCATTGTCGTCATCGTCATCGTAATGGTAAGATGAAATATACTCTTAAAAATTTAATTTTATAAGTAATTAAAACTTACAACTCAACTCAGTTTTTTGTGTTATTTTTGCTATTTTTTTTGATAATTCGGTCCAACATTAAAAAAAACTATCAATTTAAAATAATCGCTTTAAGCGTAAGATAGGACAATCAATGCTAAGCGTCTAGAATTTTCGAGAAAGTTCTAGTTTAAAAACAAAAATTGTGGAACAATATTCTATTTAATGCTACAAGTTCTGCTCGAAACCAAACAAACAGCTGAGCACTTCCACATAAAATATTAGAGTTTAAAAATTAAGTATACGTACCGATTAACTGACTCGTAGACAGCCCAGTATGTACCCGTAAGCAAAAATAAAAGAAAATAAAAGCTGGAAGGTAATGATGGCCTAAAGATGCCAGCCAGGAATAGCGTAATTATGGAAAGAAATGGAGCTAAGAAAAAATGTTGATTAATAGTGTTTATGGTTCTTTTCTCGTTTGATATATTGTAATACACTTACAGGTTGTCAGTACTGAGCGCATATATACAAGTATAAGGAGTCTGTTTATTTCCTTATGTTTCATACGACTTGAGAAGTTACTCTTCAAAGATGTACTTTCCGCTTCACTTGCTAACTGAAGCTCCAGCTGCTTTTTAGTCAACTTATTTGCAACGATGTATATAAATATTGCCACAGCGAATGCAAATATATCTGGCATGGCCCAGAGAGCAGCGATCAAAAATCTGTAATCGAGTATTATGCAAGCTTATAATAATATTTCGATAAAGATAGTTACCTATGTTCTTTAAAACCGAAAAATCCAATTTGACGTAATATGTAAAACGGTTGCCACTCTATGCAAGTGTCCGAAAAATCTATCCATATATTAGCCACTTTTGTAATTATATGGCCCAAGAAAAATATAGAGCTCATTACTAATATTGATATTAAAAAGCAGTTCAACGTCCAGAGCTGTTTGGAAGATGTGGTTTTTAACAAAAATGGTGACATAAAGAACATTATCATATAGAACAGAGATATGCCAGCAGGTCGCAAGAGTGTGACTGTAGAAGTATAAGCCTGTTAGTGTTGTAAAGGTATAAAGTATTAGACAACTTACCAAGTATTAGCGATAAGGGCAAAAGAACGCGCATTAATAAAAACCAAATGATTCCAATCATTGTAACAAATGGTTTCTCTGTTCGATTCATTTGGCTCAATCATTTGGGGAAATCTTTCAAATTTTTTGTATTTATAGCTCCTTGTAGCATTTGTTGATTTGACAATTGTTTATTTAAGCTTGCTTTGTTTGCAAACACTTTCAATATAAATAGTAACATAAAAATAAAAACTACTGAGATGAGGGAACATACGGACAAGCCGTTTTAGTCCAAGCCACCAGCGAACCCCATAGTCGTCAGTCATTCGATAGTCTTCGCTAGCTTTCGTTTGAAAATCGCGTTTTCAAAAGGGGCCCAAAGATTTGAAAATTAATTTTCTCTGGACAGCCTAAGTCTAAGTATAATTTTATATAAAGAAAAAAACGCAGTGCTGTTTTCTCTGGAGCAACGCCTCATGCATGCATAAATACAAGCGCAAGAAACAATTATAAAATGTGTAGCATAGTTTTAGGCAGCTTTGCATTTAGAAGAATATGGTCACACTTTTAAATGTACAATTATTTTTTATTATAATTTACCCAACGAGAACTATTAACGAAACTTTAATACAAAATTGGCATTATAACTAAGCTTTAACTCTTGGCTTTCTGAATCTCAGTCCGTGCTCCATGTAGGTAAACGGTGGATTCGGTTGTGTAACACAAAAGTATAAGCCCCGCGCATCAGACGGATAAATAAGGCCAATATTAAGCGTATTTTCAAAATTACAATCGCCCTGGCGGAACTTTGCCCAGCTGTCACACTTTGTGGCTGGAATCATGACACCCTCGATAAGTGCCTCCATGAACAAAACAAATGGGTACATATGACTGCAAATTTTGGTATCACAGCCAGGCTGCAATTTGCGACGCGGAAAGTAGCCAATGCCATTTGGATAAATGTCCACATGACCAAGTGGCACACGAACACCAAATACATCACCCTCACCATGCAGCACAATGACGCGACTGGCCACACTCTGACGCACAAGTATGTCTGTGGTGCGGCACATGGTGGCCGGATCTATGGCTATCAGCTGACCCACCAGCTGCTGACTGCCCTTGGCATATAGCTCCGCACCTAAAGCGGCAATATTTGCGCCAACTGAGTGACCGGCAAGTGTTATGTCACCAGGCTGCACACCTGCATCCGTCAGCGCTGTCAACACCTTATAGACAAAGTAACCCTGCACCGAGAGATGATGACGCACGGCGTAGTACAACTGCTCCACATTCTTAGCAAAATCCACAATGACTATGTTAAGATCACGACGCGTTGATTGCAACAAAGCCAAGTGCTCCTGCACGCTGAAGTAGCTGTCTGCCGTGTGAAAGCCATTTACATAGAGCAGAGTTTTGCGTTCCGGTGATATATCAAAATCACGCAGCTCGGAGATGGACTTAATGGGTAGTTCCACGCTTTGATTGGTAATGGTCATGATATGCAGGCGTGCATCACTGGGATTGATGCCCTGAAACAGCGACATAACGCCCTCATCAACTGGCGCATCACCTAGGAGATAAGTGGATGAAAACAAGTTCTTTTGGCTTTCCTTGGACGGATAACTTACAAAATGCGCGCCAACCACGATTTAGTTGATCCGTAAGTATATTCGTATTGTGCTGTTGTATGCGATCTATGCTGCTCGTGCTCAAGCTTTGGCTGCGATGACTAGCTGTGCTTATACTCGACTGAGCACTGTGCCAGGCCAGCGCCAAGATCAAGCAATGACTCCAAAAACGCTTCCCCATTGACCAACTGCCCAAGCTGTGCTGCATTTTGGTAGTGCTACTGAGTACTACAATGTAGCATCCACCGTCTTTTATAGCCGAACTGCAACTGAGCTGCCAGCTGTTATCGGCTCTGCAGACAATACAAAATCTTGCATAGTTCTCGTAGCTTATCTAGCGCTTGAGTCAAGTCAGTTACAATATCACGTCTTTGGTGTGACTTACTCTCCGGTTGTAAGCTTGTCTGGCCATTGTCTACGGTTCCGCGATGAGAGCGATTCTGTTTGCTCCCAAAGCCCCCCAGCTAGATAAGCAGTTTTGGCGCTGCACGTTTTGCAAATTTGCGCTGGGTTCGACAGCAATCTGTAATAGTGTTACTCCCGGGTTTGATTACCGTATCAACCCACAAGAAAACGCTGCGTTTTAAGTACCCGAGTTGACTTTTTATTTTCCATTAAAATTTCAACTCTTGCATAATATCTAGTACTTTTTTGTTTTTGCGAGTTAAAGGTGCACAAAGACAACTAGGTGCTTGAAGTATTCTAGAGATTAATTGTGTATGGTAAATTCAACTAAATACGATTATAATTCGCTTTTTTATCTTTAAGTGACTATTGTAAATTTGACTAGCGCTACGACCTTGCAATAATAGACCAGCCGGCGTTACGTTTCAAAATTACTCTAATGAGGTAGCGGCGGTTGTTTTCCTGCTCTGAAACTATGTTGAGTTTTCGAGAGCTGCCTTAAGACTAGTTATAATAGCTAAAAAACAAACTGGGACGATTGGGACTAGCCAGTAGTTGTTATCGATTAGTCTAAGCGGCAATAAATTTGATTTTAATTTCTGTTTCAATAGTGACTTTAAAGTTTAGTAAGTTAAAAACTGATCATTTCCAAACAGTTCTTAAAACAGTAATTAAAACACCAAATTGTGTAACTCCGATCTTAGGCAGATTTTTGAATTGAACCATATTTTTTGAAAAATTATGTAAAATTTATAAACATGTTGAAGAATTATTTTTTTTTTGTGTATGTTACCTAGTTATCGGTCTAAGCTCTACCAAATGTGAATAAAAACTTGAAATAACTTATAACATGACCGTAACCATCTTTTTTAGAAATCTGTATTCACCACAACTCTAAGATTATTTCGATGCGAATTGAAAATACAAAATCGAAAGTTATTATCATAACAAATCTTTCCGAAAAACTCCAATGAAAAATAACGAAATAAATTTTACAAAACTAAAGGATAAACCCTTATTAAGAAATATTTTTCCTTAAAAAATCAAAACAATTCACTTTAAAACTAAAATTAAATATTTTATTGAATAGGAACTTAAAAGCAAAATAATTATAACAAAAATTAAAGAGACGTAAAAAGCTACTAAAAACGAAATTTTGGTAGTCAAAAATACTTTCTGCTGTTTGTTTGTGTCACTGGATTGCTCTCATGCATCACCAAAATCATTCACGACTTGACTAAGATTAGCTGGAACTAGCTTCATTTTGTTTTTTCTTTTATATTTAAATTGGTATTTGGACATCTGCTAGCTTAGAACTTCAGGCCAGCCTGCACTTCGGCCATAATATTGGCCGATTTCCGCAACTGCTCCACTTCTGTGGCTGTAAGAATCTGCTTGACAATGGAGGTAACACCATTAGCGTTGAGAACGCAAGGCAATGACAAGAAAACGTCCTTATCGATGCCGTGTTCACCCTGTAAAAGATGAAAGGAGAGCTTTAGCAAGCATTACTTATAAAAAATGTTGACTTTAACTTACCAAAACGGATGTGGAAACGGCTGCCACGCTGCTGCTATTTCGCAAAATAGCCGAAGCCAACGAGGCGGTGCTCAGACCAATGGCCCAGGAGGTATAACCCTTTAGCTTGATGACCTCATAGGCGGAATCAACAACCTGCTTGTGCAGCTCATTCCATTTCTCTGGATCCTCAGTGGTGCCCAAGTTAGGGTTTAATTCACGCAAGCGCACACCCGCAATATTAACGCCTGACCATAATGGTACTGAGCTATCACCATGCTCACCAATAATCCAGCCGTGGCAGGAGGTGGGCGCCACACCCAAACGCCGGGACATCAGGAAACGGAAACGTGACGAATCCAAGTTGGTGCCACTGCCAATAACGCGGTTCTTGGGCAAGCCAGACAATTTCCAGGCTACATAGGTCATAATATCAACTGGATTGGAGACCATCAACAGTATAGTATCAGGACTGTATTCCACCAACTTGGGAATGATGCTTTTCAAGATATCAGTATTACGCTGAACCAACGACAAACGCGACTCGCCCTCCTTTTGACGCACACCAGCGGTAACAATACAAATCCTTGAATTGGCCGAGACGCCAAAATCAGTGCTGGCCGTGATTTGAGGATTCTTCAAAAAGTTGGAGCCATGCTGCAGATCCATAAGTTCACCTTGCAGCTTGTCGGCGCAAACATCAATGAGGCAGACCTCTTTCGAGACATTCTGAGCCAGTATGCTGAATGCGCTGGCCATGCCCACCTGACCAATGCCTACAATGGTCACCTTGTGACCCGAGCTGGGCAACACTTCGGCAACCTGAGATAAAAGATTGTCCTTCATAGCGGCCATTGCGCTGCTGCAATAAGATTTGTGACAGATTAAATACACGTGTGCCTAATAGAGTGCCCCAGTTTTATGAATGAATGAAAACTCTTGAACACATCATCTGTGCGACCTTCATGAAGGTCGTTTTAATGAAAACTATGACAACTGACAACATCGCACGCACTCAACCGAAAAAATAAACCAAACGAAACAGTCAAAAAATTAACTTAATTTTTTTGTGCTAGTTGGAGGCGCTGTTCTTGTTGTTTCTTTTTTTTTTTTTTTTGGGAGGGGTCTACGTAAGGCATTTGTCACATGCCGCATCATCTGCAGGCCAATATCTTTTAGCTAATAAATCAATGTATTCGTTGGAATTCAAATTTGAGCATAAGAGTTTTCTAACTTGGTTCGTCGTTTACCCGTGAACATTATTAAAAGATGTCTGTGCAAAGTAATTTTTGAACTGCAGCATTTTTGCTCTATCTTTTAAAGTTATCTTGGGAGGTAAGCAAAATTTGGAATGTGCACTTCCGGCTTCACTGGAGATTAATCGGTTGTTAACCAGCTTTAAGGTTACGTTATCAAAAAACCTATAACTAGGCTGCCACATTTTGATTAAAAGCATCATCTGCATTATTTTATTTCTATAGAGGAGAACTTGTATGACGTATGACGCGGCTGCCATAAAAAGAATAACAATGAGTTCAAATCGAATAAAAAATATATGGTCAAACCCACTTATAGAGAATTTGCTTGTAATGGCAGCGAATTGTTATCAGATGGGCTATCTTATCAGCACAAACTTATAGCCGTAATTAATGAAATCAATCTAATGCATTTTTCCGATCCAAAATTTTGTATAGTATACGAATAACTTGTGAATTTATTGACTACATTTCTACTATGCTTATCTAAAAAAAAAAAACAGTTTCTGCATTCAAATTGTGGCCAGATGACGCAGCGATACAACATCATCTCAAAATACGGATATTGGAGCTATTTGTTTGCATGCGAATTATTTATGGATTTCCGATAAGATGTTCACAACTAAGCTTATTTATCATTAAACAAACAACTGTTTGCACTAATAATAACAAACTATGGGTTATATGGGGGTTTCCAGCTAAATACTTGGTGGTTTTTATTACAAAGTGTTATATATGTTACAGCACTGTAAATAGAAATACGTTGTTTTTCATAGTTTTTATGTGGAATTACCCACGACTGGAGACATTGAAAAACTAATTGCATTTTAATGGGTTTCATACAAACTGGCGTCATACGCTATAACATACTTATACTCGTAATAGTAAACTTTCGTAAACTTTTATATATACAACTATGTATATTTGAAAGCCCGATACATTGTAGTAAATAGTTTTTGAAAAAGCTTTCGACACATACACAGTAAGATTTTTAATTATAAAGCTTTTTAATTCCATTTGTTTACTTCTTTAAAAACTTGTAAGGCCTTATGAAATTTTCAGGGTTCAGCTTTTTGTTGAAAAATTTTCTATACGCACTTCGAAATATTTCGCACGGAAAGACAAAACTACATATAAAAAAAGAATAAGTTGGAAAAAAAATGAATTTCTAGTTAATTATATTTGTACTATGCTCTATGCTCCACTTAGGAGTCAAGAATACATAGTAGTAGTAGTATATATATGTATGTATGTACGTTTTAAAAAACGTGAGAGGTGTGTTTAAGCCCAAAAAAATGATGTTTATCTCTTGTATTTGGCTTTTCATACATAAAAACTTTCCTAGCATTATTATCGCTTCCTTTATATTTTTATTTATACATATTGTAGTTGAATAAAAGATTATGTACTAGTTGATTTTAAGAAGCCGAAATGCGAAAGTTCGTTTATTTTAAAAAAGTTATTTTTCATTCTTTGCTTGTGAGATTTTCGACCGAAAAAAAACTAATATAATAAGACATTCCAAAGTCCCTACAGAAATTTAAAAATAAGCAAACATTTGAGATTTAGCAAAAAAAAAAAAAATATGAAAAATCAATATTAGGCCTTATGGATTCAATATTTTTAGAAGGATTTTCAGCTAACTTGCTTTGGATTAATGGAACGGAATTCTGATTTTTATTAAATTTGAATCAGCTGTGAACTTTTCGAATACCTGTGCTAGAAACGTATTGTACTCGAGAAATCGGAACAGGAAAGAATTTAAAAAAAGAAGCACTTCTTATGATAAAAAAAACCACTAAGGACTACCTAGTCTATGTGTGACTCCCCCCAGGGGTCAATCGGTACAACCTATGATAAAAAGCAATCCTAAACCAAAGGGTGTAAAGCACGATAAAAAGTCAAAATAGAATAGAATATCAAAGAAACCCATTTCTTCTGTTTTATTCCAACATACCACAGAAATCCCTAGAGATTTTGGGTACGGTTTGAAACCAAATCTCTATTAAAAACCATAGGTGCCACAGAAATCTCAGCGATTTAATTTTTCAGACAATTGTTTCCAAATGTTTACGCTTTACGACAATGGCAGATACGAGTTGCTACTGTTCCAAAATAGATTTAAGAAAGCCAATTTATTATGAGATTAGTCGATAACTTGTAGCATATTTTACAACTATTCGCTTTCAATTTCTGATATAGAATGGCATATTTTCTAGAGATTTTAGTAGAAATTTTGTAAAAATTAAAATCACGAATTAAAATATTCGATTTATTAAATTATCGAGATATAGATAGCTCAGAAATTGAATAAACTTTTTAAAAAAATTACAGTTTATTTTAATAAAATCGGATTTATTTGTAAATTTAATCAAATCTCGAGCAAATTTAGTAGAGATTTAAAACCGTCTCGAAAGGGTTTCTGTGGCACCGATAATTGGAAATGTATAGAAATTATTTTCTGTGGCACCCCTGATATACTACTTTTAGCTTGGCCTTTTTTGTTAGACGTTAATGAGGCCTTAAATATTTGGAATATACATTTTTTTAATGGAATTTGGGTAAACATAAACTTAAAGCTGTTTTTATGAAAAGAACTATTTTTTAAAAAAAAATTAGAAAAAGAAATAATATGGAAGAGAAATACTTCTTATGCTTCAAAAGCATTCAAATACCGAAAGGAAGTAAAATTCAAAAAAAGAAGCATTATAATTTTGAAAAACTGTATCTACTTAGCTAAAATTCCAGTAAGCCTCAAAATAGTTGAGAATATTAAAGAAAATTATTCCCTCAGTTCTCCTCATACCTAAATGTAACTGACCCACCAATAGTATCAATAGACAGCCCGACTTGTTGCAACAAACGAGGAAAGCGTCTAGTTGCTACAAGTACATACTGACAAAAAAAATTCCAAGTTAAATGACCTTCACTCAAAGTCAAAAAAGACACTGAATGGGAGCTGCCCCCAAATATTAAACAGCTGTTTGGCAACGGCGCATGCTCCCAAAGAAAATGAAAGTTACGACGCTCCCATGCCACCCGGCGCCCACCCGGAACTGGGCAATACCAGACTAGGTGTGCAAGGCCAAGGCGAGGCTTGCATTATAGTTGAAAGTTAAAAGTTGAATGCACTTTGTGAATAAATTCTATGGTAGTTTTTTTTTACCGGCTATTATGACGAATATCTTAAACAAATTTTATTTGGCATCTTTTTTTGTATTATTTTTAATGATTTCTATCGCACTGACACAATTTTCTTGTTTTTTTATTTTAAATAATATTATAGTCTCGCATTGCTTACTTATATTTCAGTATATTAGAAATGCACTGGTACGAAATATCCACTGGATACAATTTATTTTTGGCGGCTCAGTTGCTTTGCTTGCAGTTGAGGTCGATGAATTTTGGGTTTATTCTGTTGTCTGTTCACTCTTTGCGCGTTCGTTTCCAACTGCTGTGCTTCACGAGAGTTTTAGGAATTTTGTTGCCGCTTGCTGGATTTTGCTTTATAAGCGGGCGCAGTAACAGCTGCGTGTGTGAGAGTGTTTTTACGTGTGTATATGAGCGCTCTCTTCGATTATACACTTGAAGAAATAGATGGTCGAAAAGTAGTTATATACTTAAATAATAGATTCAGCGTAACTTGACCACCACCATTGATAGAATAATCGGTATCTTTGTTTAATTTTGGAGTCTCTATCTCTTAGTTTCAAGATCTGTATCTTCATACTGGCAGATGGAAAGACAAATAATTCTGGGCAAACTTTCAACCGGCACTGTCTGTCTATTATTTTTAGAGTATCCTAGTTTTTAACCAACGAGCAGGTAAACCTTTCTAGCAATATCCCAGTGATCCAAATGCTATGATGGCAAACCAAAAAACGATTGTTAATTCATATTCCTTTTTTTATTAGATAATAGTAAAAACGTATCCTCTAGTGTAACAGATAAAAATAGTTTACAAATTTTAGGGTCATCGAGTGAACCTTGAAAATTAAGAGTTTTTTTAGGGTAATATTGGGTCGAGCAACACAAAAATTACATTAATTTTTTTTCTTAAGACCCATTTTCAAGATTTTTTAGAAAAACATTTTTTTGGGTACTCTTTTCACTTGTTTTTATCCCTGTAATAATTTGTAATAAAAATTATATTAATTTGTCAATAAGTTAATGAAGTAATTAAACTACAAAGGATGTATAAATTGTTCTAATGCAGACCAGCTGTTCCTGTTATAGGTTTTCCATCTTTAATGATTGTTTTAGCACAGACTGTAAATAAATCTCAAACAATTTCGTAGCCTTTAAGAAGTCGAAGATATTTTAAAAAGTTTTTAAACGGTTTTAATTTTTAAAAGCAAATGTTTATTTTAATGTGCAACTTTACAAATTCAAACCCAAATAATTAGCTTTTTTTTTATAAATCGTTTTTCGCCTTCTTATTTTTTGCTAACAATATTCTTAATGATTTCGCTCAGTGTAGACAGCGGCTGACTGTTTAGCTCATTTGCTTCTCTTTTCGTGGCAGTTGGTTGTTGTGGCAGGATGAATGACGAAACTGCCTTGTGTCTGTTGTGAAAGTGTGTGCGTGACTAGCGGCTTGCTCTCTGCAATGCTCTCCAAATGTTGCGGCTCCATTGAATGCGTTAGCCAAGTTAGTCAAGGTGACCTTTGGCTGACAAACGCTGCTTTTTGTTTGTATTTTATTTTTAGTAAGAAATTTGTTGTATGTTTTGAGTCTATGTCAATATTGCCTGGAGCTTTGAGGAAGTTGCTTGCATGATTCCCTTTTTTACAATGCAAAGATAAAGAAATGTATCTGCAAGATGCGTTCTACATTTTGCAATTTATTTCCTTGCTGCATACACAAGTATCTGAGTGTTTGTGACCAAAGGCAGCTGTTGGCAGTAAATTTGTCTTCACACACGTGCTGCGAAACACACGCGCCACGCATACATACATACGTCAAAATATTCTACAATATCTAACATCCTCATTGCTCTTATTGATGACGACTCTTGAATACTCTTCTTCTTCTCCCAAACCCTTGTTTACCTCTTTTCGGACTCGCTTATGCTCCTCCTGAGGTGTGGGTATGCGATCTCAGGATCAGGATGATCTCTGGATCATGTCGTCGCTGAGACCCATTCGTTGCTGATGTTAAAAATGTGAGGTTTTTGGCACTTGTGTAAGGATATTCGTGAGCTACGGACTTTCCTTTTACACCGGCGGTTGTCTCCAGACCCGGTAACCAATCGCATACACTGATCTTTGGAAGATCTTTAAGATGTTAAAAATGTGCCTCAGGCTCAATGTGATGGTAAGTATGCCTGCATCTGACTAGTTCTCTTTTAGGGGCCTCTTACGCCAGGCAGAGAATACCGTGGTGTTAAATTATATTACAGGAATTTTTAATTGTTTTAATTTGAATACTCTATGTGCTGAAAAAATATATCGAATTTATATTCAGGAATATGTTGTTAATACTTCAATTAAAAATGTGAAACTACAAAAATGTTTGCAATTTTCTGTGTAGCTTTTCTTAAGTTCTTAACTATTGTGGTATAAAAATGTGATGCAGTTGTGACAGTTCCCGGCAGTTGTATACTTTGTAGTTATTTCACGAAAAAATGTATACTTCTTCATACCTTAGTGTGTATTTAAGAGTGGTACAATAGCTGTGATAATAACATAATAACAAACGGACGCACAATGTGAATCAGTCGAGGCAGTACCCGTAAACAGGATTCCTTGCAAAAACAAACTTATTTGCATACGAATAAAGGATAATGGTGAATAATTGGTAGTTAGAGAACTTGTACAGTCTCTGAGATCTAGTTTTCATAGGAACAGACTGACTTGGCTCAATCGCTGCCTTGTGGTGACAAAAAGCATTTTGATATAAAGAACTAAAGCACTGCCTCGCTTACTAATGCATGATACAAACATTGCGCAAATCTTATACCTATGCGTATGGGGTATTTATGAGAGCTACAGTTCGAAGCTCTTCTTCTGTTTTTAATGTAGGGTACACACTTAGTAAGCAATTAGCAGCAAAACACCGATAGCGTCATCTAAGATTCCACACCAATAAGTGCCAATAAGTGCTAAGAGTAGAGTGTGTTTGTGTCTTGTATGTTTGCTTGTACAACAAACAGAGATCACAACATCCAGATGCATCAGCTGGCGTAGGCTTTGGTGTTCGTGACTTTCAACACATATGCACATACCCGTACCTACATATGTATATTACATAGCCTTACATTTGCTCTCTGTTGCAAGCGCGTTGCTCTCCCATCTCCCGCTGTAATTTCGCAACTTTTCTCAGCGACTACGTCATAAGTGCACAAATACTTATACTAATGCACACGCTACGTCACGTGAACTTGACCATGTCAACAATTTCGCATTGTGAGAGCGCATTGCAATGTCAGTGTTAGACGACCTCCATTGCTTACGTACACAAGACACCCATACTTGTACAAAAACGCATTGATAGTAGTTGTAAAAACGTTTGTCCCACATTTCCCATTCCGATGCACCTCCCTTTCCGACATTCTGATTTTTAAAAGACCTATAATTGTGAAATGTTGTGTACACGTACACATCTGTATGCATGTCTACATGTGTGTAGACAATAGACAACAAAACTCGTTTTGCTAGGTTGATGAACTTGTATGAGTTGTATGTGACTAATTATTTGGAGTAGAGTCACCATTTCAATTGATGACTTATTTGCGAGTACATATGTTATACTTGTTATTAGCTGTGATAATGCATACATAAATTCAAACAAAGCTTAAATACTTTTGAATGGGCAAAAATAACTTGATATTGACAAATCACAGATCATCAAACCATTTTTAAATACTTGTGTATTTTATTGAATGCTTAGCATACTTTTAGGCATTTTGTGGATTGTATTTTCGCATTGTTAAGACAGCTCGTCAAATCTTGGGCTCCCCTGTGAAAAGCAGTTATGCAGTTCAACTTGTTCAGGCAGTGTTATCTAAGCAGTGTT
Source organism: Chymomyza fuscimana (assembly GCA_949987675.1). Lineage (NCBI taxonomy): Eukaryota > Metazoa > Arthropoda > Insecta > Diptera > Drosophilidae > Chymomyza > Chymomyza fuscimana. Next base: position 41,057,553 of record OX465089.1, read on the forward strand.
ATTTGAGCAGTGTTATTTGAGCAGTGCTGTTCAAGCAGTGCTACAGTATAATTTTCTAATCAAACAGCCATTAAAGTGGCTAGTGGCTATTTGATTTTATTTTACTCTGTTTTAGATTTAATATCATACATAACACCAGACTAGAGTGTGTAGCGATTAACTTTGTAATTTACGTATTGGATTAAAGCCTTAGTTCTAAGAAGGCTGATAAACTCAACAAAAAAAATAAAATTATTTTATTTTATGGGTAAATAAATATTTCAAACCATTTTCTTGCTGCATATAATCTGATTCATTTTGTGATAAACTGATCCATCAACAAAATGCAGAAATTGCCAAATATGAAGTTAAATTAAACCAAACCTTTTGTATGGCACCATTTGAAATTTAGTTACAAAACTAAAAGTTTATGTTTTGGTCAGTTTTATCATTTCAACGAGTGAAATATATATTCATATATAAAACTGAAATGATATTCGTGTGTCCTCTATAGACTCACGAATTATCCACTATATTCAAATCAAACTTTTGTGTGTGTGTTCCTTATGATGTGTGGAAAGTTCTTAGCATAGTTTTGTTTAATTCCGGTAGGTGCTCATGGGGGCATCTGAAAGGTTTAGGAATATGGAAAACTGGCAAAAAATTGAAAAAAACAAAAAAAAATCCATAAAACACAATCTGTTTCATGATTCAAATTGTCTATATTGGCCATACAGGCCATATGGCCAGTCGGGCTGATGAGCAACCATAGTGAAGCAACTATTTTAAAAGGAAAATATAAAGGCGAAGACGCTTTAATTGCCCGAATCCCAATGATTCCGACCGTTTTTCCCCTTAATTTCAAACGCATTGCCCTGTTCGTCTTGCTGTTGCAATCACAATTAATAAAACAAAGGCCACTCCTTGGAAGTTTGTGGAATCAATCTAGAATATCCATGCTTTTCACATGGATAACTCTATGTTGCATGCTTGCTAGTAGGGAAACCATCGGCATTATTTATCTACAAAACCGATGGAAAAACAAAAAATGTGGTTTTTCAAAAAGCCCTAAAATAAAAATGCTGTCAAACAAATTTACTGAAATGTGCGTGTAAAATAATACATTTTTTTAATCAAAGTCAATTTCGAATTGAGTATTCCATTAATTTCAATTTCATTTAGTTATTCTTGGGCGTAGCAAAGCACGCCGGGTACACGCTAGTAATTTATAGTTTTAAAATGTAATCAATAAATACTAAAAAAATTGTAATAGAACATTTTAGTTACGTCGCGTCATGATACTTTGCTCCTGGGCAAGTTCTAAGGCAATATGTCGACGAGTGCGTGAGTTAACACGGTAAACCGATTACGGGTGCTGCGGTTTCTTATCATACATAACAATAATTTTGATGTTGTATATCTATGAGCGAAGGGCGAAGAGTGATAAATAAAAACATTTTTTCATTTATATTTGTTGCAGCTAAAAAGTTTTTTATTGTTATACAATTTTTGCACACAGATAAATAGACGCACTTGGAGGATTTGGGAAGCAGATATCGACTCACTTCGCAAACGTCATTTGTCCCGCGATTATACCCATCTGTTGAGAATACTCTGCGACCTAAATCTTAATGTGACGTTCATCGACAGTCGATCACGGACAGACGGACGGATCAGCCGTTGAAGTCAAAACATTACAATTTGTATAAAAATACATAGCTATTAACGACACAAAATATTGGATAAAAGTTAAAAGTCTTACTTACAAAATAAACCAAAGTCGACTCTCAGATTTAAGGAAGTCTTATCTTACCTGTCTGTCATGCCATGTTGCATATAAGACTTAAGCTCCTCGTAGCAAAGATTTGTTTTTGTTAACAAAAAATTGTACAAGAAGGGGCTGAAGAGGTTTAGAAAAAAAAGACCACCAGCAAATGAAGTTGTGCATATTAAAGCTATTGACTTAAAACCACGTCTATTTTTGCTCGAGCTTTTCAGTTTCCGATTTATAGCCATTTAGACAATAATAAATTGGTTGATTTTGTTACCTCATGCAAAATTACGTTTAGTTTTGCTTAGCTTCCGAATTATAGCCATTTAAATAGACCAATAAAATGTTTTTGATGTTTAGCCGGCTTATATATAAGTAAGTATTGTTAAAAACGCCCATTTTGCATAATAACACTTTCTTTATAAAATTTTTAACTACCAACAAAAAAAAACACAAACTGTCAACTAATTTGTATAAATCTAATCCCAAACGTTATTCCGCCTAATGTAAATTTTATAATGTCAGTCGACAGCTGCAACAAGGCAGCAAAAATTGCAACTGCAGCCAAGTCAAGAAATTCATCCAAGTGGCGACTTTTACTTGTCGGCCTGCAGTTGAATTGAAACCAAAAGTTGCGACAGCCAAATCAGTACGGTGATAGACAAAGTCAACTGTATGGCTTATATCCAGGAATCGAAGAACAGATACTCTCTTACTCATTTTTAACTGTTTGTTTGAGCTAAATTTGTATAATCATTTACTAGGGGTCTCCGCCACCTGGGCGCTTTAATTTTAATTCATATCGCTAGTTTCTGAAAAAACCTTACATGAGGTTTTTAAACCCTGTAACGTATGGTACAAAGGGTATATTAAGTTTGTGCAAGCCGAAAATGTATGTAACATACAGAAGGAGACGTCGGAGACCCCCCCAAAGTTACCTAAAGTATGATCAGGGTACTAGAGAAGTCGATATACCCATGTCCGACAGTCCGTCCGTCCGTCTGTCCGTCTGTATGAACGCCTAGATCTCAGAGATGGTAAGAGCTAGAGCAACCAAACTTTCAGATTAGATCCGTTATTATCCTACGGGAGACAAGTTTATTTTATTTTTTTGATATCGTGGTTGTATTATATAGCTCCCATATGGGTGTTTCAGAGTACCTCGAAAAAAAACAAAAGTTTTAGATGGATAATTCGTTTGTTTATAAAGATATCGTAACCAAATTTGGCACTCGTTAGTTTTTTATAGTTCCCAAACACTGTACCAAATTTGATCAAAATCCATAGGGCAGATCGATCAAAAAAATGTTTTTTGCACAAAATTCGTTGTGTTTCGTTTGTTTGTGAAGATATTGTAACCAAATTTGGTGTTTGTCAGTTTTAGGGTTACCTAGCACTGTACCAAATTTTATTAAAATCGGTTGACTATATCATATAGTTCCCATAGGATCGATCGTTCAAAAAAATGTTTTTTGAACAAAATTCGTTGTTTTTCGTGTGTTTTTTCCAAAGTTTTTTATACTTCCCAAACACTGTACCGAATTTGATTAAAATCGGATGACTATATCATATAGCTCCCATAGGACCGATCGGTCAAAAAACGTTTTTTTCATAAAATTCTATGTGTTTCGTTTGTTTGTAAAGATATCGTACCCAAATTTGGCAATCAATTGTCTTTTAGAGTGCTTAAGCAATATATGGGACTTAATTGCAATGAGTGGTACAGGGTATCCCAAAGTCGTCCGCGCCCGACTTTAACGTCCGCTATCTTTTTTGCTTGATTATGAAAATATCGTAACCAAACTTGGCAAATAAAATATCTTTTGTAGGTCTCAAGCAATATATCCGATTTAATTGCAACGTCTTTAACGTACGCCATCTTTTGTTGTGAAAGAGTTCCGAAATTTTTTTCCTGTTCAATTTGATCAGGACCTGAATTTTCAATTCTTTCCTTTTTGTTCTTCTCAGTTTCGCAAATATATTGGGAAAAAATAAAAATATATCCGATGTAAATGCAACAATATTTTAATTTCTATCATTGCTTGATTATTGCTTGAGGCATACATTTTAGTATGTGGAGTGTGTGGAGTGAGCCAACCATGAATACACAAAAGAAATTTTTGGGAAATCTGGGTGCAAGGTTCATTCCACTGTGGAGCACACCACCGACAAAATAAAATATTTTTATTTTAATACCGCATTTCTTCTGCTCTTTTGTTTTTTGCGAGAGTCACGATATAAAAAATTTACTTCAAAAAAGTTTTTCTGAACTTCTCTTTAGTGTGGTTTTAATTAATTTAATTGAGGTGATAGGATATCTTAAAGCTGCGTTACATATATCATAGCGAATATACCCTGCAGCAGGAGAACAAACATAGCGAAACGAGTTTGCCTTGCAGCAGATGCCTCAGTGCGGCTTCATATAATTGTCAATTAGACTGAAGACGGAGCTTCGGAAAAGAGATACCAACCCACGCCAGCTGCGCATCTTGCTCTGCCTGTTCCCAGGCCCGCCTGTAACACAAACTGGTTGACAACCCGTCGGGCCGGAAAATCTTGTCTCCGGGAAAACGCTCTGCCGCTCTGCTGTTTTGCCGCATTGGTGGCGCCACTTGCTGCCGGTCGTCTTTGTTGGACTACTATAAATACTTTGGTATTGCCGCGCAAACGCTTTAATTACGTTTTTGTCCTTGACATTGGCAAGTAACCAACCAAACGGGCGATTTCAAAAACTACGACGCGTTTCTCGTGCGATTTTTATCGCTGGCTACAGCAGAGTGACGTAGCTAAATATAAAATTAATTATATTTATTAGATAAATTCTTGCCATTGTTTAATAGAAAACAAAATGCATTTGCATGTAAGTGTTAAAAAAGTAATTCAACAATAATAACAAGTTGCTTGAAATATAAAAATAAAAACAAAATTTACCAAATGAGAGCGAAAGTGTATAAAACTTTCTCTAAAGTGAAAGTTGCGAAAATTCAAATATAAATAAATGCAATAAAAAATTAAATTAAACTAAAGATGAACATCAGTCTTATTGGTTTAAATGTTATTTTATCAAGATAAACGATTTTTATAGTGTTTTATAATAAATTTTGTTCATACCAACAGGATGACTGAAAACTTTATATAAAGACAAGTTAACATTATTATCTTATCCGTCAAACTAAGTTTATTTGGTAGCTCACTTTTGGAGAAAATTTTCAATTTATTCACTAGGATTTTTGGACAGTAACTGCAACCTTTACGTGGAACTGTTGGCACACACGTTTAAAGCCTTGTTCCCCAGCAAACTGTGGAAACTATACACAATATTTGTAAAATTTCACTCACTTTCCGTTTCCAAAATTTCGCAGATACACTAAACTTTACCATTACAATACTTTTGATCTTATGATTGCCTCAATATTTTATAAGTTAGTTATTGTTCATTCAACTTAATTAAAGGGTCTATAAATTGGAGATGGAGTAATTTTTTTGCAAAAAAAACAACTGCGTATCTTTTCGGGCAAGAAACGATTAGCCCTTCATTTGAAATTCGGAATATTCAGCATTTATCGAAACGTTATTATGTTCCATTCAGTTTCGATTGTGGGGGTCAAATAGTTAACACAGTGTAGTTTAGGATAGAGATCAGCCAGACCCAGTCTATTTTTTTTTTCCCAAAATAGTTTCAAAGTGATATATTTTTACAATTTTAAAGATATAGCTTTATTTTATTTAGGCATCACCATAATGGCACCATAAATATCGCAGCAATATCAATGTCAAAAAAATATAAAATGGTAGCTGAATTGGTAAATGGTGCTGGTCCAAATCGGCCGGACCCGACTTTAACGCATTTTCGATTTATGAACTTAGATCCGAGCGTTCATACAGAACGAATTTTCTTTTAAAAACGTATCAACGAAGGTTCCGATTTTGCTCGGGTCGAGTTGTCCCCCTCGTTAACACTTGAAGATACATAGTATTTTTCTAGTCACCACATTCAAACATTTCATAAAGGTTGAGCTCTCCTGAAATCATGGCTTACAAACAGCCGTCCCCGCCTAGTAGAATTTCACGCTACACCCTCTAATATTTTTATCTGAAACTTAATAGCTATGCGTCATGATTACATGCATCTCTGGGTCAAAAATGAACAAAATCGAACAAATACAACAAAAGTTATAGTCAAAAATTTACAATTTCAACCCCCTTTGCTAATAGACTGCACCAATATTTGACTCTACGTAATTATGGTAAAAATTGACATAGAATCGCTAATTTTGGTAAGATTGTTCATGTGGCTCTAATGATCAAACCTACATCCAAATTGTATCAATTCGGATATAGGTTTGTTCCCCCGCCCCCCGCAATCGATTTACCGTCGCCCCAACTTACCCCATATATGGTACTTCAAATAACTTCTTTGACGCAACTTATGATTCCCATCAAAATCTGTGAAAATTTACCAAACTTATTGGAATAAATATCCTTTTCTCAGAAGGAATATGCAGGAATAAAATTTTATGTGAAAAAAGGGGGGCACCGCCTCGACTGTATCAAATTTTTTTTTTCATACTTTGTGTTTCGTAGACAGTTGAAGCTAGAGACACAAAATAATCAAGTCAGCTGTTTCACGAAAATATGTTACCGCTTACACCCAAAGTTTATAGCCCACTATTTTCCAAAGCTATTAAGCTTGTGTTGCTGCAAAAAGATCGAATGGAAACTTGAATTTTAGTAAAAGTTCTTCTTTCTCTAAGCGGTCATTATATTCCACTTTGTTTTAAATGTCAAAATCGATATCAAATTTTAACCAGAATAATAATAATAATAATAACAACATTTCATATGCGCTTAAACAATCGATTAATCGATTTTCGTTCTCTTTTACTAAGCAGTAGCTTAATAGCTGGCTGTGGTGCACCCATTAATCCAATCATTGCACTAATTAACCAAGTTTCATCATGTCAATGAAAACGAAACGCTCAATTGCAAATGTTCAGAGATATCCACTTTACAGAGACACTCACACACAGGCATTCTCCTATAGATTGAGTGTCAATCGAATGTGAGGTACGGTACTGCAATCGAAATATCCAAAACTGTTGCAATTTGTTGGCAACCAAAAAGCAGCAACAACAATTCAAAATTAAATTGTACCAAAATGTTGTTGCCATCCTGCCAGACCTGTTGTGCCAAAAAGTCCAGCTACTGGTCTTGAGCAAAACCATCAATCTCCAATCTGCAGAGTTGCAGTTGCGGTTAGCCATGGTAGCCGTTGTCGCATGCCGTGCCAAATTTTGGCCAGCACAAACCGTATTACCCGTATTACCATTTGACAACTGTCACAACGGTGTATGACATGATGTCTGTCTCTGGGTCTGTCTGGTCTCACTGTCTGCTGCTTGGGCCCAGGCCCAGGCTCGGTACTGTCATGAAAAATGCCACAATGCTGTATCAAGAAAGCTTTATAGACAAAAAAAAATACGCACATTGCGTACCAACTGGCAATTAATTGGCTGAAACTCGCGTAATCATTTTGTAGCCAATTTATTAAGATTTTTTTTTATAAATTTTTTAAAATTTTTTGTTGTTGGCTAGTTGGCCAATTTGTTTTATCGCTTCATTTAAACTGCCTTGATAACATATTCATAAATTCATTTTTCTCTTAAATGCTATAGATAAAAAGCAGTATTGAAAATGCAACGCCGCTTTGGTTCGGCCTGTTTGCCGTATGTCTTTGGATGCCAATGACTGGAGCACGAACCGCACCTGTTGTAGTATCGGATGATGACGAAATGGTAGAATATGCACCGCAATTTGTAAGTAACTAATTAAGATAATGTTATATAGATATTTATGTTGTTTAGAAAATATTAAGACGTAACGTTCAAGTCAGTGCAGTCCGTTCGGTCTGTCTGTATGAACACGTATTTATCGAAGACCAGTACTAGGGTGCCAAGTTATACCAAAAGCTGTGCATTTTGGTCCATATTTACTCCCCTTTCACCCAACTGAATATTTCGATATTCTGCGATGGTGTAAAAAATATCGGAAAAAAATATCAAAAGTTAGTCAAAATTATTCGATACCCACATACCGCATTATTTTTTTTTTAAAAAAGCTTACTGACTTAATGCAAAGCCGGATTGCAACGAAATGCAAACATTTTTTACAAAAGTGTCCAGTTACTTACCTGTGCAGGCGGTAGAAATCTTTGGGCATCCCAGGCGACTTCAGCGTGGAGATTAAGCTAATTATCGGCTCGAGTTAATATCTTAAATGTGTGCAATAGAAATATTTTCATCAATCATCTCATCGGAAACGCTAATCACACTTCACAACGCGAGTCTCCCAAAGCTCGAGATCCAGTTTAATTCAAGGCACCTGTCCCAGAGTCTCTAGACGGGTCCTCTAACGCTTAGAGCGGTACCGTTTCAAGTGTTTATTGGAAAACTAAATAAAAAAAATTTATATTAATTTTTTTTTATATTTGGCTATACAGCCTACGGCATTTAGCTGCCAGTGCTTCCTATTAGTTAAGTTAGTTTTGTAAACTTACTTAATCTTTATTAAATAAATAAAATAAATATTATCTGTATTCAAAATGAACTAACTCTGCTTGTAGTCCAGTAACATCATAACCATTTTTTTTTTTTTTGTATAATAATTTGGAATTTTGTATTACTAGACGTGTTCGGTACGAAAGCCAAAAGTAGATGTTGTCGAGGTTAACTTAAAGGCGCCTACTTAGATTAATTTCTTACTTTTGTGTGCGAAGCTATTTCCAAAGCCGCCTTTAGAAATTTTTACAAACAAGGTGCTAACAGAGCTTGCTTCTATTTCCGACCCTCTTTTCCAAAAACTGTTGCAACATTCCACTTTCTGTAAATATGCCATAACGCGTAGAAGCTGGTGGCATAAAAATAGTAAATAGAATGATGTGGGCCTAATAAACACAACTACGTTGACTTTTTCGATTTCCTCAACGGTTCGATACAAATCTTGGCAAAGATAGCACTGTGCTGGGTGAGTAAAGTAAAACCAATAAAGGATTTGAAGTTCTGAGCCTAAGTCTTTTTTAGTGTGACCAAAGTTATAGATAAAAATATAAAACTACCTAAGAAAAGTAATTTAAAAAAACTGTTGCCCTCACCCAGGACTGCCATGCAGAATTTTAACAATGCCGCTCCTAGATATAGCAAAAGTACTGAGAAAAAATGGCTGCAGAGAATCTCACTGTTGTACATTGACTGATTCAAATTTCATCTCAAAGTGAATTTTTGTTGACCATAACGCACTTATCTGTAATAGATTATATCTTTTGTCTAGCTTAACGCCCACATAAATCAACTTGCAGCCAAAGAGTACAACCCTGAGCTGGCCATATATGTATGTATGTATATGTGTGAATACGGTGCGTGGCCCCTCCTGGACTGGCATTGTTTGTTGTCGTCATTTTTTTTTTGTATTTATTTTATTACTTAGAAGGGGCGGCAGGTAGCTGCTGCAAGCTGGAAAAGGCATGCTGCATGCCACAAGCTGACAAACTGGCGCCATAAATGGACAAAAATATAAAGCGCATGCGTTGCATGCCGCTGTGCCTGCTGTTGCTGCTGCACCTAATCCGCAACCACGATACAAACAAAGCGAAAGGCCACAAGACGCACTGGCAGATACAATTCTTTTCTTTGGCATAACTGTGAACCAACTGACAGCCCGCTTAATATTTTAAAATGTTTTTCGTGCCATATACCAGTACATATATATACTATATATGTATACATGCAACAGCAAGATACAATGTTTCATTGGCATGGGTAAACGCCTTGAAATTGTGCGTGGCAGCTTGTCTATCAGTCAGCATGGTTATTTCTGTCAATTTTAAGGCAGCGCTCCCACGATCTGTCGGTATATTTGAGCCTATTATGTCTCTAGACAACTGCAATGCAAGTCAAAACGTTTGTCACACTGCGTATACTTAATTTGCATGTAATTTCGCCTAGAATGCGCATACGCCCAGTAAGGCAACCGACAACAAAAGACATAACGCCAAATCATAAATTCTGTTTGAAATTTATGAGCCAAAGTTCATATAGAGCCATACGCACCCACAAGTCACCGACGGGGGGTAAACCTCTCTGGGTGGCCAACTTATGCAATAGCCAAACTGCATGATACAGATAGTATATAGTATATTACGACTAACGTATAGTAGATACAATATTTTAAAAAGTTTTTTAGACAGCTGCTCAAGTTACGCGCACGCTTGTAATCATTTGTTTTATGCCACGCATGCCCCATGTGGCAGACACAAAATTGATAGGCAGCCAACAAGCAATAGGCTACTTTTTGGCCATTGGGTGCAACTGTTGCTCGACACGATGCTGGCTAACTGGACCGTTGGCCATTTATGGTGCCTTGACGCTTAATTGAAGCCAAAACTAAGGCATGTGAAAAACTTTTGCAATTTGACAGAAATTTACACACTTTGCAGAAGTGCCTCATAAGCTAGAGAGGAGATTGAAATCCCGACCAGCATATACCCTGCATCCTTAGCTAATGACTGCGCCTTCTTCGTCGATATGTATATAGCATATATTATTTTGTTTATTTATTTTATAATTATAAAGTAGAAGTTAATTCTAAATTATGAAGCATTTGCAGCCAGAGCAACGTAGGCCTTCAGGCTGGATGTACCTATATATGTATATGCATACCAGTAAGTTGGGTGCAGGGTATAAAACCGAATTTTTAAATGGTTTGTACTAAGTTATTTTCGTTGTATGCCAAATGTGTATATATATACACGTATTTACACTGCATCATTTAATACCCTCTTTCGGAAGCCATATTCAATTTAATATGGCATCACATAACTTATAACCTGTAGACGATCAAGATGCTTCCAATAATACCTCATTTGTCAAATTATGATAAACGCTTTAGAAGTTATGCGGGAACAGATGAACATACATACAATTGGACATAGATTTTGAGATATTGTATTGAAAAAACAAACGCAACAAAAACATTCCTACGAATATTTATTATGATTTATAGCAAGAATAGGGTATAGGGGAAGAAATGGGCTATACTAGTTTGAAATGCTTAAAAAGTTTAAAAAGCTGAAATTCTCCTAATTTTCACCAAACCCTTCCCACAGTGTTTGGCTCTTGGTGTTTCCTTATCATTTTCCCAATCAGAAATAAATGCATTTGAATTTTGAAGTAGATTTTTCTTATGCCTACCATCGCAAATTAGCCTTTCCTGAAAATACTAACAATTATAGTAAAGAAAGGGAGAAATAAAAAAGTTTTCTCCGCACTTTTATGTGCGCGTATTTTTCTCGTACACAGAAATCAATCGATTTTTATAAAACTTTAAACCTTAAAATCGTGGTATAGTCTTCAAAACTATTAGTATTAAAAGCCAATTTATTTGAAGACGAAGTTTTTGATAATCCGACTGGTGAGAACTGAAAATGAGGACAAAGCAGAGCATTTGCCTACTGGAAGAGTTTTTTTGACAATATTTATAGAGGCACTGATGCAATATGACAAGGGAATAAAGTTTTAACATTAAGTATTCACTTTATAAATCTATATGAATGCATGTGAAGAGGATGCTTCGTCTGACGAAATTCTATGCTAATACTAATTTCGGAATTCAAGGAAAGGTTAAGGTCTTCTGCGGACAGAAGGACAGATAAAAGTATAGACAGGCAGCAGACGGATGGTAGGTTTTTAAGAGAAGAGGGTTATCAGTGTTGGCTCGTAGTAAAAAGTTGAATAGTTAGTTGGCAGTGCGATTGGGATAGCGGAAATTAATTAATAATAAAATAATGAAAAATTCATATTTAAATTAAACCCAGTAATATAAAGTTTTTATTTACATTAAAGAAAGAGTTGACTGGGCAGCCACCCATGCTCTACATATAATTGGTATTGGTGCACAATTTTTTCCTTTTCTAAAATTCTTATGCACCAACTTGACGTACCCCTTACACTTTGTGTATAGGGTATAAAAAGAGCACACAAGTAATATATAAAATAATTTAGTGAGTTTTTGTTAGTCAAATACCATTTTCTTCTACTGTCTAATTATTTATTTAATTGACTTAACATATTTTTTGATAGCGGCAATTGATCAAAAAGCAGCCTAGCCCAGTGGCTTTCAAACTGTGCGCGGCACAGCGCACTTTTTTGCCTTGACACAAAATCATTTTCTAAGCCGAAACGACTGTTTTTTATTTTTATTTTTTTATTTTCATGTAGTTATTTTTATTTTGTGGCAATAACAAAAAAAAATTTAAGCGCTTAAGGCTAATGTTGAGGTGCGGTCCAGCCAAGCGTTTTGTGCGCGTTTTTAAACGCCTCAAACTTGCAATTTTCCTTTTTATTGTCATTGTTAGCTGTATTTTATTTTAGGCATTGGTTAAGATTTTTAAAACACTTTGATTGCGTATCACAATGTTAGTTATCTTGTCTGTAATCTTATTACTATCTTAAAAATTCTTTTTTTCTCTTTTGCTTTCAGGAACATCCTGAATATGCCTTCAGCTATGGCGTCAAGGATCTGCATACGGGTGATGTAAAGTCCCAGTGGGAATCACGTGATGGCGATAGCATCAAAGGTCATTATAGCATACTCGAACCGGATGGCTCCATACGCACTGTTCACTATACTGCCGATGCCAAGAAAGGCTTCAATGCCATAGTAAAAACTGTAGGCGCCAATTCGCATCCAATTACCGAGACGCCAGATAGCCATAATAACGTCAACGATGATACATCGCAATCCAAGATCAATCATTATAGCAAAGATCAGGAGCATATTGTGCTTAGCTCGGATATAAAGCCATTAAAGAAACCCATTGAGGATCTTACACATTCGCATCCTAATATACCAAGTCTTATCGAATTTAAGCCACATGCACGCATAAAGCAGGTGCCGATGGAACTGGAATCAGGTATTCGAGAGCGCCTGCAGCAGGCGCGTGATACTTACTATAAGCAGGTGGCTGCTGCTCATAAGCTTGAGAATTACTCCTTGAAGCTACAGCCCAACTATGCTGTGGAGGAGAGCGATTGGAAAGCATTGATTGTGAATGATCCCAAGGAATATCGTCCGTATTATACCACAAATGCACCAGCGAAGCATAGCTACTACAACTACTACAAGCCCAAGGAGCTGCCACATAACTATCTGCACAAGCCACAACAAACACTGCATACCAGCTTTGTGTCATCCAAGACGCGCACAGGTGCCAACCCAGAGCCCATCTCCAATCATATACACAACAAGAAGGTAGTACCACATACCACGCCCGGTCTAAAGCACTACAAATACAAGGGTGTTACCAAGAGCATTGCACGTCCCGATTACTCAAGCTATTTTCAGCGCAAGCCCAAGAAGCTTTCACACAGCCATAGAGCTCGCAAGCCTGACAATTCTGGCCCAGTGCTTTTTCCGCAATCATTAGACGATGACTTTGAGGATTTCGAGGATGGGCAGAGTGTCGCCTCAGCCAGCCTAGTTAAGGCCATGGCGCATCGCGATAAAAAGCATATGCTGCCCATGTATGCAGGCAGTTATAAGTTTGGTGTGGATAGCTATAGACGCCTTCGATCTGATCAGAGTTCCGTCGCAGGTGTTTAGACATTGAGGTTAGTTTTTAGTGCCTCTTCCTATGCTATTTGTTTGTTGCCGTTGTATTTATTTACTTCTTAATTTATTTTTTGTGCCTAGTTTTTGCATTACATATAATTAAAATTGTTAAACTTTGGTCATGTCGTTTTATTGATTAAACCTTAATTAGTTTTTTGCTTGATCTAGAACTGGGATGTAGTAAGCAATCACATATTTGTCTTAAATGGACACCATGCTACTTAAAAATCGTGAAAATTTTAGCAAAAACAAAAAATTTTTGTTTGATTTATTTTTAACATTGTTCCACCAAATCGATTTGATTCATATTCACCCAAATAAAGAACGTATAAAAACATGTATTTTATAAGAAAATGGTGATTGACATATTTAAGGAACTTACTTAAAAAAATAAGAAAATTTCATTTTTTTTTTTATAAAAATGTGAGGGTTAAAATAAATATTAAATTAAATATGGCACAGAAGTTACACCCAGAAATACGTCATAAGGTCTCATTTTGCAGGATCGATCGTTTAGCCTTATGTAGGTATGACAATAATATAGTACATATATTTTGTAGATTTACAAATACAAAAAAAAAACAACATTTAAAAAACTTTTCAACTCTGTTTTCCCACACAGCTGAAGCATGTACATAATCCTCAATTAAGCTTAAGTGTGCTGGCCTTCAATCAGGTGTCTAAGACCAACCCTCGCTCTTTGGAAAAGCCAACACCTATGACAGATCATAAACATTTGTCATAATTAAGCAAATTATATTCCAACTTCAAAGCAACGCACTTGATACTTGATATACGAACAAGTCTCTTTCGCTCATTTAACTGCCATCAGGTGGCAACTTTGGCTAATCCAATTTATACTTTATCGCATAGGCCGAATATCTTACAAGGTGAAACAAATACACCAACATTTCATGCAAAAAATTTGTGAAAACAAAAAAAAACTAGTTTGAATGTGCACCAAATGTATTCTAATTAAAAGTATCTATAAGTTCTTTTTAGTGTGCGCGACTAAGTAAGACGATAGATAGTTGGGCGCTGGCATTGAAATCATGCGTCGTGCGGCTACGAAAAAAAAAATTAAATTACATTGGCAAGAAAACCAACTTGGTGCATGAAAATCTGCACACACTTACAGTGCGAGCTTAACCCACATCCATCTCAGATTGCCAAAAATGATTCTCGAGAATTTTCAGCCGGAATACTTTTTTGCACATAGCTTAAAAAATTATCTTAAATGGTCAAGAATTTGCAGGATACTGGCTGAAGACTCAATAGCTTGGCTAGCACGGACACTGACAACTGTAGGATTTTGAAGAGAAGACAATCAAGAAGTTTGTTATTACTTTAACACACATACATTGTCAAATCAACAAATTCCAAGGCACCTTGAAAGCATTGTTGCAAGAAAATATTTATAATGGAAAAATACAGAATTTTAGAATTTTGCAGTTTTGTATCGAAAATGGTTTCTCAATCGTGGCCATTCAACGTGGCAACGTAAAAGTTAATCGAAAAATGCTCCTCCTAAAGTGTTTGTATGAAAAGTTAAGCGTATCTGGTAATACGGGATAATAAAGTCTGTAATTGGGCCGTATTTTTTTGGGAACGAGCGGCTAAAGCCAGTTACCATCAATAGTATTATGAAGCTATGATTACCAATTTATTGATACTGATCGTGCGAAGAAAGCGCATATGGATATTCTGGTTCCAACGAGATGGTGCGCCATGCCAATTTGTTGAAGTCGCTTCAAAAATGGTGATTTTGACTCCTCCGGACTTTTTTTGGTGGGGTATATTAAGGGTCTTAAGTGTACATCGATAAACCACGAACTTTGGCTTAACTCAAAATAAGTATCGAACGTGGAATATCAGCTGTACCAGGAGTAACGCTCGAGAAAGTAATGGAAAATTACAAGAAAAGAGCCCATTATGTTATAACAGCAGAAGGAGGGCACTTGAACCAAATGGTGCATAAATAGCAGGTAGCAGTTATCTCCTTGGACCAAATTAAATATCCGTGCAAAGAAAAAATCGAATGGGTCACATGTAAGTAAGACTCTCATCAGGCTCTCATCGGCGAACTCAGCTAGAACCAACACAGTAACGAAATAACCGACCCTGCTAGCAGGAGCTACAATAGATAGCGTTGCAGAGTTGTTTTTCCCTCTATTCCGAGCCAGTTATATATCGTCATACATCACAATTTATGCAGATTGAAGAGCAGGTCTGTAATGTAAAATAATGTATCAAAATGTATCGCTGTTCACTTGCTTGGGGAACTCTGAAAATTCTTTTGATTATTTAGGTATATAATACAATGTTTATTTTATAATTAACTATATAAAGATAGTCTATTAGAAGAAAAATTAAATGCATTTCAAAGGTTTTTGGTAAATGTATTTGAAATATTTTTCCATGCAACATGCTTACATCAATTATGTTTACTTTACATACGGTCTTTGGTATCCGCTTAATTACTCGTTATTTGAGGGGTAAGTAAGCAAGTCAATTTTCCCAAAAGATACATATGCAATAAACAAAAAATACATTCTGTTTTAGTGATAAACCTGTATTCCATTGTAGGACTTGCTAGCGTTATAATAAAGTCAATGTATCTCTCAAGCAATATAGTTAAAACAAAACTGTACTGTTCCAAAGTGCATTGTGATTTGCATACAAGAATTTATATGCCATGTATCTGCATATAAATGGTTATATATTTACTACTAATATGTATCGAACAGAGGCACGATGAACGCCATCCATCCACGATAGCTTTTTAGACTTTTCAATTAGAGCTGCAAATTGGCTGCATATATGCAAATTGCTCCCACGTCGTCAGGCGATTGACAATTACATTCTAGGCCATAAACCAGTTGACGGTTCTTCTAATATCAGTTTCATTTAAAAGCAAAAGTGAAACCATAAAATTCCACTCAAATTGTGTGAAATGTTTACAAATACTCCCAGCTTAGGCGTCACTTTTTTCGTATTAAACAATTAACAATTCTCTAGATTAGGCGCCGCCATTGCGCCTTGCCAAACGGATGACATTGAACATGCAACACTATAAACACTATGAGTCAGCTTTTACTGGAGACTAAGATCCGGTTTGATTTTTCAGCTGTTAAAACCGCTGGAAAAGCTGTTTGGCTGACAGCCATGCCTTTTAAGGGATATGAGCTAAGATAGATCTCTGCCCCCGAAGAATCTCAAGAGAATTGACAAGACAGAGGCGTAGCAATTAGCTGGCTAAACAAATGTGAGACAATTTCGAGTTCCACTGCAAACTGAGATCCCATAATTTGTTACCAAATTGCAAAAGTTTTTGCATTGCTTGCGATTCGTATTGTGATATGTTTTTGGGGCGTTTGTTGGAGCTGCGTATCGATGTTGACGTTAGAATAATTAATGCTTGAGATTTGAGTTTGTATGGTGTTAATTTATGGTTGTATTCATGCCTCGGCATTAAGTTATTTACGATACTTGGAGTTTCGATTGCGTAGCATGATGTCTGGTAAAAAGTGTGGGGCTTGGTAGTGCATATGTCAAATATTCTTGTTAACTCGTTGGCAGTTTCCTGCATAACCATATTAATTTTGATTTGTTAACTTTGTTTACAGTTGGCACAGTTGAAAAAGTCGAAAAGAGGGCAATAACTTGGGTAAAAAAAACAAATGAAAAAATCAGTGGGCCGGTTAAAATACACTTTATAATTTACACGATTTTTATTTGATTTATACATACTTTTTAAGTGAAAACGTTTGGGCTGGAAGAACTTGCATATCAAAAAAAACATATGTTTTTGAACGTTTTTGGTAACATAAACTTACTACAAAATAACCGAAAATTAAAATATAAATAAAATCAGTCGGGTAAAAGCCCGACAGAGGAAAACGGTACACGACCTTTACTTAAAAAAGTAGTATTTTGCGACCAATTTTGCATTGATACTTACTTCTGAGTTACAGGTAAGACAAAAAGTCAGAAAGATTGGACAAATTTAAAATAAGGCGCAATATTGATTAGAAAAACTTGTGTAGAGAAAGCGCTAATGTGAGTATTCAAGATTGAAATGGTTATGACACAGAAACTTGATATCGTGTAAAGCAGTTGTGAACTGTAAGCGAATTTTTTCAATAATAAAAAATGTGAATCCGTCGAAGCGGTGGGGAATAGGCAAGACGAATCGATAATGCTGCGTAAAATTTTGTGACCCTAGCTTAGCTTATAACGATACTACGCTCCAAGGACTCGTTGTAAAACTAATAGATAAAACTGCGTAGCTTTGATCCAGAAACAAGGGTCCAAAAAATCCGTGTCTCATTTTAGGCCTCATTCAACAGTGTGGCGTTTATAAACCCAATATGTTAAGCCAGTCTCTAGATCAGTTTAGCATTTCTTTTCCACACTCCATATCCACCATACCCATTTCGGTGATACAATTGCCAACTTGGTTATCTAATATACTTGCTGCTCCGATCATTGACTGCAATTCAGTTGCATGCCACTCAAATATAATATTTAATTAGCTGTCTCTGGCCGCAGACGGGACACATTTCAAGCTGAAACACATTGGCACATTGTCCCTGACTTGCAGTTGACACCAAACGGCGTGCAAATCAATTAAAAATTGTAACCAAATTTACGAGCCAATGGAGTTGATGTTAAAAATCTATGGAAAACTAAACCAATCCATTCAAAGACTGGCTTGGCGGGCAACTAACTATTTTCCAAACAGCCCATAAACGGCACACTGGAAAATTGATTGAGTAGCACACGCGTTGACATTTCAATTAGAAGCCCAATGGCCAGCAGTTGGTCAAGTCGGTTCAGCATGCAATCAGAGATTGAAACTAGGTAGAAAAAATTATTTTCAGCACGAGCGGCGGCGCTGACCGACAGTCAAATACACTGCACCCATTAGGTGATTGAGGGATTTGGACATAATCAAGAAATATGTCTTGTGAGAGTTGATATGGGTCACCAAAAATGTTTACAAGAAGTAATATTTGTTGCCAAAAAGTTTTCTTAAAGACAGACTTCGTTTTATATAGCTTAGCCAGGTGATTATCTTCTGAAGCAAGAGTAATAATTGGTACATAAAGAGCATTGTTTAAATAATTGGTGAGATCACGACTAACTTATGCAACACAATATTTTTTTAGATTGTATTGATGATTTTTAAATGTTGTTGAGGCTCCCAACCGATGGAAAAAAATTGGACCCATGAATGGGTAATAGAAAGAGAAAGGTCTGTGTCTGTCTGTGGAAGGACTGGTAGATTGGCGGACTATTTTTACTTTTTGGGATGTCACCCCCTAGCACACCGCAATGGTTATTCGCCATTAATGTCAAAACGTTTCCCTGTAGATAGTCAAAACACCAAGCAAAAAAAGATAGGAGACCAAACTACAAATAGCCGGCATATCGGAATATCCTTCAAATTTCATACGCCTTAAAATTGGATAAGCAATGTAGAAATAAAAAACGACTTTAATCGTCCCGTATTTTACTTTAATATAAGGAAAAACAGTAAAACTCGATTGGGAAAGTTGGTCCAATTTTATAAAACTGTATGCAATTGAAAATTAAGTCTTAAAACTGGCTGTGGTTCTTAGGACTTTCTTGAACTAACATTAAATATATTTAAAAATTCAACGCTCTATGAAGTAGATGACTCGACAATTGGCCTTAAACTGGCACTGACCATTATACTGTGGTACTCTACACTATACCCTTAAACATCCCTATCACTTAAGCTACATTCAAACCTTACTCTAATACAATTACCCTACGCGCTCCCTAACGGCGTCAAACATATCCGCATTACTTTACCTTGTATTGGGGAGAGTGCACCTTGACCGACACAACACTCGCCAAGCAGTGCTAAGCAGTTGGCAGTTATGAGGTGTGAATTTGCCTCCTTACAATGCTTGCCAATGTTTCAAATAGGCCTGTTATTATACATACGTTACAGAAATCTATACTCCCGACTACATTGTTACAGTGTAAAAAAACAAGAATGCTGCATGTTGTCGTATAAGTGATCAGGAGGCAATTGGCAGCGATAAGCATTTATGGATTTGAATGTGGCCTATGGGCCTATTAAGTGCATATAAATGATTATTGCAACAGAAAGTAGACTCTAGAGCAAGAGAGAGTACATAATACGCATACGCAGTGTATGCCAGGTGAAAGGCTGTCGTTGGGCCAGGTGCAAAACCCACGAGCAGCTTAATTGAACATGAAACATGTTTCGGCATTGGATCGCACGCAGTTCAGTGTCCTGGTGTTGTTGCTTTTTTCTTTTGAGCTTAGAGTTTTTCGCAATTTGATTGAATTTAATTTTTGCATTTGCAAACGAAATAAACTAAGGCTGGCTGCAAAAATTTTAACCTACTTCAAGCTGGACGAGTTTAGTACGCGTTGCCACAGCCGTCGCCTCGCATTTGTCGCACACGCAGACACACACAAATACACACAGACACGCATAGATACAGAGCGAGTGGACTGACCATTACGTAAGTGATGTTGTGTCTCTCGGACTGAAGCCCCCGACCATGGTTGCCATGCCTACTTAACTGCAACTTATGACGAAATCTACATAGTTGACTCGATTTTTTTTTTTTTGTTTAATTGAAAAATCTAGATTTCGTTTAAAATTTCACGCTCAGGCGACACAAGTGTCGCATTTACATATGACTTTGTATAAGCCTAGAGTATGTACCATATAGTCAGGCTTTTAGATACTACTATACATAGTATCTATCAAGATTGTTTGTCGCTCATTCAAAGAGCAAAGCATGTTGTACATGCCGCTGCGTAAACATTTCAAAATGTGCCACACAAATTCATAAAAACTTTGATTTTATATGCTTGCCATATTTTTTTTTTATTTTTTTTTTTTTTTTTGCAAGAGTTTTTGCCTTTTAGTTCTACAAACTATGCATAGAAAATTGTGAACCAGTTTTTGAAAATTTTTTTGAAAAGTGCAAAAACGCCATAAACTGATTTGTTTGTGCGTTTTTGAGAAAGGCCGACCAGTTGTGATGTTTTTTTTGTTATTTTTACGTGTCTCCATGTTTGTTCGCGTTGTAGCTGTGGGGCGCAACACGGCGTATGCGTGTTATACAAAAAGTGCGTTGTGTAAATGGCTGCAGGATTAGCTGGATTTGCAGCTCTTAAGCGTGCCTCAAGGTACTACTCAAGTGTTGCAAGAGACAATGACTAAGTCCCGAGGTAGTTGTTACATAGGTGTGCAATTTTTAAAGCGCAAATTCATGAACTCAGATTATCAATGATTTGTTTGTATATTTTACTATGATGTAAGAAACATACGGTATAAAGCCAATTTTAAAATGTATGGCTAAAAAAAAAAAAAAGAAAAGTTTAGTTTACTTCTATCTCATTACTCAACACTTGTATCAGATTAAAATATAACAATTGGAATAGCTGGTATTTTAACAGTAATGAAGATATACATTGTTGAGTCGAACCATTTCAATGCAAAAATATGATTCTTTGATTAAAAAAAAATTGGTGGTGACTATAGACGGGCTTTAAGCGAATTATCGTTTGAAGCTTGGTAGACTTAAAATCATGTCGTGAAAGATACAAAATCACTTGAAGAGCGATTTAAAAAATAGAACCTAAAAAACTATATCAATACATATAATCAATTTTAGTTTTAAAATAGTATTAAGGGCAAACCTTACGATTTGATAAAGAAGCGGCGGTACCTCAGTTGAAGCTACGGTAATCCTTTCATTTCCTTCAAGATATTGTTTTTAAATTGGGAGCGCAAAACACAGTGGCAGTCAAGAACTAGGCAGTCTGCAAATTTGATTTCCTTCACCCATGGAGACATAATTGTTGAAGCATCATTTCGTGTCGAAAGTAAAAACTGTTTTGGTGGCTAAAAAGATATGTATTAAATGAGTTATTAACTGAAGATGATGTGTCACAAAAACTGGACTTTACGATAATTTGTTAAGAACACAGGTGTGAGCTTTTCGTGTAACCTAAAAAAAAGCCCGGGCCTTAATAAAAAGCTTTGCACCAGCACTTTTCATCCATGTCAGATTCAAATCTGTAAATCTTGCGCACAACAATTGTTTTTGCACTCGGGCACTAAGTTATAATTTCGGGTTTGCAACGCTCACTTAAAGACTTACCCAATTTGTATGCAGCTACGCATTTATGCTCGTTTTTTTCCGCATATAAAAATCAGCTGCATCTATTTTAGCCAATTTATGAGCACATTATGTTTAACAAACTGTTGTCAATTGTTGCAGCCAAAACACACCCTAGCGTTTTATGCGCTGTTTAAAACGCGTTCACACCGATTTGGCCAAAAAAAATGACCTTAATTGCTTGCAACTCAACACTTGGTGATATCGCAGGCATTTGCCATAAGTTACAAAGTAGTCGTATATACTCATATATACTATGAGTATATTGCGCCTTTTATCCGGCTAATGAACAATCAAGGTCCAAGCACGCATGATTGGCTCACATAGACAAAATTTATTGATAGCGACATTAATACCCAACTAGGTATGTATATATTTTTTATTACTCTTTTACAAGCGACAAAATTGCAGTTGCTTATAAATTTTAAAGTCTTGCAATATTTGTCGCAGCACCGCACGGGGGAGTTGCAGTTGTGGGGTTTGAGGACTTTGGTACACGCAATGGCCGCGATTAAAATCTAAATCAAATTAAGTCGCTCTAAAAGCATATGCAAAAACAAAAAAAAAAAAACCAGATACAAAAAAAAAAATAATCCAATGCACTATATGCAGGCCAACAATGCAGTGCTTTAAAACTGGCTAAAATGTAAGTCAAAACGCACCACGCACAGTTTTTATTTTTATACACTGCACTTTGGGAAATTTAGTTAAGAATTTGTCATGAAGTTTGTAACGATTCCTCCTCTTTCATTTATGTTAACCTTTGCCTCTAATATTTCGGTCTATCCGGCGGTTTTTCCAAAATAAAAGTCTCCATGTATTATACAAATCATGGGGGCAAAAGAGTGAACAAGGAAAGGATCAGCGCTTCTGCAGTCACTGTTATTATATAAAAACATAATAGATAGATCTTAAGGCCAAGTGAAAATCCAAAAAAAGCCTTTGAGGTCTTAAGTTTTCGTATAAACAGAACTACGATGAATACAGGGCTCTACAGCTAAAAGCATGTATATTCCTCACTAATACTTCTGACTTTGCTAAAGGTATGAGGATACGATTTTTTATCCCTATCTCAAGCATCCACTACCTTATATGCGACCAGCGCTTTTAAGAAAAATCCCCCAGTACCTGAGGGTGTGGGTATCGTAAGTCCGATAAGTTTACCACAAGAAAAATTAAGAAATATGTTTCAAGCTTAAAAGATTATTTCCATTATTGTATAATATCAAATTTTTAAAAATCACCTGGGCATAGTGCACCTTTTTACTGGCATTTTAAAAGGTTATTCACATTTTATATATTGTAATTTAATTACTACAATGTTATTTTTATTTGCACTAAAATCTATTGCTTGCATTTTAATAAAAGATGGTTCGCATGGAAAATGATTTCTGTCATAATACAAAGAGAGCAAGCACGTACCAGCCCAGAGGTTGGAAGAACCTCCTCTTTATCCTTCCCATGCGATGCGAAAAAATGTGGAATCGATTAATTGTGTGAAAATTAAAAATGAAACCAATAAAAACATTTATTTTTATAGTTTATCCTTTTACTTACAAAATGTGTTTGTTATCCGTGCCACTCGCAGTCACTATTTGAGATCGCTGAGCTTATTTAAATCACCCTAGAGATACATTTTTTTAATTTTCAAGCTACAAACGTCGGGGATATTAAGACTTTACTTTATGCCTTGAAGTCGAAAAGATAATTTTTGGAACAAAAAAAAAAAAAAACGAATTAACATGAAATCTCGAAATAAACGAACCAAGATTACTTTGCAAGTCAAAACGGATTGATTTGAGCAGAGATTTACTTATTTATAAATTTTAGCAAACAAAGCTAATAGCTCAAATTTTTGGAAAAAGTTGCAATTTTGATTAGCGAATAACTTATTTTTAGCTAAATTTTCTTAAAGTACATACCTGGGGCCCAATATTTCAATAAATATAAGTAATGTGATGGCAACCCTGAAATTTTCATAAGCTCGCAAACTCTGATCAGCAGTTAATTTTTTACACAAAATACCACGAAAATAAGTCTAAATTTTAAAGTAGAAAAGGATAACTTGAGGCTAACAGACACATTTAGGAAAATACGGAGAATAAAGATATTGGCTTAGGTATATGTATAACGAAAATAATATATGGCCTTCGCTTCTTTAAAGTGTGCACTTCAATGCTATTAACACTTTTTGTCAAATTTCTACCCATGCTCCAGAATAAACGTTGATAAAAAAACCTATATAACCAAAAAAAAAAACAGTAACATTTGTTTCCAAAATTTTGAGTGTGGAATTGAAAATTACGTGACTTCTAATTAAAATTGCGTATACGCAATGTGGAATAACATGGACTGCAAATAATCAAAAATTGTATGCATACTTTAATTATCAAAGCTGAACAATCAAAAAAAAGTCATATCACCTAAATTATACGTTTTACATTAAAAGTATAAAAAACATAATTTAGATGATTTAATTTAAACGCTTAAGCGTAACCAAAGTAAAGCTTCTGGGCTACCAGAAGAAAAAAAACCAAAAAAAGTTTAGCCTCAAAGCTTTACTTTAGTCACCTAGCAGTGGGCTAGTGCTCTAACCAAACCATTGTTCCAAAATTGTTATAAGCATATAAAGCAATCCTTAAAAAGAGTGTAGACGCTGCAGCTTTTTGGAGCTGGGTTTTTTATACATGTTTCTTTTTTTTTTTGCTAAGTTTTTAGTGCCTAGGCGTTGCTTTAGTCGTAACATAGACAATGCAGCCTCTCAGGTATGATCTAATAAAAATGCCAATAGCGGCGAAGGTGGGGCCCCCAAATGCATTACGCAGGTTGCAAGAGAACTTAAAACAAAGCGTGCTGCAGCTTTTTCTTGTTTTTAGCAACTGCGACGTCGCCGTCGTAGTCAACTGCTGCGTCGCTGCCAATCGAATCGAACTCAGGCCAGCCAAAAAGTCATCGGATTTTTTTGCACGCGTCGCTCAGTTGGCTCGAATTGTCTGCCGGCTGCGTGCTGCTCGATATCTTTCTGTTTTTGTTTTTTTTTTTTTTTTGGTTTTCCTGCAGCAAATGAAAATTTCGTGCAATTTTTGATCTTAATTTCTGCGATTTTTTTTTTTTTTTTGAGTTTTTGTTGCTTTGTCGCCAAACTAGTGCGTGCGTCGCTGCAACCGCTGCAGCCGCTGCAACGGTCGCTGTGAACGCAGCAGCTGCTGCGCATGCGTGCAGGCCGATAGCCAACTGACCGTATATAAGCGATTATAGGGCTGGGCTGGCCAACAGTCAGCCGCGTTGCTCTACTTCGCGAGCGTTGCGTGATCCGTGAGAAGCAATAATCGAGAATTTTTAGCAACTTGAAATATTCTGTTTGTGACACAGAGCGCCCACAGTGCGCAAGGATTACAAGGGATTACATCGCCAAGGATTTATCAATATTATTGGATAATATCGGGACGGAATTTTTTGAATGTGTCTATGTTATGCATTAAACAACAATATAGTGAAATTATTCAACAAAAATAAAATAAAATATAATTATTAAATATGAAGGTGGGTCCTTTCAACAAAAATATATCCAAATATATGAAAAATTGTCTTGAAAGTAAATAATTTAAATAAAAATCTAAAATCAATCCAAGAACTCAAATTTAAAACATCGCAAAAAATAGTTTTATAAAGACAATTACAACGAAAAAAATATAAAACTATTAACGCATTGAATATAAGTGTGAATGTGTTGGACTATATTTGCAAATAACCATTAAATTTTGTTCTTTTTTTATTGTTTCATAGTATTAAATAATAAAAGCTAAAGTAAAGTGCCTCATTCGACCACAAAATGGACTTTCTTAAGAACACAGGGCTAATGAAAACACACATGGCCCTCATTTAATTAGTATTAAAATAAGAGAAAAAAAATTAACTAACTAAAAGTTACAAGTTTTTTAAGTTAAAAAATTTATGAATCTATAAAAACTGCAATAATTGGAATACAAATTTTGAGTACAATATTCATTACTATTATTTTAATATAATGATTTATTGCCATCTAGTATTATTTGTTAACTTGTAGTATAAAGTGTGCTTAGAAAAGGAATTCGGATCAGGCATGGTACAAAATTTTTTATTAGGATTTCTAAAACCTAAGTACTATCTTTACGAAAATTTTAATAAATTAATCTAAGTTGGTATATTTTTGGAGAGTTTCTTCGTCTAAGAAATATAAAAAAACGTCCGACTGTAAACATAGAAAATATAGACCTTATCGATGCTATATGTAGATCTTTTTCACACAAATTTAAGCACAATCAACAAATTTTCTTCAAGAACGTTGGAAACAAACATCTTTGATACAATAATTCCAAAAATAATTATCGTAGCAATTAAAAAAGCAACTGAGTATCAGAAGCCCCCACATTCTTTATTTCAATATGCAAACCTAGAAAACATTAGCGTTGATTACACTGATTAAGGTAATCTACGCATTTTATATTAGTGAAAGTTGATTTAGAAATATATTTGAAAAATGGTTCACTAAAATTTAGATAGAACTAAATGAAAAGAAATGTTCTGTTTTTGAATTTTAAATACGAATACACCCAATTCTGTTTTTACACGGTTTTGAAATGTTTTTTCAATTTCATACGATTTAGCACGATTTAAAAAAAGGTAGTTGATTGAAATTGTAAAGAAATATATTTTTATAAACCTAATCTTTTAGAAATTTAGTTAGGGAATTCCCCTTTCTTATTTATTTTCAAGCAGCTTAAGGATTTACTTCACGTCTTTTTAGACGGTTTTTCTGAAACGCATGTACCGTGTAAAAAAAGAATTAGGTGTATATCAATTTTTTCTAAGATCGAGATTGGATATTCAATTTTGTATTGGTTGGTTAAGAAAACCACTGTGCTTACAAATGTCGTTGTCCTAAGCATTCAGTAGTTTGTTGAAAAAGTTATTTCCGAAATGTAATTTTGTGTCACAGTTATAACAATGTAGCTACGTTCCTATGCCAATCAGTACGTATGAATACGTAGAGCTCAAATAACGCGAATTATTCTTGAGTATCCTTTGGAAAACTGGCATGATCACCCTCGTACTTTTTACAATACAACACATATACAATTTTCCAAGATTTAGTCAAATGTAGCAACCAATTCCAGATGCATCTTCTACATTTCTAGATCTTTAGGGCTTGTACTATATAATTAATTAATAATAATAATTAATTTATAATTAAAATCATTTAAAATGTTTTATCTTTTTTCTATCTCTTTCTGCAATGCCTCTCCCATACGGCAGTTACAACTTATTGCTCTACTGAGCATATTCAGCTCAGTTTTAGCTGGACCTTCGCCGACATTGGCACCTGCCCTTGTGCCCTGTATTCATGCCAACACTGCCGGATACGAGTATCAACCACCAGCTGAGATTAAATTCTCAGTTTCTCCTGCTGTAACTAAATACAGCGTTACACCTGAGTTTTCAACCTATTCGGAGAACAGTAAACTGAAATATGCAAGTGTTGGAAGTTCCTCTGCCTCCTATGAGTCCACGGCTGGCATTGCAGGACACTCTCATGGTGGTATCACGCAAATCAACAAGTACATAGCTCCCGTTAAGCAAACACTATTTACACCTTCAGCAGAATATGGCGGCCCTGGCATTACCTATGCGGATAAATCGCCGGCAGCAAAATATGCAACTGTGGTGCCGTCTGGCATAGAAGTTAAGAACTTGGTATCCCCAGCGCTAACAAAAACTGTACTTACGGCACCAAAGTTAAGCAATGCCTATCTGCCGCCCTCTCCAGCTTTAACAAAAGTGGCGACCTACTCCTCGCCTGGCTATACATACAGTCATTCCACTCCAGCCATATCCAAGGTGGCTACATACACATCACCACCCGCAGCCGTCAATGAGCCATACTATGCGCCGCCCGTGACCACGAAAGTTGAGTCATTTACCTCTCCCGGATACAGCTTTGCCAAGGCCACCCCTGGATTCTCAAAAGTTGAAACGTATACGTCACCTGGCTACAGCTTTGCACATTCCTCACCTGGGATTTCCAAGATAGCCACCTATTCTAGTGCAGGCCATGCCGCTGCTTATGCTCCTGCTATATCCTATGCTGCTCCGACAATTGCAAAGGTTACAAGCTTTGGGGCGCCCCCCGTAAAATTGTCCGCTCCGCATTCACTGGTTTCTGCCCATGGCACGGGCTACTTAGCCAGCTATGCTCCATCAGTTTCTAAGACTTATCTGCCTGCAGCACCAGCTTTTGCTGCAAAGGTGAGCTACGCTGCTCCAGCCATATCCACCTATACGGCAGCACCTGCAGTCACCAAAATAGCTTCGAGCTATGCCAGCTCAGGCCATGGCGCTATTTCGCATCAGTACGTGTCCAAACCAGCGTTTGCCTCATACGCTGCTGAGCCTGCTGTAGCCAAGATAGCAACCTATGCGGGTCCAACTGTATCAACCTATGCAGCTGCTCCAGCCATCACAAAAATAGACACTAGTTACGGTGGCACCGGTCATGGTGCGGTCTCACATCAATATATATCCAAGCCAGCTGTTTCCACATATGCCACAGCTCCAGCCATAGGTAAGGTCGCCAGCTATGCGGCTCCAGTAGTTTCAACCGGGTATGCAGCACCTGCTGTGTCAAAGCTGACCAACTATGCATCACCAGCTCTAACGCACTATGCCGCTGCACCCGCTATTACCAAGATTGCCAGCTACGCTGCTCCAACTATTTCCACCTACAGGAGTGCGGGTCATGGTGCTGTTTCCCATCAATATGTATCCCAACCAGCTCATGTAGTTGCTCCTGTGGTGGCGAAGGTGGCCTATGCCGGTCCAACCGTATCCACTTATGCAACCGCGCCAGCTGTCTCGAAGATTGCTACAAATTATGGCAGTTCTGGTCATGGTGCTGTTTCCCATCAGTATATATCCAAACCAGCTTTGGCCACTTATGCTGCTGGTCCTGCGCTGGCCAAGGTTGCCACCTATGCCGGTCCCACTGTATCTACCTACTCTGCAGCTCCGACTGTTACCAAAATTGACAGTTCCTACACTAGCAGCGGCTCAGGCGCTATTTCGCATCAGCACATCTCAAAACCAATATTATCCACCTCTTATACCTCTCCAGCCATAGCCAAAGTCGCCACAAGTGCGTATGTGGCACCAACAGAAAAAAAATTTACCAGCTATGCCGCTCCTGCCATATCCACCTACTCCGCAGCTCCAGCAGTAACAAAAATAGCAACGGGCTATAGCAGTTCTGGTCACGGCGCTGTCTCGCATCAGTACGTGTCCAAGCCAGCTGTGGCCACTTATGCTGCTGCTCCAGCAGTTGCCAAGGTAGCCTATGCCGGTCCAATTATATCAACATATACAGCAGCGCCTGCTATTGCCAAGGCTTCTTACAGCACTGCAGCCGATGTGTCTCATCAGTACATTTCCAAACCTATTGTGGCCGCTTATCCTGCCCCAGCTCCAGCCGTAGCCACCATAGCTAGTTACACCGCTCCAGCCGTGTACTCTGCAGCTCCAGCAGTTACAAAAATCGCTGCAAGCTACGGCAGCTCGGGCCATGGTGCTGTCTCCCATCAATTTGTATCCAAACCCGCTGTGGCTACTTATGCTGCTGCACCTGCCCAAACCAAAGTGGCCAGCTATGGGGGCCCTACTGTATCCACATATGCAGCAGCTCCCGCCGTGACCAAGTTATCTACTAGCTATGGCAGCTCAGGCTACAGCAGCTCAGGCCATGGCGCCATCTCTCATCAGTATGTGTCCAAACCAGCTTTGGCTATTACTCCAGCTGTTTCCAAGATTGGCTATGCTGCAGCTCCAGCAATTGCCAGCTATGCTACCTCTCCAGCAATCACCAAGATTGCTAGCTATGGCCAACCAGCGACAAGTTCGTCGCATGCTAGCGGCGCTGTCTCTCATCAGTATGTTTCCAAGCCTGCTATAATTGCTGCATCTCCTGCGCCAGCTTATACCACTGGTCCAGCTTATTTGGCAGCACCAGCTGTTGCCAAAGTTGCCACTTATGCTGCTGCCCCGGTCACTACCAAAATTGCTGCATATGGAGCCACTTCACATCAGTATGTTTCTAAACCAGCTATAGCTACTTATGCTGCTGAGCCTGCAATTGCCAAAGTAGCTACTTATGCTGCTCCAGCTTTCCCAACCTATGCGGCCGCTCCTGCATTGACCAAAGTGTCGACTAGCTATGGCAGCTCTGGTCATGGCGCTGTCTCGCATCAGTATGTGTCCAAGCCAGCTCTGGCTTCTTATGCAGCAGCTCCTGCCATAGGCAAATTGACTTCTTATGCTCCAGCTGTTAGTCATATCTCTACTGCTCCAGCCTTTGACAAGGTAGCTACGTATGCAGATCCAGCTATATCAACTTATGCGGCCGCTCCTGCGTTGACCAAGGTGGGAGCTAGCTATGGCAGCTCTGGCCATGGCGCTGTCTCGCATCAGTATGTGTCCAAGCCAGCTGTTGCCACTTATGCTTCGGCGCCTGCTGTGGCCAAATTGGCTACTTATGCTGCACCAGCTGTTAGTCATTTCTCCCCTGGTCCAACCATTGCCACACATGGAGCTGGAGTTGCTAAGATTGTTGGAAGCTATGGCAGTACTGGTCATGGAGGAGTATCTCATCAGTATGTTTCAAAGCACGCACTCGCTACTATTGGCAGCGCCCCAGGTAATGCAAAGATTGCAAATTCTGGTCATGGCGCTCTATTACATCAATATGTATCCAAGCCCGCTGGTGCCTCTCTTTTGGGCTACGGAGCAGCTGGACCGCTCACTAAAATAACTAGTGCACCTGCCTACACCTTGGGCGGTAAATTGGCAAGCAGCACGGCTTATGGTATTCATGCAGGTGAGTCTCGAGCAAGATTCAAATATAAAATAGGTATTTATTATTAATTCTCATTCTCGCTACTTTTCCACAGGCCAATATCACGCCTCTTCTGGTGCCCATGATGCATCCTACTATGGTGCCATATCTTTGGGTCATGGTGCTGTCTCTCCAGCGCTTAACTACCATGGCGTTCTCGCACATGCCGCTGGCTTGTCTCATGCTTCAGCAGCACCATCCATCGCCCTGGACTCGCCGCTGGCTGGCTACTCACATGGCGTGGGCGGCATAGGTCCTCTGGGCGCTGGTTTCTATCGATATGCACCAAGCGTACCAGCGCTAAGCTCGCATGCGCCGCTGCACTCGTCTGCATACATAAAGAGTGCACATTTGGCGCAGCCTGCACATCTCAAAATTGTGCCCGAAAAGCTCTTGGAGCATTTTGTAAGTATTTTAACTAGCAAATGCTTAAGGACCTTGCTAATAAAGAACTGTTATGGTCAAAAGGATGCTCATCCGCGCTATGCTTTTGAATACGATGTTAATGATCCACATACGGGTGATATTAAGCATCAGCGCGAAGAACGAGAGGGTGATGTTGTCAAGGGCGAGTACTCACTGGTGGAACCCGATGGCAATGTGCGCACTGTTAAATACTATGCCGACTGGGAGACAGGTTTCCATGCTGAGGTCATTAATAGTCGTGACCAGGCCAAGGTACTGGCCAAACGCCAGCTGCCAACAACAGCCGCCAAGTCGTGAGGGTAAGTCAGGACCCATATACATATGTACATATATTGTAATATTCAATACTCCATTTCTTGACTCTAGCCCTGGCTCAGTCAACTTTGTTGTTTTGTTTGCCAGCAACTGTAAAATTGTAAATAGCCAGCAATTCAATTTTTTCTCATTAAACATTAAACCTATTTATGTAACCCCACAACAACAACGACAACAACAACCACCACCACTCGAAACCAACAACAACAACGCCATTTTGCCATAATGCAGCATGATTATTTCCAGCTCATCCAAGACCAATCCAATTCAATCAATCGATCAGAGATCAATCATTTGCTCATGTGATAAGCGTTTTATCGAACTGCTTGCGCGCTGCTCTCTCTCTCATTAACTAAACTGTGCGTATCTTATATATAGTTGTGTATATGTACATATATACTATTACGTGTGAATATATATTTGTGTAAATCGAATAAACATAACTCCATTTGGCATAACCATATTGTGTGTAAATAGTAGA
Organism: Chymomyza fuscimana; assembly: GCA_949987675.1. Taxonomy (NCBI): domain Eukaryota; kingdom Metazoa; phylum Arthropoda; class Insecta; order Diptera; family Drosophilidae; genus Chymomyza; species Chymomyza fuscimana. Next base: position 41,089,307 of record OX465089.1, read on the forward strand.
TATATATTTATGTAATGCATTAATTAAACTGATTTTCTTTATGTACTATGTACAAAACATCGAAGTAAGTTCTTTAAAATTATTTATGATGCACAAATAGAAATTTCTCAATAAAACAAAAACGATTCGGTTTTAAACTTCTTCGATCGACTTTATCGTCCGAAAGCAAGTCAGTCGCACTGTTTCCCTCGCTTCCCCCCCTCTTACGAACAACACAGCTCCTCTTTCAGTTTCAGACATAACCTAAAAAGAATAATTAGTATTGTATATAAATTAGGGTGGCCGCCGCTAGTATGGCAAATTTTTAAACCAACGATTTTAATATCCATACCTCTAAAAAGTTTCCTTTCTACCTGACGATCCGAAATTATTTGATGGATCCGGAAATAGGTCAAAGGTCATACAAAATTTTCATATGAATGCATAAATAACGATCCAACCGTTAGTTTGACAAAAACATGTGCCAAATATAATCGATGGGTAATTCAATTATCTACAGTCAAGTAAAAAAATTATTGAAATCCGTTTAGTGCAACCAGAGATATTTGCTGATAAGTAGAGGTATTTTTTTTTTTTTCTAATTTCGAGAAATGGTTTTTTTTAAATATCTCAAAGCCCGTTTCATGAAAAAAATTTTTGACTGCATTTTCGGTTTTAGCATGTCATTTTACTACGGCAACGACTAAAACATGTTAAGGATACCAATATTTTTATAATATGTATTTGTAAACTAGTGTAATTAATCAATTTAGTATTTTTTAGAGCTTACCAAATTTATGCAGGCCGGCACAATATTAGCTCTTTTTGATAATCAAAAAAAGGTAATACAGACGGACATGGCTAAATATTTTTTGCACAATATTTTAATCTTCAAATATAACCTATGTTCTACATTTTTAAGAGCTAAGGAACTGGTTAAATGTTCATAATCATTTGAGTTAATACCTTTAATAGAACCTTCCGCGTCCTGACGCTGCAGCTTGTAGAGCCAGTTTATAACACATTTCTGTTCTAGTAGTATAATATGTATAATATTTTTAATACGTTTTATAATTTAGCTAAGGGTTACTGGAAATTTTTTTTAGCTGTAAAATAACACATAAAAGAACTTTAATATATGTTGGAATATATCGAAAGTAGTATTGTAGAATAGCAGCTAATCACATCTGGCTTTCCTTTTTCTCATTCCTTACTCTGAAACTTCACTCAAAAGGCTTGTCGTAAATCCCCGCTCACAAAAAGGCCAAAATCTGTGGGCACCGCGCGATGTGGATGACGAGTGCAATATGTTTGGAAGATATGTCGCAACAAACGGCTGCCTTGCCGCTCAATCTCAGCGCGTCTAGTCGCAGCAGCTGGTCCTAGCTCTAATTGAGCTAAGAGCCAGGCATTCTTCAGTGCGGCCAACTCGGCATCCAGACGCAACAGGTGCTTGCTATCTGGCTTGGGTTCCGGCACATATAATGGTTCCATGGCAGCAAGGCTTTTGCGCAGCTCCTTGCCCTGCAGCTTCAAGCGCATAGTGCGCTCATGGCGCAAAGCCTGGTGCAGCATTTGCAGTTCGCGATTGGAGCTTAAAGTGGATGAAGTGACGCAAGCACTGTCCAACTGCTGCTGTTGTTGCCAGTGTTGTTGTGCTTCCTCCAAGGCGCACAACTTGTCGCTAAGCGTGTTAATCGCTGTTATGAGTGCTGCCTCTTTGCTTAGCATGCACTGCTCCAGTTGTTCCACGCCCTCGGCCATATGTGTAAGCACAGTGCACTGATCTGTGGTGAGACGGCTTAGCTGCCTCTCGGCCATTTCTTTGCGAATTTGTAATTCCGAGTAGTCTTGTTGCTTCAACTTGGCCGTATATTTGAGCGTTTTTATTTCCTTTTCTCGTTCAGCGACAGTCAATTCCAAGGTCTTTACATCTTCATAGTGCCGTTTTACTTGGGCGGCACGCTGTAACAATGTATTAGTTGTAGCATGACGCACATACTCCGTGTTCACATCGCTTGAATCCAGCACATTGCGCAACTCGTCCAGCTGTTCATCCAGCAATTGCATGCAATGCTGACTATAGGTATGCAACTCACGTTGCTCTGCTTCCTGGCAAGGAGCACATTTGCTGTAGTTGAGTGTCAGCAGTCGCCACAGCCTTTCATGAGCTATGCCACCTGACTCCTTGCCAGCCTCGCGCGCCGTCAATCCCAACATGTTAATAAGAGCGCCCAGTTGTTCATTCGCTTCCAAAATGCGCTGGTAACGCGCACACTGCATTCCCGTCCAAGCAGACTTGCTGCCACATAGCTTGCGTTGCAACTTCTTCAGCTTTTGCTTATGGTTGCAGCTCTGCTCCATGAGCAGCTGCATGCACTGAAAGGAAGCAGTTTGCTCATCACCTAGCTGTATTATAGTGTGCAGCAGTCCCGCATTTGCGTTCACTGAATCCAGACCTGCTTCATAGACCTCAAGCAACGTGCCATAAAGCTGTTGCTCATTCAACAGTTCCACCAAGGCTTGCGGTGGCATTAGGTTCTGATGTAAACTATTTATGTAATGTAGTACACGCTGCATGGACTCGCAATTGGTATGCTCATCTAGTTGTCCAGTTTTTAGCAGACGCACAAACTCGTCCAGCTGCTGTTCCTGTGTCTCCAAGTCACTACGATAGATGGCCGCATGTGAGCATAGCTCATAGTCGCAGTGGTTAAGTCCATATCGAAATTGTTGTAACACCAGCTGCAAGCTCTTTAACAAGTATATGCACTTCGAGCGAAAAATGAACCTCTGCACGGAGTAACCCTCAAAGATGGCATCGCGACCTGAACAAGAAATGTAAAATAAAAGCGGTTAATTATAATATAGTCTCTAATGTTTTTGTAAAAATTTGAATTCCATAGCAACTTAAGGCCACTTACCAAATTCGCAGGCTGTGGGAAACTTTTCATTTATAGCCTGACAAACAATCTCCAGCTTTTCGCTCATTCGCTCCAGCAACAGCATGACCAGCAGCACATCGTGCTCTCCACCACGTAGCATAAATTGCTCCGGCACAAAGGCCAATACTAGCTCCAAATGCTGCTGCTGCACACGCATTTCTACTGCCTTAAGTTGCTGCTCCAATGCACGACCATAGGCCTTGCTCACGCTGAATATGTGCTGATAGTCAGCTTGACTTTGTGAGTTCTCCTCCTGCTGGGATTCATTGGTGCTGCTAAAGTCTTCAATGGACAGTGTACCTGTTCCGTCTGCTTTTAGCTGCAGCTGTTCCTGCAGTTGGCGAACCAGATCTCTGAACTTCATAATGGTTACATCGCGGTCATAGAGACTTTCAATTGCAGCATTTTTCTCTCTGTCCAGGCATTTTATCTGGCCACTCAGCTTGTCGACTTCCTCACGCAAATCCGTTTCAAGTTCCTGATTACTTTCAATAAGCTGCTCTTGTATTTGTTCCAGAGCTTCCAGCTCGTTCACCTCATCCTCTAGCAACTTGACGCGTTCTTCTAGTTCGAGTTTGACCGTGGCCAGTTGAGTTAACATTGATTCGGCGCCTAGCGAAGCATCTACTTGCTCTTTAAGATCTATTAGCTGTAACTCCATTTGGTCAATACGTTTGCTAAGCTGCTCCTTAATACTTTTTAATTCGTTAATCTCCGAGTGCTTTGTCTGCAGCTCCTTGTGCGTACGTTGTGCTTGTTGTTTCTCCTGCGCCAGCGTGTCACGCAGCCTGACGACAGTCTCACGTAGCCGCTGATTATATTGCTCCAGGCGCAGCATCTCACCAGACGTCTGCACGTGTGCCTGTTGCTTTTCGTTATTGTCGCATTTTTGCCCTTGATCCATCAGACTACCTTCCTGCTCGGCACGCATTATTTCTACATCTAAATTTAACTCATCGTTGCGTTCCTGTGCCATTTCTAGCTCGATTTGCAAAGTCTCTGCACGCTCCTCGGCCATTTCCTTGTCCAGTGTGAGTAGCTCTATATTCTCACCAACTTCATCCAGTTCGCGCTTGTATTTGGACATCGTATCGTGAGCCTCACGCAATTCGTGACGACAACGCTGCAACTCACGCTGCAGCAGCACCTGCTGGGTTAAGATCTGTGCCTTAAACTCCAGCAGTTGCTCGCTTTGGATTTTGGCGCGCTCCAACTCCAACAGCTTTAGCTTGTCCTCACTACGCTGACCACGCAACAACTGCAGCTCCTCGCGCAACTGTCGCAGCTCAGCGCCATCCAACGTAGCGCCGGCTGCTGCGATGGTGCTGGGCGTACGCAAAGCCGGCCCAGGCGTAAACTGCGGGCGTAATATTTCTAAGAAACCCTGCTCCACAAAAGCGGCGCTACGTTTGGGACAGCTTGTGGGGCTTACACTTGTCTTGCTGCGCTTAGGCGCCAACGCCAAAGGCACTGGCATGGCTAACGTCAGCTGTGCCACGGTGCTTTGCGCCTTTGCCGTAGTGGGCTTGGGTTGACTTATGCGCGTAGGACGCAGCTGCGTGTAGGAGGTGGACCGCCTTTGATTGCACGTCATTGTCGGCGCTAGCGTGCAAGTTGTATTCGCAGCTGCTGCTGCATGCTGCTGCTTTAATTCTGGCTGGACAGATTGCTCCATAGCTGCAACTGATTCTATTGCCACTGGTTTGGCAGGCGGCTGCTGAGCATCTGTCATTTCGTTGTCCCCGATTATGTCTTTTGCTGGAATCACTTCGTTTTTTAGTTCCACCAGTTTATTCTTCTGGCTCGGCTGCTGCTCCTGCTCGTCTACCCTAGCCAGCTGTGTAGATCGCACAAATAGTCCATAATTGGGTGCACATTTAAAGTAGCTGCTGCCACGCACTGAGCCATTGTTCTTGCCCCGTGCCTCATCCAGCACCACACCGACCCAGTTGCCATTAGAAAAGTTTGTACGTCCCACAAAGGCTACACGCCCTAACAAGTTTTTACCAGTTAATTGTACACGCTGTCCAATCTTTGCTTGTAATTCCTTTGACATATTATTTATAAGCGCTTACGTCATTTTGACGCTGCTCTTTGTAGGTTTTTCCGGATATACCTAATATTACTACCAACTATGGGTACTCTTTGCTGCAATTCTGTGCAAAACTGATGCAGTTGAAAACGTCACCATTCGACTGCCGACTCATCGCCTGCGGCCCCACCTCTTGAACGCTAGTGTTTACAGCGCAGAATCGAGTTTTCTTTCTTGTCTTTTATTGGGTTGTGGGCCTTGATTTGATGACACGGCGGGCACATTTGGGACCAACGACAATTGGTTTTTATTTTGCTAGTACTTTAAGTACGAACTTTTTTAATTCATAATTAATTGTTTCGTCCGTATATGCTGCATTTTCTTTTATGCATCTTACGCAATTCCATTTCCTTGTCCTAGAGTAGCAAGACTATAGCTACGGCAGCACAATTCTGGCATAGTCATAATAAATCTAAGAATATGGAATACATTCCTCGGTCCTGTGCATGGAAGGGCATTAAAAAAAGGGAGGGTTTGTGTGTAGTTTCATAATTATAAACTATGACAGATATGGCTTAATCGATTTCTTTTAGGAGTCTGTTGAAATTCTTCAAAACCCTTAACAGCTTGCGTACAACGACACAAGATGATTGGACAAACAAACAGACAGATATATGTACATGGCTTAATTTATTCTTTTAGTCGGTTGAGATTCTTCGCAACCCATCAACAGCTTGATTACAACGACACCACCCCTTGTATGTGATTTATAATATATGGTCAATTAATTCACTTAAAAACCAAAAACCGTGGATCTGCAATAAAATTCCTTTTTTTGTTGATTTTTTAATATACAAGGTAGGGCACTTGAAGTTATTCAGGAAAACCATTTCTATTTTCCAAACGTGCACATTAAATAAAACGTCTCATAAGATTATACAAATTCAATGAAATGATGAGTGAAGGAATTTCTATCGACTAACAGGTTCTTCGTCTGCTGGACGCTCGAACTCGGTTTTAATAATATTTAAAATGGTGAAGGTCACTGCTATATCACTGCTTTTTGGCGAAGAATCGTATTCTGATTTTGGCATTATTTGCTTGTTTGAAATATTGTTATCACTATTTTCTGCCTCGCTTTGAAATATTTGACTTTATTTGCTTAGCGTTGTAACAGATTTGGGAGCTATTAGTTCGCCCATATTGACTTAAATATTCGATACTAGGATTATTTCACTTTTTGATAGAGTATTAATAGGTCGAAACTTCGCAGTTACAGTTAATAATAATATTAATAACATTTTCAATCGTGAAACTAAAAGAGTCAAAAAAAATTAAATAGACCTGGTGTGTGATAAGAAAAAATACTAACTTCATAAATACCTTTAAAGGAGGACTTACTACGATTATGTATGCTATTTTTCAAGCTTACATTCATTTTTTATTCAATGTTTACTATGGTTAATATATTGTACATATTTACATTGAAAACCTAGTACACAAAACTTTATAATATGTATAAGAATATATAATGGAGATATACTCGTAAGACCTGTGTACAATAAATTTATCTAAGATATATGTATGTAGTCTCGAAATTATTTCCCTTTTCCAAATGATCCGGCGTACTAAAAGTTATCGTAAAAACACCAACAGCTTTGATTAAAACTTATGTACACAATTTAATATCATTATTCGTTTACGAGATATGTCTTGATGAAATAAATTTGCCTCTACAGAAATCATAACAATCAATGAGATTAATTTGTCTATACATATATAAAGTATACGAGCTACTCTTTCCAAGGTTTAATTGTCAATTATATAAATATTGCTATATTTTTATACACATTATGATGTCTGTCACTACTCAATCAATGCTCTGCAAACTTTTGAAAAAAAATGTTTAAAGAATTTAATATACAAATTAAAAAAATCATGTAAATATGTTAAAATTTTCTATTTTAGGATATTTAATAAACCATTTTAAACACAATAAGTGAAAATAGGGAGAATCAGGTTTTTGAGTACCTCTGATTAATGCGTCCAAAACGATAAATTAAATTACGCAATTAGAAACAAACATGGAAAATAAGAGGTTTTTTGACGGCTTACCTTTGGAATTGAAAAAGAAAGACTGTACTTATACCGCGAAGTCTTAACAAAAGCGTTCTCCTGGCACTATAAGCACAATTGTCATAATTTCTGAATGATATCCTAGTAATTTTATTGTTTTATTTTTATACACATTAGACCGAAACAGAAATATAGACTACTATGTGCTTGGGTTTTCCAAATTAATACGTGTCTTTAAACTTTCTAGCGTGGCTCTATTAATTTTAATTTAGAAAACATTGCGACAGATGGGACAGGTTGATTTGCTGCTCGTGGTAAACCATTTGTACTGCAAAGAAAATGTTTGTTATAAATCTTTCAGGAAATGCAAGTGGTTAGACTTACCAGACAGGGCCCGTGGAATTTCTTTTTGCAAGTCTTGCAAGTCAACTTAGGCAGCTGACAGGTATCTTGATGTATAACCGTATAGCAAACATAGCATTCCTCCACGCCCTCGAATTTCTTATCCAGATTATTTTTCCACAGTGTGAGACCGTCGTAAATTGTACCATTCTTTTAAAAATATATTACATTTATCTACAGCCGTTAGTTAAGTACTATACCTTAACTTACCTGATGTGTCAAAAAGATTGTCAATTGCATGCCCACATTGCGTGAGGAAGCACGTCCTCCTATTTGCTTGCCGCACTCCACTTTTACAGAGCCAAGCGGATAATTGGGCGCTAGTGTTATGACCAATTCCATACGAGCTTCATCTATGGCATAGACAGCCAAAACCTCTCGGGTTGAAGTATGCACAGTAACCTTGAAAAAAAATTCAAATTGCGCTAAGTATGCTCGAATTTATAGTTTTCAAAATACGTTAGGTCAGGTTTTCATTGAAAACTTTGCTATGAAATCGTTGTAAAAGTAAATTTTTTCAAATTTGCATAATAATAAAAGCTTGCGTTTTTGTGTACTGAAAACGTGTTTTTAATAATATTTTCAAAGAGGTGATTTTAAATAAAAAAATAAGTCATAATTTTGGCTTAGGAACAACAAGAAGTCAGCCAATCAAGAAAAATTATTAAGAATCGGAAGCTTGTTTACTGCAATTACTTTTTTAAGTTTTTTTATAAAATAAAAGTTTGCAACATAAATACGTAGGAATAAGTTTGGTAACCATTGGAAAACCAAAAACTGCGTACGGTGTACATAATAAAAAAATTATTTTTCAAGGCCTTATTTGATCACGAATTCGCACATAAATCTGATGATTCTTAATTAAAACAGAGATTTAATAAGAAACAGTGCATATCATCATATTCAACAAACGGCCCAGACATTAAAATCGCTATTAACACTATACCAACAATATAAGGAAATTCAGAAAATCAAGTGAGTCCTTTAACTTAAAATAAAGAGGAGTTATACGGATAACAATAAAAGTTTTCAAACAAATCACAATGACACCGTTGGAAATATTTCGTGGGTTTGTAATCATTGCACTTTTGTTTAGCATTATACTAGTGTTTATTTTACGCCTAAACATGGACGAGGACCATTAAATTCGTATACCATCAAACACATTTCATAATTACATTTAGTCAATTACCTGCATATTTTCATGTTTTTCCTTTCGGTTTGCAATTGCCTTAAGCTCCTCACTACATATTAAAGCGCTCACATAATTCGTTGTCAAATTATCAACAAAGTTCTTCTGTCGGGATTGGCAGACATTCCACCATTTTCGAACCACGGCCGGAAGCTTACGCAATACTTCTGTATACAAATGGCACACATAACGATCTAACGGCAGATGAGAATCTACAAAAATAAAACAAAAAAATATTAGTAAAGTTATTGACAGAGAAACATTTGAAAAATTAATCATAAATTAGAACTTCATGTTAACAGTTCACACTTATTCAATTCGTTTAACTGTTCGTAGCTCATTTATCGGTTTTCTGAAATATATATTGTAAAATGGATTGCAAAGATTATAAGCCCAAAATTGTAAGAAAAATACAATGCGATCACCCCGAGCCTCAAGTAGTGGAACTGGAAGGACAAACTGTTGCAGAACCTATCAACTTTAACAAAATAAATTGCGAGCGCCAGCCGCAGCCAAAGAAACACGAGGATGGACCGACCGTAGCTGATGAACTTAATGCGCGTCTGGGCATGCTGCAAGTACGCGTCGAACGCAGCAAGCCCATTAAGCCACTGGTTAAAGCACTGCCTGTTGAGGTGCCTCACACATACAAGTTTCAATGCGTTTGTCCACCATTTCATCCCAGCTACGAAGATTGTCAGCACACTGGCCAAATTATTATTGATCGTGATGTGCTGACCAGAGAGGAGCATTTGTGTTTTTTGGCTACTCCAAAAAAGAACGTGGCTGCTGCACGTAAGGCACCATATGTCTATCATAAAAAGGTAGCCATACCTAACATTACGGCTCGAGTTGAACGTTTAGCCGAGCCGCATCCAATGCATGTGCAAGAGACGATGAAAAATTATGGAAACATTTTATCGCCGCGCAATTTGCAAGCATTGCAAATGCACATGGAGCCCAAGCCGCCAGTAGAGGTATTGACGCTGGAGAAAGCACTGGAGCTAATGGTAGAAGAGCAGCGCTTGCGTCGTGTGGCCAAACAAATACACCGTAGACGTTGCACCAGCTTGAAGAAGCGAATCTTGCAGCGCCAACGCAAGCAAATACGAAAAATTGTATACGTTCTATTTGAGGAAATGAAGGACTTTTTGCTGAATGATCAATTCATCATTGATGAACAGTCGCCACTATGTGCGGTTATACTGGAACGTATCAGGGACTTTACGGGTAAGTAGGAGCCAGTTTGTATAGTTTACACGCATTGGTTCACTACTACATATATTCTACACATTACAGTCCAAGAATTCTATACAACAAGCAATCTACGCGAATATCAGCGCATTTTGGCCAACAATTTAACCGTTTGGATTAACAAGTTTATATCCAATTTGAACATATATTTGGCACCACAACAAATACCAGTGCGTCAACAAAACGTGTCTGCAGAAGATCCTGAACAGTTTGTGCCTTTATCCGATTACATATCAATTTCGGACTATATGGGTGAAGAAGAAATATGTGATGATGATGATGATATTTATTGCGATGAAGGCTTTGAATGCAATAGTTTAACACATGACACACATGATGACGATTTTTTGCGAGAAGTGCTTAGCTATCCGGAACAATCCGCTTCCGAAGCAACCTTGGTATAAGCCAGCGTAAAGCTCACCTTTCAACTGACTCCAGTTTAGCTCCTTATATACCCCATTGCTGTGCACTTTGGCACTGTGATTCTTCAATATATCTACAGGCATGGCGCGGAAGAGGAAATGCAAAAAATTCTGTAATATATATATTAACAAAATTATTGTGTTAATCTAAATTGTCAAGTAAAACTGCTTTGAAAGTTATTTGAACTTACCTCCTCGTATTTGTTTTCATTTAACCAACTGGTATAAACGGATCGCATCGCTACTGGCGACTTGGCACAGGCATAGATAATGCAATCCCAGATTAGTAAATAGCTGTAAGCATCATGCCTATCAATGGCTTCCAAGTGTTCTAGTTCAGTCAACTTAAAACTAAACTCATCCAGATATTTACGTATTAGAGCATCATAACGATTAAGATAGTCCTCAAAGCGATTTAGATAATGCCATTTTGAAATTGTAGAGGAGGCATCAATATTATCACTTTGCTTATCGTTTAGTACTATATCGTCCGCTACAAAATGGACTGTAAGTTGTCGCAGGGCATACACAGCATTCATACGTACGCAATGCTGCTCACAGTGGAGCTGTTTGAGCAGAAAATTGCATAATTGATCCAGACTCAACTTGGATGAAGGTGCCTTGCAAAACTGTAAACGAATTCAAAAGATATAAATTGTATAAGATTTAAACAAAATTAAAAACATTTCGTTTAAAAAAAAAATGAGTTCATTTTAAAAATGTGGTTTTGTTGAACACTATAAATTAATTATTAATTGAAACTATTCCAATTCCAAGGTGGTTAGAAAGCTAGTTAAAACCGTCAAAAATGTACATTACTATATGGAAAAAATTTTTCAAGTTACCGCATAAATAAAGCTATAGTCCAGAAGCTCCAATGTAGGCGTAATGCGTTCCACAGCGGCTTTATAGCATGCTCGAAAATCGGGTTCAACACTCGTTTCGTGAGTGATCTCATAATAGGACTTAAAAAGAAGCACATTAACATCACGTGCAAATAAAGTTTCCCACTCATCAATCATATTCTTTAACATCTCTGTGGAACTTTTCTCTTTTTCCGAGCGTATGAAATTTATAAGTGTCGCAAAGAGTTGATAAACGTTGACGATAAATAAAGAAGTCTGTAAAAAAAGCAAAGTTAGCATAAAAAAAAATTATTTTATGTCTCCAATGCAGCTTAGCTTACCTTTGGATCGCTCCAATGCTGAATGGATTTGGAGATGCTTAAGATCCACGAACTAAGGCCAATGCGTATAGCATCCCAATTTTTAATGGTCAGCTCGTAGGGAAATCGTTGCAGCACTTCGTTGAGCAATTTTATATATTCCACAGTATTGAGCACAGATTCATACGGTTGACTACGCAGCTCTCTAAATTAGGATTCAATTAATTATAGAAATGAGAACATAAATGCATTAACTACGACCTACACATTGTAATGCAAAAGATCCTTTTGGGTAATCTGCAGCTCGGATACACTGATAATAAATTGCACGGCTGAGACAATGATATTGTGGTCTGATTGCTCATTAACTTCAGATTCGAAGTTGTTCAGCAGCAGGCACCGAAACATAGCTGCTTTAACCCACATATCCGGCGGTTCCTTGCGCATGATGGCGCTGCTAAGACTGATTGACTTTTGAGAGAGCTTTGGCAGCAGATACTGTGAAGGAGTAAAAATTGTATGGTTAAGTATCGCAAGTAGTAGCTCGTTGTAGTACTGAAATTCCCACCTGCAACATCATCACATAAGCTTTAAACGCGTCCTGCGTCAAAAATGTTTCTGACAAATCTTCATGCAGCAAGATAGTAGCGCTTTCTTCAAAAGCAGCATACTGCGCACAGTCAACCAAATAACTGAGAACACGACACGCCACAATACTATTTTGCTTCAAGGCTCCTTCAATCAAACGTGCCTTTATAATGGCCACAATATTGCTAGAATTTCCCATAAATATGTGCACTTTTTCCGAAAGACATAAAACTAGCTCTTCTAGTTTAGCATCCTGTTGTGGGGAGACCTCCAGCCAGCCGTCAGCTGCTGCAGCTACATGCATACATTGTTCCAACTCGTCTAGTAGGGGTTCCGACCATTGTTTAAGAATGTTTGCATTTGGATCACAGTAATCTTCAGTTAACTCATCTTCTGCTTCACCTGCATGTCGTGCTTGTCTTGCATTGTCCACACGGCAAACCAGCTTGCACAAGGTTGCAAAATTGAGCAAAGTACGCTTGAGCAATGCCGTCACTGACTCGGGGGACTGGCCTGCATTTTCATAAGCCACCCCTGGGCTTATTGCCGACTGCAATGCTTCTAAGAAAACGCAGTGACGCTCAAATTGTAGCACTTGCTGTGCAGTCTTTACACGGGAAGTTAATAACGCCACAATAGTTTCATCGATGCGCGTCAAGCGTTTTGTTTCATCTTCTATATTCTCTGTTGAGCATATGACAAATTTGGCCATAGCCTCCGCCATGTCATCTAAAGCGCTGGCCGTTAGTACTGCGCTTTGTACTAGCTGCTCTACTATTTCCGCACATTTTTGCAATAGCTCATTATCAATTGCAATATCATTGCTTGAGAGTGCATCTTGCCAACATGTTGTTATCTCCCATAATGTATCCTCAGATAGGTAGTCGCTAGTTCTGTAGGATAAACTGAATTTGTAAAGCCGCAGAAATATTTCTTGTCGGACTGCCAGCGAGGAATTGTCTTTACTACATATAACTGGCATTATTTGGGCAATAAAACTGCCGCATACCTCTACCATATCACTAGCTGGTGCGCTATCCAGTGGCTTGCACATGGCCAGCAGTATTTGGTCAACGGTATAAGCATTTATAAGTATATCGCCCGTGTCCGTTTGAAAGAAACATTTATGCAGCAGATTTAGTTTGTTGCGGTTGTTGTCCAGCACAACATCCTCCGCTATGCGTATGATAAGTGCACAGGTTTCGGGCATTGAAAGCATTAGCCGTACAGCAGGCTCCTTGCACAGTGGATAGCTTAGTAAACGTTGCAGGATTAGATTTTGAACGTTATGCTGGTGCAGCTGAAAAAAAACCAAAAAGAATTTTAAAAGTCTGATTTTGAACACATTAAAATATCTGTACCTACCTTAAGTAGCTTTTTAGAGATATAATCAAAACGTTGGCCTTGCTCCACTAATGCCAAAATCTCGAATATAATATCCATAACTGATTCGCAATCTTCGTCATGTAGTTCTTCTAGTATGGTCACAAACCTATCGACAGTCGCCAGCAAGCTGTCCAGATCGGTAAGTTTTTGATAGAACTGGGCATCCGTAAACATTTTAGTCAATATGCGAACTTGCGCAATATACCGCCCTGCGTTGCTACCACAGGCTTTGTCCAAGCAAATGCGCACCAGTTTTACAACCAGCTGCTTGAGTTCCTTTTGTATAAAGGCAGCACCGTCGTTATTCTTTTTATTAGGTAATGTAGGCTCCGATGCAGTAGTTTCTTCAGTGGGCTCCACAAACTTCACCGAGTGTGTTTCCAGGCTAGGATTGGCCACGTGCAAATCCTGAACCAACAGCAGTACATGCGCCAACAACTGCTCGTTTACCTCTTCTTGTGTCAAATCATTGGTAACTAGCTCAAAGATTCTTGTCCAAAATTTATTCAGCAGCTTGGCATAGAGTGAGCCATTATCCGCACCATTATTGCACTGTCTATCCCAAAACGCTACCAAGGCAGAACTGTGTTGGAAGAAGAACTTGACATGTGCATTGTCGCTACGCAATAGCCAAGCAATGGGCTCGAGCAACTGCTGCTCCAGCAATCCACGAGCAAACTCGTCCACTACATGCGTCCGGTCAGTGTCATTGTTAATCTGTTGCAACAAAAAGCGCAGACACTCAAAGTAGGCATTATTGATGACGGAGCAATCTGCTTTGGAAATCGGTGGTTCGTGTCGACTTGTAATTGCGGTTTTCATATCATCAAAAAAGCGTTGATAGAATTCGTAGATATCCAGATCCTGTAGACTAATTGGCGTTATTTTCGATATGAAGGGCAGCAGATTCGGACAAATAGCCTGTGCATTGCGATTAAACGCATTGCGCAACATTGAGGAAAGTTTAGGCAAAACGGCTTTGCGTATTTTAAGCGGTGAGTACCTAAATTATTTATAACTTTTTAGTTCAAATAACTTTATAACTTTTTAGTTCAAATAAAGCAGCGAATAAAACCGAAGCGAATAGAATTTCTTGAGCAAACAATTTTTGTTTATCATATACAGCAGCAAAAATTATTAAACCAGAGTTCTACGTACTGTTGACTCAGCACAAAAGCGACGCTTTGATTAGATTTATAGAGAGTATTTTTGTTTACTTTTATTGAAGCGTACCAAGAAAGGTTTTCGATATATAAAACCAGCAATCTTCAATTGCCTATGGTTTCCCTGAAATAACGTAATAGCTTACCAGTCCTCATAGTTGGTTTGCAGCAACAGCACACAGCCCCATACATGAGGCGCTACCAAGGGATCAGAATCGTCAATGTACTGAAAAGTAGTGGTAATAATCTGGGTTTTTTGGGGCGTAAGCACTTCAATAAATGCCGGACACTGTAGCATGTGGTAAGCGCATTCAAACCAGGCAGCTCTGTTGGTAAATGTTATTTGAATAAAGTACCAGGTAAGTTGTTATTATAACTTACTTAATGGCCGCAATTTTATGCTTGGAAAAGCTCCAAAACTTTTGATGTGCTAACAGTGTGCTGATACCCTCCTTTATTTGGCATAAATCCTCGGCTTGCGCTGTGTGTTCCACAAAAAACGAAAACTCTTTCAAGCTACAAATCACAACTCTTTGATACTTTTGCTCTGACTCCTCTGGTGTTAAACTTTTGCCTATGGATAACGTTGCCGCCGTATGAAAGGTTAAATTGCGCGTAATGTAATCGAGTATTTCGGTTTGGCAATGCAGGCAAACCTCTTGTGTACGTTTTTCGTTTCCTGCAAAGGTATCACGAAAAGAATTGCATGCTATGCTAGCCGCCGGCGCATAATTATCATACCGACTGGCTAGCCAGACAGGCACCAACTGTTTCAGGTACGGCGCCATGGCGCGTTTGCATTTGGACATGAGTAATTGCAGCACAGTTTGAGATAGTTCCCGTACATTGTGCTCAATATCATTCGCCAAGTTATGATAGTATTTGGGCCATAGCGGTAAGATACCCTTAAGAGTTTCCAGGTCTGTTGTGGCTATTAGCTCGTGAAGCTCTTGCAGCGCCTTTTTTTTGGTCATTGGATCTTTTTTGGATAATTTGCGTAATATGATTTGTGTTTGTGGACTAATGTTGGTATCGAAGGTCTCTGGCATTTGCTCTGCGCAGGCAAAACCTGGTGCAAAGGGCACTATGCCACCATCGGATTGGGCCGAAAAGCCAACAAAAGTTGGCGTCGCAGTACCTAGAAGCTCTGCTGTGCGACTGCTGTTTGAGGGCTAAAGGATAGATTTACTCGAGATTAGTTAAGCTTAAAGACTCTGAACTTGCACATACTTTTGCATTATTTTTAGTGCGCGCCGCTTGTTTGGTTTTTCCACCCATGTTAGCACGTTTAATAAAAACTATTGTATGAACCAGAGCAAGAACTAAAACAAATGACGAGGCGCACAGGGTGTTTACAAAAAACAGATGTGTTGGTGCGCGTTTTACAGCACTTCAGTCTTATTTTATATGCTGCCACATCGTTTGCCAAAAGTAAAGCTTGTTAAATGCGGCGTAGGAAATCAAAACAATAGTCTTATTTTGCCTTGGTGGCAGCACCTTGCAATTTCGATAATTTTTTTCGATAGCATTTAACTTTGCACGTGCATCGTGTTTTAGTTTATTTTCATAGCTGCATTAATAGAGCGATAAAATGTCTAAGTTCCTATCATATTACAATCTTTTTCCCATACCGGATCCCAAGGAGTTTCTGGGTATTGCAGCAGACAGCGAGGAGGGCAACGTTGTTACTACGCTCGCCCGAAATGTTGTTGTTATATTAAACGTAAGTTTACTAATTATTAGCACATAATAAGCCTACAAAATTATTTTATTTTTACAGATAAGCACACAAAAGCAGCTGCGCAGCTGGTCCATGCCGGAAAAGTTATCCACCAAGGTTGTCTATGATCGCAATAGTCAAAAATATGTTGGCGTCTTCGGCAATCATTCACTGCGCTTGTGGGAAGAAACCACATCCGATGTGTCCAAGTGCAAGAAATTAAAGGTAGTTTGGCCGCAATCAAATCATTTAAAATTCAGCAATATAACGCATTTTTATATTTATCCGCAGTTTCAAAAAAGCATTGCCCACTTGGTTCCCACAGAAACAGAAGCTTTTGTGCTTTACAATGATGGTAGCTGTGAATTGCTATCTACGGCCCTAGTCTCACGCAAAGATCACCAAGCAGACACTGCAGAACAACTATCGCTGGCTGCCAGTAAAACAATAAGCAAGGCCACAGTACATACCCTGCCGCAGGGCCAGCAATTGCTTAGCTATTTTGAGCAACAACGTGCAACCGGCGAAATAGAGCTTGTGTGCCTCCTACTGACTAGCGGCCTCACTAAGCGCTATTCTCTTAAGCGCGAGAATAACCGCCTCACCGGCTATGCAGTTATCGAAGGAGATAGTGCGCCACACCTGCTTACAATATGTAAGCAACAACTAACTTTGAATCTTATAAAAGCACTGTGAACTGAAAGGAACTTTTTTTTAGGGTCTGACAAGCGCATTTTTATGCTTAACCTAGTAGGACGCACCGTTGATAGAGCACCTGGACAATTTGTTTCGATGCTGTCGGAACTAAATGTTGAAAACCAGCTTACTGTGCACGGCGTCTCGCGCAATTTTGTGGCCATTTATGGTGCTAACTTTGGCCAAGAAGGCGCCTCACTTTTGGTCTACAACACCCAGTTTAAAGTGGTAAATGCTAAGCAGTACTTCAAGGTCTTTTTAAATTTCTCACGTTTATGGTCGCGTGGTGAACACATTTTGCTGACCATGGGTCAAAACATTGCCGCAGTGCGCTACCGCATGAACCAAGAACTGCTTATTGACATGATCGGCTCCCAGTTTAGTGACACGCATGTAACACCCATTGAACTGGACATCATTAATGAAGAGGAGGCCCTTGAAGGCTTAGTAAAGTTTGCCGGCACCAGTACATCAGATAAGCCAATCAAACATCCAAAAGTTGATAACGAAAGCTCAGTTACAGTCGCAGACAACAAAACCGTCGCATACGAACCACCCGAAGAATTCGAAAATGATTTAACTGAGCTCATTAAGCAACACGTGCACGGTGAAGTGGTGTGCGATGACAGCGGCATTGAGGACATGAGTATAACGCTTATGAGCAATTTTTCAGACAAAGGATCAGCCAACACAACAGTGCAAACAATTGCGCGCCAGCTCGAGCGCAGTGGCGCAGGAGAACATGAGATTACCGAAAAATTGCTGACTCTATTTATTAAAACAAATGCTAGCGATCATGTTTTGCTATGCCTGCGTCGCTATTCCAATATTTCGGAGCGCATGCTAGCTTGGTCGCTGCGTTACGCACTGGATAATAGCCCAGCAGATTTAGCAAATGGTCACGGCGAGGCAATGGACGTAGACGATGCACAACCTAGGCATGAGCTAATCAATGCGGTGCTTTCCTGCAATTTTGATGTCAATGCCATCGAGCAGCATCTCAATCATCGCTTAAGTAAGTCTCATGTGCTGCAATTGGTGCACCATTTGTATGAGCTAACCACCGAACCCGATGTGCAATTGGAGGAGCGGCCACAATATGACGCATCGTTGGCGTTCACTGAAAGGCAGGCAATAAAATGGTTCGGTGCAATCTTAACTTCTCACTTTACAATGTTAACTATTTCGAAGGATGCAAAAATACTGGCTGCCTTAGAGAAGTGGTCTGAACTGTTAAAACTATATGCAGAAGGTTTTGACCAATTGCAGGATATCGTGCCGTTAATAACAAAAATTGTGGAAAAACGAAAATTTGAACCAAAGTATGACAACGCATGGTATACTATTGAAGATGTTGTGCTATTCTGAAGACAGCAATTGGTCGGTTTTCTAGAATAGATTGATTAAGTTATTAGAAGTAGCTTACTATTAAATAAGTTAGCTGGTACAGCTTACTAAACTTATAAATACATCAAATATTTTTTTAAAGCTCAAACTATAGATTGTGCACCTTATCTGTAAAAAAGATTA
Source organism: Chymomyza fuscimana (assembly GCA_949987675.1). NCBI lineage: Eukaryota > Metazoa > Arthropoda > Insecta > Diptera > Drosophilidae > Chymomyza > Chymomyza fuscimana. The sequence continues at coordinate 41,107,857 of OX465089.1, forward strand.
TCTGCATTGGACTATTATTAAAATATTAAAATTACAAAATATTCATACAATCAAGTAAGAGCAATATAAAAGTAGTTTCTTTAGACGTTAGGACTATAATTTAAACATTTTTCTCATATAATTTAATTTCAGCAAGGATTTATTTAGTCACAGCTTACAGCGACACGAATCTGAAAACAAATACACCAATGTGTCCTTTATTTTAATACAACAAACCGAAAACCTTGATTGCATTGCAGTCTTAACCCAAGTCTCAAGAAGAACCACTGAGTCAACATCATTTTAAATCTCGATTTAAAGGCATGTTGGGAATACAGTGAATACAGTCCATTTTAGAAGTTATTGTTATTCCAAAGAAAGATCTTAACTAATTTGTTGGTTAATTATGTCAGTAAAATAGCGGCACAATTAATGAAAATTTAAAATTTTATATACTATGGGCCATCTTTATATATATAGTTCTTGCGTATTTGTCTATGTAGCTGAGCTCCGGAGGTTCCCGAAGAGGTTCAGGATAATGGCCGAATTCTAAGGGACTTCAGAAAAAGTTAAGTTAGGTTAAATAGTTATTTTTAATAAAAAAAAATCGTATGCAAAAGTGTTTGGCACACATACGGATTGGACACAGAATCCGCGACGGAGTTTTAAGGCAATACTATCACCTGAATGGCGTAAAGTATTGCCAATGCAACTGCCACAGCAAAATCCACCGATCGGAAACCACATACTCAGTAAAAGAATGGAAATAATAAAATCTTCCTCGATTTCATTTAATGGGATTTTTTTTTATATGATTTTGTCATTCCGTGCGAAATTTTTTTGCATTCTGCGTATAGGCCTTAAACAAACAAATTATCCATCTAAATCCTTTGGTTTTTTGACTGGGAGCTATATAAAAAATCGCCGATGCCCAACAGTGTAATACCTTGTACCTTTTTTCGTAAGAAAACATACAAACCTTTTTTCGTAAGAAAACATACAAACCCGACTCTCAGCCTCCTAGTAGCGCTTTGGGCAATGCATTCTACCGCGAACGATACTGTATTCCGTGAAAGTGTAGCAGCGGTGCGTAGTAACCACAGTTTGTAGCTAAAGGAAAGCGGTGCACGGATATAAGCCAAATTGACCGTGTCTGTAGGCTCCAACGGTGAAGAAGGCGTAGATTCAGTGAATCAAAGCGGTGGATTCGGCGAAAGAGGACTTACATCATGACACAACATTAAAATCCTGGTGCCTTTCTGGAAGCCAGTTAGCCCCCTGGTAGGCATCTGATCTCAGGTTAGAGACGGCCTATTCACCCCACGTAGGTTTGGATGCGAAGATAGCAGCCCTATCACCAAACTAGAGAATGAAGGCGGGCGCCCTACAATCTCGAAAAAATTTTTTTCTAACGAATCGTCAACAATGCCTCGGATAGATGAAAATGGAATCATATATATTCTAAGGAACTTTACGCTAAACTCTTCTCACGAAGATCATTCAGATTTGGAAAAATCCCACAACCCGAAAAATTATTGCATAATTTTGTATTATTATATATTAGTAAGTAAATATTTTAAAAAAGATTCTAAAAATTATAACCAATGTTATGATGCATAGATAACTAAAACATTGAATTCACTTTGATCCTTATAAAAGGGGTTAAAAGTAATGAATAACATTTTTTAATTATTTTTACAAAGTAGTTATTAAACACTATTAATATCGTTTGTTCCTGTTATGGTTTATATATCCGCAGAAGAAGAAAATTGTTTATAACGGACAGTAAAAAGAATAGTTTTAAAGGGAAAGTTACCAAGAATCGACCATTCGCCATTGGAAGTTTGTTTGATGACTGTTTGAAGACATAAAATATTTTTGGATTCATGTTTTATTATTATTGTTATCTGCCCACGATCCTAATAGTAGTACAAACGTTCGCAATTTTGTTTAAAGAACAATTTGCTTTGATTCTCTGAACTGCACTAATTGAACTAAGAATTATACATTTAAAAAAAACTCGAAAAAGTTGCAAATAAGGCATTAACTTGCCAAAAACCTGAAAATATAATTCGTCCCAAAAAATATTTTCATTCAAATAAAATAATAAAAATAATTTATAAGTCCCAAAATTTTTGAAGTCCCCTTACCCAAATAAAGGCATCTGTTACTTTCCTGAACGATATGCATTTTTTAACTTCGGTCAACGGAAAATTAAATTTTTTACTTAAGTTGATAGGGTCCCCTCATCATAGTTTGGTTCCCTATAATCAGAACAATTAATTTAAAATAATATCGATACGGCATTAGTAACATAAGGGGGTATGGGGCTATTCACATAGGTGCGTATGCGGAATGCTTTCGGATTGTCATGCACTTGGGTATGGCAAGGTGAAGAGCTCAAGCAGCTCACAACCTCCAGATTTTGCACGGTATGTATCCCCTGGATAACTTTTTAGTAGCCACCATTAAGGGAACCAATGTGAGAAGGCAACTCTGTGTGACTGGATATATTACATATATCCAGTTCACCCCCTACTAATGTTCAGTAAGCTGCGTTGGGCTAGTGACACGACCGTTAAACTAATTCCACTCAAGAAACAGAGACTGGCTCTGCCCTATGCTCCGACTAGGAGCGATATCTTGTATTCATACATAATATCAAGGAAATACAAAAAAATTAGTAACATAAACCAAATTCAGATTTTATTAGAATTATTCTACGTTTAAAAACATAGTTGCATATGGAAATTTATGTAAATCCATGTTACATAGCTGAGCAACACTTTAAATTATAATAATTCGATTAGGGGTTTTTCAAAAACTTCTTAACGAAATATTTTACTACTTTTCATTTAGGGCCCCAACGCAGACACAAAAAACGCGTCCAAAGAAAAACCGCAACTTATTTTGCTTCCAGAAACGAAATGTGATATTTATCAAAATTTTGTTGCGGCAATTTTGTTTGAAGTGAAACGGTTATAACGTCAATTTTTTGCATTATTTTGAGTAAACAATGGTTTTTTACATTGCTATTCAAATTTTGGACGAAGAAATAGAGGAGGGAAGACGCAGTTAAAGGCAGAGTATATGGGTAAATACATATTTATTACGCAGAGGCACAAAATTAAACCAAATTAATGTTAATAAATTAATAAATTATTTTGTCAACCTACTATAATTTTTTGCTTTCCAAATAAGTTGCTGTATATTTTTGTTTGTGGCGGCAAAACCGAACAGCTGTTGGTGCTGCTAGCGCCATCTAGTATAAACTGCTGGTGCCATCTTGTATGAATTATCTTTTTATATGAAGTTTTGTTTTGTTGAGATGCGTTTTTCTTGTTTGCGTCGACTCATTTAACTTCAAAATGTGGACGCTATTGTTGTTTAAATAGTGTTTCGATGGGTTTAAATTTCACATAATCAATAAAGTGCTTAAGTGCAGATGCCAGGACCCTTCCTAACCCTCAACATTTCACTGCAATATAATAATAATATGATAATATAATAGTAATAATATGCTTGCACATTAGTTTTGGTTGTGGCGGCAAAAGAGAGCAGCTACCCCTTGCGGCATCTAGTAAAGCAGTAAATCATAGGACAACACTGTTTTGTTTTTTATCTGCGTCCACTTGCTGTACGTTTTTGGATATAAAATTTCTCGACTATTTTTTTTAAATGAAGTTATTCTTTGCAGGCCATAAACAGTAAAAAAACTGCTGGGGACTCGGGGTGGTTTTGGTGCGTTTAGATTCTTTAAAAAAAATGTTAACCTACTATATAACTTTTAAAGTTTTCATTCGATTTAAAAATATAATAATACTCTTAAAAGCTTAGCGTATAGCTGTGTGGTAGCTTTTATAAAGTGGGTGTAAGCTACGAAATTATCATAAATCGATGAATTTTTGTCTCTAAGATCCTTTAACAGACGGGCAGACGGACGGCTATATCGAATCGGCTGTTCAAGCTTAATTCGTTAAAAACTTAAGAAACAAATGTTTCCGATTAAAAGAATTTTCTATATAATAAACCGAATGTTTATATATATTTATATATTTATTTATACTCAGCAACAGAAATTTCATCGTGACAATGGTTGATGCTGAAATTTCGTTACTTACCGCATTGTTATTGCATCTAACCTTAAGCCATTTTTTTCGTCTTGTCTCTTCTTTACTTTCACCATGGCTTTCTTATGAAAGTAATGCCAAATCAATGTGTTTTGACCACTTAAGCGCTGTGTGAAGTGAAGCGATGACTGCGCATAAAATGTAATTTTAAACGAAAAAAAGGTGGCAAACAAAAGTATCTGAAGAGCGCTTAAAAATAGCCAACATGATTTGATTTGATAGCCCCTGGCCATGGCCAAAGAGCTACATAGTTTTACTAGCAATAAATACTTCTGAGTATATAGGATGCTCGAAGGCATTGGTATTTAAATTATAAAGGTGCTATATAGAAAATGTATACTCTTACAATCATCACAAGGGTTGCCTTAGTTAATAAGTATACAAAGTTGCACAATATTAATTTAAAAAAATATCGTTAATACAGATGATCGCAAGACTCCCGAAGCGATCGCATCTCTAATTAAAAATACGTATGACGGTTTTAAAAAAATTTTTTTCGTCTTATTTGCAATTTATTGCTGATATGATATTAAAAGATTTTAAGTTAAACTTAAAGGGAATCTTTAAATGATACTTGGGGGGGGGGGGGGGGGTAAGATATCGATTTGATTCAACAAACTTCATCTGCTTAGGAAATATGCGCACCAGCTTGCGTGTCTCTAGCTCTTATAGTCTCCGAAATATAGGTGTTCATACGGACGGACAGACGGACATGGCTCAATAGCTGCCCGAGGTTATGATAAGCATTTTGGTATAAATAACTTGGGGTCTGCCACGCCATTGCACAGGTACAGGGTATAATCATAGGTTGCAATTTTTTGTTCCCTATTCAGCAAGGCTCCCTAACCAAATGTTTGAAACAAATGAGAGAAATTCATTTTCAAAAAGGTTTAGTAGAAGTAAATCAGGCCAAATAATTTGGGAATATGATTAACAATCATTTTATAGCGTAAAACACCGTCCACGGTTTTTTTCATATCAAAAAAGTCGGGTGCGGACGACTTTGGGATACCCTGTACCACCACATTTCATTCAAATCCGATATTTCCTTGCCAAATTTGGCTACGATATTTATATAAACAAACAACAAATTTTTGCACCAAACACGTTTTTCGGATCAATCGGTCCTTCGGGAGCTATATGGTATAGTCAACCGATTTTAATAATATTTGGTACAGTGCTGGGGAACTCTAAAAAACTTCCAAGTGCCAAATTTGGTTACGATATCTTCATAAACTAACGAAACAGAACGAAGTTTGCACCAAACGCGGTTTTTTGAACGATCGGTCATATGGGAGCTATATGATATAGCCAACCGATTTTGATAAAATATGTTACAGTGCAGGGGATCTCTAAAAGACTTCCGAATGCCAAATTTGGCTACGACATCTTTATAAACAAATTTATTATCCATCTAAGTCTTTTGGTTTTTTTCGAGGTCGTCTGAAACACCCCTGTGGGAGCTATACATATAATGTAACCCTGATATCAGCAGCCTGCAACCGCTTCCACCACCACCACCCAGTGGCCCGCTCCGTGGATACAACTGAGAAAGCTGTAGTGCCCTCAGTATCAACGGATCCACAAACGAGGCCACACTTTCAGACCATCAGCACATCAGGTTTGACTTGCCGGGGCAGTTAGAGTTAAGGCAGAGGGTTTTCAATCCCAAGAAGACCAACTGGATCCATTTTCAGACACTGATCGAACATGCGGTCGACTCTTTAGTCTCCAACATCAACTCGGTAGACGAGATTGATTTGGCTGCTAACCAGCTTGAAGATGTGCTGATCTCCTCTTTCCAAGCCAGTACAGTTGAGCGCTCTTACCAGTCGAAACGTGAGGTTCCCTGGTGGAATGCCAACCTAACGGCTAAAAGGAAAACTGTTAGGAGACTCTTTAATAAAGCTAGGAAAACCAAACAGTGGGATGAGTACAAGGCTGCTCTCACTGATTACAACAAGGACATTAGAAATTCTAAAAGGGAAACCTGGAAGAACTTCTGCAATAATGTCCAAAACCTAACAGAAGCGGCTAGACTTCAACGAGTCATGGCCAAAGAGTCCTCAAAGGGGGAAGGTCTGTTGAGCAGGAGTGATGGCTCCTTCACTTCAGACCGTAAGGAAACATGGGAGCTCCTTCTCCAAACACACTTTCCAGACTCTTTAATCTGCAATGGAGATCCCCAACTCTCAGATTGGATTGAGCCAAACTTCCGAGGGGCTGCCAGAATATCTGGCACAATATTTGATGCCGACACAGTCAGATGGGCAATTGGCTCCTTTGAACCTTTCAAGGCACCTGGTGGTGACGGAATTTTTCCAGCACTTCTCCAGAAATGTCTGCATTTCATTCTGAAACTACTGATTTGTCTGTTTAGAGCAAGCTTTGACTGGGGATACATACCTCACTCTTGGAGGAGAGTCTGGGTGGTTTTCATCCCCAAATCTGGCAATAGGCCAATAGATAAGCCCAAGTCATACAGACCAATCAGTCTAACATCATTTCTTCTGAAAACAGTAGAGAGGCTTCTCGACCTGCATATCAGAAACAAACTGCAAGTCACGACCCCGTTGCATCCAATGCAGTTTGCCTATTCCAAGGGGAAGTCAACAGAGGTTGCCTTACACCACCTAGTCAGAAAGATTGAAAGCGCTTTTGACTCCAAGAACATAGCTTTGTGCGCCTTCCTGGATGTCGAGGGAGCTTTCGACAGCTCTGACTTTGGTTCTATCTCTAGAGCGTTGGCACGTAGAAACATAGAACCACACGTGATCGCATGGATCGAATCCATACTCCGACAGAGGGACATAACTGCATCTCTAGATGGCACAGCAGTCAGCATAAGAGCTGTAAAAGGTTGTCCACAAGGAGGTGTGTTATCTCCCCTGCTATGGTCTATCGTGATCGATGAACTGTTAACTAAGCTGACAGTGCTTGGTTATAAAGTCATTGGCTACGCAGATGACCTGGCTATCATTATTATTATTATTATTATGTGGCCATGACAACCCGTTATCGGGTTACGGCCGACCTCTCCAATTAGAAATACCAAGGGAGGATAGGTTCTCCTCTACCTGATCATTCCATCGGACTCGTGGTCGGCCCTTCGTCTCCCTTCGGCGACTTTCGCTTCGAACACCTTTCTCGCTGGAGCTTCTTCATCCATACGTACATCATGCCCGAGCCAGCGTAGACGTTGTATTGTGATGCGCCGGACAACATCTATGTCATCGTAGAGCTCATACAGTTCGTGGTTCATCCGTATGCGATAGTCGTCCCCAAAACGAACGGGACCGAAGATTTTACGAAGTATTTTTCTCTCGAACACCCCAAGCGCGGCTGCATCCGTCCGCGACACAACCCATGCTTCTGCGCCGTATAAGAGCTCGGGCAAGATGGGCCAAGGTACGTGAACTCCTTGACAACTTCAAAAGTATAGTGGTCCGCTACAACATGGGAGCCTAGGCGCCGTGTGTCCCTGTTCGTAGATAGCATATACTTCGTCTTGCCCTCGTTTACCGCCAGACCCACTCCTTTTCGATTGCAGAAAATGCAGCGGTAACATCTCGCTTACAACGTCCAATGATGTCGATATCATCAGCGTATGCAAGGAGCTGGACACTCTTGTAGAAAATAGTGCCATTACGATGTACACCGGCCTTCCGCAGTACCCCTTCCATCACGAAATTGAAGAGGTCGCATGATAGAGGGTCGCCTTGTCTGAAACCTCGAACGGTATTGAAAGGTTCGGAGAGGTGCGTTCCTACCTTGACAGAGTTGATGGTGCCGCCCAATGTCATTCTGCAAAGACGAATCAGCTTCGCAGGAAGTAACGAACTGAGACATGGTGGTGTATAGGCGATCCCTTATCGGGCTATCGAATGCAGCTTTGTAATCGATAAAGAGATGATGGGTATCGATCTGTTTTTCGTGGGTCTTTTCCAGGATTTGGCGTAGTGTGAAGACCTGGTCTATGGTGGACCAGTTGGACCAGGTCTGAAGCCGCACTGATAAGGTCCGATCAGTGTGTTGGCATACGGCTTCAGTCTTTCACATAGTACGCTAGATAGGACCGTGTATGAGATGGCTATAAGACTGATTCCCCGGTAGTTCTCGCATATCGTCGTGTCACCCTTCTTCAGTACAGGACAAAGGACACTGAGATTCCACTCGTCGGGCATGCTTTCCGCTAGCCATATTTTGCAGAGGAGCTGACGCATGCACCTTTGCAGCTCATCGCCGACAGCCTTAAATAACTCTGCGGGCAGTCCATCGGCACCGGCTGCTTTGTTGTTTTTGAGCCGCCTTATTGCAGCTCGGACCTCTTCATGGCTAGGTGGTGGGACACCGACATTGTCGTTGGTCGTTAGTGGTATAGGGTTGTTTTCTCCAATGCCGGAATTTGTGGCATCGTCACCTGCAAGCAACTTGGAGAAATGATCCCTCCATAACCTTAGCGTACACTATCCGAGGCTTTGGTTGTGGTTTTCATTGGTTTGCTGTTTTACGAGGCGGGCTCCAAACCCTGCGCTCAACCGTTTAACGTCCGGGTGACTCGCTGCACACATTAGCTCACTATTTAGCGGATGCTAAAATAGCTACCCGGGAGGCGCCGCGAGGAAGCTGTGTGTCAACTTGCAATCATTTGAGACAGAGATCGCTCTGGCTGTCTCCAGGTTGGCAACAATCAGAAAGTTTGCTCTGTACAAATGAAAGCCAGAACTGGCTATCATAGTGACGGGTAAATATGAGAACACCATCATAGAGATGATGGACAATGCTCTGCAGATAACCCTGAACTGGTGTCTAAGCGAAGGGCTTAACATCAATCCCATGAAAGCTATGATTGTTCCCTTCACGAAGCGATACAACATTAGGCTTCGGAACCTCGTTATAAATAACACTGAGGTGGAGTTTTCAGAACAGGTCAAATGTCTAGGTGTGGTCCTAGACAAACGACTCAACTGGGACTCCCACTTAGAACAAGTGCTCTCCAAAGCTACTCGAGCCATGTGGGCTTGTAGGAAATTCTTTGGCAACACTTGGGGCTTCAGCCCAAATATTATAGAATGGATATACCGTATGATGGTACGGCCTATCGTCACATATGCAGCCCTTGTGTAGTGGCCCAAGACGCAGCAAAATGTGGCCATTAAGAAGTGCAACAAGCTTCAAAGATTAGTATACCTATCTCTCTCGGGAGCTATGCGTACCTGTCCAACAGCTGTCGTGGAGTCAGTCCTTGGACTTACACCACTGCACATTTTCATCCAAAGTCGTGCTATGCTGGGTACCTGGACACTCAGGAGTGGATGGTAACACGATCGCTGACGATCTAGCACGACAGGGTGCCTCCACCCTGACCACTGCCCCTGCGCCCTTCTGTGGTATTGGTTGGTCCACAATCAAAACTATGGTGAACAAATGGGCTGCAGGAGAACATAGGAGATACTGGTTCTCCTTACCGGGGCTGCGTCAAGCAAAAGCGCTTATCAGACCCCAGGATATGATCAAGACAAAAGGTCTTGGCAGAGCGGACTTAAAACTCCTGGTAGCTTACCTATCTGGCCACCACACTGTTAGATACCATCTACAGAAAATTGGCCTATCGGACTCTTCAGAGTGCCAGACTCTGTCTCGAGGACGATGAAACCACCAGACATATTCTCTGTGACTGCCCAGCGCTGGTATGGGACAGAGCCTGTCACTTGGGAAAGGAAAGGATTATTCCCTTCCATCTTAGGTCAATACCTACAAAAGACCTACTGCTATTCATGCGGAAAGCGGAAAGTCTTTTGCTGTAACTTATGGGTATAGTACAAAAGATCTTCTGGTCGCAGTGCCCCACCTCTTTGTGAGGAAAAAAAAAACCCTGATATCAAAAAAATAAAATAAACTTGTCCCTTATGGATTAATAAGGGACCTAATCTGAAAGTTTGGTTGCTCTAGCTCTTACCATCTCTGAGATCTAGGCGCTCATTCAGACGGACATGGGTATATCGACTTCTCTAGTCACCCTGATCATACTTTAGGTACCTTTGGAGCAGTGGCGGATCCACGGGGGCTTTCGAGTCCGGATTGAAATTCAATCGTCGAAATTGCAGTTAAAAGTTGCGTTGCATTTTGAAGTATTACGATCATTTGACGTTTTTATTTCATCTAACTCCTCAATAACGGCTGGCTGCAATTCTATGTACGTTGTTGCTATTGCTTCATGAGGCTGAGCCCACCTTGTAGGGCAAATAGACTCTAGTTTGCCTTTCTTTTGCTCACTTTTTTATATTTTGTAAATTTTCTTCTGAATATCCTGTCATTAAGGCCAGTGGAAATATGTTTCAATTGATCCGATAGTACCCAATGCGTTTTTTTATTCCAGATATTTCGCCGCTGCATTAACAGCCAAATTTTAGCTATGTGCAGCGCATTGTACCTTAATTGCCAGGGGTAAGAACGATCTCAGATGAGCCTGTGCACCACTAAATTTACATAAATGAGCAGTCGACGCCGACATCGCGTAAATAGTTTCTGATTGAATTCGCCAAAACTTCTCCAGAAACGTTGGTACCATTTTTTTCATTACTATTGTTTTGCTCAAATAAGACGCATTTTTTGGCAACGACATAATATTTTTTCAAAATTTCATCACCCTCAGCTCAATAACGTAGAACAGCACGAAAATTCCCTTCCTTTGACTTTCCACTCCCATCAGCTTCGTTGTTAGTGCTTTCATTTTGATGCAAAGATCCATCCAAAAACCCCTTAAAAGACACAATTGTCGACATTTTCAAAGAATTTTCGACATTGACGACCCGATTGTCGACGTCACACTGTCCACAATTAAAAACGACGCGTTGTGAAACAACACTGATTAAAATGCGGGATTTTTTTTTTTTTTTTCACCAGTCCGGGATAATTTGGACTCCCCTAAGACGAAATCCTAGATCCGCCACTGCTTTGGAGGGTCTCCGACGACTCCTACTGTATGTTACATATATTTTCGGCTGCACAAACTTAAAATACCCTTTGTACCATACGGTACATGGTATAAAGATGGCGTACGTTAAAGTCGGGCGCGGACGACTTTGGGATACCCTGTACCACTGCTTGCAATAAAATCCGGTAAATTGCTTAAGAACACCAAAAGACATTTGATTGCCAAATTAGATTATGATACCTTCATAGACAACCAAAAACAGACGAATTTTTAATCAACAACTTTTTTTCGACCGATCGGCCCTATGGGAGCTATATGATATAGTCAACCTATTTTGATAAAATTTGGTACAGTGTTGAAGATTTTTAAAAAACTTCTGAATGCCAAATTTGGTTACAATATCTTCACAAACAAACGAAACACAACGAATTTTGTGCAAAAAACGTTTTTTTTGACCGATTGGCCCTATGGGAGCTATATGATATAGTCAACCGATTTTGATCAAATTTGGTACAGTGCTTGGGAACTCTAAAAAACTATTGAGATATCTTCATAAACAACCGAATTATCCATCTAAAACTTTTTGTTTTTTTCGAGGTCCTCTGAAACACCCCTATGGGAGCTATATAATATAACCCCGATATCAAAAAAATAAAATAAATTTGTCTCCCCTGACATAATAGCGCATCTAATCTGAAAATTTGGTTGCTCTAGCTCTTACCATCTCTGAGATCTAGGCGTTCATACAGACAGACGGACAGACGGACATGACTTCTCTAGTCACCCTGATCATACTTTAAGTAACTTTGGGGGGTCTCCGACTTCTCCTTCTGTATGTTACATACATTTTCGGCTTGCACAAACTTAATATACCCTTTGTACCATACGGTACAGGGTATAAAAACGGGGACGGCAATGTATTTACATCATATTATTTTTGATGGCTAAATATACAAATATTTTAAATAATCTTCACTCCGGTTGTCTTAAGTATTTATTATCAAAACTGCGCTGAATCACAAAGAAAATATCAAAGTTGTTTATAAGAAAATTCTAGGTACAGCATTAAATTTTTTAAAGCGATTTCAATCACTTCATGTTTATTTTTGAACATTAAAAATAGACATTTAGAAAATCAACGAATACACTTAAGCTTAATGCAAAATATTCTGTCTAGAATCTCCAAATTTATTTTTCATGTTGTGTTCGACGTTATTTTATTTCAGGTGTGGCAGAACTCTTAAAATGGTTTCGCCTTAAGTTTAATTAAATTTGAATTAAAAATGATCAGTCAAAGTTTTGGAATTCTTTTAAGAATACTTTTTAAAAACTAAAAATGGCCGACTACTGTTGAGTCAGTGCTAGATAGAAATTCGTACAGCTACAGTGCATTATACTGATAAGTGATTAGTTTGTATTTTTTTTTTTTTTTTTTTTGAATCACTTTTAAAACATGTTAATTACCAATTTAACCAATGACTTAAACCTTATACCTTAAACCTTTTTCCTTTAACCATGATTTAAATTCTTAATTCGTCTTCTCTTTAATAATAATAATAATTTCCCTGACTAACTATTTAGTCAGTTGCCCCTGGGCGGAGCATTGGTGATCTCTATTAATAGCTGTTCGAAGAGAACAGCGACCTACTGTTTATAGCCGAATCCGAACGGCGGTGTCTTGAATTAATAGAGACTTTCTTTGGCAAATAGTGTCTTTGAGCTAGCGATGCCACTTTAACACACAAAAAACGATTTCTAAGTAATTATACTTTCGTAGTGACAACGGGATAAGAAATGAGTTGATGCAATTCATATTATAATATTATCTAATTGTCAAAAATCATGTCTCCCAAAGCTACAGCGTTGTTATTAGTAACCTTCTCGGTTCCAGCAGACAAAAAAAAATACCAAGGCTGGGATCTTAAATAAAAATAAATAAATAGATAGCCAGGGAAGGATTGCAATGCATAGTTTTCGGCACAGTTAAGATGCTTACTAGAAGAGAACTTAGTCTTAGCAGCTTTTATAGGCATTGTCTAAGATTTATCGCAGTTGCATTAGAAGATGAGCTTAGAGGGAAGAGAAAAAAACCTGCTTGTAACGTCATAAAATCGAGATAAATTATTTAATTTTCGATTTCCTAAAACCATTAAAGCAGACACAGAAGACAAAGACAACGAAGCCTACAACTATGCTGTATAGTGCGTCCAGCTACCCCAAGTTGCAAAGTCATACGAAGACATGCTAAGCTGGCCCTACTATATAACACGCAACATGCCAACTATCTTATAGATACATGTACATATTTATGTATCTACGCTATATACTACGGCCTGACTTGGGTTGACCATAATGAAGGTTCTGCTGCTGATGCTGTGCTGACCAAAGGTGCTGCTGTTATTGTTGTTGTTGTTGGTGGTGGTGGTGGTGCTGCTGCTGCTGCAGGGCAAGGATACATGCATGCATACGCCTACCTGTGCGCAGGTAGAAAAAGACAGGTAACTCTTTGCCCGGCAAACAGACTCACAATCTTGCATACACAAACCCAGATATACATAGCTGCGTGTTACTTGTTACAAACAAACGTTAAGAGCTGTAGATGCGGAGGCTGACAAGTGAACAAGAGGACAGAGGCTGGCTACCCCCATGCTGACAAAAGCAACATTTTTAGCAACGTCATGATCATCAGGCAAGACTTAGCCGGAGCAGCACCTTTTGGCCATTGCAGCTGCCGTTCTTTTCGGGGCAGGGCTCAGGGAAACAGCGAGATGCAGAGCGGTAGGCAATCAGCTTGCTTGGCCATGTAAACTGAAACTAGTGACTTGGCATCCTTTGTCCATTCCTTTGAAATGTTACTCATTTTGGTTATTTTTGTAGCACACAGATACACACATACATATACAGATACAGATACCCACTCTTTTAAAAGCAACAAAAACCGGCCGGCATTATTTTTAGAACTCTCAGTCAAACTTGTTACCATGCTGGGCAAAACTGGTAACGTCAAGGGAGCAAAAATGCAATGATCTTATTCCACGTGAAGCTGTGCTGCCTTTTGTCTTCGAACGCATACATATGCAAGTGTATGGGTGTATCTTTGTATCTCTGTATAAGTCTGTTTGTATTGTTACTGTTTTCTGACTTTTTAATGCCCAAAACCCAAAGCGTTGTGTCAGCTAACCAACTGCCTGACTAGCTGGCCATAAGAGATAAAAATAAATTTTATTTTCGTGAATTCGGCTATTTGATACACTCTTATTTCAATTGGAAATATGTGTATCCAAAATGCTTTAATCGAACAACGAATCTAAAAATTATTTTTTAAGAATTAAGTTACAATAATTTGTCTAAAAATGACACAGTACTGTATTGATGTGGTTTCTTATGCCTGAAACGAGAGTGTAAATAAATCAAATATTTTACAGTAGCTAAAAATCTATCTAGCTATATTCTGTATCTATTATCTGTAGCTTATAGTTACTTATATTACAAAGGTACGGTTTTTTAAAATTAAATTGAAAGTTTTAAATTAATAATTAAATTTAAGAAAATTTTATATGAGATTAGATAAGATTATAATGCAGTTCCTAAGAAAAATTGAGAAGCATATGAATCTTTTGCTAGACCTACTGTGTTTAACGGAAAACTTTTATTGAAACAGATGGTCGAAAGAATTTAGCGAAAGCCTCTTCTTTGATTATAAAAAAAAATATAGCTAGACTTTGGAAATTGTATTTTAAGTAGGGGTTGCATTGATTCGTTAAATTAAGAAAGTAATAATATAATGCCTTGAACTTGACATCTCCTGACTTACGTCTCCTGAAAAATTTTATTTAAAAAATATTGTTTATATTAGGCTTAAGTTACACAAAAAACCCGTTATAATGTTATGTTATGTAAAAATTAAAACAATAAGTTCAGGGAATATTCTTAAGTTTTAATAAAATTGTGAAACGCTTTTTTACCACTATTTTTGAAACAAAATAAAGGTAATCTTAGTACGTTTTGGGAGCTTCCCTTCTATTGAGATTAAAATCTTAGTTGCTGTAAAAAATTTATTATTTTTAATTTAAATTTCTTCGGTATAAGATGGCATCTTCATGTCAAAAGTAAGATTTAAGTATTAGTAAAAAAAAATTATGCATAAAATGTTAAAAAACAAAATCATAAATTCTCCCCCGCTTTTTTTTTTAACAATATTTAAGAAAATATTAAATTCTTTAGAGGAATATAAAAAAAATACTACACCTTCGAGCTTTTCATTGACTTAAAATATAAAATCATGTGGCTTAAAATTCGTTTAGAGATTTGTCCAATAATTAAAATTGGATTAAGCTAGATCTGTTCAGGGAAGCATATGGCATTATCTTCGAAACCTGCTGCACAAACTACATCACAATCATAAAGATGCCCCAATAAAAGAGTATAACAAAAAAAAAAAAAAGAATTGTATCGATCTTGCCGGTTCAGCGTCACCTTTTGTGTTCTTTTTTTGGCCCGTACGCTTTACTCGTACATTCTGGGCCGACGCCACGCAGCATCTCTCTCCCTCTCTCTCTTTCTCTGAGCCAAAAGGCCAACAAGCAAAGGGGGTACAGTTTCGCTCGTAACTGAAAAGTTATAATATATATATAGCGTGTTTTTTTTTTGGTGGATCGCTGCTTTCTTTTGAGCCCAGTTGGCTTGCTTTGGTTTGGTTATTGGCTGCTTTGCCTCTTCTACACATTTACTTAATTTATTTTTATTTCATTAATTTGATTTTTTAATTGAACGCGTAGCCGTCGCCGTCGTTCGCTTGTTATTCTCTTTCACAATCAGATTATTGACTTTTTGGGTTTTTTTTTTATTTCTTTCGATCCGACATTCGTTCTTTGCATGTACATTATTCAAATGTATGGTAAGCCTTTGTTTGAGCCAAAACATGTTTTGTTTAACGACTTTTTATTAGTTCTGGCTTTGGACCGCTTGAATAGCAATGGCATATACCCCATACTTTATATACTTTATATATACATATATAGATGTGTACCAAATGAGGTTCAAGCTGTTCTTAAGACCTATTCAAAAAGAAGGCAATTTTCTATGCATATTGAGTTGAGCTTATCTTGGAAGGGTTCTATTAATAGGGAATTGGACAGATACGCGCAACGAAACTGGTTTGGTTCTTAAATGATTGGGTCCATTATATGTAAAATTAAATCAGAACTTGTGTAAAATGTATGCTGAGCTGATATTTGTGGAATTTAAATACAGAAAAAAAATGTAAATGCACTGCAAATGCGCGTTTCGTGACACATAAAGCAGTTTATTCCAGTTTTCAGTTACTGGACGACTCACAATAAAAATTATTATTAATAATACTTTACTTAAGTCTGCTTTTGTAGCAATTTATTTTGATGCGTTTACTCCAGACAAGCTTATGATGTTTTACCTGTTATCACAAATCAAACAAAAAGAACAAATTTTACTAGCAATAAATAAACCGTATAAAGAGCTGAAGAAAATTGCGCTTAGTTTTGCAATTAATCAAAAAATTTACACCTTCAGTGATCAAGTCACTTGCTTTAAGAATGTGGAACTCAATACGTGTTAACCACTACCTTATATCTCTTTATGAGCTGGCTGAGTCACTTTGTAATTAAACTCATTTATTTTATAAAATCAACAAAATTATGGATTGGGTGAATTTGCAAATACTACTTCGAACTTGCCGTCAATCTATACTGCATCAACTGCTAAATTTTCTTAACAACTTAGAGACAGATCGTCGTACCATCTTCAAAAAATTTCGCTTCGAGTAACTTGCAATAAATGCTGTAGGAGGGCGAGAAGGCAAAGGAGCAGTATCGCAACGATCTTTCGCATTCTTCTACCTACCCCCGGATATTTCGCACATTTTTTTATATCATCTTCGAATCGATTTTAACTTGATGAAGAGAACATAGTACGTACGTGAAAGAAATGGTCAATAATGTAAGATATGATAATAAGCTAAAAAAAATTGATCAAATCAGTTAGGCTCATTGTTTATACATTTATGCATTTTAAATGAAAAAAATCATAAGAAATTATTAAATTTTTGAAAATAGTATTATACAAAAAATATTTCGGAAACCGAAAATTGCTCAATGCCTTAAAATGTTACATAATATTACACAGGTCGTTGGATCCGAGTCTAATAAATTTTTTTGTCGATTTAAGGTTTTCAATGATGTTTTTTTGGCTCGTTAAATCTGAACCTTTTACGTCAGGGTTTTAAGCTAACCGCCAAAATACCTCGACTTTTTTTGTGGGCCTGTCATTATTATTAAATTACCAATGTCGCATTGCGGAGTCGCTGCGTCCCTGTGTACCATGTACATATTTATCTAAGTTTCGAAAAGCTTCTTTACACTCAATTACAAAAAACCAATTTTAATAGCCCAAAAATATGCCAGAAAAACAAAATTTCTTCACGAAATATTTGTAAATTAAGGTTTTTGTCGTGACTTATGACTTTAATTTGACCAAATTCCAAAAATAAATTATATTATATTTTTATATAATGCACCATTAACAAAAAGTTGGAAATAATAATAAATATAAATTTGAAGTTAATCTAAATAAACCTTTCAAGCTTTTTGGTGCTTACAGATATTAATTAATTTAAGCAGTTTAATAATTTAAATAATCTATATTTTTGTTCAAGTATTTGTTGCCCAAAATCTAACAACGATGCGACTGAAAACCTCAATTAAAAAATTGTTTTTTAAGCGTTAAACTCTAGTTTTGCATTAAACTTCATTTTTTTTATCAAATTCTTAGCGACAAACTTAAGCATTATCTTTAAAGTTTGTTTTTTGTTAGAGTAAAAATGAACTCACAAGCAGCATTTAAGGAACTCTCATGACCAAGACAATTAAAATTGTTCCTACATTTTAAGTATTTTGCTTACTTAGTCCTGAGACAGCTTAGTTGTAAATCCAGCTTGAAAATCTTGTGACAGGGTAAACTACTTCATATTTAATCTTGGTTGAGATCAGCTCACGATCATGCTTGTACATGTTACCCTCAATAACATGAAACATGAGCAACAAAACCCGTACAGCGCTTTCGGCTTGCATGTGAAATGCTGGCGAACACTCAGGTCCCACAGCCATTTTGGAAACGACCAAGTAACCCAAACCCACAGCAAACACTTGGACACATTTATATATATTGTATGTACCTATAGTACATACATATAACCATGCATAAAAGTCAAATATTTTCACTACACCTTCTATGTCAAACAAACCAAATAACAGACTCACAAGTTTAAATCTCACGTTTGCCTGCAAGGCATATCAAAAAAAAAGATGCTGAAATTCTTTTTTTATATACAATATTTTACTATTTACATTGCAAACAATGCTAATTTTTAAAAGATTTGTAGCTAGGGGAGACGGCGCAAGCGAACTTTTAACTTATCGGACTGCCTTTTGATTTAATGTCAATGGGTTAAACACAAGTTTGTTGCCTGAGTCTTTTGTTTTTCCAAAGCAAAAATTTCGCTATATGTGTGCATGAGTGTGTTGGTGTGTTATTTTTTTTGATGTTGTTGTTGTTGCTGATGTTTAGCTAGTCAGCCTCACTAATCACTTAATAATTTTTTTTTCTAGCGAAAATAGTCATTTGTGGGCGTGCATGGAAATGTGTCAGCTGAATGAACTTGAGAGATTGCCAAAGCTTCAGTGCTCTTGGCGTCTGTGCTTTCTAATTGTGGAGCGCAAATCGTTAACCATATCCGCCAACATACGACATTCAAAAAAAATGACTCACACGCACGGATTATGCGGCTGATTATTGGGCATTGCGGTTTAATTGTCTACAATTTAAAATTCCTTACGAATAAAACCAAAATAAAAAATATATACCGCAAAAAACCAAGACAAAATACGGTGCGCAAAATTTCAAGCAATTTGATCTTTAAATTTAAACACGTTCAAAATCAAAGAGCACGCATACACACACATGCATATGAAAAGGTAGGGTATCTTTATTTTATATGTGTGAGTATGTGCTTTGCGTGTTGTTTGTACATAAAAGTTATGTACAAAGCCCACACAGACAACAACGATAACATGACAACTCAGTATGCCCAAGCCCCCACAGCAGATGACTTTGTGAAATTTGAAAGCAACAGCAACAGCAGCAGCAGCAGCGACTACCCTGGATGGTACGCTTCCCCAGCCCTGGCTACTCTACCTCTTTGTCATTATGTACTTTAAATTTAAATTCAATTGACTTCTTTTATGATGCCAACAGGCGGCGGCCACGCCAAAACGTGCTTTTGGCGCTGCTCACGTAGAGAGCTCCGTACAACGATTGTTGTCGTAACTATAAATCGGCTACGCCACTGTGTTTATACCCTATAACCATAGAGCCAAGAATATTGTAGACGTATGCAATGTTAGTTAAATGAAGGAGGCGTTGCGGTTTTCGATTGAACCATTTCAGAAACTATAAGAGCTAGAGTCCTTAAATTTAACCAAAATATACTTATTACACAGTTGACAATTTTGAAACTATTTAAACGTTTTTTACAAAATAGTTCAAAATTATAACATCATTTTGGGCGTTTCTTTTTCTTTACACTATATCCTATATCTATAGCCGTGTTCAAAGGCATGCACCAAAATAGTCATACATGCGTCCGCAAGGAATTTCCCACCAAATTAGTTGTATATATTCCTCTGACCCTTTTCCATTAGCAAAAAAAGAGTATCCCACTATCGTATACCACTGACAGATTCCAATTTTTTTTTCTCTTCTCGCTTATTTTCTACTTTTTATGTTGTTTTTTTTTTTGCCATTTGCCTGGCAACTTTTAACGGCCATTTCTTTGCGTTGTCTGTTGCCACGCATGCGCAGCGCGCGTCGTCATCGTCATTTTCATCGTCGTCTTCATCCATCGTCTTCGTTCATCGGCTTCGCCTTTTTCTTCTTCTTCGGCATTGCTTTTGCTGTTGCCGGCCTGCCTTGGTAACGTATTTTATGTTGTTGTTGCTTTCGTTTTTTTTTTCTGCCAGTTTGATCTTTGCCATAAAAGTGATTTTTTTTTTTCTTTTAACGTCTTCTGCTAGCTGTCGCTGTTGCGTGGCATTGCGCTACACCAAATGAGTGCTGTACTTATATTTTGACAAGCCAAACGAATAAGATTAATAGCATGCTGTATTCAAGCTGGGTCAAATATAGGTTACATAAGCTGGAAATTAGTTTTTTCTTATAGTATCTGTTTTTGTAGTTAGCACAGCTTGTGGTTTTAGTTTATTTTTTATAGCTAAATTAAGTAGGTATCAACAGTATTAAAACTCAAAGGCATTGATAATTTTTAATGTCTAGATATTTAATTAGCTTCTATTCCTATTTAGTGTATAATTAATAGTCGTCACCTTTAACTGTAAAATAACTAACTTGATGATATTTTGGAATATATTTTGAATTGGTAAAAACTGTGCAGAAAATAATTTTTTCGTGAGCTCGGTTTTGGGCTTTCCAAATTCAAACAAGAAATTAATGTAATTGAAATCTGTAAATGCCAACAAATATTTCTCGAATGCATTGCCTAGACTAAGTTCAAATCTAAACCATTTTGTACTTTTTTGAGTTACTTTCTATATAAAAAACAGTCAAAAAAATGCTATCAACATACTTTTCAACTGAGATTTATAAAAGTTTGCGCATCACTCCTGTACGGCGATTTGTAATTCGGTTTTTTTTTACTAAAAAACGATCTGCATTATTAGTTTTTACAAATCGCGTTGTGTCCTCTTCACCAGCAATAAATACATATATATGTATATTAGGGCGGGTCAATTTGTATGGAGTCGAAAAAACATTCTGGGCTCACAGTGATTTTGATTCTTTTTCTCATTCTAAGCAACTTTGCCCAAGAAACTATGGGTCTTAAATTAATTTCGAGTCGCCCACTTTTTCAAAATAGGTTTTTTTTTCGAAATATTCAAAAATCGACTTAGACATTGCATTGAAAAAAAATTTCTATAAATTATGTTAAGCTTTGGGCTGAAAGAGAATTCTTTTACGAACATTTCGAGTCTAAGATCTTAAAAATCGGTTGAGAATTGTAGGTTTTTAGACATTTTTTTTCGATGCAATGTCTAAGTCGATTTTTGAATATTTTGAAAAAGTGGGCGACTCGAAATTAATTTTAGACCCATAGTTTCTTGGGCAAAGTTGCTTAGAATGACCCAAAGAATCAAAATCGCTGTGAGCCTTTATACCAAAAAAAATTGACCCACCCTAATTAGTAAGTACATATATCGGTGAAAATAAGTGAAGCCCCCAAACTTCTCCGATTTTGATGATTTTTACATATTTGGTAGAGCTACTAGCCAATAGTAGTAACTACGTCAAATATATCGATTTATCGATAACTGAAAATAGGGTTTTTCATTTTAAGACTATTCTTTGGCAAGCCATATCTTCTAAACGAATGAAGATATTGACGCGATTCCATGATAGATAAAATATTAAATTAAAAAATAAAGAGTTTTATTTATTTTTAAGATTTTTAATTTTTTATCATTTTTAGTTTTTAATTTTAAAATTCAAAAGTGATCTCTATCCCATTTTATGCGTGTAAAGTCAAGTCACTCCAGCAGCTGTTTTTATATAGTGGTATGTATCTTTTTTTTTAACATTTATATTCCTAGCCATTTGATAAATTAAGAATTTAACAACTTAGTAGCACGACAGAAATTTAAAAAAATAAATCTCAAGTTATTGGTGGTTATTTTAACTTATATGATAAATATTTAGCAAAATCGGCCAAGAAGATCTGAAAGTGTTAGCTTACGAACCAACATAATGTATTAAGGTTCGATTAGCTTAGTCTAACTTAGGTGGCTTTCCTTTGACTTCTAACTAAGATTAAAAAACACAGTACAACTCAAAATTGTTTCATAAATTTGGTTTCCAAAAACATAGGCTAAGCTAAGAAAGGAAAGCAAATATACTCTGCAATACATGTCTATCGAAAACAGTAAAAAATACGGTCATCTTACAACTACTTTTGATAATACTTACATATATGTATTTATGTCTTAGTCTCCCGATCTATTTTAAACTTATTACGAACCACTCTAATCCATTAAGCTCAGTAGTGCCCTACACTAGAGCCGCCCACGCTATGGGCATTTTACAGCGCACATGGGACAACGTCTAAGCTATGCCGGGCATAATTTTATGGACTCTCGTATTACTTCAACTTTAACTCTTGATAAATTTTTGTTGTTGGTGATTTTTATTTTTTTTCTGCTGCTTTCATTGGCAAAAGTCAACTGTGTGCTAAGGCCTAACTCCCAGGCAAAAATTCGCTTGGGTTAAAAAACACAAAAAAAGACTAATGCACACGCTTATGTGCTTAGCTGGTTTTTGGATAAGTTTTTGGTTGAAATACAGGGTGCCTGTGCTGAGCATTCAAGTACAGAAAACTTGTCTAGTTTAGCTATGAAGCACGCTATACTATGCCATATTTAAACATTTATAATTTTAGCTAAACGTACAATATAATTTCAACATTTTTCACCCGCATTGTTGAAATTCAAAAATCAATAGCTATAACAAACACTCACACTGACATACAAAATCATAAAGCCTACAAAAAAACAACAGTCCCGACAAAGATCGTCGACGTCTTTCAACCCAGTCGCAAAATGTCTATATGCACAACCACACACACACGCACACACCTGAGCGCTGATGCACACATACACAAGCACTTTACATTTACCTGTCTCTCATTTGGCGGGAAATCATAGCATTATTGCTCTTTAAAGCAAAAAAAAAAAACTGAAAAAAATAAATAAATAAATAACAAAAACCCGAAAATCAGGTACCAAGCCGAGCTCACAAAACGCTACAGGGGTTTGCGACGCAGCCAGCGCTGCTGACGCTGACTGCAACGCCGCTGCTAACGCTGGCAGAAACAACAGGTAAGCAAGCAGCAATCAGCAATCGCATCATGGCTGCTACACCAACGCAAAAGCGGCTCACAAACACCAACGCAGTGACGCACACATACACTTAGTCAGTCTTATGTACAAGCTTGCGTTGACGTCGTTGTGACGCTGCTGCGCTACAACGTCGCCGACGTCTCAAGAAGCTGATCTCGAGCTCGTTTGTCGCGTTTTTACCAAAACTGAATTTAGTTTAGAAGCGTTTGGCGGTTGCAAAAGGTGTCTGTTGCCTGAGACAGTTTAACACTTGGAGAGTAAGAGTCAGAGAGCGGTTTGCACTGGGTCTGGTCGTCATCAGCACTACTTATAGAAAATAATACAAAAAAAATTATACAATTTTTGTATAAAATTTTTGACGCAAAGGTCCTAAGTTAGAGACAGAGAGAGCGAGAGAGAGTCAACCAAAACATGGATTGTGTGTCGTAATGCCATTTTTAGGGCATTTTTATTATAAACTACCTGTATACCCCGTAGTCGTAGTCGCCGTTTTGTGCAAAGTGCTGTTCAAGTGTCGTCGAAAGTGTTTCATACTCGTATACTAAATAGAATATTGCGCTCTCTGCCAATTCACGTTATCCAATCTCCCACAAAGTTCATTTGCCCAAGTTGGGGTTGACTACGAAGACTGTCGTTACTTATAAGTACAACTGGCGCCTGTTGCCTAGCCCCACGACTTCAAGGTATGTATATACGTACATATATAAATATTCGCAGCTGTTAATCGTATGCACTATTGAGAGCTAAATTTTTCAACACATCCGGCTAAGCGTCTCTACATGTTCCTACAATTCTACACGCGTTTCCAGAATCTTCAAGTTGCTTAACTCTTCATTAGTTATACGCAAAAATTTTCAGGCGTTGTCATCGTCTAATGCATAGGCAATTTTTATTTTTTGTCTTGTTTGCCGACTTATAAACGTGTTTTGGGGCAATTTGTGAACGTTTCTAGGTAAATATTTGTTGCTATAGATGTATTCGTTGCCATTTGTGGTCGACGTCGTCGTCATCGTCATCGTCAACGTCAACCGGCTAGTCGCTCGTTTATGGGCCTAATCAACCTCATCTCTTGTTTAGCCACATTTGAATATGGTAATTTTATTTTTTATATTTTTTTTTCAAGTTACGCGATGTGTGAACTATTCTTGGAAATATTTGTTTTGCGGTCGGTCAATGGTCAGCTAAACACAGCTTAGGGATGTCCAAATGGCATAAGTCACGGAAAAAACTGAAAAAAATTTTACTTGGCTTGGGGTTGACTTAGTAATTCAAATTTGCGCTGGCAAAATATATGTATTTTTTCCCCTATGAGCTACAGCATAGCTAGATTATGAAAGGCAAGGCTTCGCACTAAAAATCCCTATTGAAAGAGACTTAGAAATGGAAACAGTATAGATATAAACTTAATTGGACTTTCTTTTGTAAAATGTAGTAACTTTATATATTTTATCACAGTCTTTTCGCACTGACAATGTTAGAATAAAATTTCAATAAAAAAAGCACTAACAAATTTTTATTTTAGATAAAAGATGTGCTAAATTAAGACTACCAAGTCATTTAGACTTTAAGAGTAGGCCCCATCTTGATTTTCAATGAATAGCAAGGCTTATTTTATTCACGGCACATTTAAGTTAAGTTTACAAGATGTACCTCAAATATAAAAAATCGATTACAACTATTAAATAATCGTGCCGTTGAAAAAGTGAATAGTCAAAATACTATTGAGTAAGTTTTTTAGTAATAGAACTTAGTCAGTTTATTGTATTTTTTCTATTAAGTACACAAATTGGTATATCAGCAATTTCGGAATAGAATCCCCTAGACTCTTTCAAAATCTTCTTGGCCTTAAAAATTACATACATTGTAATACAAACATTATAGGTGAAACAAGAATTAGTATATGAAAATGGGCTTGGAACAATTCTTTAGGTTTGAAACTTGGTAAAAAAAAACCGCTTTTTATTATGGTACTCGAATTTAGCTTAGATACATTTAAGAAAACAGTTTGAGCTTCTGCGCTCACGGAAGAACTTCAAATGTCAATAGATTTACAAGGGCGCCCAATAATAGTTATGAAATACCAAGAACTCCAGAATGTTGTGAACTTGAAACTGTTTTATAGTTTTTGTTCACTGCATAACATTTCTAGTCTTTTATTTTTATGGCTTTAAAATAAAAGTGGTCTTAAAAATTTAAATAGTATTACCACACCCCATTTAAGTATTATAGTTGAAGCAATAACAAAAACTACAACCACTGCATAGCTTGCAAGCATGGCTCAGTGCTTTTAGTAGTTGGTCTATATGTTGTTGTTGTTGTTGGGCGCTTGTCGTCATATCATTGCACAATTTGACCAAAGTGGCTACAAAAGTTAAGTAAGACATTTCGAAAAGCTAAAAGAAAATTCACTTGGTACGTTTTGCTGCTTTTCAACATTTTCCGCCGCTTTATGTTTCAACGATTATTACAATGAGTGCCGAGTGGAGTCGAACGAGCGAGCCGCATAATTGTGGGAACCTACGTTACGGAACGTGGTCCGTCATCCGTCCTACACTAAGGTAGCTCGTCAGACGTCGTCAGAGTCGTCGTCAGCTGGCAGTGTCTAGCAGTCAGTAGACATAGCTAAGGCCAGTCAGTTTTGTGGCAGAGAGATAGTCAACCAGCCAAGCAGCCAAGCCATTCACTTGGCTTACTCACCCGCCTGTTTTGCCGGCGCTATAATGCCAATGCAACAAACCCAACCAGCTGAGCTGAGTTGGGTTCAGTTCAGTCCAGTCCAGTCGAGCGACGTTGTCGTTCCAGTTACAGTCACTTGACCAACCGAAACAATAAGAATAAAACAAAATACGCCAAGACATTCATTGTGGCATAATTGTAGAGATCAAGAGCGCGGGGGATGGGTGCTATTTTGTAGCGTGCATATTTATGGGAATATTTTTCATAGAACAAGTAAAAAGTTCTGGCCGAACGCGTCTCGATCTTTGACCTCTTTACAGCCGCATAATCAATCCTCCAAAGCAATGGCAATGGCTGCAGAGCATTCAGCCATTTATCGTTGTATTTTTCTATGCAAAATGCATAAAAATTCCACGTAGCATTGCAGCAGCGCTGCTTTTGCGCAGGCGTGCAACGCAACGGCGCCGCCAACGTCGATGACGACAGTCATGTGGGCGAGAGTAGCCAACGATCCAACCAACCAAGCTAACTCTATGTGAATGTGAGCTACAAAACTGGATTTTGACAAACTAAATATAATAAAATAAAAAAAAATAAAATAAAAAGCAAAAAAAAAAACTAAACAAATTACTAAGCAAACTGACGCACAATTGGCCAAGAGTGATTGTGCCACATGAAAGGCCAACAAATGAAAAATTACCATTAACCAGGCACCAGTGATGGGATGCATATAAAATATATAAAGACAAAGAAGAACAAAACCGCAACGAAAACGCATTTAAAACGCGCGCACTTCTCCAAGGTGCTTAAAATCTGCATATACAGGGTGCTATGTTGTCTTTGGTTATCTAGCTGTATGAGTGATAATTGACGTCATAAAGCTAGCTTACCGAAGTTAATATTAGCGTCTGGTCAACAAATACAACACACAAGATTAAACGAAAGCGTAAACCGTTGCTGAAACGCTTCCAAAAAGGATCAAGATCCGCCTGATACAACTTTAAGTGCTATGAATTTACGGAGAAAATAGTTATGTTATATATATGTAGGTAATATGTTTAAAAACACAATTTTAGTTAGATTTTATAACGATTATACAAAGCGATTGTCCTATTTGCATAAAAATATATCGACATATTTAGAATTCTACACTATTTAATCGGATTTCTCAATAGAAAACCAAAAAATGTAACTGAAAGAATTGAGCCATTTGGTTACGGATTTTTTTAGATTTCGGGTGCAAGTTTAAATCGGTTCACTTAGTTAATTTGATCTTGGCTATTATTCGATCCACTCGTTATATTCCAGCTTAGTTATATGGCCATCGTTTTTATTATTATCGAAATTAATAGTTCAATTGGATAACTTTCATTTTTATACACTTTACTTATCGGATAATTGAGTATATTAAGTTTATACCACAAAATGTAGGAAGAAAAGGGAAGCATGGTAGAATAAAAGTTATTTTAGAAATCAATTTCAAAACTAAAAGTCGAGTTTGTAAGTGTTTAAAACTGGGAGCACCAAATTATTCAAAACAACGCAGAGACCTTAAGAAGATGAAGTTTGAACCGAAGCTAACTTCTCTTCCGGGGTATATTTACGGAAGTAATGGATATATATACCATTTTCGATCATATAAAAGTTCAGTGTATGCAATCAGCGTAAGTACTAATTTTTTTTTAACCTAGACATACTCCATGCGACTGATTGTACAATCGATTGTGTGTGGTGTCGTTGTATAAAGTTGTTGTTATTTGTCGATAGACAACCTAATTGTACAACCAGTTGCATTGTGTATGGCTTGGACTATAACGCTGGGTCTCAAATAAAACACGTATATATTATAGTCGTTAATGACCAACTTAACATATGTAAATTTTTAATACGATAATATTCTCCACTTATTTCAGTTCAATTGATTTTGATCCCATGACATCGCTGCTTATTAATTATTTAACTTTTATTAATCGTAAAATATTAGTTAATTTCAGGTCACAATAACTATAAATCATGTATTAAAAGTTGTTAAATAAGTAGGTTAAACCGGTAAGGTAGTATAGTATCATGTTGTCCTGAATGAGTAATCAAAACTATATAGAAATAAATTCAATTTACGTCACTGTGCTGATTTTTGGTTTTTATTTAATGAAATCTTGTTTTTATTGTAACTTTTGTTTTGATTCGAGTTGGTTAGAGTGAATACAAAATTAAAAAAAAATTTTTTTGAGAGTTACCAAGCAAATAGTTTTGATGATTTTTAAAAAATAAAATCGGTACAAAGATCCCATCTTTATTCTAGCTCCTTTTTATATGCAAACATAAAAAGAGTTGTTCATAATTTTAGACTCCTAGTTAGGACGGTTTCGATAGGTAGTAATATATCTAGAAACTTCATTGAAACAAAAATTCTTCAGAATTTCCGATTAAGAATTCGTGTTTTATAGCTCACTAATAACATTGAGTAAACGTTGGCTGTTGTACATGTAGTGAAATATCTGTGTGTGTACTTACAAAAATTTTTATTATATTTTAATAAGCACGTAAATAAACAATTATTAAAAAGCAAAAAAGATTTACTTTTTATATAATAAACTATTTCATGCTAGACAGTTGAATAAAATAGTTAAAACGATTATGTATCAAGCTCTAATCCGTACCATCCTGTTATATGCATGCCCAATATGGTTTAATATATCGCCTTTTTTTATGGAGAGTCTAAGAAAGCTTGAGAGGACATTTTTAAGATTATTTAGTTTACAATACTGCTCATGTATAGACAACTTTATTATAAACTTATTTAGAAATCACATTGTTAATTGCTTTATATTTGCACCCTACCACGCAGACGAAAGGTATATTGAAGCTGCTATAGACACGGAAAAGAAAAAATATTTAAAAAAATTGTTATGGAACAATTTAAACAGCAATCTACATTTTATGGTTTGCGTCTTAAAATTTCGTTTTACCTCTTTTAAGAGCTTTTAAACAAAATATTTTTATTATTTTATTTTATTCCACAAGAAAAGCTGCTTTACGTTGCGCATACTTAATATTTTGATAAGCGCATTAAGCAAGTGAAAAAAAGTTGTTTGTTTTTCTGTCTGTCCGTAATACCTATTCCACGAAGACCAAAAGAGATGAGAGCGTGAAATTTTGGCACAAGCTGTATCTTTATCTATTCGCTTTTTTAGTTATTTTCTAAATTTTGTAAGTCCCAATCGTCCGTTTTTGTTTTCTAGCTAATAGTCCTTTGCAATAAATTTCAAATTTAAAACGCTTATAGCCAACTATTTTTAAATATTTGATTGGAATGGAACCAAAAATAAATAAATTTTCTTTTATATGTTAGAGAAATATCAGTCCTAAACTTTTCTACGTAGAGATTTCATACTTGTCGCGAACAACCAAATAAAATTTCTCAAACTCCGTTTTAAGGCGCCCACAAAAGGAATATTTTAAACACTTATGTGTCACATATTTGATACCAAAATACATCCGTCTCTAAAATGTTACACACTACTCATTATGTTTTGGCTTACTTCGCGCATACTTAATATTTTAATAGTGTGTGCATAATGCCAAAAATAATTTTATTATTTTGCTTACAGCCAGAGATCGGATCGAAAAACGTTTTGAAAATGGGTTATAAAAGACTTAATGGCTATCTGGCGTACTCTGCGTATACTTTATAATTTCTATACAATACGTTAAAGCATTTTTTGATTGTGTGAAAAAAAAAACTGATTACCACCACAAACACTTTTTTTAAAGCCAACTTTAATTATATTTGAGTACATTTATTTTTAACATAAGCATAGTTTTTGTTGAATTTTTTTTTATTATATTTCTTGCCTTGATTTATAGACACGACCTTTAAGTTGCACACAGACTTCCATTTTATATAGAAACTCAAGTTGTTTTGACCGACACAAATGCCACAAAGCGCAGTCAATGACGTTACTAATGAGCAGCTGATTTGTAAATATAAAAATGACTATGAGTATTTTTTCCAATGAATTGAAAGATTCGATTGAAGCTATAAACTATTTGTTATCTTGCTGATTTTTCAATGTTCCAGCCATAAAGCTGCTTTCAATCTTGTCAATGTTTTAAGCCATATATGCTTAGACGTGTCTCTAAAATGTTTGCAGTCAAGCGTATAGCATGACTTCAAGTCTATAATTTATAACTATAATCTAAAAATATCTGTCTAGAGCAGACATTGGCACTAACACGCAGATGCAAACGACTCAGACTCGGACGCTCTCGACAAATATAAACACAATATCCTCTCCATATTCACAAAGTACGTAAGCACTTACTAAGTAAGATCACCTTTATAACAAATATCTCCAGCTGGCGTTTATACATATATACTATAGACGATGATGTATAATGGGAATTTCCGTTACTCGTCTACTAAAAGCTTACTCTCAGCTTTAATTAGTTAAAGTGTATGGCAATATCTTTATACTCTTAAAGTGGGGTATATTGAAAATGTAAGGGCATGTGGAAGAAACGGGCATATTTTGTAATAGCTGTAACAAAAGTTATTTTTGGAGCCGGTTATGGAGTAAGTTTCTAATGTGTGTCCTTACGCCTTTCATTGCCTGTCTAATTCAAATATTACACAACCCAAACAAAAAAGTTGTGTGAACATTACATGTGACAGGGCTACCTACCCTAAGCTCCAAAAAAAATCCATACATTATTTTTATATTTTGAAAAATCCCTAGCACGCCAGGGTTCTGAAATAACTTCAAAAATATCTCGTTTACTGGGGGTTTCTGTGGTGCTCAGATTAGGATTCAGCAACCCCAAGAACATATAAACAAAATCGTTAAAAACCATAAAAGAAAAAAAGTGTGTAAGTGTGGCCACAAGATGGCGCAAGCAAGTTTTTGTCGCTAGATGGCGCATATTTGTTTTCACAATATTATAAATATAATTTAAAAATAAATAACGTTGGATGCTAACGACGCGAGCAAAGGCAAAGCCACCTATAATAAAAACTAACTAAAGGAATTAAATAACTAAAAGAACAACTAATAAAAATTTTTTGCAAATATCCAAATATAGAGTATCTAAAGATCTGTAGTTTTGCATCTGTAGCCAAACAAATACAATATCAATAGAGAGAATGACGCGTCTCTCTCTACGCGAGAGACATAGTTGTTGTTGTTGTGGAAGTAAACAGATTTCTTTATTTATTTTATTATTAATTTTTAGTTTTTTTTTCTGTTTTGTTGCATTACAAACCCAGGGCAGAGTATTGGTTTCTGTGTTTGTTGTTTTTCATTTTGTTTTTATTTTACTCAATTCGAATTATCACTAAAAATGAAACAGAAAAGTTCTTTAGGTTCGTTTTTTTTTTTCTATTTACTTAAAAGATGTGTTTTATTTTTTTTTCATTTTTGTTTTTTGTTCATTTAGAATATCGCTACGAGAGTGTTTGGATGTTAATATCCAAAATTTGGTTTGTTTGTTTTTCTTTTCTTTTCTTTTCATTTATTCATTTATTTAAGTACGCCCTTCTAATTATACATAAAAGTTTTCTTTGTTTTCACAATTAGTATTCTTTGCATTTGTTAACCAAGTTGTTTATATTTTTATGTTTTTATATTTTGCATTAAAATGTACTTTTTTTTATTTGTTGTTTTTGTTGCTTGGTAAAGTTACATATATATATTTCTTTTTTGTTTTTAACAATTTATTTGCGTTCAAACGAAAAGAACTGAGGGCATTACAAACAGATTTTTAAAAATACAATTTAATAGTCAACATCATTATAATAATAATAATAATAATAAAAAATTTACTATACATACATACAAGCTCCATTTCGTTTTTTCTTTTTATTTTTATACGTATTGATTACTTTGAACTAATTTTAAATGTTTGATTTAGGTTGTAATTTAATTTTTAATTTAATTAATTAATTCATTAGTTTACTTTTAGTTAGTTAGAATTTGCTAAGTATAGATTTTCATTTGAATGCTTCTATTTAAAGCTTCGCCGCTACACACACACTCACATACATTACAACTATGTAAATACATAAGTTACATAAGTTGCTAAATTAGTTCTTGGAAGAGAGAATTCTTAGAGTTTTCTTGATTTTGATTTAATTACTTGAGTTTGTGGAAACGAGAACTGAAACCTTTTGCTCTATACAAAATGTAGGCCAAAAATGAAGTCGCTGTTAAGAACAATATGGGAATATTTTTATATTTTTTTTCAGATTGAGTTAATTTGTTGCTAATATACACATGCAAAAATGCCTATATAGAACTGTTGCAAATGGCGCTTAGTTACTTAGTTAAACTTGGTATATACTAAACTACGGACCATTTAAAAAATAAATAAATTTGCTCATAATTTATTAACTATAATAACTTTGATTCAAAATTTTTTTTTTTACTACACACATCGTTGGCTAACGGTTTTTGTACCCTGTATCTTAAGGGCAGTCGGTATATTAAAATAATTAACTCCACAATTAGATATTAGTTTATTTGAGAATCACCGAATTGACCCTTAATTTTGCAGCTTTAACGAAATTCAGCAGGGTGGCAGCGAATGGGATTCGTTAAAAAAATAAAAGAATTTGCATAAGACTTTGGAAAGAAAAATGGATTTTATTACAAAATGATAGTTATAGCATTGGTTGAGTAAAAAACAAAAGTTTTTTTGGTCTTGAAACAAAATATCAAGTATACGAGGTGTTAAACCGAAATTCACATACAGATATTCTTTAGATCTTGCATGTAAGCTTGAGTTTGAGTTGAATTATACTCGGTATAATACACGACAACAAATTTTAAAGGTTTGCTGGCCTGACCTATAAAACTGTGCAACAATTTTGAAATCCAATTTTTTTATGCCCGTTTTTATGTTTTTCTTAAGTAGTCTTGCCCTGATGTTTGGATGCAAGGGTATATTAAGTTTATGCATTAATTTTTTTTTTGCTCATAAGACCGATGAGCGAGGCCCCAAGTGATCAGGATGAAAAATAAAATTGATGGCCTTATGTATGTCGTCCGACTGGCCGTACGTCCGACTCTCCGTAATGCCTGTTTCTCGAAGATCTAGAGGCATGACATTATTCCACAATGGTGATTTTATTTATAGATTTTGCGGAATACTCGATGCGATGTACGTTTTATTAAGATTGGTTGGGAATTTTGGGGGTTATGAAAAAAGGGACAATAACCAAAATCATCCTCTGGACCTCATGTAAATCAAAATACAAAAAAATATTTTACTTTTTGGAGGTATCAAATACAACCAAAGCTTCCCGCGTATAAAGTTCAACTTAACGGAACAGTAAAATAATTGTTTTCACTAGGTGCGGATCTAGGATTTGATCTTGGGGCGGGTTTTTCACTTCGACGTATGTGTCATGTGCATCAGAGTTTATCAAAAGACTTTCAACCCATTTTTCCAACTTTTGGGGGGGTCCGGACCCGAAACCCACCCCCGAGGATCCGCCACTGGTTTTCACCATATTTTTTAAAACCCGTCCAAAGCTGTGACAATTTAGCTAAGTATAATTTACAGCGTAGGATCAAAAAGTAGTAGGACCATCTGGCCGTGATAATTGAGAGACTTCCGAAGAGACCCGTGAGCCCCTGATAAGAACTGTCGTCGCAATAATAAAAGATGGAGAAAAGGCTTAATTAGCGCTACGCCATTTAATTCTGAGCCAAATTTTGAAAAAACAGTGACGGAGACCCTCGGAAAGATTAAAGATACCTACGGGGACGCTGCCACGAGCTGCTCAACAGCGTTCGAGTGGTATAGGCGCGAACACCACGCTGGTCCATCAACTTAAAGGAATCGTAAAAATTTGGCAAAAATGTGAAGGTGCTCCTTGACTCTGACATTCGTCAGGAGTTTCTGGACAACACAGGATTGCCCCACCCACCCTACAGTCCATATCTGGGAACGTAGCACTTTTCAAGCGCGACCTATAGGGTTTACCAGCTTCTTTGAAGATGTCCAAAGGGCCGTGACGGCATCTCTGAAGGGGATTCCGGAAAGCGAGTTTCAGAAGGCGTACGCGCTCAAGGGTGCTATTTCGAGGACTACTACCGAAAGTTAGTACTTTTTGGTGCTAAACTGTACAATATAGTTTTGGCTTGCTTTATGTGGAACTTCTAAAGAAATGTTTTTAAGACTAGCCGGAATTTTTCGCTGACAAAGTTATGATAAAAGTTATTAGACGTTAACTATGTGCAAATAACGTAATTAAGTTTAATTTATTGGATTGATTTGTGAACAAAAAGCTAAGATTACCTAAGAGAAACACTAAAAAGGACATAACAAGAAACTTTGTCCTGAAAACCTTTGTCGTAAATAATTATTGCACAGTGTAATTTTGGTGACTTTTTGCGATAATAAGCGATTTTTCGTTATACCCTATTTTGTTTATATATAGCGCTAAAAAATTTAAAAGTCGATTCCAGAGTATCTTAAAGTCGGCACTTGTCGACTCTAGTATCATGTACCTATTTGCATTTTTTTATATATTTTTTATGTATTTCGGTTTTTGAAATTTATTTTAATATTCTTTTTTTTGGACCCAACGCAACTGCTTGAGTGTGTGTTAGAGTAGTTTATTATGGATAATTGTAGTTAGTATCTTTTGCTAATCAATTCTATTATTTTTTGTAGTTTTATTTTTACACTCTTAAAAACATACACAGTAAATTCCTCTAAAATGCTTCTGTAGTTGTTGTTTTTGTTGTCTTGTCACCTATATAAAGTAAATAGTGTTGCATATATTATAATACTTATTATTTTTATAATTTATTAACGGGACCATGCTAATCAAATCCAACTTGGCCACTTGGTAATTAAAAGTTGAAAGTTATTCTTGCTCTATGTGTTAACGGCCTTGTTTTTACTTTATGTAGTATTACTATGTATATATGTATATATATATGCTATATATATATGCTATTTATTTGTTTATTGTTGTTGCTGTGACTCTATGGCTAAGTAAAGCTGTGTTTACACTAGCTTTTTTTCGAATTATCATTTGCGATTTTTCTACAATTAGTTTAAATTAAAGTAAAATGTTAAAAACTTTCAGCTAATATTTGGCTGCAAAGTTAGTGTAAACACAGCTTAAGAATTCGTTTTATTTGATACATTTAGAATTTTTTTGCTTTTAAATATAATTTGCATTTTTTCATTTTTTTTTTTTTATTTAAGTAAATTTAAACTCGAAAATCAGATTTAAGAGATTACTGCTGACAATTTGTTATTATTATTAATTTCTATATTTTATGTTTTTGTTTTATTTTCAATTTTCTTTTTTGCTTTTGACGTCAAATATCCTGCGCAACGTCTACAGCAAATTCAATTAAGTTTAAAAACTCTTCAAGTTACACTAAACATAAGCATTAATCATCATTATCGTTAATCTCATCTTTATCAGCGTATTCATTGTATGATGCTCTTTATTTCTTTTAGTTCAGAACGAGGCCTCTACCAGATAGGTGCCATCCATGGGCTGATTGTTTTGGCTATTTTGAGCGTTACTTGCAGCTGGCATATACTTGCCACAGGCCTGTTTCAAAATAAAATAAACAAAAAGGAGTGTATAAAAATAATATTGAAATACATTAGCGAAAAGGTCACACTTAAAAAGTTGCTGGCAACAAAAAATATTATATGCGCTAAAAATACGACAGCCTGAGAGTATGCTCTACTTTTGATGCTTAATGAAAGTAAATGTTGCATACCTTGTGGGGTCGCCTTTTGATTGTAGTGTTGTTTTGTGTATGTAGTTGCAATTGTAGTTGTAGTTACGTGTACAAATTTATACAAACAAA
Organism: Chymomyza fuscimana; assembly: GCA_949987675.1. Taxonomy (NCBI): domain Eukaryota; kingdom Metazoa; phylum Arthropoda; class Insecta; order Diptera; family Drosophilidae; genus Chymomyza; species Chymomyza fuscimana. Next base: position 41,143,420 of record OX465089.1, read on the forward strand.
TATATACATACACACACACACACACATACACATACACAAACAACCAAAACTATAAAAACATTCTTTATTAATATAGCTACCACCCACCTGCACTTAATGTACATAAACACAAACAAACAATACAAAGTATCTCAAACAAAATTATGGGTTGAGCATTCATACTTGGTTCTTACCTGATAGCGTTGTGAACAGCAGCGACCGCAGCAGGACTGCAGCAGACCCGCAGCGCTGTTTGTGGAATGTGCAGGACTTGCCATAGGCGATGGCGAGCCAGGTCGCTTTGGCTGGCCATTATAGGGTATTTCTAATTCGACAAATTCACGATCCTTTTTTTTGTTTTGGTTTGTTTTATAGTGACAGAGAGCAAGAAAAATTTACAAAGAGAAACATAAAGAACATAGAGTACATTGTATGATAATATTTTTTCGTTTTTTTTTTTTTTGGTTTATAGCAATTTTACATAGATATAGTACATTAAAGTTGATCAAAATAGTCTGAGGAATGAGGATACGGGTGTTAAGCAAGGAATACATAGACACAAACACAAACATTGGATTGGGGTGTTTATATAAGTACTAAGAGCTGTTTTCTCAATCACGCTGTAAAGTTAAAAGTTCACTTTAAGTTTTTAACTATGACAAAGCCGAATTTAGACGTGATACAGAATACACAGAATACACTAGATTACAAAATAAAGAGAAAAGAAAATGTTACAAAAGCTTGTTGATGTGTTATGTTGCTCTAAGTACAAAACTGGAAATCATTTTTTTTTACATATTTAACGATTTACGAAAAAGTCTTCTTCGGCATAGCTAAAAATCGTTAAAAAAAAGAAACATTTTATATGCTAGTTATTAAAAGTATTTTTAAAAATTTTTACTCCAGTGTTTTTGAAAACTTTATATACTCTGCAAAACGGAGTCCTGCATGAGTTATCGAAAAAGCAACCTATTGAAACTATCGAGGCGTCATTGCTACCACACAGCTGATCACGAAATGGCAATAATGTTTTTCAAGGAGTATCCAACTAATAGAGACGAACACTCGAACAAAAAGTACTCAGTGGGGCAAAACGTGTGCGTGTGTCAAACAAATAGAATGAGCACACAACAACAACTCAAATATAAACCCTGAAAACGTCACGATTTTTGCAAGCGAGTACTTTTTAAAAGTATATAGTTTTCGCCTCTATTAGTTTGATACTCCTTGACTGTTTTCGTTTTAATGACAAAACTTAGATTGCCTACGAAATACTTTCACTAAATTTGAGTGAAAATTAAAATAAATAAATTTATTAATACAATCACCAATAGAGCAGTTGCGTCAGAGCATTTCAAACTCTTAAACAATAATTGTTATTTAATTTAAGTGATAAGGACGACAATTTTTCCATAGTTTTTAACTTGAGCATGAATATTATTATGACACAATGCTGTTTGAAATTGTTTTTTTTTTTACGTCTAAAAAATTGCTTTAGAACTACTAAACTTTTTAAAAGTGTGGACCAAAAATTATTAAGACCGTGCTTTAAGCTTTTCTCTAAAACAGTTTTCTTTTTGCAAATTATTTTATATTTTAGTAAAATATATTTGAAGATATGTTTAATAATAAAATAATTTGACCCTAAGTTTTGATTTTGTCTAGAAATATTCGGAGTAGATTACTTAAATCTTAAAGTTGGTCAAAGTTTCGGATTTTAGCCAAAAAACTAACTTCTCAGAATGCCAGCAAAGCGTAAAGTAATGGCAAGAATATACTTCAAAATAAAGCCAGAATAAATTTGATATTCCCACTGGTTGTTATTTTATTTAAATGCTTTATCCTGTTGGACTCATCTGGTCACACTGTTTTAGCAAAAACAAAATAATTGCAGTGTTGCCTAAATGCTTGTTTTGATATAGAAATTTTGGACACTGGTTTAAAAACAAGATTTTTTCTCCTCGGCAAATAACAAATGACAAAATCAGCGAAAATGTTTAACTTAAAAATATTATTTTTTTTTCGTTTGATCCAACTAAAAAAACGTCATTCAGATATGCATTTTAGAAAGATTGTTTTGAATATTAGGCTAACATGTTCTTATTAATATAGCTAAAATATAACTAAAGTAAACTGAAAAATATTTTACAGCAAGATTGAGAAAACAGGATTTGGATTTATTTTTAAAAATGTGTTTTTAAAGTTAATTAAAACAACGTCAAGAACAATAAAGCGGGTAGTTATAAACATTTGAACGCTTAAACTTTTGTGATTTATGGTCAAGAATAAAAAAGGGAAAAACGCATTTCCTACAGAACTCAGAAATTTCCAGATATTTGTTGTAATTTTTTTTATTGTAAGCAATGACAATAGTACAGTAACACAATGAACAAGTATTAGACAGCAGTTGGTTTTTAGGCGCGGCGGTTTGCGGGGATTTATAGCAAGCGCAGGGCGAGCGACTTTTGTGTGCGTTTTGCTAGCGTTTAAAAACGCGCGCGCGTCTGCGTGAGGAAGTCAACCGATATGTGGGGCAAGTTTATGGCTGGGATATTGATTTTAAGAACTTGATGCTGGGCAAATGCATTAAAACGAGAATTTCTTGAATTATATGGGAAAATTTTATGGCATTTTTACCAATACAATTTACGTTTATAGCTGATTTTATGTTTATTTTATGAGCTAATTATAGTTTTGATTTTTATACTCTTCACGTAGTGTCTATTAGTTAGTACCAAAAGCGTGTTTAAAAAAGTATTTATTCTATCATTCATTCAAGTTGTTTATTTGAGAATACGAACTGGAATTAATTTTCCGAAAAGCAGAAAAATTACCATAACATACAATAAATATAAATTAAATATTAATACCGCTCTTAGGTAGAGCATAGGGCACATGTTTTCATGGTCATCACTAAATTTTAAAGCGTCCAACCAATTTGTTACTTAGATATTAAAAAACTTAATATACAACAATTTATAGATTTACAGATTATTGATTTGACTATTTACAGACATAAATAAATATACACAGGCTGTACAATGTCTGCTGAGTTTTTCTTTTTACAAACTACAAACTTTAAACATTACAGAGAAGTCCCTGAAATAGTATTCACAAAGTAGTGGACTTTATTTATTGAGCAAGCTATGCAAACTATTTTCTCCTTACGCCTTCTAGTAATAAAAGTTTTCCATCTTTATAAGTTTTTCAAGTGAACGTTTCTAAAAGTATTTATTTAGCTGAACAGGATTATGGAAATGGATCATGACACAAAGAAAAAACTGTTCTAGTGTAGGAGATCTGGGCGAAAATAATCGAAGCGCGTCACTTTTAAAATCGATGTCTTAGATTTTGATGATTTTTTTTAATTTTGCTAAAAAAAAAACGAATATTGAAATGAATATTCATGCCTGCCCCGGATTTCGATTACACAATGCAGTTTTTCGTTATACCGTTGCTGTAGATATTTTACGATAAATTAACAAGTTAAAACAAATTTCGTTTATTTCTCAAGTTATCGGTGACTATTTTAATATGTAGACTTTTATTTAACACGCCTATCTCGTAGGAAAATAAGACATTTGAATAATTTTTTTCTCCAATTTGAAAACAATTTGAATATTTTTTTTTTATATTTGTATTATTTTCCAACTGTTTTTTTTAGTTATCTTCGGAGAACCCATAATAATTGAGTTGATGATATGCATATTTTTAAATTTTTTCTTATTATTTTTTGATGGTGTCGGAAAGATTTAATTAATGAGAAAAACAGAACTCATTATTCATATGAGTTTATTTTATAGATATCTCAAAATTTTTCACATTGACTATTGGCGGGTTAGTAGCTTCTTGCTATTTTCTGAGCCACTTACTCCCTTCAACTACCCTATCTGCCTATTAATTTCTAATATCAGAGTGCTAGTGATGGTTAATTGCCCATCATGTGTCGTATCTAATAAATTTAATCAAAAGTTTGTCATCGATTGCTACGCGAAGAGTTTCTAAGCTTCGGTGAAACCAAAGTTCTTAAAATCTTTTGTATTCGAATTAGTTCAAGTTTAATAGGTTATGGTTTTATTTATGGATTTGTATTGGCAGCTAAAGATGTTCGTATGGCGCCGCATAAAATTTTTCTATGGAAAGCAATTTGTTGCCTGCTCAACGACCTACTACTAGAAAAAAAAAAAACAAAAAAAATAACCAAACAAAAAGTATTAAAATTCTTTCAACTTAAAAAACAAACAGCGTTTCTTTTATATAGCTTTCAACACAAACTGTTGCTGTTTTTAAAAGTTCAAATAATAAAAATTAATTGCAATGCTTAAGAGCAACAAGAATAACCCCAAACCAAAAAAAAAGAAAATAATAATAATATAAGACAAAAGCACACTTACTTTTGCCGCACTTGGGCATTTTTTTTTTATTTACGTTTCATTATTTTTGTATTTATAGAAAATAGACATTAATATTTGTTCATTTAATTTACATTATGATTTTGGTGGTAAACTGAAATAATAAGAAAAACTCAAAAACAAAATAAACACAAATAAATTGCAAAAACTTGTGAAAAATCTGACCCAAATGTAGAGAAATAATATACTTAGTAATGGAAAAAAACAAAAAACATTACACATAGAAAAGTGTATACAATAAAATTTAATACACATTGCTAGCAAAAACAAATGTTTTTTTGTTTTTTTTGTTTGTATGATACAAAGACAAATGACGTCACGGAGGATTAAAGAGCACGCACGAGAGATTTTGACTTGTACAATAAATCCTTGCAACAATTTTTGTTGCATGCTGTTCTTGATTGCCTTATCTGGCGGTTGTTGTTATTCTTGTTGTAAGTGTTCTGTGTGCTCTCAACTATTGTAGTTGTTGTTATTGTTGTTGTTGTTGTTGTTGTTGTAGTAGTTGTTGTAGTTGTTCTTGTTGTGTGGCTTGTCATTGCTTGACTAACGAGCAGCACAAGGCAAACGTGAAAATGTTTAGCTATTAGAAAGATGTTCAAATGTTGCTACATCTGTCGAAAAAAGATAAAAATGAAAACGAAGAAAAAAACAAACATGTGATAAATTAAATGCAACAAACAAAAAGTGTTAAATGGAGAGAGAGAGAGAGAGAGAGTGATGCAGATAATTTCCTGCCATGGACGCTTCACAACTGACGCTTGACGAATACAATGTAATCAAGAAACCAAAAGAATTTCAAGAACCAGCATTAAGCATACGCACCGTTGTCTTTTCGAGACAGCGCAACAAATGATGATGTTGCAGCTCAAAGATATCCTCATCCCTATAATTGTCGTCCAGCTCAATGCCCGACTCCTGCGCGGCCCAGCGCGCTTCGGCAGCCTTCTTCTTGTTAACAAATGCAGCTCCCGATGAGGCCTTGGCAATGCGTATTCGCGCCAGACGTGCTTTCTACAAGAAAAAAAATAAGAAGAAAAGAGAGAATGTAAAGATGGACTTTTGAGTGTTCACTATGCGATAACTAATATTATAATTAGTTCAGCTTAGCATCGAGTATTTAAACCCAACTCATAATTGGTATCATTTCTGTTCGCACCAAGCGTACGAGGGCAGTTTATTAAGTCGGTGATTTTTTAAATGAAAGATATTTTTATCGAACAAATAGGCGCTTTCGTTTCCAACATCATCTCGTTTTAAATGTGTCGAACATTTAGTTCAACAAATTTCCAATTTTTGTATTCCTTCAAAATAATAAGTCTTATCCTAAATCTCTTACTGCCTATTATCGTTCATTTGATTTTATCGGCGATTAATGGCGTGACATCATTGTGTTTATCAAGCCTTTCCTTATTATTACTAACGTTCTCCTTAATATTCTGGAGGTCTACAAATAGTACAGTAAATCTAGAGTTTTATCTGGAAAAAAATACTTAATGGATGAAACTTTCATTGTTCGTTAGGGACCTTGTTCTAAGTCTAAAACCTAGTTTTCGTATTTGTGGGTGTTAGACTTAGACTTATGGTATAAAGGTCAATGTTGTTGCAAATAATTATTATTATTTATATCTGCGTAGAAAATTCCAAAACTCATAGACTTATAAAAGTTCCCCTTTGGGCTGCCCTAGCTTGAAACAAAACTTAAACCACTTAAGAAATCTGGCTCACTTGTAGCCACTTGTTGGCAATACTTCACCAGATCAATTTTTAACTCACCCGTTGCGCCTTGCGCTTATCGGCACGCTGATTTTGATGATAGATTCTACTGAAATTCGATACAATAACAGGTACAGGTAAGGCGATGACCAGCACACCGCTAAGTGAGCAAACGCCGCCCACTATTTTGCCAGCTATTGTCTCGGGCACCATGTCACCATAACTATAAGGATAAACACAGTGATGAAACTCTACGTAAGGTAGAGAATGTCGGATTACTTACCCCAATGTGGTCATCGTGACAATGGTATACCAGAAGGCCGCCGGTATCGATGTGAAGTTTGTGCCATTCACATTCTTTTCCGCATAGAACATGACAGTGGCAAAGATAATAATGGCCATGGCCAGCGAGAAGACCAGAAAGCCCAGTTCACTGGCGCATGATTTCAGCGTATAGCCGAGAATACGCAAACCCTGCGAGTGCCGCGAGAATTTGAAAATGCGAAATACGCGAAAAACGCGCAACGTAACAAAGGCGCCGCTCACATCATCGTTATCCGTAATGCCCAGACCAATATAGTATGGCATAATGGCCACCACATCGATGATGCTCATCACGCTGCGCACAAACTTACAGCGATCGGGCGCCGCAAATAGGCGCAACAAATACTCCGCCGTGAAGATCATCACGCAGGCCGTGTCCAGGCAAAAGAAGACAATCTTATAGCGTTCACCGCAGGGCAAGGTGCCAGCACGCCCTGGCCTATGCCCGCAGGGTACTGTTTCCACCACATTGGCCATGACGGAGACGGCTATGAAAAAGCCGGTGACATAGTAAAAGACCAAGGCGCTGGTCGATGTGTGCGGATTCTCAAAGGCACGCCACATTTTCTGGCGTATGTTAGTCAGCTGTTGCAAGTGCTGATCGCCATTTTCGGAGAGCTTGTCATCCATTAGGCGTTCGGCATTTTCACGCTTGCGATCGCGATAGTCCTCATAGCAACAGTCTCCAATGACATCCGGCAGGATGCCAAAAAAGGCCAGCTCTTCGTCATAGCTAGTGAGGCATTCGTGTTTGGGATAGTGCAGTTTGCCTGTGCGATAGTAGTTAAGTATATGACGGAATATATCCGGGTCCCGATCAAAGAAATATTCTTTGCAGTCCTCATCATAAAAGAACTCGCGCTCATTGGAGCCAAGCAATGTGTCTGGGTATTTTTCAAGTGTATTGCGCCAGGTCTCAAAACGACGACCGGAGACGTTGATCAAAAGCTTTTCATCGTCTGTTTTACGCCGATCCTTGGGCATCGGCGGCGGAGGCAGTGGATGAGTGGCAATGGGCACCCAACCGATGGCCGCCGCCCGTGCAAATGGCAGCCAAGCGGCGACCGAGGCCATACTGTGTGGTGGAATGTTTCAGTGTCGACAAATTGAGGCTGAGGTACCTGCGGTCGCTGGGAGGGCTGCCTTTACGTTATGTGCACTTATGTTACGTCGTTTTCTTACGTTCCTTATTTACAATGCCGTAAGCTGCTCCACTTAGTTCTAGTTAAAGCTGTGGCCTTAATTATTGACACAAGTAATTTTTATTTTATTTATACTTTAGAATATTTTTTGCATTTAGAATATTTTCTACTTTATACACTTTTTTAATTTGGTATTTTTTTGGTATTTGTGTTGAACTTTGCTGATTTGCATTTTGTTTGGTTATCTATTTTATTTTGTATTTTTTTTTTTTTTATTACATGTTATTGTTGTCTCGTTGCCATTTTTTTCAGCTTATTTTGGAAACTTTGCAGTTTTTTATTGCTTAACTGTATTGCTGTCATTTTTGCTTTTATATTCACGCCGGGATATGAAATTTATTGTTGCAGCACTGCAAGAAAAAATAAGAAAAGTTTTAGATAATATGTCATGGCAAATGTCAGTTATCCACCCACACCCACACCCACACACACACTTATTCACACACAAAAACTCATACATTTATTAGCCCATACACTTTTACAAACTTTTAGACCAATAGTCAGTCAAATGTTAAGCATATAGCATACAACCCCAAGATATTCACTTCAGTGCAAAATTTATTTAAACAAATAGGAGATTTTTTTATTTTATCATCCAGTCATGCTCCAAGTACGTTTGCCAAATAAACACAAGTCTTCGATCTTATGATTCGGGGACGAGGCATATATTTTCTTATGTATTTCAATGCTCTCAGTCCAATTCCGCTAACAGAATTTGCCTAATGGGTCTTTTCTCTATCCTAACCTTAGTAAAAATTAACAAAACTTTGTGTTTCGAGACCGCTTGTACGACGATGTTTTTATATGCTTTTGTGCTGCTACATCCGAATTCGAAGTAGCCTGTTTTGTGGGGTTTTTTATAGTAAACATGATCTGGCCTCTAAAGCTCAAAATAAAAATTATTTTTCGAGTCCTTATGTCCGACGATGCATACAAATAACCCCAGCACATCAGGGTTCTAAAATAACCAGCCAAATAATCCATTTTAAGTTTCTTTTTAGGTTATGTCAGAATCCTGACCTTCTGAGGATAATTTGTCCTCGGAGTAGGAAAATATGGTTTGACCTCTTAAGGCCGAAGTTTTTGTGTGGCTGTCTTATATTTATTTGTTATATTTATATTTTGCAAAATTTCACTTAGCTAGTAAACTAAATATTTGTGAATAACATGGAAAATAAATAAAGCAACGAGAGGTGAGAGAGAGAATTGCAGCTGACCCGAATATAAAATAAATCTACGATTCATTTAACATTGTGGTTAGAAAGACAACATTAGACTTTTATAGAGTACCACTTCTTTTAAAAGATCGGCACGAATGTACAATTCAATACAATAAAATATCAGTCTAAATATTTCTTTACAAAGTTTAGATTCTTATGTATTTTTATTGTAACTATGCTACAACTGCATATAGAAGAAAAGGTTAAGTTCTATCCGGTCATAAACGTGTATCTCTGACGAATAAAAAGTCTTGAGATCCCAAGAAATTTTATTATTAAACAAGCACTAAAATTATCTTTAGCTAAGAATTTGAATGAACTAAAAGTCTCTACTACTACTATCTTTAAATACTAAATTACCAATTGTTTTGAAAAACAAATGCTTCGAAAACTGCTTGTACGGAGCTGGAAATTTGTGCATTTTATAATGATACCATTTGCACAAAATTTTTAATCGATATGAGACAACATGGCGTATTCGTATTATTTGAAGTCTCATAATTTTTGTTGCATAGATAAAATTTAAAAAAAAAAAAAATTGTGTTTTTGCATTTAAATTAATAGTTAATAGTATAGCTTATTTATAGTTTTATAATACAATTGGCGTAGATATACATATAAAAATTTAAATAAAAGTTAGTTCTTTGGTAGATTTTTCTCTAAATAGCGAGTAAAATCGTTTACGCTTAATTTGCTTTTGAAGTCCTTTTGTTGTCGAGCCACGCTTTAAAAACGATTCACAGTAAATGCATTTAACAAAAGCGATTACTTTATATTGTTTTTGTTAAATTTTCTTAAATTTTTCTGTCCACCCGATGCCATGTTTTTCCATTTTGAAGTTGAGGTTAAGTTTCGTGCTTTTTTGCGTAAGCAAACAGCTGATTGTTGATCAGAGTTTGCAAGCTTATAAAAATTTCAGGATTGTCATTACATAACTTTTATTTATAGAATTGTTCAACATCAGGTATGCAATTTAAGAAAATATATAAATAAAAGAAAATAAAAATATTGGCTCATGAACATTGGGACTTTTTTCCAAAAATGTGTAAATTTAGTTCAATGGACATTGTCAAGATCACACCAGCTGAAAACTTTATTAGACAGAAGAAAAATCCAAGAAATACTATTGTTATTTAGGTAAAAATTACATTAATTTTTTAGCTTATATAAAATGTGATGTTTTCTTTTTATACCCTGTACCCAAAGGATTAAGAGCGTACTATGTTTGAGCAATTTATGTACATGCATCAAATGCTTATCCCAATCTCGGGTAGAGGTTGAGCCATTTCCATCTTTCCGTCCGTATGAACCCCTAGATTACGAAGACTACAAGAGCTAAAGTTACACAACTTTACCAACCAAACCATGCATATTCAATAACATGTGCATGTAAAAAATTAACAAATTTGGATAAATACAACAAAAGTTACTGATAAACAGAAAAAAAAAAAAAAAGTTCATCAAAATTCCACTGTAATGTAAGTAGCCTTATGTGAGCCTAAGAACAAAATGATCTTAGAGACTGAAATTTCACCAAATTAACACACCCTTGCCGAGAAGAATCCTTTAAAAACTGCGTGAACAGCGTTCGTACAGGAAAGTGCTCGGTTTTTGTCGAAATTAATATATGTAAAATGCCTTAGGAGTTTTGCGTGCCCCCTAGTTTTTTCAGTGTACTTGTGTGTTCGAGAAATGACTTACGCTTGCTTGCAGTTTCTGTTTGCATTTCTCATTCTTGGAAAAAAATATTACAAAATTCCCAAATTTTGATTTGTTTCTCAGGAACGCGAAAATAACTTGGTCGTTAACACTTTCTATAAGTGATTCACAGCCAAACCCCCACGCAGTTTATTTGAATTTTGGTCAATATTTTGTCTAAATATTTGAATATTGCCTCAGAATGCAACCCAACTTCGAGCAGTTTAATGAGTCCATTGTACTCTCTCTCTCTCTGTATAGTACTCGAACGCCTCTGGCGACTTGACGCGTTGGCGTCCACTTCGTGTAGGCGGTGGCAGTTGGTGCGCATTTCTGGCTAAATATATGAGAGATTTGTATAAGTAAACCCAGCAAGACCAAAACACCCACTCAATCTTTGACAGTGTATGCTATACGCATAAGGCAAAAGTCATTCCGTAACTATTGCAATTAAAACGCAAAAACTTTTTTGCCCGCCCGCATTTAGCGTTGAATTGTTTTTGTGTATTTTTGCTCAGTTCGCTGCCATCGACAAGCATGAATGCCCCAATACCCCAACCCCAAATGCATCCCTAGACTATCCAAAGTTTTGTAAATACTAAGTATTAATACTTTGCAACAGCGCCATATTTCTTGAGCTTGCGACAAAAAGTCATTTATTACCATGAATGTCAAATGGTTGGCGTGTTTTGAAGTCCATATAATGTGTCTCTTTGATTTATGCATTTTATAGATTCTTACTTGCACTATATAAATAGAGGGTATATACATTCTATACAGATGACAAACTCGTTGTATGCTAACGTATTTGTTTTTATGTCAAGACAAAAGCAAGTTTTTTATGGGCAACCAAAAATAATATTAAAAAGTGTTTGCATATTTATGGGCGCGCTTAAATTCTGAATTTTAATATATTTAAACGAAGGGGTGTCTTATTTATTATTGCAATAAATTCAATAATATGCGAGGGTCACTATTTATATTTTGCGCCTTGGCAATACTAATAAAGCCAGATGCAAACTGATACATTTATTGAATCGTTTGATATTCTCAGAATAAAAGTACTTGAACGTTTTGACCAACAAGGGCTTTTTATATTTTTTTTTTTAAGTGGCCTGAATAGTTTATCTCAGCCAAATTTTCGTACCAGAATTTTGTACGACTTCCAAAGTGGACTATGTCGACGAGTCTGCAACTATGATCGATGCCGTGGACGAAATGAAAAGCAAAAATCCTGGCTCCACCAGCGTAGATTTAATATTTCTAAAACTTATTTTGTTCGATTTGCGTACCGCATAACTTGACGATTGCTCAAAGGAAGTCCCGTGCTGATTGAAATACTATGAACGTGGTGCTACCAAAAAAAAACCCGATAAGTCTTGGATTTATACCTATAAGTCCGTAACTAAAAAATAATCGGCGCTATGGGTCAACAAAGACGCAACAGATCCAACAAAAGTTTCTTTGGAATAACCGATCTTGTCTCCAGTGTATTACTTGAACGACGTAGGACTCTCAATTCTGAATAATATTCAACCATTTGAGAAATTAGAAAAAATTAACCGTCAAAGAGGAATCAATTTTCATAAAGATAATGCTAGCTCTCACTCAGCAAATCAAAAAGTGCATTGGTCTACATGGAGAATGTTTAAAAACATAAAGGCGCAAAATATAAATAGTGACCCTCGTACCAAAAGGAATAAGATTTAGGTATTATTCCTTTGAACCAAGTCACATATGATAAAGTGAGTAAGGTGTGATAACTTTATTGAAGTCATGTCAAATGACAATAGAATCGAATATAGTCACTTTGGAAAATCCGTTTTTCTCAACCTATTTACGACCTGAGCTACAAAGTATATACTAATGATATATGCCAAAGGACCCCATATTTCGTCTTCGGCGCAATGTCGTGTCAAAAGCTATTTGAATTTATTTTACGAACCTAGTCTGGCTCATTATAATATTTTAAATATACTATGTCTAGTTTCTTCAACAAAATAACTCTTTAAATTTATTTACTTTGAATACTTACCAACGCACAACTATTTCGCTGCCACCTCACCCCCTTAATTAGTTGTATGGGCAAAAAAATAAACAAGCCGCAATATTTTGCAATACATAGTTATACTAATGAATTTCTGTTGTTATACCATACTAGGGTGCTCCACCAACCCCCGGTCTTCTTTATCTAATTCAGATCATCCAGACTATTATACACCCTGTACAATTCTTTATTTCCGTAATGTTCCTTCCATTGCCATGCTACAGTCGGTCCTGCCCGACTTTACAATACTCTGCATGCTGCTGTGATTCGCAACTGGTACTGGAACGTGGACAATGGCTCCTTTGATACTGTTCTGTTTTTTTTATGTGTTTGTGTTCATATTGTGCACACCGTATGAGGTGTGGCTATCACATAGTATAAGTTTCACCTCGATACGTTCACGCATACGAACACAATCGGTACCACACTAATTTTTGTGTTGACATATTTATATATAGATGATACCGAGGGCACAAAGTTATAACATAGAAGCTCCTATAAAAACAAGTTATTATCAAAAAAAAAATGTTTAAACTTATACTATAAAATAAAAACTTAAGCATCTCGAGTCAACATTGCAACGAGTGGGAGCGTATTCGAGCAGTGGCTTTTGGTACAAGGTAAGTAGAATCGGGCAGGCTGGACTGAAGAATTCTAACTTGGATGAACACTGAGGAAATAAAGAAAAAAAAAAAAAGGTTTATGCTAGTAGAATACGGTATAGAGTGGAGCAAATAGTTTCATTTCGATTTTCGATTGTGGTACATGTTTTGAAACCTTTTTCGAGATCTTGCAATTTTTGGTTTTTATATGCTTAGATGCGTTTAACTAAAACATATTTAACTTATGTATGTATCTTGGTTTCTATTCCAAAGTGTAGAGTGAAAAAGTATAAGAAAGGATAAAAGTTAAGGCACCGGATATGGCTATCGTGATATTAAGATATCGCTATGTTCTACATAGATATATCCTCCAGATATTTGGCGGCAACCTGAGCTCAGCTCAAATTGAGTGCACTAAGTAGACTAAATGTTCCCTCTGGGAGTATAAATAAGTTCGTGCGGTTTTACGAAATATGGCGCAACTAGTGTATCATTCCATTGTTTCATCTTTCCAAGTATTCGTTGGAAAGCCAGTTGGCTACTAATTTCAGTATATGTTATTTAGTTGAAGCGTAAAAAAACAAAAATTGTTATACAATTGAATATTTTGAATTTTGTGCCTGATAATTTGGTTTTGCGGGGAGTTCTTCTTCATTACTTCAACATGAAGAAAACCGCTGCCGAAATCCATAGAATTTTAGTGGAAGTTTATAGTGGCCATGCTCTATCTGAAGGAACGTGCCAGAAGTGGTTTGCACGGTTTAAAAGTGATGATGTTGCCTTGGAAGACCAAGAACGAGCTGGAGCTCCAAAAAAGTTTGAAGATAAGGAATTGAAGGCATTACTCGAACAAGACTCGTGTCAAACGCAAAAAGTGTTTGCAGCATTGTTGAGAGTGACTCAAGCGGCCATTTTGCAACGTTTGAGAGCATTGGGAAGACCCAAAAGCAAGAAAATTGGGTCCCACACGAGTCGATGCCGAGAGAGGTCGAAAGGCGAATTTAACCTGTGAAGAACTACTTCAGAGACAAAACAGAAAGGGTGTTTTGCATCGTGTTGTAACTGGCGATGAAATGTGGATTCATTACAATAACCCGAAGCGAAAAAAATAATCTATTATGAAATGTATGAACTCAATTGTTGCGATTGAGCCGGGCATTACGCGAAAAACGACCACAATACGCATGTCAAAGTTATTCTCCAGCATGACAATGCTCGCCCTCATATTGCTCAACCCGTTAAAACCTATTTGGGAAACGCTTAAATGGGAAGTCCTACCCCACCCGCCGTATAGCTCAGACATTGCTCCTTGCGACTACCACATCTTCCGCTCAATGACGCAGGGCCTGGCTGAGCAGCACTTCTTCTATCGCATCAAAAGATGTATGGTTCTTTCGAAGCGGTTATCGAAATATGAGAGAAAGTTGTGGCCAACGATGGACAATATTTTGAATAATCAATACGAAACTATTTTTTTAAAATAAACTCTCAATTTTTGGAAAAAACAAACACTTATTTATACTGCATAATTTTATAGACGCTCAACTTTTAGAATTTTCTTCAAAAAAAAGGGCTAATACGATATCCTTGACGTGTTACTTCTTTTGGTACATAATTTGTGGGTTGCTATTGATCTTCTTCTAGGATTCATATTTTGAAACTTTAACCGTTGTAATGTATCTCAATATTGGGATGGTAGCTTTTTTTTGCATAATAAAAACTCTTCAAAAAAAATGTGTTGCACTAACTTAAAATATAGCTGATCCTTTGAGTGCAAGGTATAAGAAAATCTACGTTTTGGACCTAATACAATAACTATCAAATTTCATTTTATCGCCAACTCCGTAAATTAAAAACTAATTTATATTAGACATATTTGCTATAGGTTACACTCTATAGCTTAGTTTGCTACCATTCCTA
Organism: Chymomyza fuscimana; assembly: GCA_949987675.1. NCBI lineage: Eukaryota > Metazoa > Arthropoda > Insecta > Diptera > Drosophilidae > Chymomyza > Chymomyza fuscimana. Next base: position 41,158,540 of record OX465089.1, read on the forward strand.
ACCACCAAAACATACTTATATAAACACAAGCTTTGTTAATTTCTAGAAAATGTCTACTAGACATAAATCCCTTTACACCCTTAGATCAGACAACAAAAATCATCATTACACATCATTAACATGTGTATTTCACATTCGAATAGTTGTAGTTTCCATTTTATATCCTGACTGATTTAAACAACACGACAACCTAATGGTTCAATCAAAAGCACAGCCACCCATTGACAACTTATAGAACATACAACACCCATTCATCTATCCAAAGCAACGGCTTCTTCGTCCTGGCCCTGTCGGTCCTTAATGTTTTAATGCCACATTATCCTATCAAGAATTTTGCATGTTCGTCCTGGCTCTTTTTGCCTAAATGAAAATTAATCAATGCCGTTTGCTTTGCTCTTCATTGTTATAGTTGTTGGTTGAGTATGCCGTCTTGCTGACGTTTACAATAAGCCTGACGATGACTATATGACATGGTCATAGATGGGGGGGGGGAGGGAGGGGAGTGACCGTATTTGGCTAGGGGTTGGCGGCGGTAGCGTCTGGGCCGTGTTATTAGCCTATAGTTATACAACAATGTGCGTGTTGTGCGCCATCAAAATAAATTGTCAAACATCAAATGGTACATTAAATTGGGTTAGCCTTCCTTTAACAAGAGCAGCAGCCGAGAAAGCGCTACCAGTTTTATTTTTTTATATACCCTGTACTCCTAGGGTCAAGAGTAGTAGTAGAGACAGACCATCATTTGTTTATACATAGCGATTTAGCTATGTATGTCTAGGCGTCCGTCTGTATGTACACCTAGGCTTCGGAGACACCAAATTATAGAATTTAGTCCATAATTGCATCCCTTTGCATCCCAATAGAGCTTCTCCATGTTTACCCATACTGTTAAATATTTTATTCTGAAACAGAGCTATGCGCTGTGGATACGTCAGAAAAAAAAAATGCCTCCTTGCCTATAAACTACATCATAGTCGGTTTAATTTTACGAAAGTCAAAGATACAAAAGATAGAAGTTAACTCTCAGAAGTTTGGTGAGATAATGTTTACATTAAATCGTGGAAATTGTAAATGAAAGCAAAAATTAAAACTAAAAAAATTTACTGACAATTTGGCGAAATACTCTAACATTGAAACCCTTCAAACAAATCAATCTGTAACTCTAAAAAGCATTTCAGGTGCTTCTTGTTATGTAAGCAATATAAAATTTCAGATAGATCTAACTAAATATGGAACTTAGATGTCTAAAAGAGTTTTACTGTAGCAGAGCTGTTACAAAGTAGACACTGGATTCCCTGAAGCATTATAAATCCTAGCATTTTCCTTATTTTAATAAAATTTGCCGATTGCCATCTGATTGCAAATAAAATTATATATGAGGTATTCACGCTTTGTGCCGAGTTGAGGAGTTGAGGAAAAAGTCAACAGGCCAAAGCGTGAATCCCTCCTGTTGAGTTTATGAGTTGAGTTGTTGAGTTTTCTTCTTCTTTCCAGAGTTTGTTTACATTTTTAAATTGGTACAAATTACATTAAAATTCAACTCAAAATTTGAATTTAAAAATGCCAAGACAGAGCGTAAAGTCTATGCTGATTGAAGCTGTTGCTCAAAATGCTTTGGATGAAATCAATTTATTGAATTATTATACTCTCGCATCGTGGTGGCCATTTCCACATCCCGAAGTCAATTGACTGGCGCCAGAACGTGCTTAGTTCCTTCGACGAAACCCGATTTGTTTAAATGCTGAGGGTAACACACACAGTTCCAGCATATATTAAGCCTAGTACAGCCCCAGCATTTTCCAATTCGCATCTATTTTAACTCTTTTATTTTCTAACCTCCAACAACAAATAATAATGTCTCATTCACTTAAATTCGCACCGTATGGTACAAAGGGTATATTGTGTTTGTGCAAGCCGAAAATGTATGTAACGTACAGAAGGAGAAGTCGGAGACCCCCCAAAGTTACCTAAAGTATGATCAGAGTGACTACAGAAGTCGATATACCCATGTCCGTCTGTCCGTCTGTCCGTCTGACCGTCTGTCCGTATGAATGCCTAGATCTCGGAGATGGTAAGAGCTAGAGCAACCAAACTTTCAGATAAGATCCCTTATTAATCCATAGGAGACAAGTTTATTTTATTTTTTTGATATCGGGACTACATTATATAGCTCCCATAGGGATTGTTTCAGAGGACCTCGAAAAAAAGCAAAAGTTTTAGATGGATAATTCGTTTGCTTATGAAGATATCATAACCAAATTTGGCAATCGGAAGTTTTTTAGAAACTCCCAGTACTGTACCAAATTTTACCAAAATCGGTTGACTATATCATATAGGTCCCATAGGATCGATCGGTCGAAAATTTGTTTTTTGTACAAAATTCGTTGTGTTTCGTTTGTTTGTGAAGATATTGTAAGCAAATTTGGCATTAAGAAGTTTTTTAGAGTTCCCAAGCACTATACCAAATTTGATCAAAATCGGTTGACTATATCATATAGCTCCCATAGGACCAATCGGTCAAAATATCGTGTTTTTTACAAAATTCGTTGTGTTTCGTTTATTTGTGAACATACCCTAACCACATTTGGCATTAAGAAGTTTTTTAGAGTTCCCAAGCACTATACCAAATTTGATCAAAATCAGTTGACTATATTATATAGCTCCCATAGGGCCAATCGGTCAAAAAAACGTTTTTTGCACAAAATTCGTTGTGTTTCGTTTGTTTGTGTAGATATTGTAACCAAATTTGGCATTCAGAAGTTTTTTAGAGATCTTCAACACTGTACCAAATTTTATCAAAATCGGTTGACTATATCTCATAGCTCCCATAGGGCCGATCGGTCGAAAAAAAGTTGTTGATTAAAAATTCGTCTGTTTTTGGTTGTTTATGAAGGTATCATAATCTAATTTGGCAATCAAATGTCTTTTGGTGTTCTTAAGCAATTTACCGGATTTTATTGCAAGCAGTGGTACAGGGTATCCCAAAGTCGTCACGCACGACTTTAACGTATGCCATCTTTTTACTTGCGTTAATGCAATTTGATTATTGTAAATTTGGCAATCATTTTTTATGCCGGAATCACCGTATTATTTAACACTTTCTCAACAAGTCAACAGGACAAAAGTAGACTAGGGTCTGGGTTGAGGAAAGGTTGAGTTGAGAGTTGAAACACAGGGTTGTATTTCACAGTACATTTTGGTTTTGTAAAAGTCCTCAACTCAACACAAAGCGTGAATACCTCAATAGTATTATCTTGCACAAAAAAAAAAAAAACAATTGAAATCTGCTTGTACACTACAACAAGCAGTTTGTAGTTTAAGAAAGTCTTAGGCATTTTGATGGGTACATAGAATACAGGGTATTTCACGGTCGACTATATCATATTATTTTTTTCCAAACCTAGACCAGTCACAACAATAACAACGATTTCGGTCAACAACAGCCACACTAACAAAAACAACTCTGACTGAATTTAGCTACGTGTAACGAGCACTTCCGTCATCTAAGCAAAGGGGCCCCACATGTCCTTTTTTTTTGGGTTCATTATATTTTTTGCGTAGTTTAGTTTAGATTAGCTTAGACATAAGACTACAAGGTTTTTGTTATTTTAAGCAGCTAATTATTTGCCAAAGCTTGCTAATTATGTAGTTCCAAGGTTATGCAAATAAAAACATAAGGAAAAAAACTAACAACAAAGGCTACGTTTTTTCTTCAACATAAGAATGCACATTGCTGTTAGTACAACGGACTCAACGAACAATAACGTATAAAATTTAATGTTTGGCTTAGTTTACATAAAAATATTATATATATATATGTATAATTTTTTAACGCCCTTGGAACAAATTAGAAAAAGATGAGGTGACAAAATTTTTCATTTCAAAGCAAATCTCTATGGTGTATTTGATGAAAATTAAACCTTTCAAGTAAGTTACTTGAAGCAGCAAAGCAAATACATATATACAAGTACAATGAAGATTTCCTTTTTCAAACACTATTATGGCTTTTCTGGATTCTGATTTCGAATCTGATCTCGATTCAACAATGCAGTTTATCGTTATAGTTACACTAAATCGACAAGTCAGAATTGGTTAACGAACTTAATCGATCATATACAGCAGTAGCTCACAGCTTAAATGAACCAACCCATTTTTAGAACTTTAGAAGACTGTAATAAATAAAGTAAGAGATTTACTAACAAAATGCAGATGTGTAAATTAAATAAAAGTTGCACTATAGGTAAAAAAAAAAAAAAAAAAAAAACATCATATTTTTCTTCCTTGAAAGAAGCAGAGGGAAAATATGAATTGTTTATAAGAAATTAGCTCACAGCTTATTTGAACCAAGCTTTTTTTCACACATTCCTTGCGTTTGTCGTGTCATATGACGGTAATTCTCTTAGATTTGTCGAATTTCGTATGTTCTCAATTTTTTTACGGAAATTTGTTTGTGATTTAGAATGATTTCTCTGGTCAAATGGGACGCCGTACTTCTATAGAGTAGCGTGGACTTGTTATTACGCATTTTAAGAATGGTCATGTACGACGAAATATGGCGGAAATGGTTAATCTTCCCAACTCCATCGTTCAGCATATTATAATACGTTTTGTTCATGACAACAGAGTGTATAATAAAGGCCGAAAGGTCCCAAACAAAATGTTTACGCAAGCGGATGAAAGTAATATTGTCCGCAAAATTAAGGATAACCAAAAGATTTGGCCCAAAAATTGCTACTGAGCTGAATAAAGATTTGGGAATACAGTGCAGCCCAGAGTCGGTACCCAAAGACCTTAGAACTCATGAATAAAATGGGCGAGTAGTCAGAAAAAAACCGTACATAAGCAAATGTGATTAGCAAAGCCGGCATTCGTGTGCTAAGGAACACATAACGAGACGAGTTGATATTCAACATATTTGGCTTTGACAATTTAGGATTTTACCACGATAATGATCACAAGCACAAATCAGGCATAGTGCAGTCCTGGTTGATATGGAACAAATCCAACGTTATGGCACTACCCTCCCAATCGCCAGTCATTATATGTGATTTGAAATTTTTGGGCTATTTTGAATAGAATATTGGAAATCATAATATTTCGTCATCAGTACAGAATGGAACAAAATAACACCTGAAGTTACCTCTAAATTAGTAAACGTACCAAAACGGCAAACGGTGTAATAGATCAAAAGGGGGCCATACTAAATATTAAAAAGGGTGAAAATATAAAAAAAAAGTTAATTTGTATTTTTTAAGTTTTTGGTTCAAATAAGCTGTGGCATGAAATAAGTCAACAATTTTAGTGTTTTTTTTAAACATTGTTGAAAAATTTTGAAAAATTATATCAAGTTGATAATTTAAAAGTTTAAATATTGATCTTTTATTGTGCATTTAAAATTTTTTAATAAATATTTTTGTTAGCACATGATAGCGATTACAAATACCTCTTCTGGCTTGGTTTATTTTCAAAAACCGTCAGCCATACAATGTATCTTTTCAGTTCGCTTGCCTGTAACATTCTGATTAAGATTTTAACGGTTACTTTTATTAATGTCGTTTATATTGCAGCCAATATAAAACTGAATTTGAGATGGCTCGAACAATGAGTGGGAATTCACCCCGAGAAGTGCGCTCCGGGCCCGACGATAGTCGTCACTGGTCAAATACTTTTCTCTATCTTTAACCTAAAATATCCGCTTTTTTTTAATCAAAAGAACTCAAAAATCTAGGTCCCGAAAGTGAATTATCCGTCATGCAATTAGTTAAATTTTTGTAATCACATTTTAAGAGCTTTGGATCAGTCCATGCATGCGTATTAGGAACTTTAATGCAAAGAAATTAAAGTTCTGGATTTTTCAAAATAATAATCTCATATTCCTGGATGGAACTTAAAACCATTTCAGGAACTTGGATTTGGCATTTTGAAATAGTAATAAATATGTGGAGGAAACTGCTCACTACTAGTCCTAGACCTCCTCAACTAGTTCAATTCCAGAGATAATGATGCACTTATTCTGGCAACAAAGTCACACTCCGTATTTTATCAAAGATTAAGGTTTGAATTCCTGCAAAATTAATAAATAATATTCATTTTCTTAAATTTTTTTAATCTATGACCGCAATTTACATTCCCTTTCAATAATTTAACCATACCAACCATTAGGCCAGAAATACAATCCATTTTATATTTGTTTGAATACTATTAAAAAACGCAAATCTTGCCTATATGTGGACTGTCAAAATTCCATTTAAGATTTTTAATTTTGTTTGCTTTTAAAGATGTGACCTTCAACATGCCAAATTCCAAAACATATGCAACAACAATTTAAGTTCTTAGAAATTTTTTAATCTGTGCTTTTATATATGATTCATCTAAGTGTTGCCATATCATGTTCATAATTTAAAATAAGCAGTTCTTAGACTCTATTTTCATTATAGTTTTAACTTGATTTATTTTAAAGTCTCTTGAAGTATGATAAGTTTTTATGCCCTGTAATAATACAATGGACCTCTAGACTAAAGGGTATTATAGATTTGTTCAGTGTATTTAAGTTCTTTATAGCAAAATGGACGAGATTACGCAATGTTTTTTTTTTTTTCATGAAGAGATTTTACAGAGATTTGCAGAGTTCGTCAAAGAATTTAGGGATTTAGGTTTTTAAGTTTGCTGCAAAAAATGATTAAGATCGGATAGAAACTTCAAAAGATGTAAGCTGGCCCGACGAGAGAGTGTGGAAAGGGGGCCCGGTGTAATTACTGTCGTAGTAAAATTTTTTGAAATTTTCCTTTTTAGATGTATAATTTTTTTACGCTATTTTTTTTGAGTGAGAAAGTTCGTCGTACTTACAGAACACAATGATTCAAGTTAAAGGTGTAATAGAGGGGCCGGTGCATTTTACCCCGCGCACGGATTTTCTCTCTACGGCCCTGGATATAAGCAAAATTCTTTTAAATCTTATAAAAACTTTAATAACGTGTCTCTTGTATTTATTAATTTAAAAACTGGAGCCATCAAATTAAACAAGTTTGTTTAGCCTAAATTAAAGTCGGGGTACGTCTGGGGAAAAAGGCTTTACAATGTGCGAGATTGGCAGTATTTTTTCGTGATCCCAAATTTTTGGCGTGTCCCGATGCAATTTTTTTTTTTTAAATCGGTAACTTTTTGATGATATCTTCGTATGTTGAATTCTGATATTGAACCCACAGTTCATTAATACATAATATGGTATAGAAAACTATTTTGACTCAGAAATAATGCAAAAAAAAATAGAGACATCTGTAAAACAACTTTAAGAAACCGCTGTGAGCAAATAAAATTGTACTATGTAGCATTGATCTTAAGAACTCCTTTTTAAGAACATAGGTACTATCATTCGTAGTGCTAGGGACGGGTGCTATAAATTAAAAAAATGGTTGGTACGGAACGGTTTTTTTAATATGCAATTCAGGACGGGATCGTATTGTCTTTCTCAATCCCATTTTTACTTGGATCGACTTACAATTTTGCTTGAATGCGCCTACAAATACTTAACAAATCAACGCTAAAAGCTTAAGTTATACTTGGGATAAAAGATATTCCACAATCGGGGTAAATATATATGTTTTTTTTTACCCTATATCAAAGGTAAGAGGCATATTGAGTTTGTGCAAATGTATTGAACATAGAGAAGACATCGAAGGTTCCCAAAGTCACATACAATGTGGTCAGGAGAACAAAGTAAATAAATCTAGATTTGCCCGTTCGTCTTGGAAATGGTAAGAGCCAACGCAACTAGACTTTCAAGTTAAATCCCTTATTGTGTCACACAATACATGTTTATTTTATTTTTCGATATTATCTTATATTATAAGGTTTTTTGGCCACTTTTTTTTGGCATAAACCTTAAAATATTGAGATATTTGCACCAAATTCGGTACTTATGCATATTTTGAGCCCCCAAGACGATCTACCAAGTTTGGCCCAATTTTTTTTATAGCTGCCATATAGCCGATCTGTCCGATTTGCAGCAACTTTGTTGTTTTTTAAGCTATTGAGTTGAAAATCGATTTGTACACATATTTTGAGCTCGTTAGAAGACTTGCGAAATTTATAGATTATAGATTTTTTGTTTGGAGCACTCTATCATAAAGGTGTCATAAAATCGATCTAGCTGACTTGGATCTACTATATTTTTTTTCTGCTATTTCATTTAAAATGTTACTTATTTGACCAAGCCTTTTTAATTTGCGAAATTGCGAAATCAATTCAAAATGTTGTTCTTGATTGTTGCTGTTCCAAACGTCAAACAGCGTTGCATTTCAGTAGGCCAATTAGAAACCCTAATATCTTGTATTGTAGCAAAATGTGTCAAGAAAGGTTAGTTTATTAGTGTTCTGCACTTTTTGGTTAATAACTTGGTTATTTTTTTATTTTTCCCGCCAAAAATGCAAGCCAAAACGACTTTGACTGCACCCCAACGAAACAGGGTTGCCCCAAAATTTAAAATCGATTTTTTTATCATCTAATTTGAATATTAAAAAACAAAAAAAAAATTGGAAAACAAAAATTTTTAGGTTTATGCCAAAAAAATGTCCAAAAAACCCATAGTGCATAGGGGTATTGCTTAGCACCTTAAAAAAAAACAATAAAAGTTTTAGAGGGACAATTGGGAAGAATTCCAAATTTTATTAAAATTAGTTTAGCGCGAATTTATTTGTATCTCGTTTGTTTATGAAGATATAGTAAATTTTTTTAGTGTTCTCAATCACTCTACAAAATGTTATCTAAATTGGTTTACTATATCATTTGAAGCCCACGGGACCAATCCATCAAAAAAAATGTTTTGGTTCATAAATTCTTGGCTTTTCTTTTATTTTCAAAGATACCGTAACCAAAATTGGAAAGTTTTTTACAGTTACTATGTACCATACCAAATTTTAGCAAACATTTTTTTTTTTTTGGGCATTTCCACAGAAATGTCAACCGGGACCGAAAAATTAAATTTGAAAAACTATTGATTCTTTTTCAAATTATATTTTAAAAATGTCCAATATTTAATAAATTAATGTCTTTACGGCTTTTCTGTCTTATTATTGTATATATATATAAATATTATTGTATTGGTTTGAAAGCTGAAGATATTGGTTTCTCGCTTTTATTTACTGATAGAAAGGCTTGCTCTTAAAGATGGTAAAGCTATTTAACAACTGTTTTCGTTTCTCTCATCACTTGAATATTTCAAACTACATCAAATAAGCATTCAAAAAACAATTGAGCTTAAGCAAAACCCGAATGGCGGTTAATTTTTTATTTTAAACTCTTCGTAGACCAAAAATCGTTGCACCAAACACTTTATTGATACCTCGGTTCTACGGAGACTGGTACACTTATTGGGAGCCCCAAAAAACTTCCGAATAACAAATATCAATATCATATATGGTATAGTCAATCAGTCTTTAGCTTATAAAAAATTAACTAGTGTATATATTTTAACGTAATAAATTTTACTACAATATTCCATTTTAGTTACAAATTAATCGCTTTTTATTATTCTTTCTTATTGCACTGATTGTTGAATTTTTGCAGATGAAGTCAAAAACGAATTCCGTTTTTGTCGCATACTAAATCGCACGATTATTGCCGATATATTGGAAACGTCAAATAAAAAGATTCTACTTTTTGCACTAGGTATAGTGCTATAAAAACGATACCAAAAAATGTGGACAAGAAAAAAAAAATTGTTTGCTTTTATAACGTAAGCGATCCTGGAAATGAATGCTCATATCTTATATCCTCCATAGGACTGGAAAACGATAAGACAGGATATCGTAACCGAATTTAGCAATCAACATTTTTTTGAAGTACCCGAGCAATGTACCGAAATTGGTTGCAATATGATAGGGCATCTCAAAGTAACGTAAACGTACATACATTTAATAGATACATGGAAAGCAGTCAGTGCAGTTGCTTAGTCGCTCAACAAATATATATACATACATATATGTACAATGTACATACATATATACTTAAACAAACAAACAATGATTGTCTATGTACATGATAAAAACTTGTAAACAAAATTCCAACTAAGGTTAAAGCACTCTTAACATGTGGTTTTAGAAATGTACTTGGACAGAGCATCTACACTTCGTCATGAAATAATTGTTGTTTTTTTTTGTTGCTTCTATTTTTTTGCTTTATGTTTATAGTTGAGTGTGGCACTCAAACCAAAGTCAGGCTTGCCAAAACCCCAAGGCCCAAGGTACCCGACCAGTTTGCTGCCCAGCCAGCCTGTTTGCCTCTATTCGAACATTAATGTACGAAACACACGTAAAATTTGCGGAAATCCTGTGAAATTTTTCATTGGTGAGGAGGGGATGACTTTGTCATATAATAACACTACTCGTTACATACTTGTGCAGGGTGCCGGAGGGTCTAGTTATTATGATACGTTTGCTTTTTCGTGCGCCGCGTTGTTAGCTCTTAGTGCTCTCACGCACACTCCCTGGAGTTTTTCACAAAACCGCCAAAAACTAGCAACTAACTGGTTAGGCATTACGTTTGGAAAATTTTTCAATCATAAACGCATTTTTATGGACCGATCATTTCAATTTTGTATGTATTTTTATTGACAATAAGTTAACAATGTTTACTTTTGGTTGCGCTATTTTTAAAAGCAGCACAATATTTCCCTCTCCAATTGCGTTTATTTGCTGTTGTTTTTTTTTTTTGGAAATTTGTTTACATACAATTTTGTATGTTTTAATTTTCGGCTGCGTTGGCGTTTTACTTCGTCTTCGTCTTCGCCTTCGAAACTAAAAACTAATGAAATATTTCCAAATGAGCTGTGAGGGATTTTTGGCTCAAGAGTGTAGAATGAGAGAGAGCAGGCGCACTGTAAACCTGCCTGCCAGACACCCACTAAGCCGACGCCTGTTTTGCTACCCAATTCAGAAACCAATGTGAGTCCTTATGAGATGTTGTCGGGGTCGTTAGTGGAACGTCTGCTACTTCTTCGTCGTCTTTTGTCGCCTCAACATCAAAAAGTTTTTCTGTTTGTCTCTGGCATTTGCTTTCTGAGCAGTTTTTTAATTTTAACTTGGCCTGACTAAGTAGCTGTGTCCATACTTATGTATCATTATATCCTGCCCGAACATTGAATTAGACGTCACAAAGCTTTAATGTCTGCTTTTAGATGTGTGATAAAAAATTTTGAGAATGTGCAAATTCTACGCTTCAAATGGCTTGAAAATTGAAATTCTTACGAGGCATATGCTTTAAAACGTTGTAAATTTTGGGGTGCACGACAGCAATACAAGGTCTAAAGTTAAATTTATAAGCTATTTGGCAGAAAATATAAGGTGTTTCTTTTATGAGGCTTCATATTATAATAGGAACTCATTCCAGCAACTATTACCAGATTCAGTGTTGTTTATCTCGTGAAAATTTTTGTTCGAAATATTTTTGTTGTATTCTTCTCCTCGATTTTGCATTATTTCAAGGTTTCTAGATTGCAAAATTTCTTCGTATTGTTTTGCTTTTGATTTTGTGACTTAAAAGAATTATTTCGAGAAAGAAAATCGGAAAAAATCAGCCGGAAATTTTCTTTTGGAGTATGCTTTTTTAGTTTATAGCAATTCATCCAAAAGCCCACCACATATAATTGTTCAATTTAAAATTAAGCTCATTTCACCTTTGCTAATTTTGTTAATATGCCAAATTCTGCATTTATTGGTATTTTAATGCTACCAATGCATCTGAGACAACCGAGAAACACCGGACTCCATTTGTAACATTAGCCTTTATAACTTTAGCAACTAAGAATCGAAAAGAAATGTAATAATAATACGTTTTCTTAGACTATTAACAGGCTAAAAAAAAACACTATCTACTTAAGAGGCCAGCTTTCATGCCGTAACTTAACTTTTACTTAGAGCTAAGACCATTTTGAAAACAACATTAAAAAAGTAATAGCTTAAAAAAAGTATAAAAAAATGGTTCCTGAAAACAGTAAAATGAGAATTTTTTGTCCAACTGTAATGTTTATATTTGTTGTTGAGGCAAAGGTTATTGTTAACGTGAATCTTTACTGACTTTGCATAGCTTACGTCCAAAGCCTAGGGACGGGCTATGAATATATTTTGTTTAAATTTGTTGTCCAAATAGCTCTAAACAAACCAAATCTCAGCATTCATAAGCAGACGAAAATATCTTTAATAACTTTTAGTTGCATCACGAAGAATTTCAAAAAATAAATTATTACATTTTCTTTAATAACAAAACAAAACGAAATGGCGTATGGATCAATAATTGAATATTTGAAAATGCTTCAGCTTAAATAAATTGAGAAGAGTAATATGTGCAATATTTTAAAAAAAATTTCTCGATTAAAAGTATAATAATAAATTCTTATGTGAAAAGCTATCATATAAAGGCAGCTGTTTATATTTTCCTAACATTTTCTTATCGAATTTTTCGCTTCAAGACTATTAAAAATTATGAGTCCAATTTCTACGCTGCGTATGCGTAATAAAGTTTTAAGACCTGGATGTTATTAGCCATTTTAAACAATGCCTAAGAAAGTGTTTCATTTTTTTTTTAGTAAAGGAAATTTGCAAACAAACGAAGGTAGAACCAGCATTCTTAATTTTTTGGAGGGTTCGGCTCTAACCAGTCCTGGTTTTCAATTTTACTATTGAACTGAACTTGACAAATATAGCTAAAAACATATTTATATTTGTAGCATTAATAAAGACAATCCACAGGCCAAGCCGTATAAATCCTTTAAATCCCAATTTTAAAATTTTTTTTCTGAAACCTTGCTTGGTGTTTCCGGTAGTGTAAAAAAAATTTTAATTTGCTTTTCAGATATTGCGAGTTTCGAACAGAAATTAACTTATATTAGCTGTCGAGAGTAAATGTAAGATCCATCGGCATTCTTATGAATAATTTCAACTTTTTAGTAAGAACAAAATCTTTCGTCGTAATCTTGCACTAATTGACTACTTTAATTAGGAAAAGTCCTTTTTTTACGGATACACGGCATATTCTGCATAATTGAAATGTTTCTGTATAAAACTTGTGCGAAAACAATTCACTTACAGAGTCACAAACAGATAAATGATAAATGATTTAATATCTGTATTTGCCATTTCCATTGTGGTGTTCATTGTTAAAACCTTGGTATTGGCCACCACGTCGCATGCTTATTATTAATTTAGAACATGATATATGGGACGTGTTGTACACGACGTATACGTAATGCGGTTAAGCCTCGTGGTAATAAGCAAATAAGCCTTCGATTACAAAATGATTAATTATTTATATTATATAAGTTCCGTATGTGTTTGTGCATTTGTGTGTTTATTAGCACGCTTTGTATGAAAATGACCGACCTTCCTTATGTACTGCCTTAAAAACATAGCTTTTAGAAGGAAAAACTTTTTAGCCAACTTATCAGGTTAACCTTTTTTTAGTCTTAACTACCCAAAAAAAAATAAAAAATTAAATTTTTGGCTTACATTTAACGCACCACTGACGAAAGGACAAACACCACACACTCCCATAACCTTAGAAAACGTACAAGTGACCCCAAGCAAATGGCAATCAGAATATGGGATACGTGGTAAGGCTCAATTTGGAGCAGGCAGTGGCATTTAAGCCTTTCATGCGTGAAATGTGATTATATCTACGTAAATACAAACAACTGTCTTTGATAGTGTGTACACACTGAGAGGAATGCCATTGTAAAATAAGTATTATATAAAAGTGCAAAATTTTAAAAGACACACATTTTACAGCTTCTTGGACTGAAAGTAAATTTAGCTTCATGCTGATATTGTTATAGAAAAATAGACCGAATCTTGAGAAAAAACCTATTAAAACCTAAAAACCTGACTATTTTGGTTCGGTTAATTAACGTGCAATTAATCTTGAAACTTTTACTGCAAAAGGAGTTAATACTACTACTAAGTCAGTTATAGGAATTGGTCAAAAAAATATCTATAAAATTTTTGTATTTCAATTTAAGCAAAAGCGTGGAAGCAAGTTTTTGTGAAACTAACGATAGTCTATCGTCGTCATCGCTGGTTGAGCGGTATTAAGAGCGAACATTATAGGAATCCTTCGAATAAGATTAATTTTGAATTTAAACCGTTTCTTTTGGTACATTTTGTAACTGTACAGAACCTTTAAAAATATCCAAATTTAGATTAGTTAAAAAAATCCGTTCCGTCTGAAAGTGTGATTTACAATGCATATATATTAAAGTCTGTTTGTTAAAAATTTATCATGTTTGGTGCGATTCGTGGTCCTGCGAAATAATTGGCTCATACTTCTGAAAAGATAACGATCAAAACAACATTACTGTCAAGGGTCAATGCTATACATAGATAAACATTTTCTTTGGGTATTACAGAGCCGCCATAGGAGCGATCAGATAATAATATAGTAACCAAATTCGCCATTAAAATTTGTTTTATTTTTTTTTTACTATGCCTAATTGGATCGAAGTTGGTCAATTTATTTAGGTTTTGTGTTTGTACAGGGTATCTTAAAGACATCCGCGCCCGACTTTTTCGTCCGCCATTCTTAATAAACATAATATAACATTTTTGTGTTTACTACATAAATAAATTCAAGTTGCGAAATAATAGAAATCTAATCAAATCTAAAATTCAGTACATTTTTTTCAATATCAAATTAAAATAAATAATTTCAATTTTGTAAGTTAAAAAATTATATAATGAGAAAGTGGAAGTTAATGCTTTGTTTTATTATTTGATGTTGTTTGACAGACAGATCTGGGTACAGGGTATAAAAGTCACATTATTTACAAGCAAAAAACTTGTATTCTACTCAACGTATACTTTTTTAATAGTTTCAAGCTAACTTTCAATCAAGAGTTGATTATTTTAAAATGGTTTCTCAAAAGAACTGCAAAATCTAAAACAATCCCAAATCGATTTTTTCAATTTCTTACGAAACAGGATTTCTTATCAATTTTTATTTCAGTGTACGTACGTATGCTAGTGAGTGTGTATATGTGTGCATGTGTGTGTGTGTGTGTGTGTGTGTGTGTGTGCCATAGATAACAACACTCATGCACAGCTGCTGTGCATCAAACGCGTCATCACACACACACACCAATAAACAAACATAGCACATACATACATACATACATAGAATTATGCTACGCTTTATGTACATAATCCTGTGGGTGAGTGTGTCAGTTGTATACTATGTACTACGTGCGGCTTTGTTGTTGCGCCAAAACCAAGCCAAGGATTTTTCGCACATTTACGCCAGCAATTGGACGACTGTTAGGACTGGTGTTGGTGCTGCTGCTCGCTCTGCCGCTGCCGCTGCCTTTGCTTTTATGCTGTTTGTTGTTGTTTAATGCTTGTGACGCGGAACGCTGCCGCTGCCGCTGCCGCCGCCAACGTTGCTTTCACTCACTGCTACTGTGCTACTATAATACAGTGTGCTCTTTCTCTCCTACAGACGACCTTCACTTTCACACACAGAATATGGACGCGCGGCCATCACGTTAGTTTTGTTGAATGACTTTTGTGCTTTGTTGTTGTTTTTGTTATTATTGTTGTTGCTGCTGCAACGGGCACAGCAGTGGGCGACTAGTCGTATACTTAATATGTACATATGTGCTTCTATGTATATATGTACATATATAATAATGCACATTAAATAGGCCAGCTAAAAGCAGCTAACACAAAAATCAACTATAATAACAACAACAACAACAACAAGTAGAAGTTGTATGAGCGCACAATTGAAATTAAAAATTCTAGCATGTTATTAGTAAAATTATTTTCACTTAACAAGGACACTTAACACACCTCGGCTGCAATGCATACTATGTATGTATATGTCTGAACATATTTTTTTGCTATTTGGTTTTTTTTTTTTTTTTGTGGCTTTTACTTTTTTTGCGGCTCTGTGTGTCCAACTAACGGTACAACCAAAAACACGACGTCCGACGCAAATAGTCGACGCCGCCGTCGTCGTACTCGTGCGACGCCTTCGGGACCACATCAACATTCGCGGATACACACATTTTCACAAATCAAAAAAGCAAACGAATATTTCCACACACACACACACAAACATACAGGAGCAAAAAAATTCACAGTCACACAAACAACGTGTGGTGTAGTTTTTATAGATTCCTGTGAAGAGTTGCCGCTTTGTGTTTGATTAAACAATTAATTCATTAATTTTTCAATAATTTTTTGTTTTGTCTCATTCACAGGCACATCGCACCAAACACACTCAAAGGCTGGCTACATACACACTCTCTCTCACACACACACGCCCGCACGCACACCTAAATGCGTTTGCATTACAGATTTAGATTTACTTCTAGATTTAGCAATTTCGAAGCTTTCGCATTTTTGTTGTTGCTTTACATTTATTATTCACTTAATAAGCATAGGCACCGCACTTTTATTGATTTGCTTTTCTTTGCATTCATCAATTTTATATTTCAATTCTTTTTTTTTTGTCCAACTTTTAAATTTTTTTTCTTTTTTTTTTTGGCTGCACGCACGATTGGACCGTCAATCTGGCTGGCGGCCCGCTGCGTTGCGTTCAAATGTTCTCGACAGACTGAAAGTGAAAAGCGCCAAGTAGCAACGCAGAGTAATACACGAAGTTGCACCTAACAACGCCTCCTACATACATAAATGTGGCAGCCATGTGTACGACCGCCCGCAATCCGGGCACTTTTAGCAGCAGCTGCTGCACGCTCTCGGCGTCGGCGCAGTGCAATCCGGCGCAAGTGGTGGTCCAAGTGCTGCTGTATATTGGTGGCTGTCAGTTGAAACACAACTCTGTTCAATTTGTATTAGAACAGCTGTTCTTTATTTAAATCTAACTGTAAGTTTTGGTAATAGGATCTCGGTTAAGGCAGACTGCACTCTAAGATTGCATTCAAATTCTTGGGCTTCATTCCTCTTATTCTTTGTTCAATGGGCCAAACAAATCTGAACCACAGTCACAGTTTTTTTTCTTCTTCTGCCAAAGCGCGAAAGTCTTTCCATTGAAAACATACCTAATTCTGTTTTTATACGGTAGATACGATCAAGAAAAATCAGTGTAAAAAATGACATCTAGTACATACTTAAGCAGCTATGACCATAAAAATAGAAAGGTGATTTCCCTAACTAAATTTTTAAAAGATCAGGTTAATAAAAATATTTTTCTTCAAAATTTTAAATAGTTTTTTTAATCGTGTTAAATCAAATGAAATTGTGTGAACACATTTTTTTCTAGATCGTGTTATTTCAAAACAGTAGACTGTCCAAATAAATAACGATGGTAACATACTGTGAAACGGAGTCGTGAATTTTACTTTTAGACTACTTTATATTCCCAACATTGGTAAATAGAGTCTCAATAAAATATGGACATAAATCAATGATGCTCTTGTTTCAGAATAAGAGATGGTGCTAGTAGTAGTAGTAGTGTAGTGAAAAGCTAAATATTTGTCTTGTGCTAAAAATAGTTGCCCGACCCCTCCCCTCACTAAAGTAGGTGCATAAAAAATTTAAAGTACCAGTTTTTACTTAATAACAGCCTATGAAAGTATACATAACTTTGTACATATCACTGATTTATCTAGGTATACAAAAACGAACTGAGTGTTTTACAAGCAAGTTTACATTGTGATATTCTGACCATTATTAAATAAAATAAACAATTGCAATTAAATATCATTCATTTGATTCATATGTATAAGTACATGTGAGTTTGTGTGTACGTGAGCTAATTTGGTTTTCACTGGATTACTTCTTTTCTGTGGATAAGCTGGATTCGACTGCCTCATTGAACTGCTTATGCCACTCCAGATTCTGTTTGGTAACAGATTCACCACGTTTGGCCGCCTGCTTGCCGCTGTATATCACTATTATACAGCCTAATGCAGTTAGGCCTATCATAATGTTAGCTATACGAATTCTCATTTTGTTGCGGCAGCGCTCCATTACCTCCTGGCTGCAATGATGAAGTAATAATTAATATGTAAAACTAAAACAAAAAAGTAGTGCATAAAAAATGCAGAAAATGTCGCGGTACCTGCAGCTACCATGCAATAAAATATCTTTGGAAGGTAGCCGTTAAGTGAAGTTGCAAAAAAAAAGTTGCACCTACCTTACGAAACTGGGCACATCAGCCTGTGATTTGTATTTTCCAGTCCATACTAGGAAACGCTTCTCCAAATCATTAGGGGCATGGTTCTTAATGGTTTGGCGAAAATGTTGAGTGGTTCCAAATGTACGTTGCCTGAATACATTGGCGAAACGCTCTGCACACGAGTTTATTAGTCGGGCCTTAGTTAACATAGTACAAAATTTATGCAATTACAATTTATACTAAAGGGCTGCACAAAAATATCGATAATTCAGTCAACCAAATGTGTCTTTGCTATCGATTGTTTGTAAGATGAATAATGAATTAGTATCCGCCGCAAGTAAAAAAATAAGATAAATAAATTGTGAGTATGCGAGGTAAATAATTAATAATAATGAAAAGGTTTATTAATACTTGTGCTGAGACACTTTTGGTGTAGGCATCACTTCTTAATTATCACGACAATGGATGTGGGCTATGAAATCTAGAAGAATTTCCTTCGTTACCGGCTTCTTAATGCTCTCGGTTACAGACTTTGCGGTATTGTAACTGTTGGGAAATTTTTTATCGATGCGCTCGCGCAAAAACTCCCAATTGCCATATTTATTCAATGTGCACTCAATTATTTTGTTGTCCATTTCGCGCAACTCCCTGTTTAGTTTCTGCAAACGACCAAAGGGCGCATCGCATCCGCCCACATAAAGAAAACCGATTTTTGTGGCAAGCAAACCCGCACCACTTTCCACTGATATCTTCAGCAGAAAGTCGACAGAGTTGAGCTCATGAGGTTTCCACTTTAAGACGTCTGTACACTGCCCTGAAGTGTATGGTTGAAGAGACGGCTGGAATATAAGACCATCGGGCTCGTGAGCCAGCGATCTTGAGAATTTTTCACTTAGCAGCTTTGTGGAACTAGAAATTTCCCAAAAATCTTTATTACGGACGCTGAAAGGCTCCAGTGCACGATTTATAATTCCTTTCGTCATGGCCTGGTACCGCGGATCTATGACTTTTTGCTTGATGCAGGCCAAGCGATCCGGATAAAAGGGCTTTGTGCTGACATCTTTATTTGTCAGACGCACAATATCATAGACAAGAAAGCGCGGAGTCACTTTGGCACCGACTTTGTCAAGCACCATCTCGCCATCAACCAGTGTGTCTTCCAGGTGTTCGTTTAAGTTTTCAGCTCTAACAAAAGAAATATTCTCAACTTCAAAACATGAAAGGTTGCGATCAAAGAAATATAACTCGTCACGTTTTAGGATTAGCATCATATAGCGTGTGCCGTCTGCTTTCCACGAGACACGATATGGAATCTGGCTTAGACGTTTCATATTATTGAGATCCATTGAAACTGGCTGAGCTCCAGGAAACCCATTTTTATACCAGCCACACCATTCCTGCACTTTAATCTGTAAATTCCATAAACGTGGCTGGTCTGACACTTGTTTCACCCCAGGCACACCAGCCATAAACATCGCATTCTTTACAACAATCTCGCGATGTTGCTGTTTCTTTCCGGGACTCCCACCTACAGATTGGGTTGAACTTTTGTCATTTTTATTGTCATCGTCGTTGTTGTTGAAACAGGAAGCTCCCGTAGCCTGTTTAAATATCTGCGACATAGAGTTATCGTAGTGCCGCTTACGGCTTTTTCGTGCGTTGTCATTGCAGTCGCTGTCATCGTACTCCATACACCAAAACGGTTTTTCTGGTGCGTGTGAAGCATGCTCGCCATCATTGTACCGTCGGAACAGTTCGTTAATGTAGTCTTGCTTATATATTCCAGGCGGCCTAGCGTTGGCAAATATGGACAGGGCCGCTTCTAAAGAGCAGTCCAAGCGCTCTACCATATAGGATACGATGAGAAATCCTGTACGATTAAAGCCGTGAGTACAATGCACGGCAATGACATCAAACGGATGCTCGTTAATAAATTGATCAACAATTTCAATAAAAGAGTGTGTATGTTGTGGTGACGGAGTTTCACCATGGCCGCGGCATTGTAGCTTTATGAATTGAGCACCTTGATCCACCACAGTGGCGCGGTTATAAAAACGGTTGGTGTTAGTCAAATCAATCCATAGACCCAGTTTCAACTTAATTAATTTGCAATAGTCAAAAAGCATTTGGGGCAAAAATGCACACTCGATTGGCATTTTATCTTCAAAGTCCTTACTCAGCGGTGTTTTAAAAGCGAGAAATCGCTCTAAAATAATTGTGTCACTTTTTCTTGGACAATATAGCCATCGATTTGGCAAAGGCCCGGAGTCACTTTGTGAATTAGCCATTTTTTTTAAGCTATGAGTTAAATGAGGCAGCAAAAATCAAAAAAGAATCACACAGGCACTTAGATTTCGCGTTCAGGCATTCTGCGATTTTTAATCTGAGACAAAGAATATAAATAGTACATATTTTGAATGACAAAATGTTAATTGTTTGCTTCCCATAAATATCTTCAATAAATTTACCATATTTTCAATTTGCCGTCTTTTTCATTAAAATCGTAATAGGCTTTTTTTCAATTGTAATATTTACATGACGGAATGTTCCACCATTTAAATTCCATACTCCTCTATGCTTAAGACCGATGTGCTACTGATTTATATCGCTACCACACATAATCGATTCAATACTTATCGATATATAATACAAGCAATCGACCACCAATCTTCATTGTTGTTTCATTTACGGGCGGCAAATATGTTCTATAACGTTTTAAAACGCACTTTGCAACCGCGTATTCAATTAAATATTAAGCTCCTAAACAAAATCAGTATTTTGCGACGCTCAAGCAGCGCAGTTGGTCCACAAAATGATATAAAAGACGGCCTCGACATCGAGGCAAATCTTTTTGACAATTCGGCAATAAAGCATGAGCCTGTTTCCACGCGGGATGTTTTACGCAAGCATAAACCAAAAATTTCCAACAAGCAAAAGGTCATCCCAAAACAACCGCCACAGTATCTATCTGCAGCTAGGCCAAGTGTACCACTTGCAAAACCACGTGCCGCTGATCCGCCGCTTATTAAAGACAGTGAGTTGGGCCTTGAGTTTACTAGGCTTAATCTTCAGGATCCCTTGCTTAGTACATTGCTGACCACAGTGCGCTCTCGAAAGCGACGCGACAAAAACAGGCAAATCATTATTGAAGGACGTCGCCTCATATGTGAAGCTTTAATGTGCGGCCTGCAAATGCAAAGTTTGATTTTTAGCCAAAAGGATCAGTTGGCGCTGCTGCGCAATGAAGTAGAAAAATCACAAAACGAACATAATACAAAGATTTATAAAGTGCCTCAACACGATCTAAAGACATGGTCTTCGCTCGTGACACCACCCGGCATCTTGGCTATTTTTGAGAGACCGTCGGCACGCACGCTGGAACACCAGCTTCTGCAGCAAGACCAAATGGGTTCTGTCCCGCTGCCAATTACTGTTGTCTGCGACAACATACGCGAGCCCAACAATCTGGGTAGCATCATCCGTACCAGCGCCGCCTTACCATGCAGCCAAGTGGTCCTTATACACGGCTGCTGTGATCCCTGGGAATCGAAAGCTTTGCGTGGAGGCTGTGGCGGGCAATTCAGAGTGCCAATACGAGATGATATATCTTGGGAGGAATTGGCGCTGACTATACCACCCGAGGCAGCCGACAATTGTCATGTATTTATAGCAGAGAACAATTTGAAAAAGTTAGCCACTAAAACTGATGCCATAGAATATGTAGACTTGTACAATACGGGTGCCCATAATATTCTGATTATTGGCGGCGAGAGCCATGGCGTTAGCGATGACGCGTACAGGTAACATTAATAGAGTGTATTTTTTTAATTTCCGACAATTTCTCATTAAACTTTTGATAGAAGTTTAATAATATATGTTTGAAATACAAACTCAACCGTCAATTTTGCTGCTTAACATCTCTACACTAAAGAAGTTTTCGATTGAGTCCCTTAAAATATTTTAATCCTAACGCACACTTTAATTGAAATTTAACAAATTTTAAATTATATGTATATATATAACATTACACAGATATTTACAAAATTCTTTTCGTTTCTTTCTTCAGATTTATGGAGCAGGTTGGAGCCAAAGGCAAATGTGTATATATACCCTTAGCTGCGGGGATAGATAGCTTAAATGTGGCCTCAGCGCTCACACTGTTGCTTTTCGAGTTAAGGAGGAAACTTAACATGCCCATCTAATACAACTTAAAGAGTTTCAAAGACCAATTTTACATTTTTGATATAATATAAATTTAATGCTAAATTGATTCACAAATACATGAGTTCAATAAATAAAATTCAACTATTAGCTTCAATTTCCTTGTACACTTCGCGCTTGTATTCATCCAGGCCACCTTCGATACCACGCACATTACGGTTGCCACATACCCAGAGCTCTTTGCAGACGACTTTAATGAGTCGTTCGTCGTGAGAGACTAAAATAACGCCGCCCTGCAACAACAAATCAATGCGTATTAAGCTACTGCATTTCAACATATCAATTTTCATATACATACCTTGAAAGCATTTATAGCTCGGCCTAACGCATCGATAGTTTCAATGTCAAGATGATTAGTTGGCTCATCAAGGACCAGAAAATTTGGTTCCGCTATTATAGATTATGTATAGGAACCGTAATCAATGTACTTAAATTCGAAAAAGTAGCAAACTAGACATACCCATGCACATTTTCGCCAACGCAACACGTGACTTTTGTCCTCCAGACAAGCTGGCAATGCTCTGCAAAGCCAGGGGTCCTGAAATACCGAAGCTGCCTAGTTGCCGACGATATTCTTCATCTGGCCGACCGGGAAATAACTCAGCCAATACTCCCACGCACGTGACATTCATATTTAAGTGATCCACATGATGTTGTGCAAAATAGCCAATGCGCAGACCGCGATGTAATACAATATTACCATGGATAGTGCTAAGTTGACCCACAAGAATTTTCAAAAGCGTGGATTTGCCTGCGCCGTTTTCACCTACAATGCAAATGCGCGAATCTGATGTGGCCGATAGATTGACGTTCTTGAAAATCGGCAAGGGATCACTTTCGTTATAGCGAAATGATACCTCTGAGATGGCTAACACGGGTGGATTGAGTGGCTCCACATCTGGAAACTTGAGGGTTACCGTGGTCTCTTTTTCAACAGGTTTGAGCTCAGGTCTGTAAGTGAATAAGTTTAATAAGCTTAATGGCACCAGTAGGTTGGTCAAAAACATACAGTTTTTCTAGCATCTTGATTTTGGATTGCACAGATGATGCGCGGTTAGCATTATATCGAAAACGATCTATGAATTCCTGAACATGCGAGCGGTGGGCCATTTGAGCCTCGTATTCTCGTCGCTGTGACTTTAACTTCTCCGTCTTCGTTTTCTCAAATTGCTCGTAGTTGCCCCTGAAAGAAAAATTGTATTAGAAAAATAAAAACATTAATTAAAGGAACTTTAATATTGTCACAATACTGATCTACTCCGAAATACATTAACGAAAAGAGGAAAAAAAATATTAACTCCAGACACTCACTTGTAAGCTTCTAGCTCTTGGGAATGTAGATGTATTATGTCCGTGGGTACAGTATCCAAAAAATTACGATCGTGAGACACAACCAAAATGGTTGTTGACCATGTTTGCAAATAATTTTCCAGCCATATAATGGCCTTAATATCCAACATGTTTGTCGGTTCATCAAGCAGCAACAAATCAGGCTTGGAGAATAAAGCACGTGCTAAGGCTAAACGCATGCGCCACCCGCCAGAAAATGAGCGTGT
Source organism: Chymomyza fuscimana (assembly GCA_949987675.1). Taxonomy (NCBI): domain Eukaryota; kingdom Metazoa; phylum Arthropoda; class Insecta; order Diptera; family Drosophilidae; genus Chymomyza; species Chymomyza fuscimana. Next base: position 41,182,443 of record OX465089.1, read on the forward strand.
GGGTCGCTGTTGCATGTCCGCATCAAAACCAAGACCTTTCAGTATCACAGAAGCTCGTGCCACCGCCTTATCAGCCTCAATGTTCTGCAGTTGGGCATATGTCTCACTCAATTCGGCGCTTAACGTTGCATCCTGCACGCCACTATTTAATGCAGCCAGAATTTCTTTTTCACGCGTTAGAAGACGCGTTCTTTCCGTATCACACTCGAGTACACTGTCCACGGCGTTGGTATCATCGCCCACAACCTCTTGCTCCACATGCAGTACAGAAATATGCGAGGGTATTTGCAGCTGTCGATCAGCTATCATGCGCAGCAATGTGGTCTTCCCCAGACCATTGCGACCCACCAAACCGTATCGTCGGCCAAACGAAAGCAACAAATTGGTATTTTGGAGAAGCACTCTATGAATTGAAATCGTAAAACATTCACGTGGCACAATCACTTTTCTCTACTTACTTTTCACCAAACGCCAAGTCAAAATTTTCAATTTTTACGTCCATGGAGCGGTTGAGACCCTTTTGATCCAGTTTGGTGTTCTTCTTGTTGGTAACTTGGGATGCTGTGGCAGTTTGCAACTTAACAGCAACAGGCACAATACCCTGCTTTGTAATTTCCTGACGCTTTTCTTGCTTTTGCTGCAACTTGGCCTCCGCTTTTTCCAACTTTTTAGAGTCCACTTTCTGCACTCAAGGCCACAATAAATGGCTGCTTGCTTAAATTTTAATTAAATACTCACATTGCCGCCATCCTTATTGACCATCCATATACTCTGCATGTCTTTGTCAATTTGGTCCATGTTTTTGGCCATTTCAGCTATATTCATAGGGGCGTTCAGCACCTTGCGTTCCACATTTATCGAGTTGTTTTTCATAATACTAAAAAACTCATCACAAAGCGCACGTACACTTTCTTCGGACTTTTCGCTGTCTATGCTCTGCAATATGTCACCTACTGCATCAAATATGTCATCGCACGTCTCAAAGTCTTCTACACTGCCATTTAATACACCTGTTAATGAGTTCAATGTAACAAAGCAGTTCTTTACCGTTAAAATCAAACATAATATTACCCTCCACATAATTCTTGAGCTCATTATCTATAGCAGGAAACTCACGTTGCAAAATACTTGCGTATTTACTCATCCTTGCAAAAAATTTACGATGAACAACGTTCTAAAATTGACCTTGATCAGGCAAACGCACGTCGGCTGCTGCTAGCGTTTGCTTTACAATTAAAAGCCGTTGTTTAATGCTTTTAATTGATTTTTTAATCAATTTTATTAAATATTTTATTTTTAACTGCAGTAATTTAGCGAAGAAAAAAAGCATGCATGAGCATGCCAGAGTCGTCGAATTGCAAAGTAATCGATATACGTAGAGACAGTCCACTTTCTAAAAAAACTATCGAAATGGCACTGCCAACTTGAACTTTGTGGAAAACGCGCCAATATAAAAATGACGAGAAGTAAATGTAAAATTATTTTTAACAAAATGAAAAAAGATTTATATTTTAAATCAAAATTGTTTATTACAAATAAATTATATGAATATATTTCTCCTTTTTTTTATAATGAAATACACGTTTCTCAATTTCGTCGTATTTACGACCTTTCTATGTATGTTTCCTTTCCAGTTATTTAGTTTCAAATATCGTTATAATCTGGCCTTAGTTTAAAACACTGCGAAGATTGGTTGTTAATGAAAATATATATTTGTTAAAAATTAATAACAATATTCAAAAAATTTAAAACTACTTGCGCATGCGTGCTACTTACTGGTTCAAGTAGTTGGTAAGCTGCAATGGCCATAACATAATAATAATTTAAAATAACAATACTTAGTTTAAGGGGTTTTTATAAAACAAACTCAATGGAAATTCAGTAAACAGATACATATATAAATATAGAAGTAATTTGTCTATAAAGAGCGCTGTGGTTATTTCTTTAGAATAAACATAAATTATTTTTTACAAAATAATATTTTAAGCCGTTCATGATTTGTTCATAACAATTTATAAATTATAATAGAATTACTACTATCACCGTTATGCGCTTCATAATTTAAATCTGGGTTTCGTTAATCATACTATACAATTATTAGTTATTTTTTAGTTATATAATAATTCTGCCTCTATTTTTTATAGTAGTACGAGTATGATGTATTTACATGGCTAAGAATATGTATTAAATTGCTAATGACGTTTACGAGCGCCCACTAGGCGGAAGGCGAATTCAAATTAAGATTGTTGGTTTTACGTTGTCGAGCTCCGCGACCAGACAATAGATACGACAAATCGATGGGTTGCTCCTGCGCCGTCTGAGCATCGAGGCATTTTAATTTCATTGTAATTAGAGCGTTCTCCAAACGCGCCCTTTTTTTCTTGATAGTCTGAAATAAATGTTATATTGAAGACACAACAAAATAGGTTGTGACATATCCATTAACTCACTTGCATATTAGGCACCACGGGCGGAATGACATGCACAGCTGAAGATGTAGTAGCTGTTGGCGTAGTTTCTACTGTTGCAGTATTTGCATTTAGGCGTTGCTTGCGGAGACTGCCACCGTTTACCACTTGCATTTGGCGCGGAGTATTCTTTACGGGTATAGGCGCTGCTACTTCATTGTCAGTCTTTTGATTCCTTTTCTTTAGCAACGACGGGTCCACATCGTGTGGCTGGAATAATTCAATAAATATTTAATAAAAAATGTGCAATATTATTGAAAGAAAGTATATGTATAAAATAAACTTTAAAGTCAATGTTCGATGGAAAATTTCGATTATCATATCAGCTCTTCACTTACCGCATAACACTTAGAGATTTTTAGCTTCTGTGCAAACTTTCTAAATGCGTAGCTTTTCGTACAAACTGGATAATTTGCCTTGGCTTTTGAGAAGAAGCGCGCTGTCTTATCCACACGTAGTTCACAAATATAGCAATGATCTTCATCTTTACATTCCATTGGGCGGCCTTTACAAAAGGCCGTGCGATCCAGCACCCAACAACGACCTATTACCAATTCAATTGGCACTACTTCATAAAGAGAAACACGCACGACTTCATTGGGATAAAAACGACGCGAGGGCTCATGAAAGGTCTCATGGGGTCGAAGAAAATGATGACCGAATATGAAACGCTTTCCCGCTTCATTTTTCCACAAATGTTCCACACGAAAGATGTCACACTCCTGATAATCAATGGCTCCAATTGTCTCATAGGTGTGCTTTTGACTAGGCACTACTTTGCCTTGACCATCCTTAATTGGTATGTCGCGCAGTACATAAACCGCATCACCCTGTCGCACCTGCAAAGCTCCACGCATCAGCGATAAATAATAACGGTGTCCCTCTTCGGTGAACTCTTCCAGCGGTATCTCGCGATCTACATCACGTGGTTCGCATCTTTCACACTGATAATTGTCTGCATTAACGTCGGCCTTGGTGCATTCGGTATGCTGCCATACCATGCATTTCGCACACTGAATCATTAGACCCTCATCCTTATAGAGACCACATATGCAGCGTATGACATCCTCCTCGTGTGCATTGGGCTCTGTAACGTTTGTTGTATCTAGAATGAACTGTCCTGCCGCTTTTAGGGAAGAAACCTCTAACGTTGGTCCTGACTCATTGGTTGTTTCTACCTTTGGCCTAAAACTTGGCAATGAGGACGCCTCGCCAAGTATATCCAAGAGTTGCGTATAACAAGCTTGCTTTTTTTGCTCATAACTTGCCTGCATCGACTCCAACGCCTTAAGTTTGCACCCATCCTCACTATGTATTTGACGCAACTCGGAAAATAGCAACTGCATTTGCTCATCGTATTCTTGCGGCGTCTTGTAATGACCTTGTTCTACGTTGGCCTGAATAGCCTTGAAATCTACTCGCAGCACAGGTTTGACGCTTTTTGCAGCCTTTTTCTTTTTACTGACCACAGCACTAAGCAGTTCTGGAATCTTGAGCGCCTCTAAAGAATTGCAAATGTCACGCAGCACCACAGCCATTTTTGCCATTTTTTCCACCTCTGGGTCTTGCACAGCTTGAGTGAGACCACGCGTTTTCATGTTGCGCGGAGAGCAGAGCGCCGAAATTTGTGCAGCCAGCGATGTAGAGGAAGGTGTAGAAGGACGACGACCTGACACAGGTATATTAGCGAACATGAATTTTTTGGCGTTACGTTTCGCCTTGCAGCGACGTATCTAAAAACAATTGTTAATATTATAAGTAGAATTTATTATTACACCGCTAGCCCATTACTTACCTTTTCAAAATTGCGCACAAGGAATATATTAACTTGTTTGACAAGTTTCTTCTCCTTCTCTGACAGCTGCTGTACACGCGCCACGGCTACTTCCTTGGTCGGCTGGCGCTGTGCATGCTTACGTGCCTTGTGTTTACGCTGACGTCCGTTATTGCGGGCATCCTTTCCAGATACACTATTCTCCACAACTTTAGTTTCTGCTGGCAGCGGCTTGACACGCTGCGACTTGCCGCCAATAACGCCACGACATTGCGGAGTGTTGCAACGACAGGGTTGGCCTTCAGAGGGATTGAAAAGCGAGAAGTTATAGTCGTATGTTAGCTCCTCGCCTTCAGTTATGACACGCTTAGCAAAGAGCACCATGCGTGAGAGTCCATTAACGCTCCACTTTTGCATCTCACAATTGGGTTCGCAGGAATGATTGACAAAGCGACAGTCGCTGCCCATGCGTTGACCATCAATAACTAGGCCACCATCCAAATGCAAACAATAATGATGTGTATCATTCAAATAGATTGTGCCCATGCGTTGTTTAAACTCGCGTTCGGTGACCACCTCACCCACATATTCAAGTATATATGTGCCCTTTGGTATGGGAAGCTTTGTGCGCACTCCCCAGCCCTTATCCACAGTCATAAAACGCTCTACACCGGGCGCTACCTCATGACGTTGTATCTTCTGGTTGCGGCACTTATCGCCAGCCGGGCAATTACTGGGAGAACACTCTGTATACACCATGCGATTCAGACAATTGTCCGTGCAGCCTGCATCGGGTTTGCAATTACATGTGGGATGATCAAAGCCAGCTAAATTTGGACGCACTGACTCTGCATAAACATTAGTTCGTATTTTGCGATAATTCCAGCTGGGCACCACATGGCGCGTGGGAAGTTTATCGTTGGTATAAGCCCACCAAATGTCATAGGGCAGCTCAAAGTCGATGAGAGTGCGGCGATAATAGCGCTCGCAATACGGTGGTGGTGGCAATAACTGTGTGTTATTGTTTGACTGCTCCTCCTTCTTACCCAGCTTCGAAGGTGGCGGCATTTGCGTTTGCTTAAAATAGTTGGAAAACAGGCCAGCCACTAGATAATTTTTCTTTAGACGTGTTACCTTCCGATTAACTGTTGTTGTAACAGAAGAGGAGGACTTATCATCGCTGGTATCACTGCAGCTATTATAATCAGGATGCAGACCAGGCAGCAATTCACTAGCAGGTAGTGGTTCATGCTCGTTGGCTATGGGAATACTCCGTTTGACAGCTGATTCGGCTTCTATGTCCGCCACGCTAGAACAAGCCTCTGTGACAACGGGAATCGTCTTACACATGTTTTTGCGCCTCTTCAATCGAATTTTGCAGCTAAAATTAGTATTCGGGTCTACACCTGCGGGCAACTTAATACTCGACTGCAGCTTATTGTTATTGGCTTTGGTTGTTGGCGATGGGTTCTCAGTTGTTACTGAATTCACTTCTGGCTTCAACAATTTGGAACGACCGCGCTTTTTTATTACAGGCACCGGAGCTGGTTCACTTGCGGTCTCTATTACCGGCTCGCTTGCAACCTTTACTGCTGACTCGCTTGCCTGCTCAGGCTTTACCTTCGGCTTGCGTCCTCGTCCTTTGCCAAAGACTTTTAGCTCTGGCTGCGTTTTGTTTTTAATGCCGCCTCTGGCTGCTGGCGTACTGGGCCTAGGCGACCCTTGTAAGCGCTCTAAAGCCACCACAGAAAGTCGCGGTGTGCGTTGATTGCTTCGGGCCACGAAAGTTTCACGTGCTTCGCCTGCCAGTGGAACGCGTTCACATTCCAAGACTGACACAGCGCTGCTGCGTGTCTCACGTGTTGGTGTGGCCACAAGCGTTGGCGGCGTTTCCTCTGGAGGGATCGTTGTGGCATCACTTATCTTGCGTTTTTTGCGCCGTACTGTTGGAAATCCAGTTCGATTTATTTTCTTGCGCTTGCGCTTGAGTAACAAGTTGCCTCCCGTTTTATGCAGCAAACTTTCTACTACGCGAGTGCTGTGCTCCTTTTTAGTATCATCCTTAATATCCAACGTTAAGAGCGGCGAATCCACCTCAGCTTTAGTTATAACACCTACAGTCGCATCGTTCAATTTAGCTAGAGGTATTTGTATTTCCAGTTCTACAGATGGCTCGAAAATTCCAGGCGGCGGATAAGTGACATTAGACTCTAACAAAACTTGCTGTTGCGCTGCTGTGGCTGTCTTTTGCTTGGCTGCTTCATTGGCGACCACAGCGCGTTGCCGCCTTTGCTGTTTGAGCGAGCATAGAGAACTAGGGCTTATATCCAGCAGCTTGCCACCGCTAATAGAATTTGTGTCTACCAGAATGCGCAGAGGGGAACTGCTCGACGTTGTATCCTCATGACCAACATTCTGCAGCAAATGCCGCTTTTTCGGTGTCAGCGCTGACTTTGAACTAGCTGCACGGGCATTAAATTGCGCCTGAGATTTGGTTGAGGCTGTACTCTTGGCTGCAGCAGCAGCTGCTGCCCAGGCTTCAGCATTGAGTTTACCATTTGCGGCAAAAGCAGCCGCTACATCTGCGGGTGGGCGCTCACCAGGCGTCAATAAATAGTGGCGTTTCTTTAAGGGCAATTTATGATCATCGGGACTGGAACTGCTACCGGATTTTTTATGACGCCGTTTACTGCTGCTGCTGCCGTTACTGCCATTGGGAGTTAAAGTGCCGCCAGCTGCAGCGCTGGCTGAAAGCATGGCAAAGTCTACCATTGGCTCGCTTAGTTTGCGCTTTTTTAGTGCGCGCTTTAGCGGTTTGCCAGCTAAGCTGCTCCCAGCAGCTGCTGTCGATCCGCTGCTGATAAGTGGCGGTGGCGGCGCGGCCAATGTTTGTTGCAGCTTGTTCGCATCAGCTAATAGTTTTTCTTTGCCACTGCTGGCTGTTAAGCGATCATCCTGTATGCGACAACGCGCGTTAAAGGTGGTGGTTATAATATCAATCTCGGTCAAAAGCTTAGAATCAATATTCATGGCTTTGGCGCTGCTGCGCGATAAACAAAGACTTTTGCGGCGATGTCGTCTTCGCACACGCGAAGTGCCGGACACATAAGAGCTGCACATACTAGCCGCTGATGAACGGCGACTCTTGATCTTGCAGACTGTGCTTTTAGGTTCCTGGCTTATTGAGTTTTTGCGCTGCAGCATCATTTTGCTAATAAAAGCATCATGATTTGGCGTAGCTGCCCCTGCTGTGCTGGTGCTACCGCTGCCGCGTCCAAAGTATTGACCGGTTGTCACATATCGATTAATTTCGCCGTATTTTTTTATAGCGCTTGTTGTGGGCAGACTTTGCAGGCTAGGCTTACTTATATACTCGTTGCTTTCTTCGCTGCTTTGACCCAGCGAAAGTCCCGCCAGTTGTAGTATATCCTGCTCATCTGTGGGATTCGTAGTTGTTTTGTTGTCATTCTTCAGCAGCATTGAGGCTCTGCGCCGACGCCTTAGCTTACTACCGGACTTTCCGCTGCCTTCCTTACAATCGCTTCTATAGCCACAGCTTTTGGCACGACTGCGTCTACTTGCGCAGCTTTTAACGCTGTAGCGACTTTTACAGCTGGCATCACTTTTATAACCGGAGTTGTGTGCATGTTGACTACGCTGATGGCGCACGCTGCCGTAATCAGATACATAGCCGCTTTTGGCGGCCAAAATCTTGCTGCAAATGGTAGGCGCGTGTGTGCCGCCGTCGCTTTTATAGCCGCTGACGCTGCGCAAATTAAACTTTTTGTTCACATCGATTTCACGCCAAACAGGATCGAGCTGCAATTCTTCTTTGTTGGATTTCTTGTTGGATTGACGTCGCTTGCTGCGCGGAGGTGGATAAAGCACGCGCTCGGTGGCATACATGCGTTTATCCAAATAGTTCATGTCTATTTTAGGCTTGGCTGTAGCGCTGCTAGACGCAACAGCGAGCAAAATGTTCTCATTGTTGCAAGCAGTGCTTGAGCTTTGCATTTTTGGCGAAGGTGTGGTGCTTTGTGTAGTCGAAGTTGTTGAAATAACTCCCGAATCGGCGGATTCATTAATGGCCAAGATGTTAGTAGGCAAAACAGTGGCATTGACTAAAGAGCTAACCTTTTTTGGACGCCCTCGACGCTTGCGAACTGTGCTTGAGACTACACTTTCAGACTTCGAGCTGGCCAAAGAAGGCAAAGCATTGGAGGCACTATGTTCAGTTAGGTTTGTATTGGCGGTTTGTCCCAACATTTGAGTTTTCTCCATAAAGTCCTGCAACAGCGTCGATTGATATTGGGGCAGTTGCTTGGTTTTGGCAGCCTTACGAAAACTGCCTTCGACTGTGGTGTCCTCAGTGTCACTTTCGACGCGTTTAATTGCTGCCTTTACCAAATCCGGTAGTTCATTGTCGCTGGATGAGATGCCTATATTGTCGCTGCCATTGGCAGCTATGTTAGTTGCCTGCAGCATTGAACTGACACCATGGCCAATCGCAGTGAGCAGCAATCTCGGCGCACGCTGCTGATGCATTTTCAAGGGCAAGTCATCCTCTGAATCAGATGAAAATTCTGTAGTGTTGATGCGAGCTTTTTTGGATGTCTGTTTGGGCACGCATGCATTACTATTAGGTTTTTGGGCAATTTTCTTACGCTTAACCTTAACTTTTTTGGATGCTGTGATTTTTTTGTCGTTGCTAACATGAGCAACAGTGGTTGCAGTAACATCTGAGCAGCCAGATTCAGTGGCATCGCTTAGATGAGCTGCGATTACTGGGGTGGGCATTTTGCGCACTTTCGAAGATTTCTTATGGCTTTGGGTGAGACTTTTTAATGATGATAGTGTAGTAGAAGTTTTTGTTGTACTGCTTGTTGTGGGCGGGCGTATGGCTGATATTTTCATGCGTAATCCATCGGTATCCGAACGTTGCACGCTAAACTGTGTGGCTGACTTCGTTGATTTCGCATGTTGCTGTACCGAAGAGGACTTGCTCGATTGATCCGTAATGGAGTCAGTTTCCTAACGTAGATTGTACAATTATATAAAGTTTGTAATGAAATATAAAACAAGCATTACCTCATTTTCACTGACGGATTCTTGTGTACGTTGCGTTTCCAAAACCTTTGCTGTTGCTGTCTCATGTTGCCCACTGCTCATATTTCGACTCGAGGGCACACTGCAAATTTACATACACACAAATATACTTATGTACCCCTACATGCAAAAGTATGCACAGGACGCAAGCTTTAAATGCAGCAAAAGGCGCTGAAGCGTAACTCGGCAGCTGCACTTAATGCTGCTACTGTTAAAAAAACACAACATTAATTGCGACATAAAGATTTTGACAGTAAATTATATTTAAATGCGCCAAACTAGGTCAAACCACAACGACAAAGCAGCAACTATAAAGCAACGGCGTCATATAGAGCTGCAAGAGGGCTTGGCAGGGAGGGGGCGTAATTTGGACAAAAACAATTTCACACACTTACGTTTTGTATTCTTTTTTTATGCTTTACTTATAGCAAACAAAGAGTACACTTTTGTGTTAATTACTTAACCACAAATTATAAATATTAAATAAAATTGGCAATGTAAACGCGTTTGCGCCTTTATTCATTGCTTGCAGTGGCTTGTTTTGTTTCTTAAAATGGCGCCGTTTTCACTCAGCAGCAGAGTCTCGCGTATAATTTTCACTGCTGACTACTGCTTTGTTCAATACTATGCCCAACATGCTTTAAATGCTTATTTAATTTTGTGTTTAAATCATATGCACTTCGCTAGCGGTAATGGTTTGTTTTACGCATTTTGATGGCAATAATTTGCATACCAAATTGATTGATTTCAATAATAAAACTAAAAACTCACAAAATCGCGCACGAACATAAATAAAGAAATGAAACATTAGGGTTGCCAAAAAAACATATCGATGTCTATCGATGATAATGTAATATCGAGTATCGACGCAGTAGCAAAATTATCTATTGGTTTTCCAACACTGGTGCAGTACAGCAAAACAATTGTTGTATGATAATTTTTGTGGAGAAAATTTATACGTGTTATAATGAGCTCCAAGTCGTCGAAAAATGCTAACGCCGCTAGTAGCATGTTATACGGTTCCAGCATATCTGCTGAATCAATTAAAGTTATAGCCGAAAGCATTGGCGTAGGTACACTTTCCGACGATGCTGCCAAGGAACTGTCGGAAGATGTTTCCATTAAGTTAAAACGTATTTTGCAAGATGCAACAAAGTTTATGAATCATGCCAAACGTCAAAAACTCACTGTCAAAGACATAGATATGTCGCTCAAGGTTCGAAATGTGGAACCACAATATGGTTTCGTTTCCAAGGACTTCATACCCTTTCGCTTCGCCTCCGGCGGTGGACGTGAACTGCATTTTACAGAAGACAAGGAAGTCGATTTGAATGAGATTACTTCGAACAGCTCAATAAAAGTTCCACTTGATTTGGCTCTGCGTTCACATTGGTTTGTTGTTGAGGGTATACAGCCTACAGTTCCAGAGAATCCGCCTCCTCTTTCCAAAGACTCGCAGTTTACGGACTCTGTCAACCCGGTCATCAAACTTGATCAGGGCTTAAATAAAGATGCAGCCGGCAAACCTACCACCGGCAAAATACACAAACTTAAGAATGTTGAAACAATACACGTCAAACAGTTGGCCACCCACGAGCTCTCTGTGGAGCAACAGCTGTACTACAAAGAGATTACTGAAGCTTGTGTTGGCTCCGATGAACCACGTCGTGGTGAAGCATTACAGTCGCTGGGCTCTGATCCTGGTCTGCACGAAATGTTGCCACGCATGTGCACCTTTATTGCCGAGGGCGTAAAGGTTAATGTGGTGCAAAATAATTTAGCGCTGCTTATTTATCTGATGCGCATGGTGCGTGCTTTGCTGGACAATCCTTCGCTGTATCTAGAAAAATACGTAAGCTCATGATTGCTATGCAACTTTTATACGTAATAACCTATTATTTCATTTTCTTGTAGCTGCATGAATTGATACCGTCGGTCATGACTTGCATTGTCTCCAAGCAGCTGTGTATGCGTCCAGAGCTAGACAATCATTGGGCGTTGCGTGATTTTGCCTCCCGCCTAATGGCGCAAATCTGCAAAACCTTTAACACGCTCACAAACAATCTACAAACAAGAGTCACTCGGTAAGCAAAACAACAGCCCATTACATTAAACATTTTTTTTATTTAATTAGATAATTATTAATTAATTTGTTCCTACAGCATTTTCAGCAAAGCCTTGCAAAACGATAAAACTCACCTTTCCTCGCTCTACGGCTCCATTGCTGGCCTTGCTGAGCTGGGCGGCGAGGTAATCAAAGTATTTATCATACCACGTCTCAAGTTTATCTCAGAGCGCATAGAGCCCCATTTGTTGGGCACCTCCATTAGCAATACTGACAAAACCGCAGCTGGTCACATACGTGCCATGCTACAGAAATGCTGTCCACCCATTTTAAAACAAATGCGCAACGCTCCCGACATAGCTGAGGAATATAAAACAGACTACGGTTTTTTGGGTCCTTCCCTTTGTCAGGCTGTAGTCAAAGTACGCAATACACCAGCATCTACGCTGGTAGCCATTGCCTCTAATACAATTAACACCGCACCCATAACTAGCGCTGCACAAACTGCCACAACAATTGGGGGACGTGTAAGCATACCAAACACGCAGCGTCAAAGGTAAGTCAGCTGATCTAAAGATTTGTAATTTATAAGCAACTAATCTTGTCTTAAATTTCAGTAGTCCTGTTGTGACTGCATTACCTCAAATACGCGCCATACAAACCACGCAACCACAGCAGAAATTCGTCATAGTCACTCAGAGTTCAGCACAGCAACCACCCGCCAAGGTTCCGCGTCGCGACTCATCACCACATGGCTTAGTATTATCTGCTGCTAATGGCGCCGCAGCGTCCAACTCGAATTCCTCTTCTGGCAGTGTTGTGACACCAGCTCCTCGCAGCAATGATAATGTAAGTGGAGGGCTCCTATAATAGACTATGGTTCCATTGCAAAATAGGGGCAGACTGTTTCTAGAACCAGCTCTTTTGTATTGGTGTATTTTATATTGTCAAATTGTGTCCAAATTAAGAATTTCCAATTCTAATGAAACAGGGGTATTAGTGTTAAAATAAAGCCTTTTTAAAAAAAATAAGTTTGTTTTTAATCCATAATTTTATGCGAAATATTATATAAAAAACCTGCGATGAAGCAGCTAAATTTTGCTACTAACTTAAGATTGAAGCACCATTAAACTGAACATTCAATCATTTTGGAATTACTATAATCGATTTAAAAATAAGTTTAGAGAATCCATAGCTATCTATAATATGATAAACCAAGAAAATAAAATTTAAGTTTAACACATCAATTTTTACTTTATTTATTTAAACATTATCTTTAATATCTCTCTATTAGGCAAACATAGATGACAGTTCAATGATTATAGAAACCGAAATAGTGCGTGCACCACCTGAACTGGATGACTTATCGCATTTGGAGTAGTTTTTAAGTGCCTTCAACAAAAATTTAAACACAATAAACAGTTTGTAAAACTCAAAACATCCCTTTCCCATTCTATTTTATAAACCAAAAAAAAAAAAAAACTTGGCGCGCAACGCACAACGCATGTGCGATGCCAGTGAAGTGTCTGGCTATTGATTTTTCCCATTAATTGAGTGCGGGTGGGTTGGCCCATTGCCATATCAAATCAGTACGCACAAAGCTGTAGCAGTTCAACGACGTTGTCCACCGACCCATTGCATATACACAAAGCATATCGAACTCATTGTAGATACCAACCACAAGCAAGCAGACAAAGGTCGTTGAGTGCTCAACTATTCTTATATTTTTTAATAAATTAGAAAAGATTTACTCAAGAAACAAATCAAAATGCATGCACGTTTTGCGGAACCTGCCTCACCAGATAGTATAGATAAGATTGAAAGCGAGCCTCTGGAGATACGCATTGAACACTTTAAACAAAATTCCAGCAACATGGCAGTGCTGCACGAATTTATTGATGAAGTGGTGGAGCAGGCTGAAACTGAGGCCAATAGGCAAAAGGCAATGGCGTCAAACAAATCGCAACAGGTATGTTCATTATTTATTAATACACTTCACATTAAATCAACAAAACTTACGACAATTTTCAGGGCAAAGAAAAGCGACAAAGTAAGTACAAACTGGCATCGTTAGGGAAATATAAAATGTTCACGATCAAAGTCGGCCATACATTTGGTTGTATAGTACAATTTTTCGCATGAGTCCTTGTATGGTTTTTCTGTAAAGCACAATGTTAACGTAATATTTATAAAGACTTTTCAAGTGTGTATTCCGATAAGGTAGCTAAGCATTTCGGGTGGTTTTATGAACAATTCAGTAGATGCCTATTATACTATCAGGGGGGTGTCCGCCCGGGCCTGGAGTTTACTTAATTTAATTTAAACATTTAATTTCTTTTGAATAAAAAAGGAGTCAACGATAGTCACCCCCGGGTACGTACTTTTCTCTCGATGACCCTGTATATTACAAAGTAATAAGGATTATACGGTATTTAAGTATATCTTCATCGATTCATTTCAAACGAAATTGCTAACCTTCGTAGCTTACCTTTCTATAAAAAGGTATACAAATTATTATCTAATGAAAACTCTTCTATCGAATTAAAACATTAAATAAATAAATCGTTTTCAATGAAGTTTTTTAAAAGTATCCTAAGGTCAGTGAAGTCAAGAAAAATTTACGGACCCGGTAGTGACTATCGCCAGGCCTAAAGCACACTTTCCTTCCCGAAAAATTTAAATGCTTAATGTTTTTTTTTGTTTTTTTCAAATCTTCGGGCCCTTTAGAAAACTGTAGCCCCAATGGAATTCGAGTACTTATAGTTTTTGCAAGAAAAAATTTACAAAAGTGGAGCATGCTTAACTTCTATTGGAACACTTTATATACAAATGACAGTTAACTTACGTGCATCCTTGCAATGATTCACCGCAGATTTGGCGGGTTCCTGCAGCTCCAGTGGCAGTATAATCGGCATTTGAGCCAGTGCCTTGGACACACTAAACTCACCCTTTTTGCTTATTGTGCCCGCCAATTGGGCCACACATTTTGCATAACACTGTAATAGAATTATAATTTTAACTTTATGTCTTCAATATTTTTAATCTTTAATAACCATCAAGTCCTTAGTGGGCTCCGCAGGAAAATCACCCACACGAAGCTTATCCATTACATCCAGAGTCACAGATGGAAATTTGGGTGCACAGCCATTCCGCATCATGTCCAGAGATGCCATAAACTGTTGCATATTTACGGCCTGGCAAAGTTGCAGAAGACAGCTGCACAGCAAACTGTAGCAAATGTAGTGCAACTTCAGATTGTAATGCTTCATGCTAACGAGCAAATGCGGGGATTGATTCCCAATAGAGTGCTTTATAAGTTCGCTTTGCCTGATTAGATGATATGGCATAGGGCTACAACACGCCCAATCAAAGCTTTAAGCCGGTAATTAAAAAATATATAACAAAAAACAATTAAGTAATTACAACCATGCGGTTTATTATTACAACATGACGTATACGCAATTTATTCGGGCACGTTGTACACTTTGCTTTACGGCAAAGTTTTTAGTCATTTGATAAAATTAAATTACTTTATATTATGTTAAACTTTCCAAAATTAGTTACAAATCAGTCCTGTGCCAAGTTGTAAGTCGTTTCGATAAAAAAAATATATCTCCTTGGGGCTGGAGTTATCCAAAATAATTTCTTAGTGCTCACGAAACAATACAAAACTTCTTGCAATATTTTAGCTCTTGTCGTTTGGAGCATTCCCACTCTTTGGTACCGAATTACCCAAAACGATGAAAAGGGCCTTCTTTAATCCCCAAAAGTAGCACATGTGCCGAGTTGTGTTAATTAGTTAACAATAATAAAAGGAAAATTAAAAAATCCTAACGCAGAGTTCCAAAACTATAAAAAAAATAAATAATAAATCAGATGCATAAAAAATTTTAAGAGTTCGGAAGAAAAATGTTGTGCCCTTAGCAGATCTGTTTTAATGGATCTTCAGTAGTTTAAGCTTGCTCCATGTTCCTACAGTTAACGATCAACAGGCCCTAGGCCATTAACTTGAATTTTATATTTTGAAAGTTGAACAACTTATATTATGGTTCAAAGCCTGAGCGGCTTGTCAAAAGGCTTCTAGTTAAGCTTCTAGAAAACAAATGGAACGTTAATCAATTTTGCACCCACAAATCGTTTAGCAGAAAGGTTTGGAAATAAATAGTGAAAAGCTGTTGCCGGGTCCTTGGTAATGATATTCTTGAAAAGAAACAAAAAAGTTTGTTATTTTAATCTCCATGAGTCTACATACAATTATGGTAACCAATAAGTTCAATAGCTGGGCAAAAAAGTCTCATTTGAAAATTGTTGTCAATAAGTCACTTAGTTCCTAATCCATTTAACTAACCCAAAGTGCTTATTCACAGATATTCGTTAGACACGTAAACTCTTTAAAATAAGCTTATTGATTACAGTTAAATCTTTGGAGGACCGAAGTTCTTTCGATTCGATTTTTTTTTTTTTACAAATTTGCCAAACTGCATGCCACTTTTACTGCACTTTTTCTAAGCTTTCCTTTTGTTTTAAATGCTATTCAAAACCATTTGTTGCTTTCAATGTGCCTTTCCACCCCACTTAATGGTTTAGGTTTCGCCATACCAGATTTTAAGAACGGCAAAGTGGTCAACCGAGCCCGTGGTTTTGTTGTGCGCATGTTTGATGCCATTTGCAACTGTGCCAACAATAATGCCGCTGCAGCAACAACACGCTTCAAGTTACGTGGCAGCAACGGCGCCGCAAAGCGTCAGCAATCCCAGAGCAGCACCGGCGAACCGGAAACATTGGCGCTCAACAAAAAGAAGACAACGAATGGAGAGCCCAAGAAAAAAGCCAAAGGCGTAACCATATCTGATGATGTGGAGGTGGGCGTGCGGCTAGTGGAGTAAGTGAGAAATTAAATAAGTTTAAGTGCACTGACAACCCCTTAAGAACAATTTGTATATCACATAAGAGTATATCTCAAATGTCAAAAACACAAAATGGCTACACTTAACGCGCACCGTAAATACAATACAACAAGATGAAAAGTGATTTGTTTAAATCAAAAAAATTCAATTGAAAATTCTATATACGTGTTACCCTCTAATATAAGTTTTAAGTTTTGTAAAATGCCTTAAAAATAAGTTGCTTAGCTAAGAATTTTACGTGGAAAAAAAACTATACATCGGTTTATTTTTGAAAACATTTTGATTTGGCAACACTTTCTTAATAGCGGTCTTAGGCGAACAAATATGTATATTGCTAGTTATCAGAATCTTGCTGTACAGTTGAATTTCAATTGAAAGACAGTCTAATTCATATAATTTCTGTAACGAGGAATCACGTGTCTGGAGTAGTTTCTATTATTTAGCAAGATTTGTATTTTTTTTGATAGACTTACAAGGCAAGGGCAGATTAGGGCGCATTCCACTGCCTCGCTAAAGAACCGCTGGCAAGAAAGACTGTCTGACTTTAAATAATGAACATTACACAAACAAAGCCAACCCGATATCTTAAATTACGCTTGGTTTGGCGATAAAAGGAAAAAAAAAAAACAAAAGATTGTGCAACGTAAAGGTGCAAAGCATCGTGTCTTTCAAAATTTTAAGTGTGCGAACTATTT
The DNA here is from genome assembly GCA_949987675.1 of Chymomyza fuscimana. Classification (NCBI taxonomy): domain Eukaryota; kingdom Metazoa; phylum Arthropoda; class Insecta; order Diptera; family Drosophilidae; genus Chymomyza; species Chymomyza fuscimana. Next base: position 41,199,458 of record OX465089.1, read on the forward strand.
AGATCCAATAATTATTTGAATTTGTTTTTTAGACTGGAGTTTTACTTTTGTATACCTTTTTGTACGAATTAATTAACACAACACCCTCTATATTTGTTGATTTTCGTGACTTTCTCAAAGTGTTTGCCAGTTTGATCTCACACGCAACATGCTGCAAAGCGTATAATTTTACTATAAGAATATCAGCATGTCGCCAAGTAAAAATGATTAATACTATAGTAATAATACAAACGCAACAATTAAGCTTGTAAGAAATTTGAACCAATTCAATAATGTATGTTGATTTTCATGGCTTTTTCAAAGTGTTGCCAAGTTAAAAGTTTGCCAGCAATAAATATATGTTGCTCAGAACTCACACAAATACAACGCAACATGCTGCAGAGTTTAAGTACATGTTGCTAGCATGCTGCTATAGAAAGTTAGCAACAAAATTTAGCCCAGCATCATTTGTTGTCAACATTTGTTGCTGCAGCATGTTGTTAAAAAGAGAAAAAAGGTTGCTATGGTCTTTAGTTTTTTAAAGAATCAAGTTTTGTTAAAGCTTTAGTAATTATAATTAATGCAAAATAAATTATCTTAAGCCAGACATTAAATTACTTTAGATTTGCTTTGCTCAAGTACACTTAACTCTAAGTTAAAGTCTTCCCCTGATTAATGATTAAAAGACAAATGTTGCACTTCAACTTAAACAAGAAATGCCTAGAAATCGTTATTTTCTTGATATATTAAATGGAATTTCATTGAATTTAGATATGCAACAAAATTTTCATAAAAAACTCATCACGAACTCTGAAGCACAACACAATCAATATTATACATAGTATGTATATACATACTATAATAAAAATCAAGAATTGAAATTGAATTGAAAGCAAATAATGGACTAACTTTCCTACCTTTGCTTAACACCGCCTAAAATTAAATACTAAAATAAATTACATATAAAAACATTTAAAATGTATTGCGAACCTATTTAGCTGTGTGTGCGTAAAAATGTATGTTGGTGTGTGTAGTAGTTTTAGTTTATGTTTCAAATCAAAAGGTTCAATATACAATATATATATAAATAGGATATTGAATGTGTACTGATTTTATATACAATACTAACATATATGTAAAACATATAGACACTTAGTTATATATACACAGACAATTTTGCAACCGTACAATTTCTACCGCATAGGTTTCCTAACTGCTCTATTTTTGTGAAACCCTTTTGAACAAAAAAAAAACAAAAAAAAAAAACAAATCTAAAAACTTTACAATTTAAACAGTAACAAAATTTTTATAAAAAAAAACCAAAGCACTATTAATTCCATGAGTTTGCTAAATTGGTTTCGATTCCCTTTAAAATAAGTTTGGAACCAAAGCGAAAACTCTTTACAGAGTTTCCAAAAACTTTATAAACATATTTGAAACAAGTTTTACTAAGAACTCTCTACAACTGCAGACTTTATTTTGTGATGTGATCCCTAACAAAAACAAAAGTATTAAGATTTGTGTGTTTAGCCATTTATTAGGTTTATGTATATGTCTAAGTTATTTGTTTAACTTTGTTAAAATATGCCATGAGCGAAGATGGAACTCTATAAAATGTATTTTATGTAACAGAATCTATTGTATTCAATTGGCGATCTCAGCAATAAAGTGTAACAATGTTTATAACTTATGTAAAAATATTTAAATTTATCATGTTCTTTTTTTTTTTTTTTTTTTTTTTTTTTTGTATTTATTTTGCAAAATTATCAAAAATACATATATTTTTATGAATTGCAGGTTTCTTATTTTATGATCGCCAATCCAGCTTGTTTAGTTAGAGATGTCTTAGGAGTGTTAAGGAGTCCTGTCAATCAGGAGGCCATCATTTGGTCCGCTTTCCTGTCGGTCTTCTTTTCGTTTTCTTTCAGTTCGGCGCTTGTTGGAGCAGATTTTTAAAACTTCTTTTTTTAAGCCTTTTTATAGGATTTTCATTTGGGAGCCCTTTTGCCAGCCTATTACGATGACTTTTTAGCCTTTCGTTGTAGCGGCTTGTGTGCTTATTTATCTGGAGTTCGACGGTCTCCAGTCTGAGGTCGTGGTGCAAGGTCGAATTCCTTACATACCATTCACACCCAGTAATAAGGCGTAAGGCCCTGTTCTGGAGTGTCTGAATACGTGAGCGACTCGAGCGAGCCGCCATACCCCAGATCTGGATAGCGTATCTCCAGGTTGGAACCACTACCATTTTATATAAGGCTCTTTTGCATCGGAGAGGAAGACGGCTGCGGTGGTTCATGAGCCAGTTCATTTTAGACATCTTTAGCCGGCAGTTTTTGACTGTGCTTTCTATATGTTGTCTGAAAGTCAATCTGCTATCAAGGGTAACTCCTAAGTATTTAGCTTGTTTTTGTAGTTTTAATGGTTGATTGTCTAACCAGACAGCAGGTGATGATTTTTTTCTTAGGGTATATAGAACTGCCTGGCACTTAGTTGGATTCATGGAGATGTTCCACCTGTAAGCCCATCTCTCAAGTAGGTATAGGTACTCTTGAATTCGGTATATCCACCGTGAATAAATTGTATAAAAGAGGGGCCAGGACGCTTCCCTGTGGTACGCCAGCTCTCATTTTCCTTTCCGTAGATATAGATTCTTTTATTTTAACATAAAATTTTCGGTCTTCTAGGTAGGTTTTTAATAGATGAAAAAATGGAGCAGGAAGTATTTTTTTAATTTTAGACAGAAGACCAACTATCCAAACTCTGTCAAATGCTTGTTTGACGTCTACATATACTCCGTAGCAGTATTCCTTGTCGTCAAACGCCTGAAGGATGTGGTTCGTGACTCGGTGTATCTGCTCTATTGTGCCATGTCCTTCCCTGAATCCAAATTGATGATCAGGAAGTGTGTCGAAGTTTTCGGATATCCTTCTAGCAATCAGTCTTTCCCATACTTTAGACAGTGTGGGGAGGAGACTGATTGGTCTGTAAGATTCCGGGTCACTCTCCGCTTTGCCGGGTTTGCGAATCATAGTTATCCATGCAATCTTCCATTGGGCAGGGAAATGTTGCGTCCTTAATATAGCATTGAATATCAATGTTATAAAAAGAAGAGCTTTAGTTGGCATGGCTCTCAGTGTAGCATGGCATATTCTGTCATGGCCTGGAGCCTTGGCCTTTGGGAAGTTCTCTTATGGAGCTACGAGTGCAATGATAGAAAAATTGTCACGTAACAAATTGAGGTATGTTGTGTGTGCGTTTTTAAGTTGGTAGAGTATTGGTCCCAAAACTGAAAGTCGTCTTGTTTCGATTCTCAGTCAAGAAGTTTCTTTTAACTTTTGAATATTTTAATTAAAAAACTTATAGAAATTTACTCCGACAGGAAATCGACCTACACCCAGCTAGCCAATTTGAACTTTGGTCTCCAATATTTATGTTCTGATTATGAGGAAGTTTATTACCAATTGCAAGACTTCTTTTTTTATTTCCTTAATTTTATCCATACAAACTAAAGTTTTAAAATTATTTGTGAGTTTCTCAACGCAGTTGTAGTTTGGTCTGATTTCAGCGAGTTTACAACTATTTTCCATTCGGTTGACCATTTCTCTAACAAGTTCAATTCAGAACTTTGAGAAAGTTGAGATGTTTCTACAGGAGATGCACTAGATGCAATAATTGCCGTGTCATAAGCGAATCTTGCGACGTCTACTCCGCTTGGAGATATGGTATGCCGGATGCGAAGAGAGTGTACAGTACTGGTGCTAGTACATTTCCTCCTGCATTTATATACTGAAGCGAGGATGACTCACCTTGTTTCTGGACGTAAAAACTACGGTCCTTTAGGTATGATTTTAATAACGGGTAGAATGAAGTAGGAATGCTTGCCATACATCTAGAAAATCGTCAGAGGTGTATTTTTTGGTTTCAAGGGCGTCCGCGTATATATATATATACGTATACATTCTTTGCCATCTTTGGCGATCTTAAAATAAGAAAACTGCAAACATAATAAACATGTACTTTTTCAAAATTTTGCACAAATAAATAAAAAAAAAGTAAGTTATTTTCAATTTCAATGAAAAAAATAAGAAAATAAATAATATTTCATTTTATTTTAAAAATTATAAGAGTAACGATTCCTTTTTTTAACAAACAACTTAAGTAATTGTGTATACTCTCATCTATTTAATACATCTATATATGTACATATATAAAACAAAGTTGTGTTAGTTACACTATAACTCAAGAACTACAGAACAGATTTTGACGATCTATAATTTGTTGGATTCCTCTCCGCCATGGTTAACAGAATAACTATTAAAATATCGGAAAAATTCAGTAAACCGCGAAATTCTCCTACTGGGGATAGGGGGCCAGATATCGGCATAAAATTTCAGCTCCATAGCTCTTATAGTCTCTGAGATCCTTTTACTCATACGGACAGACAGACATGGCTATATCGATCCGGCTGTTGATGGTTATCAAGAATAACATATATATAATTTATGTGGTCTGCAACGCCTCCTTCTGCCCTTTACATACAAAAATTTCATTTCAAATATCTCAGATTTAACCAGATTTTACAAGAATGTTTAAAAAGCTTAACATCATTATAGAAAAGATTAGTGTCACCTCGGTTACCGTTTATGATAATGAAGTCATTAGGATATAATAAACAGAACAGTATCAAAGGAGCCATTCCAGTTGAGAATCCGTGCAATCACTTGCATTGTTTCAGGGTATTTTAAAGTTCGGCAGGACCGACTGTAGCATGCAATGCGATTAACATTATGGAAATAAAGAATTGTACAGGGTATATAATAGTCTGGATGATCTGAATTGAATAAAGATGATCATACGGGGGTTGGCATGCGAAGTATGTATATAAAATGATATTCAGAGGAATGCCATGACCATATGCGACCGTCATGTCTAGATCAAATTCTTTTGGATCAGCTTTCCTGAAAGCACTCAATCACAAAACTCTATACATTCTATCCGGTTTAAAATAATTAAGTCATTATCGAAATGCATACATTAATAAGAAGATGTAACTATGACAAGATATTAGAATTAATTACGATACAATAAGGCACTAAATTATACTTTATACCAAGCTGCTATTGAACTACCGTAGTCTATTATATAAATACTATGGTAGATTTTGTATTTTTTTATGACTTCTGTAGAATGGAAACTTGCCGAACCGCATCATTACAAATGCACGCCACGTCTCCGGCATTGCTAAAATGGTATGAGTATATTTGCTGCTCCGGGGCCCAACGGTCTTGAACCTAGTTAAATTGTAGCTATTAATGTTGCTGATAAAAATTATTTGGGTCTTAGGCTCATAAGCATTAAAAGGGACCGGCATTAAAGAGCGCTACGAGATAAACTATACAATAAAAGCTATATATACTAAACGGAAAAAATGCGCTGTGAAATACTCTCTCAAGAGCTCTTAAAAAAGAAACATGTTTCGATTTCAATGCAGCTGGGAACCTTAAGTACGCGACTTGATTTTCAGACGCATCATTATTTCAGTGCTTATTGTTGTTGTTGCTGTTCTAGCTGGTAAAACCAAAAGTGTCAACGCCTTTTATAAACTCAAATCGAAACAAGTTTGCAAACCATGCATAAAACTACTCACTATATACTACATTTAACAAGGTGAATTGTATGTAAGTGAGCATTGAGCTCATCTCGGGAAAGGCTATCAAAAGTCAAACAAAGCTTGGATTTCGCAGTGAACGGAAGCGGAACGCGATAAAAACTTTTAAATTTTAAGAAACTTAAGCGTATCATAGAAGTTTTTTGCTAAAAAAAAAGGTTTGAATGTGTGCAAAATATATGAGAAAATTATAATTCCCAGCAAATTTCAGCGCAATGCTTCGATTTGGCCTATGGAGCTGTCTAGTGCTAGGTGTGGCTTCTATCCAAGCCAAAAACAGCAATTATATAGGTAAGTAATGCGCACCACATAAAAAACCTCTTATTAATTCCCATACTAAAATGCCATATGTCAGATTTGCTGGATCTGGCTGATAATTCCGAGTTTCTATGGGGCGTGTCGGAAAATGCACAGTACAGCACGCAACACAATGACAGCCATAATGCGGGAAATTTCTTAGCACGTCATCGACTAAGCAAGCGACAGGCGGTTGGAGCTGGCGGGCAACTGTTGGTAGGTCATATATGTAGCTCTAAATAATACAAATTTCATTTTAAATAATAAATACTACTCCTTAGTCCGTAAGTTAACCCGGCAGACGTAGTTCGCCCAAACATTGACTTACCTGCTATCAGCAAAATTTTACGATATTGGAATTTTCGATTTAATATACCGACATACGAATCGGGATACGAACAAACTCTTAAGGAATGGAGAATGCAATTGAATTCGTTTAAACTCAAATAACTCTCTACCAGTTTAAGAAAAACAACGTTTTAAAAGGTTTATAATAGATTACCCAAATTTTTAAAGGCGTTTTAGACAATTGGGTTAGAAGATGTCTTACGCCCGATGTTTTTTGTTTGAAAGAGAAGACATCGAATATTCCAAACTTCGTCTTATTTTTCCACAGCATGTTCGTAGTTCAAAAAATTTTCGAAAGATTATTATTTAATTGTGCGATCATTCACCAGAGCTATACTAACTGAAGTCGTCAGCTACGAATTAAATATTATTTTTTTTTCCTTTAGATTTTGAAAATCTATGAATTCGGCAATATTTTTTTTTTTAATTACCAGCATAAGTCTGATCGATGAAAGTTTCTTAGGTTTACCTACTTATATTTTTATGAATTCATTAAATTAGTGATTTACATTCCACTCTTACTTCTTTTCAAATGAATTCTTTAGGAAAACAAAGACTATGGTGCATGCCGCACATCATTGGGAGACAGTGGACGCTGTCGTCATATAATCTACTGTCGCATGCCGGAGCTAAAAAATGATGTATGGCGCTTAGTATCACAGCTGTGCATCATAGAAAAAAGGTTAGTAGAAAAGAAGGCATTTTACCAAGCAAAAATCAGAAATGTGTGCTCTTTAAACGTCCAACAGCGCCATAGGCATTTGTTGTACCGATCAGTCGACAAGCTCTCGCTTTAGTCCACAGTTCGGTGGTAATATTAACGAGCAGCCAGTTCAAGACAGTCCCCGCATAGTCAATCGTCCCGAGCAACGCGGCTGCGGCATTACAACACGTCAATTTCCACGTATAACCGGTGGCAGACCCGCCGAACCGGATGAGTGGCCATGGATGGCGGCCCTTATGCGCGAAGGATTGACATATGTGTGGTGTGGCGGTGTGCTGATAACTGATAGACATGTGCTGACAGCGGGTCACTGTTTACACAAACTAACGAAGGAACAAATTTTTGTGCGTCTAGGAGAATACAATACACGTCAGTTAAACGAGACGCGAGCACGGGACTTTCGTATTGGCAGCATGGTAATACATCTGGATTACGATCCACAGAGTTATGAAAACGACATAGGACTTGTACGAATTCAGCGGCCCACTTTGTTTAATACATATATATGGCCAGTTTGCATGCCACCATTGAACGAGGATTGGACGGGCAAAAGTGCGATCGTGACCGGCTGGGGTAGCACTCAATTCGGTGGTCCACACTCCAGTACCTTAATGGAGGTACGTTACAGTTTTTGAACACTAACATTTTTAATTTAGTGGTGGTCTTCTTTCAGGTAAACTTGCCCATTTGGAAGCAGGCAGATTGCAAAAATGCCATGGTGGAGCGAATACCCGAGACTGTCATCTGTGCTGGTCAGCCTGAAGGTGGTCACGACTCATGCCAGGGCGACAGCGGTGGACCCCTGCTTGTACAGCTGCCAAACCAACGTTGGGTTACTATCGGCATCGTTTCTTGGGGCGTACGCTGTGGCGAACCCAGACGTCCAGGCATGTATACTCGTGTGGATAGATATCTCGATTGGATAATTTCCAATGCGGACATATAGCTTAACGTAATAATTCTTCATTAAATTTAGATTTATTTGTCTATACAAAACATCTATTATAACATTAATATGGTATGTAAATCTAAACAAAAACAATGGAAAATTCTTAATTCATTTGAATTTAGTTCTTTTTTGTGTTCTGTGTCCCTAATGCTTAGCAATATTTAAAAAATTATATTAACTCTACAATGTTGCTGTAGCCGCACTCGGTACCTTTTCCAACGGCTCCGGACTAGAAGGTTTAGCTGTGTCACTCGTTGATTCGGGCACCTTCTTTTCAACAAAGGCTACCTGATAGACATCTTCATAGTTTTTCGCAAAATGAACTTCCATTCCCTCCGTTATAAAGGTGGGTAACTCTTCATAGTCCTTTTTATTGTCAATGGGAAGTACGAGACAATTGACACCGCTTCGCCGTGCCTGCCAAAGAATCGAAGAAGGAAACAAAAAGTTCAAACAAAAATTTATTAAAAAACAATTTTTGCTTTGTTAAACTTACCGCAATGACCTTTTCCTTAATACCGCCTACAGCCATAACTTTTCCCCTAAGCGATACCTCGCCAGTCATAGCAACATCCTGACGCACTGGCTTACCAGTGGCCAGTGAAATTAAAGCTGTAATAATTGTTATACCAGCACTGGGCCCATCTTTTGGAGTAGCGCCTTCCGGTACATGCAAATGTATGTGTCTAAAAATATTATTGCTTTAAAGTAGTGCACATCTTGTACCGAAAATTTTGACTTACTGTTGGTCTAAAAACTTATTCGTAGGGTCTTGCGTGTACAGATAATTACGCGCGGCGGTCAATGCTATTTGTGCAGATTCCTTCATTACATCTCCCAGGTTACCAGTCAGGTGTATGGAACCTTTTGATTTGGCATCGGTATCATTAAGGTGAGCATGAAGCTTCGAGGTCTCAATGTAAAGCGATGATCCGCCCATAGCGGTCCACGCCAGGCCCATAACTACGCCACACGGCGTATCGTCATACATGCGATCGGAACTGAAAATTGGTTTGCCAAGGAACGTGGTAAGATTGTCGGAAGTTATACTTAAGTTTTCTGCCTCCTTTTTAACTAAAGCATACGCTACTTTACGTATGACTTTATCGATTTGTTTTTGCAGATTACGCACACCAGACTCGCGACAATAGCTTCGTATAAGTGTGTTTAATGCATCGTCAGTTATATTAATTTGTTCGGCAGTTAATCCACATTCAGACATTGCTTGAGGAATCAGGTACTGGCGTGCAATTGCTACTTTTTCTTCGGCTACATAGCCGGACATTGAAATTAATTCCATGCGGTCGCGCAGCGGTTCAGGTATGGTATCTATTACATTGGCTGTACAGATAAACAGTACGCGCGATAAATCTACAGGCACGTCAAGGTAATGATCCAAGAAGTTGGCATTCTGTTCGGGATCAAGCAGTTCTAGTAAGGCAGAGCTGGGATCTCCCTGATAGCCTCTACGTACATAAAAATGTTTTAGTATAGTTTCAATAGCAAGCGTTGTTTTAAAATCTACTTACTTGCCAACCTTATCGACTTCATCTATTAGCACCAATGGATTCTCCGTCTTGGTTTTCTTAAGGCACTGTATCAATTTACCTGGCATGGCTCCTACATAAGTACGACGATGTCCCTTAATCTCAGCTACATCAGTCATGCCACCAACGCTAAAGCGGAAATATTCGCGATTGAGCGCACGAGCTATGGAGCGAGCTATACTAGTCTTGCCCACGCCAGGTGGACCATGGAAGCACAGAATTTTTCCTTGTGTTGAGCCCTTAAGTGAACTAACAGCAATAAATTCCAATATGCGCTTTTTAATGTCATCCATCCCGTAATGATCGTTGTTTAGAACTTCGGTGGCTTTTTCTAAGCAGAGATTTTCGGTGCTTATGACGCCCCAGGGCAGGGAAGTGAGCCAGTCCAAATAGTTACGTGTAACACTATGTAAATGGGCAATCAATTAATTAAATTCATGTTTAAATACTGTGACTTACTTAAATTCGGAGCTGTGACTCTCCAAAAAGCCCAACTTATTTAGTTCTTCGTCAATTACAGTCATAACATTTTCCGGCACAGTTTTGTCTTTAAGTTTTTCACGATATTTCTCCCCAATCGCATCTTTGTCATCCTTCTCAATGCCCAACTCTTTCTTAATAACCTTTAGCTGCTCATGAAGTATATATTTTCGATGATGTTGCTTAACTTTCTCCTCTACCTCGCGGCCGATTTTCTGTTGCAATTTGGATAGCTCAAGTTCTTTTTTCAGCAAGTCTAATGCCAGTAGCAAGCGCGCAGGAATCTGCAATAATTTTGTCTTAATAGAGTAATCTATTCGAATGAAATTGACTTACATCCATTTCTTCCAATATTTTTTGCAGCTCTGCTGGATCACCGGCTGATAACGAAGCGCCCAGATCACATAAGTAAACAGGATTATCCACAACGCGCTGATTTTGATGTAGCATCTGTTGAAGGCTCTCTCTGTAATAAAATTAATATTATTTTAAATAAGCTATTATTTGTTTGCAAACTAGCTAAATTACCGGTACAAAGGATTCATGGTAATGATATCACGTAGAGTCTTGACAATCTCCTGTGTAAGCGCTCTGACTTCGTTGGTTTCTTGGTACGGAGGCTGTTTGATGTTCTCTACTTCCACAATCAGCACGGGCTGCGGTGCAGGTGGCTCGGTTTGATTGTCTTCCCCGGAAGGTTTTGAGGTATCTTTTGCCTGACCCATAGTTTCGTCGGGTTTTGTTTCCGCATCTGGTTTAACATTCGATTTTGTCTGTTCAACGGATGGGATAACTTTGGATAGCGGCTGTTCCTGCGTCTGTTTTTCTACCAATTTTTGAGTTGATGCTGCCGGATCGCTGTGTTTAATTAAACTTCGTCGAACTCCACGTTTACGTGGTTTAGTCACTGGTTCAGATCCTTGTTCCGTGTGAATATCAGATGGTACTTTTAATTTTATGTTAAAGAGCGGATAATGCAAAGTAGTCATTTTCACTGGGATTGAGATACACGTCGTCTTTCACAATATAGGACACAGGCATTAACTGTATAACTTACCGGGCTTCTCTGGAGCCACATTCTCAACAACCTGGCCGGTAATGCGTATTCGACGATGAGCCACGACAACCATACGCAGTTTATCCCCTAAATCCTGCAGTTCTTGTATTTGCCCAAAGGTCCCCGTGGAATATACATCATCTAGATTGTGTACAATTTCTTCTTCGCCCTCCGTTTTCTTTAAGAAAACTCCCACATACGGTTGATTCAGCTTGACTTTGCGACGAAGAACGTCCATAATTATAGGATTGGTAACCTTCGGGAAAAGCACGTTATATATTAAATGTACATTATTGATAATAGAAACTTAAAACAAACCTCCACCATTTTCATAAAGCGCGGAAAGAGCGGATTGCGTCTCATAGCTAGCAGTGGTACGTGCGGCCATACATCAGGCACAGCAACCGTCGCTGGCAAACTTGTATCACGATCTGGTACCAATTCTGGCGGCTGATTTGCTGCGACATCGTCATCAGAGTCATCACGTTTGTTGCTGCAGAAGCGCTGAGTAGCGGCAACAACAACTACTCGATTGGGACGAGACAATCGCAAACCCGCAGCACGCACTTCATTGTAGTAATTTAGTATAGCCGAGGGTTGGGGTCTACGCGCTACAACTGTTGAGATACAGCGCACTAACGGACGCACACGTACCAGTTGAGCTAACATCTTTAATTTTAACTTTTATCACAAATATAATTAAAACAAATTCACAGTGACCAGCAAAATGATTATGTGATGGAGAGTACAGAGCAGCGGCTGATAAAATGACAGTGCTCAAAACTTCAAAAATTAATTTGGCATGCTTACTTATCGATAGTTCACAGCATTAAAGTTATCGTTTCAATTGTCGGCTAGAATTTTGTACATTCCTAGCCAGTAGTTAAATTTGGAAAAAAGTAAATAGTTGCATTTATACGCGTTGAGTTAATACGCTTGGTACGCAAAAATGGCCAATCGTTTCGATCAACAAAAAACAAAGCATCAGCTCTTCCATGTATCGCTCAGTTTGGCCACCATACTTATTTGCATGGCTTACATGCAGCATCGCCGAAACTGGGCTCACCTGGGAAGCTTCTGGAACTCATTAATTGTACCCATAGTTTTTATAGGAGAATTATTGAAAGTGGTGCTGGCCCGCTTTTATGGTCGCATTGAAGATGGTGTTCTAACAACTAAGCAGCGACAAAAGCGTTCTACCTATTTTACGCCACGCGAGCTGCTTGGTGGTCTCACCCTGCAGTTTCTGTGCACGTTGCTTTACGCATTTATCTGCATCATACTGGGCGCACCTGTGCTGGCCAATTATGAGCAAACCTTTGTGCTTGCTTTGCTTATGACGCTCTTGACGGTATCGCCTACAGTGTTTTTGCTTGGCGGCGGCGGCGCTTTACAGGTTTGCTTCTGTGAGAAACCTGACTTTGTGACTAAATGCGAGGATACAGCTCTAGGATTATTTAAATACAATGCGCTTGGGGGCATCTTAGGCGCCTGGGCTGGAAGCGTTGTGGCGCCATTAGACTGGGGTCGCGACTGGCAAATCTACCCCATACCAAATGTAATTGGAGCCCTACTGGGAAGCGCTTTGGGTAATATTTATGCTTGTACACATGTCCTATATGCCACTGCCCGAGTTTATATGAGCAAAAAACGTATTTAAACAATAAATCTTACAAATTTCCTGCCACAAAATAAAATAAAATACTTTGCGCTGCCACAAAACAACACAAATCCAATTGTTCAAAATCCATCTAGTCAGCAGCTTACCAAAAAGTTAAGAAGCAATATACTTTTTTGCAAGTTTAAGCATTTTATTAGAGTGTAATATCCCTTTTTTAATCAATAAACTAATAAACTAACAAATAATCACACAAAAGACATTTATTCATTACGAGAACTGTGTAGCTATGCATATAAGGCTAGACCAAATTGTAACGTTTAATAACACAAATACATTACACATTAAATAAATCAAACAAAACATTTTAAGACTTATGCCTTTGCAGCCAGCACAAAACTCTCGTCTTCCAGCAAACAGCGTGAACCAACATAATTTTCATTGGGTTCCCAAAAATCTTCATCATCATTATCCTCCGGCAGTGGCTCACTTGTGCCACTGGCTTCACTTTCCGTCAAAGCAAATTCACGTTTTCCGGCCGCTCCATTAGTTTCCTTAGCCAATCTACGCCGCAAAGCAGCCTCGCTAAGGGAGGCATTACGTGGACAACTGCCCGTCTCATATAAGCTGTACAGCTGTATAAAATGTAATCCACTGGCCAACCGAAGCACTCCATTGCGCTCAACGGTTGCGCTCCAGCTAAGCGCCAAAGTGGCATGCGGTGCATAGCATGCAACGCTGGCATTAAACTCCTCAGAGCTTATGTTCGTATTAAAATAAACAGTTTCTTCATTAGTCAGAAAACTGTGCGGATCGTGCAAAGCGGGCATGTGCTGCTCTACTTGATGGGAATGCTGTGCAGGAAAAATTTGCATTCGGGTGAGACGTGATTCCAACAAGTTCTGAAGCGGCGGTGTATCTGTATGCTGCTGCGCTTCTTTGGCCTCTAGACGAAATTCGAAGCTACAAGATTTGGTAGACTTAAGGCAGTGTGAACCATCTGGACTATTAGTCACTTCCATGTCGTTCATAACTAAAAGTGTAGATCGAGAAGTTTTAAAATAAAATTGTTAGAGAAGTACGAATATTAGTAACTTAGAAATATAATTAAAGCCATTGAATTTGTGGCTATATTTAGTTCAGAATTTCAGAAGTTCGACAATGAATTTTTGGAGAATCAGTGTAGCGGTTGTATCGGAACTCATAACCAATAAAACTTTTGGTTTACCATAAACACATAAATTCTGCTTACCAAATAATTTCTTTGTATTCAGTTTATATTCAGAAGAGTACAAAGCCAAATTATTGATGAAAACTTCAGTTTTGAAGTCCGTCTGTTGCTGCTCTTCATGTACATTCTTTAAAATGACTTCTAAACCCAGCTCCTTGGATACAGCATTGCTCAGACCACATGTTGCATGGGCCTGCAAACATTGTTGAACATTTAGCTGCCACATGTGACGTACCAGACGATACTTGATGTGTGCATTGGCCGGAGCAGGCAGCGCATAATAGAAAAGCAGTCGCAAAGAAAACGCTCCAGAAGTGTACGGTGCCTGCAACCACATGGAAATTGTATGACATTGCTGTGCTTCTAAAGCAACTTGGCCAGCTGGACGTTGCAGCAAACGAAAGACTCGCTGTCGTCGTATTTCCTTGTCCTTAACCAATTTTTCGTTGGATAAATCTCGTAGAGCTAAAAAATATAAATGTTAATAAAGTCCAAATATGGCTAAAAAACTAGTGTTTTTAAGGATGTGCGACCATGGTTTATAAAGTTCCAAAGCTAACATGAAAATATTTCAACTTACAGCTTAATATCGAAAGCGGCATTTTCGTCTGCTGGTCAAGTAGCGCAATACATCGGGGATTATCGCAGCCCAAATAAATTTCCTCTATAGGCGCTATGCCTAGATTGCGCAGGGTTATGCTAACAGGCACAATTTCGCCAGCCAAAAGCTCGCTTGGCACAGCACTAAAGCTGACACTCAAGGCAGGCACTTGTGGCACGAGTTTAATACTTAGTCTATTGTCCAGCAAGGTTTGTGAAGATTGCTTAGCCGCACTTGGTTTTACGCGCTGCGTTTCAAACTGTAAGCAACCTAATAAACTGGCACTTGGCTCTGCAGTAGCAGCAACACGACAAACCAAACCTATAATATTGAGGCGGCCCGTCAGCTTGGGTGTCAATTTGAAATGCAGTTTCTTCTCCGCATGCTCTTCTAAAATAACGAAACCTTCCTCCTGGCAGCTGCTTTTAATGGCTGCACTAAGTGCCGCCTGGCTAGCACTATCGCGCTTCTGATCATAAATGGACATATTGGTGAGCACCTCGTCATTGTCCAATGTCAGCCGCCAAAGCAAATCGATATTGGATAGGGTAATGCTGCAGCGAACGCTATTGGAAAGTGTCACAGCCAGCTCAATCGGTTCACCTTGCACGGCTAGCGGACTTTCCATAGCTGGCTGTTCCTTAGTGTACAGATAACGTGAAGGTTTGAAAACAAAGGGCTTATTAGACGCGGCTGTAATAACTAGCATTTCCTCGATCTTATGCCAGTTGGACTCATCACTGTTTACAGTCGAGTTTATATCAATATTGGTTGCAGGCACTTGATTTGCTTGTACGCTGGATGGTGCCACTAAGGTCAGAACGCGCACGGACTGCTGCACAACTTGTGGCAATGCATGGCTTAGCAAACCCAACTCGGGGCTGCGCTTAAGTAGCTCCTGCAGAAAATTATATACAAAGACTGATTAAGATATGTTCTTACATGAAAACCTTAACTTTGATTATTTGACTTACATTCTGAGTCTGTATGTACTCCTTTAGAAAACTGATCTGCTGCTGTGCACTTTGCAAACTACCTGGACGCAACAAATGTGCAAACGAAAGGCTTGCTTCTTCTAGCTTCTTTAGCATGTAAGCTTGCTTGGCCACAGTATACTGTATGTGATCCTCCGCTAAACTCCAATGTCGCTTTTGGAAAACCTGATAGGCTTGCCGATAGCAGCGGTAAGCATGCTTTCGTTGGCCCGCACGAGAGTAACGATTGCCAGCCAATACAATATGGAAGGCATACTTGCGATGCATAGGCGGTTGTGTGACCAGAAAGCAATATGCTGCCTGTTCGAGTAGCAGCGCTGAACGCAGATCCGACTCCTCACTTGTCATGCGTATCAGCTGTTTGGCGACTTCGCTGTATAGACGCGCAGTTTTCAAACATTCCATGCTTAGCAGAGTGGCACGTGTGGCAAATTGTTGTAATCTTTAAAAAAAAAAAAAAAATATAAGCTTTTAATCTAAAGACCAGAGATTTCGGAGTAGGCGTACTCACTTGCACACAGTTAAATAGCATACAATGGCATCCTCCATGTAATCATAGGTCTTACGATGTGCTGTACCTAGCATAAAAGCGGACAAGGCGGCCATTTCCAGTGCGCCCGCATAGTATTGCCAGGCGGAATCTGCATTAAAATCACGCTTGGCCTGATGATACGCTTGAAATGCCAAATTGTAGTGCCCAAACATAAAGTAGAGATCGCCAAGTTTGCGTGTTTGCAGTTCCGCCGATTCATTGGTGTAGCTAAAACAAGATTTGAAAATTACATTTTTCGATAACATAAAATATACACTAGCTTACATCACAGCATTCTGATTGTTGGCCCCTGCACCTGGTTTACTAGTCACAAACCATCGTTTTGTGGCGCTCAGTAGCGATTTGCTAACTCCCTTTTTATTGGTCACGCCCTCGCTAAGTATGGCTACCAGATGCTCTACATACGGTATCAATGCGCGCACTGCATAATCCTGCACAAAATGGCGCAGATTCTCTACATCACGGGAATGCAAGCAACTGCCATGTGGTGCATCGGCATCCAACTCGTTGGCCCAAACATTAGGATTAATGGTCTGAGAGGCAATGCTTTCACTGCTTATTGAGAATTTTGAGTGTATGGCTTCAGTTGCACTCTCCTGCATGGGGCTAAGTGGATGCAGCATAGTCAAATCGTTATCCTGCACAGCATTGGTACTTTCCAGAAGCTGGGACATTTGCATAGTGGGCATGGCTATGACTGAGACTGCTTCCTGTGGTGATTTGGGTGCGCTAAGTTCGGTGGATATAACCTCAGACTTGGGCTGACGTTTGATATACGTAGACCAGTGATCCGGTATATCGCTGTTGCTATTAGCTTCAAGAGAATTAATAGAAACTAGAAAGCATTTGCTGTCGCCAAATGTAGACTTGAGAAGCTCGAAGCCTTGCTGTGCCTTGGATAAATCTGCATGGTTATCTTCATGCAGTACAACATAGCTATTTAGCACCTCCGTGGGATGGAACCATTTGGGTAGCTTTTGTGGCGTAATGCTTTGCATCTGCTGTACGCGCTGTGTTAATTTATGCGCAGTATCTACAATTTGTGGATCAGCGCTGGAGAGCACAAGCAAGCAGCTGAGTAAGTGTCGCGTAAACTCATGCTCCGCTGGGAATTGAACGGTAAGAAAGGTTTCTCGCCACTGCTCAAACCAAGGCTCTGCGCTGGGCAGGTCAAGCTCCATGCCAGCTAAAGATAAATAAAAATTTGGTATAATTGTGAATATAAAAAACGCCCTTTTTAAAACTTGACTACTGACCAATTATAGCAACTTTGGTCTTATCATTATGTGCATTGGTTACTGATTCGTTAAGCATTTTGCGTGCTAAAACTGTTTGCGGGGGTCGCCAGTCTACATCACAAAAGTTGAGGCGGAGACCACGTATGGAGACACTAGTACCAGACACATCACGAAAGTGTGCTATTGATGCAAATTTAACAATTGAATTTTTATATTTTACGTGTAATGCATATGTATACAGACCATCACTGGGCAATTTAGCAAAGGGCTGCAGTAGCTCCACAAAAGAAAGATTATTGCGATGGCATATCTCATCAGCTAGATTGCTGCTTAGCACGCCAATAAGTGGTGAAAATATGTTTTTAATTATTTCCCGTGCATTATAGTTTTGTCCAGTTAAATGTATCATTATCGTTTTGTTTTGTTATTGCTAGTTTTCACTAAAGGGAATGTTAAATGTAAACTCTCTGCCAGTTGCTGCTGCCAACTAAAGTCGAAATGGCTCTAAAAACAATAGCGTTGCCAGATGAAATGTAATTTGCAACAAGTTGGCATTCATTTAGCTTTATTGACAGCTGGAATTGGCGGGAACCAGCTCTGTCAGCTGCTGTCAGCGGGTGTCAAGGAATTCATTTACTGAGTAAAACTGCAAACTTCTCATACGTATTCAGCGACAAAACGCAAAAAATTTTAATTTTCGTGCAAAGCTATTTATTTAAAGGTGTTTAGTTATTGCACAAATAGTTATAGTACAATTAGAGTTATTTAAAACTTTCCGACTTGTGTTATTTCACCTATAAACGCAATTTTTAGACAACGAGAGAACCGCGCATCACGCAAAGCGTCATATTTGCTGCAGCATTAAATTGTTGAAAAGCACCCGCGCGTACATATATTGCTAAATATGGCCAAGGTGCACATCACTAACGTTGTTGTGCTGGATAACCCCAGCAGCTTCTTTAACCCTTTTCAATTTGAACTAACATTCGAGTGCATTGAGGAACTTAAGGAGGATCTCGAATGGAAAATGATCTATGTCGGCTCAGCTGAATCTGAGGAGCACGATCAGGTGTTGGACACCATTTATGTCGGCCCCGTGCCGGAAGGACGTCATATCTTTGTATTTCAAGCCGATCCACCAGATTTTACCAAGATACCTGAACAAGATGCAGTTGGTGTAACCATTGTGCTGCTTACATGTTCTTATCGTGGCCAGGAATTTGTGCGCGTTGGCTATTATGTGAACAACGATTATGCGGATCAAGAGATGCGCGAGAATCCTCCACCAAAACCGCTCTTTGACAAGCTCACACGCAACATATTGGCCAGCAAACCACGTGTCACACGTTTTAAAATCAACTGGGATGATGGAAACACCAATGGCAACGGCAATGGACACGACAATGGCATGGGCATGTGCTATACTGATGGAGATGGACCCACAACTTCTGCAGCTCAGCATGAGGCGTCCATGGATGATAATAGTTTGGCAATGCCCATCGAGAATGGTGTCAAAGCACTGAACGAGAACTCAAATTCCCTGGCAATGGAATGCTGAGTGCACTGATAAGCTAATAATATATAGAACGTACATACTTTCCATGTGTTTTGTAGGTTCGGTTTTGCCTTAATTTACCCCAATTTTCAAAGACCCGATTGAAATTGAGGGGAAATCTATTTGCAGGGCACATGGGAGTTAATAAATACATACACATGCATAAATATATACACACAAGATCGCTGGCTCCTGGTCGCCACCTAATTTAGTAACTTAAACTTTAACTCGCAGTTAATTATATTATAATAAAAATTACATTTAATACGCATTCAATTTTGTTGAAACAAAAACTTTTATACAATTTAGCCTTCGTCTTCATCTTCGTCAACTTCTTCGGGTCCAGCTTCGCCACCTTCCTCTTCCTCGACCATTACCTCGGAAGAGCTGACCTCCTCGATGGGTTCTATTTCGGAGGCCAAATCCTCTTCATAATCGCTTATTTCACCTAGTTCTTCTAAGCATTTGTCATAGTTCTCATGGAACAATATGGTCTCATTAAGTGATTTCACATCGATATCCTCATCAGGTGGCAACAAAGCCGGTGCGGTTCCTTGCGGGCACTCAGTAATGTTGCGTATTTTAAGAGTATGAATATGGAAAATAGACGATCGATTGGACTCTAGTAACACTTGATGAAAAACGCTGAGCAACCTATCTATATTACCGAACATGCGCACTGTAGCGCTTTTTGGATCTTCACCCTCTTCCAAAATGCGACCAACTATGTGATGGCGATATGGATCCATGAGATATATAAATTGGCCCTTTTTCCACAGCGAATACATTTGATTGTTAATCTGAAAAATAATATAATCGTTTTCGTTGATCGCCTTTTCCAGCATCAAATGAAAATCATTGTACTTGTACATGGGAACACATTTCCACCAGCCTTCATAGACATTGGGAGTCAGTAATATTTCAGCCACAAACTGTCCCATGCGTATTTGACGCGGAAAGGCATCCATATCAATGGGCTGATTAATGTTTATGCAGGGCTCCCAACAGTTTTTGCACATATTAACGCCATAACAAATGACTTTATCGAAAGTGCGCATATCCCAGGTAGCAGGATGATCTATTTTGGAAGCTAAAGCTGTAGCTACGGCCACTGGTAAGGCGCTTCGATTGCGCAAGGCATCCTTGGGATTCAAAGTCAAATGCAAATTTGACTTTAAATAGGCATAATCGGAAGCTATGACGCCAAACTCGCTCATGCGCATGCCATGTTCACGCACCTTGTTTACACCCTCGGGCGTTACAAGTTTTGTGACCAAAATTTCACGTAATTTAAAATCGTCATCATCATCCGTAAGATTGCTTTTCTCCTTTATAAGATAAATGACATTGTCCAGTTTCTTAAGCACAAGCAGCACGGGATAGCCACCATCTTGATTGGCTGACAACACATCCGTTTCGCGCCCATTTAGGTCCAAAACAAACCACAAGCCCTTGTCACGCCATATAAGTAAGTGCCAGTTCTGGGTCCAGAATATGCCATATCTTACTTTTTTAAAAAATGCACGCATAATGGGTCTTAAATTCCTTATAGCATTTGCATAATGGCGGTCTTTTCCATAATACTCAAAGGTCGCTTCCATCTCGACAATGAATTCGAAATTATTAATCTTGAAGTGACGACTAACACGTTGCTCATTTTCGTCATAAATTTCGGGTTGCGTTATTGCATTTGGTGGATCCATGTTTTCCGAATCGCTAAACAAAACTTCACCCTCCTGGCATATCTTGTCAACAAGTTCTGAATTCCACTCGTTGCGCCGCGTAAAGAATATGGTTGTAAATGCCTTCAGGTAGCCTGCATAGCGTATCATCTCTTTATTGGGTGTACTAGCTGATGTCGCCGTTGTGCCCGCCACAAGGCCAATGGGATAGCCCAGGGACTTGTCGATTTTCTCGCGACGACCTTGCAAAAGGCTATTAGGTATTGTGAGTTGTTGCTATGTGACTTACCTTTTAGGCAATCTTTGGGATCAAATGGTGGGAAGTAGGGCTCGTCGTGTCCGCCAAATATGATGCAATTTCGACGAGAGCATGGAAAGTTTTCTGTCAGAGGTAAGAGTTTGTCCATGCTGTAAATGAGCATATATTTTAATAGTAAAGGCCTTAGCCAATGTCATTCGCTAAAAATCATCGTGAGCGCAACAGCCCCTGCTTTTCGATTCTACTTACCAAGGTACTCCAGGCGGCTGACAATCGCCAGCGGCAGGCTGATTCTTGGGACAATTTGGTGAACGGCAACAGGAGCCACCTCCACAAAAATCACTCGCCATTTTTTTGTTGTTCAAAATAAAGATTAATACTCAGGTTATTTATTTAAAGTTACAAGAAATTTAAACCGATATGTAGCACAACGTTGTGACAACTAACTAAACATGTTCCGACAGTTGAAAAACATCTAGATGTTCATTTCCAGTTTCCAGTTTGCTTTGTGATTCCACAAAAAGTTACTGTCAAAATTATTAGTTTATTTTTAAATATTAACACTGAAAAGTGAAGAATTGCGTTAAACTACGAAAAATGAATTCTCGTCGCGGAAGACTTGGTAAAAGCTGTCTTAGTTCTCCCTGCAGTTCCTCAAAATGCAATCGCATGGCTTCCAGCAGCTTTGGTAACAGATGTTATGGCAAAAGTCGCAGGTGCGCATAGATTTTGAAGTTTTCAACCTAAACTTAAACGTTTTCAGCAGCTATTCCAGCTACTTTACAACAAATAATTGCAATGACAGCTCACATGCGGATTCTGTTAAATCCCATCAGCGCAGCGTATATCTTTATAGAAGCTGTTTGTGTAAGCATCTTGTCTAACAACTGCCTAATAAGCTAACAATGCTATTAAATTAAATTTTAAGCATCTTTGAAGCACCGCTCGGACATTGAAGCTGACTCTATCGGCGAAACCGTGGGATTAGTTCATTCTAACAAGCTGATTCACGGTAGTGACATGGAAAATCAAGAAGCCGTGCACTTTGCCACATATCTAAAGGCCTTTGCCTTAATCTATGTGCTGCCCGAAGTGGATTGGACGTCTACAAACATTGATAATTTGCTTAATGAGGGCATGGACTTGTTCACCACCAGTTCTGAGCATAACGAAAACTTGAATATACCACAAGAAAAACCCATCTATACGGATGAAGAGCTAAGCATAAGGCGCAACTTTAAAATAGAGGATCACATATTCACCGTAGAACTAGAGCCGCGTTATCAGGGCAATGAAAAACTGCCCGCCGAAAAGCAGCCGCGGCATATCATCAAAAACCTCGTCATTGTCCTGAAGGCCTTCTTTAGCAAGGCTCGTTATTGCCTATTTAAGAGCGACTATGGTTACTTGCTTATTTGGCGACGCCGTAAGGTCTATTTTGTTCTGGATGTTAAAGGACGGCGTCGTGAGGATCTGATCAGCACTTCAAAGGGGGGCTATGCTATGTTAGTTTGTTTGAAATCTCTCGACAATGTGGTTTTTCTGATAACCAATTTAAGTGGCATTGACTTGGATCATCCATTTACACTGCGCGAGCTGGTTGTAGTGCGCCTGGTTACGCCGCAGGGTCGCGTTTATTTAAGGGAGCACCAACATCGCCAGGTTGAATTTGAGGTGGTCGACAAAAACTATGCCTATCTGAAGTCCAACTACCATTTGACACGGAGCCCCAAAAAGCCGCTGCACAATCGTGCCAGTCTTATGGTGGGCGTGGCAGCCATTTTGGCTGCCAAAATCAATCATCCGGCTACTTGGACTACTCTTATGTTCGATCAGCTAATCAGCTATGGCGTCGAGCTGTGCCGCAGCTGTTGGGAATCGTGTGTAAATGACTCTAAGCCCATTAATTTGGACACGTTTCCCACACAGCTGCGCCTGGGCCAGTTCGTCTTTGAGCTGCAATTACTGCCCAATGTATACACGGGTTATTGGTGTTGTAAGCCAACTATAAAGAACACTGACTTTGAGTATCTGCTCAACGAGACCCTGGATCAATATAGCAATGCACTCTTTCAAATTAACGATCAAATGTATGCTATATGGAAAAAGAATGGCTTTTATTATCTAATGGATCCCTACCGCCATACCATAATAGGTTCACATGAGAATGAAACGGCAAAGTGGAGCACAATGCGCATGTTTCGTGATTTGGAAAGCTTGCTTAGCGTGTTTAATCAGATACTCATGCAGTCGAACGATTACTCGGTTTTCCATATACACAGTTTATTTATTAAGAATATGGCAGATTGTCCATTTGGTTATGCTTTGGCACCTTTGTCAGAAGATCAAGCTTGTGAGGTTTTATCACTAAATGAGACTATCAACTTTCCTGACCATTACGACAATGCTGGCGAACTAATGTCGGGTACTAGTGATTTTGAGGATGATTTTAAGAGTTTTGATGATGCTTCTTTTGAAAAGAATTTTAGACTACTGGAAGGTAAGGAACTGGAGGACGATGATTTTGAGGGCATGGAAGAAGAAGAAGACGACAAAAGGTATAAAGCGGGACATGACCATAACAAAAGAAAAGGAAACGCGAAAAAAACTGGTAACGAGAAGAGCTCTCAACTTATTGATAATGAAAGCACACAAAAGATCGAAGTGCCTGAAAAAGTTGAAAATAAATCCCCACCTATGTTTTACGATGTAAAATCGCTGCCACGCGAGCGGAGCAAGAAGGCCACTAAAAATCAAAATAGGGACAGATCGAAATCCCGAAATAAACATATAGAAAGCAAAAATAATATATCTAAAAAGAAAAACGAGTCTGATTCTAGAATTTCTAAGAAAGGATCCAGCATGAATCGCGTAGAAATAAAAACCGAGCTGCTTAAAGAGTCCAACAAAATCGCGAATTCAAAAAAGAACGAGATTGTTAAAACTACATCTAAGACAAATTATCCCACCACATATCGTGAGTTAGCTCCAGAAAAAACAACAGCTAAGCAGCCTCTTAAAACGGCATCGCAAAAGCTACAACTTAAATCGTCCCAAGGCTATCCGGGCTTTGTAAAATATCCACAAAGTATGGCCGTCGCCGGTTCTGAGAGTGGCACTGTCGAGAGTTTAAGTCGACTGCTTACCAGTGGCTTCAAGGTTACTGATCGTGTGCTTACCATGACGCCTTGGGGTAACTTTGTGGTCTTTAAGCATGACGAAGCAGGGCAACAATATTTCTGTGTCTTTGACGGCTGTGTTTGTAACATAGATCGATTTCGACATCTTGATCTACGCTGCGGTACCAAAGGGCTCTTACCATTTAAACTTTTAAAAGATGTAATCTGCCATATGATAGATTCCCGCGAAGCTCGTTCTCTAAATATGCTACGATCCCGCTTAGACGAATCCTGTCAGCGTTTTGAGGAATATATTTCTAATGGCCCATAACTGAAATAATATGTTTGGGGTTTTGTAGTTCATTCTATCAAATAATTTAATGCTTTGATTTTTTTATGGTTTTTGTTTTCTTTTATTATTGCTAATTCGTATGAGTCGTTATATTTAAACTTAATATGGAATACATTTACATAATGTAGAGAATTTGCATACTACGCATCTTATGACACCTAAACTCCAACTACTGTGTAAATATATAGCATATATACGGATTATACATATATATATATAGTGTATATAGAAATATTTTAAATTTGTAGATCGTTTTGTAGCTTGGTAAGCTAATTTTTAAAAAAAAAAACCATTAAAGCGGATACAATTCACAATTTCCATATACTCCTGTAAAGTTTATACGAACTCGGACAAATCTAGATCTATTTTCTTGACAATAAATAAAAAGCAACTTATTTAGGGGTTCCTTTTCTAAAAAGGAAGAAGCATAACACATTCTCTGCGGCTTTGGTATATTTTTAAAAAAGAGCATTACCAATAACTGCGGCTAGCCGTAGTTTTACTTTTACAGATTCTCTTTCTGTTTCCGAAATTTTTGCTTTAAGGCACTGAAGCTTTGAATTTTGTGCTTTTCAAAAGTAAACATATGGATTAGCAAGTAGATTGATTCCATGCGTTGGAATTCGAAAGCAAAACTATAAAATTATATTACGAGCTTCTTAAAACTGATTGTGTTTCCATAGTTTCATTTTAGCAAATTCCGTCATATAAAAATATCCCTGACTATTTCTTTTCTCTTTTTTACTACGTACGCCTGAGGAGGCCTATTTCTTTTAGCTGTCTGCTATCGTTTCAGGCCAATAACACAAAGGTTGCATTTTCTTCTGCAATAAGCTCTTATGATCAAAAACTAAGTACACTTAATACTAATTACATAATATTAGGGCATTTAAATATATTACAAAGGCAGCTTAAAAAGAAACAATTAAATTGTATTTAAATTAAATTATGCAAATTAAATACACTAGAACTTTTGCTATGCGTGTGTGCGTGCCAAAATGAGCAAAACGCGACATAGAATAGAAAAAAAAATTCCAGAAAAATGGATTACAAAAGATTGCCCCTACCCTTAAAGCAGACAAGTCCAATTTAGCAGCGATCAACGCTGTAAACTTTACAAACTAGAAAGACGCACACATTAACATAGACATAGAACATAGATAATACCATACATTTTGGGTTTTGGGAGTTATTTTTTTGTTGTTTTGAGTATATAGTTAGTTAGGTTAGGTAGAGTTTTCACTTAATCTAGTTAGTTTTAAGTAGGTTAGACCATATTAACGGCGCCATCAGCCTCATAGGTCGGAATGGATATAATATCGCTGCTGCGCATTGTAGTGCCCTTAGGCAAAACTGCTGCACTAGCATTCGGCGCAGTACTCTTAGCAGCTTCATCCTCCTCACTTGAATCACTCGAGTCCGCTTCACTTGCTGTAGGTGTCGACTTGCTCGTACTTTGCTTTTTAAGAGCAGCGGGCATATCGGTATTGCTCTCTAACGTTGAGTGCTGACTCGAGGGCGAATGACTGTATTCGGATGTGTTCTCCTCATCCGATACGACAACAACATTTCTTTTATGTATAGCTATTTTCTGTGTTTGCGGCGCCTTGTAGCTTCGTCTCGGGCGCATTCCACGCCCAATAGGCAAGCGACCAATGCTGTAATAGAAATTCAAGTTTCAGTTTTGGATTCGAAAAAGTACTGCTAGTAATATTACCTGCGTCGTCTTAACGAATAATTGTAGTCTGTATCCTCACCCTCTTCATCCGACCAGCTGTCCTCACATAGTTGCTCATGTGATTCGCCATTAGCGTTAAGTACTACTACAGTCCCACCGTTCTCACTTAGTTGCTGTTGTCGAGCGGATTGCCTTCGCGTCTTGCTATGTGTGCTGCTGCAACGACTCAGGCAAGGACTATTATTTACGCCAGCATCACAGCGTTCCACTCCAGCAGCTGTTGTGCTGTGATTACTGCCGGTACCATTACCATTTTCCGTTGTTGTCGATTGTATGGATAAGCGATTTTCGTTGATGAATTCGATGACTTTGCGGCCAAGACGCTCGAGATTTTCATTATCGCTGCAGCAATCGGTAATGTCCAAACGCTCGTTGCTGTTCATGACATCGTCAATCAACTGATCTGGACTGGAGCAGGCATCCTGATAGGTTAGTTCGCTATTGCTTAAGGAATTGCCGTTGGATGGACTAGTGGCTGTTGCAGCAACAGCAGCAGCAGCTGTTGCTTTGGCTTGTGCTTGCGCGGCGGCCATTTGGCGCACACGCTGCAGTTGTAAGGGCAACTGACGATGTGTCGGTGGTGGCACATCTATTGGCTGCGAACTGTTGTTGGATACCAATGCTTCCGGCATGTCTGCACTTGGGCTGATGTCTGTTTCGCTGACTTCCATGGCATCGGTTTGTGTTTGACGTTCCACCAGCTGCACCTTGCGGTTTTCCGGCTCGCTCTGATAGCGACGATCTCGCATTGGGCTATATTTGGGCGGTGGGGCAAAAGAGCCCGAGCCATTGCGGCGATGACGATACGTTTTTTTCGTTTTGATCGCCATGCTTCCAATGGTACAATAGGATTTAGGCTGACAATTGGCATCAAGCTGGGCATAGAGCATGCACTTTACAGGACTCTGAAAGAGCATAATATGAGTAAATCAACGAATAAACGTATCTAATTACTTACCTCCGGAGTAGTTTCGGGATCAGGCGTTGTGGACTGTTGTTGTGGGTTTGCGTAAATTGCCGCGTTGGGTCCGTTCAGTCGGCGGCGATAATGTTGCATTTTTCTTAGCGTATTACCTAGTCGTCTTGTTGGCTTATAGCCGCCTGGCAGCTTTCGCTCCCGCCTATATAAAGATATTTTCGTTGTTAAGTTTGCTTTGATTTTTTGTAATATTAAAACATACTCAGCTATTTCTTTCTCCTTCTCTTGCAGTTGCGACATGCACTCACTTAACTCAAAAAATAGTTGATTTGTCTTTTGCAGCTTATCCTCATAGACCATGCGTATATCCTGTGCATGCCGCCACTCAGCCGTTCGCCGCTTAATCAAATCTTGCTCATACTTGTGTATGCTTGTGCCATTCTGTGTGATTTCTTTTAGATGAGAGCGTACTTCTTCTTTCCAAGACTTTTGTGTCTCAAAATATTGCTTCTCCGTTTTGCGCAACAGCTCCGGCCCTGCGATATCCAGGTGTGATAGGATTTGACGAAATGATGGCCGATTACGTGGCTTGCTTTTCCAGCAGAGTTTGACTAAGAGTTTAAAACCTTCTGGGCAAGTGCTGGGCACTAGCAGCTTTAATGAATTATTTCCCACTCCCCAGATAATGGCTGAAGAATCAACATCTTTGTATGGTATTTCGCAGGTGAGCATCTCCCAAAGCACTACGCCATAGGACCAAATATCGACTTTTTCCGAGCAGGGCTCATTACGTATTACCTCGGGCGCCATCCAGGCGACTGTGCCGGCAAAACTCATCTTGGTACTAATCTCATTCCATTCGCGGCTGGTGCCAAAGTCGCTAATCTTAACGACTTCATTTGTACTAATCAGTATGCTATAGGGATATAGAAAAAGAGTAAAGTACCAGGTAGAGTACAGGTAGTTTATGGAATACTTACTTGGGACTCTTAAGATCACGATGTATGATCTTGTGTGAATGTAAATATTGCATACCCATAGCTATTTGTTTGGACCAAGAGACCAAACGGGACGGCAGCATGACTTGATTCTCTTTGAGTATGTTTTGGAGTGGACCGTACGGACAGAATTCCATAATGATGCAAAAAACGGGTGACTGCGTACAAACTCCTCTGTAAAATTATTATTTTTTTTATAAATTTATTAACTGATCAAATTTATAGTACTTACTTAAACTTGATGATATTCTCATGATCCAATTTTCGCAAATGCTTTATATCGGTTTCCTTTAGTTCCTTAACCTTTTTGACAGCCACAATTTCGTTCTTAAATGTGCCACTAAACACCGCTCCCTGAGCACCACTTCCTAGCCATTCGAGGTCGGTGATAAACTCGAAGGGTATTTCCCAATCTTCGCTACGTTGATGCTTAACCTCGATGACGCCTGCTTTGCCAATAAATGAAAGCACAGGCTTCATGCAACCCAAAAGACCAACCACCCAGTTAATGGGTTTATCTGAGTGCCCAAAAACCCCAGCAGCTCCACCACCTTGATGTGGCCAGCGTTGTTGGCACGTATTCTCTGCACTACTGTCGGTAATCTCAGCATAATTATTGTGATGCTGCAGATGGGAAACTGTGTCTGGAGATTTAAAGGGCAGATCTGTGGTCGCAAGTCCTAAATGGCCAAATTCATCTTGTAGACACGCCATGCTGCAAAGACAGATTGAGATGAACAACATTATAAATCTCTTTTTTTAAAGGCGTCAACGTTTTAAAAAATATACTGTTGTTCTGACAATAAAATAAATAAATAAATGTATACATATTTCTGCATGATAATCAAAACATTTTGTGGGATTCTTATTTAAAGTCTATTATCTTGCCGCTTTTAATATTTATTTTTATGCTTTTAAGCTGTTATAGTGAATGGCATAAAAATGAGAAAAACAAACTACTATTTTGGACAACGAACAATACATACTCTAGCAGATCCAGATCTGTAAGATTATTATTATTTGTGAGATTATCACATTTAATCGCCACGACTATCTTTAATTGCAAAAATAAAAAAAATTATCAAAATTATTTTATAGATCTTAATTTTTATATCAGATCAACATTTTTTTCTTAACTAGTTAGGGCCATTTGTTTGATACTTAAATAGATTAATAAATCAAATCGAGATGATAGTTCACCCCCAGAAGTTTTAAAACACCCTAAAAATTGCATACAAAATAATTATCATTAAATTTTTTCTTTTGAAATTTTAGCGAATATTGTGAAATTGCACAACGAAACATGAAGAGAAGTAAACGCCAATGTTGTCATACTCTTTAAATTCAAAAACTAATGAAAATGGGTTTGCAAATTATTTTTTTAAATATTTTTAATTATTTAGCAAATTTTTATTCAAATTAGTTCACCCGATAAAATATTCGTCCGATAACAGCCAATATTTCGATAATTATTAAAAATCACTGTAACATTATTATAGTATGTATTTATATATGTATACTGAAATAAAGGGCCGTAGAGAGAGAATCCGGGTCCGCGGGAATCCCCCCTTTCCCACCCCCCTCTCGTCAGGCTTGCCGAAATATGTGCCGGAAAACTCTTAGAAATCGCACTTTGGAGTTACCCTTCTAATTCAAACAAAATTAAAAAAAAAAAAAAATACTACATTTTTTATTAAAAGCTGGCGCATCTAAAAAAGATGGTAGGTTTCTTAGTGGGTTTAAAATTTCGCGAAAATAATTTGCTAACATCATCATCATCATCGAAATAACACGTTACTGAATTAATACAGATTTTACACGTTAAGAGTCTGCACACGAGAAATCTAAGAATGCCACGCAATGCAATATGCTATTCTCTGCAATAGTAATTACTAATAATTAATATATTACTAATAACTTATTAGGTCTGCACATGGTTATACTGAGAAATATCTGAAAAGATTAGCAACTCTGGCTTGTGTTAAATAAAATTATATTAGTACAAACTACAGCTGATCCTATTGCAATTGCTCAATAGAAACAACATTCGGAGTAACAGTCGTTTATAGTCCCAGTGGAAACGGATCATTTTTCACCCATAGTGGCTGTACCTATTACTGTCTTGAATCATAAATATTTTTAATACATTTTACCAGTAACGTTGCAGAAATATTTACAGGCAAGACCAACAGTTATTATACCCTGTATAATATGTCGGAACGGACAGAAGGAGGCGTGGCAGACTCCAAAACATATTTATATTCTTGAAACAAAATTTAAGCTCCTTTGCATAGATCTTTTAAAGTGTATAAACTAAGCTTCCAAGAGTATTTAGATTCAGACAGATACGAATTTAGCATTCTTAAACTCGTAGAAATTAAAGAAAATTCGGGATGTTAAAAAAAAAAATATATAATTGTGTTCGTGTAACAGGTGTTTTGTTTTTACAATATTTTGTTTAGATTTCAGAGATACAGTTAAAAAATAGCCGGAGATAAAGGTTAAAAACATTTTTCAATGTGACCATGTGTTTGTTTTATTACAGACCCGTTAAAGTTTCATTACAACTAATTATAGCCCATTAGAAAACGAAATTATTTTGAGATTAGCCAGATGTTCGCCGTCTTGTTTGAGGCGCCAATGGAAACCCATCACAAATTAGCAACAACATACTGGAGAACATAAATTTTGTGTGGACAGAAGACACCAGAACGAAAGTACAAACACCGTAACAATCGAAATATACTCTCTGAAAGAGAATATTCGAGCGATAACTTGATTTTTGTCAAATAAAGTGCTTTTACCCGCACACATACTCACAACACTCCATAGGCTTCTACAGTCGCTCTGGTAAAGCGTTTCGCTATGTTTGCAGTTTTTTTTGCGATAAGATAAATAACTGAACACCTATACCAAACAAAGGTAGCGCGATTTTTTGCTGGTTTAAAAAAACAATTATAGCAACAATATGAACGATGCACAGTGGCACGGAAGCCGAAAAAGCGTTGCAAAAATCATATTTTCTAAATCAATTGAGATATTTTTACGATTTAAATTGTAGTTGAAATTTAGGCTATTTTTTAATTTAGGCTTTAAAATAACGACGTCTGAGAGCTGCGCAATATGTTGTGGAAGTTGGATTTTGATGCCTGTGCGATATTTGCCATTGAAAAATATGTACCTACATATATATTTGTTTCATTTATAAAGAAATTTTGATGATATATTTTTAGTTCATAATTTTATATTTCAGTCAATAAATTTAATGTAACAATTCTTTTATATTATAATATGTTACATAATTTGTCTTATCAGTAGTTCTTTGTAAAATAATCATCCACATTTACTTTTGAAGGAATATCTAAAAGACTTAAAATTTTTTTTTTAATTCTGTATTGGATCTCACTTGTCTAAGGGATGGATGGATCTGAAGAGGCTGCCAACATATTAAAAAGATTCTCGTTTTCCCTTGATCGTGATATTTCATATGTATTTCTGCATTTTTTATAATTTTGTTAACAGCTCTGCAGTCTTAGTGGCATATTCACTAAATTTGCTGTTCTTAATTTTTTCCTTTCAGTCCAAAATATTTAAAATAACAAAATTTGAACACTCGTTCAAACATTTTGTAAGTCTTCTTCTGTTTCGGTGAGGTTCTTCTGAGAAATTTTCGATGAGAGTAACTACTTTTAGCCAGTTTTCGTGGTTAGTGGTTTAGTTTGTCTTGGCTGCGAAGAGAGTTTTGCCACAAAGATATCAAACTTCTCTATATTTGCTTCCTCAACGTTAAGTTATTTTCTGATGGCCAAAACGAACTGCCTCGCGTTTATGGAATTTTTGAACAACTCAAATAATTTTACATTTCCATAGACATCGTTACACTTATTTATTATTTATTTATTTACCCTAATATTTTAAATATTCATTTACTGACTAATTACAGAACATATATAGAAGCTTGCGAATTATATTTAAAAATACTTTTCACTGCAATGCGTTTTCTTATAAAGTCAAAACAAAAGTATGATGTTTCAGAAGTATTCAGGCAAATATATGCAAATTTTAAGCCTATATCCACAAAACGAGTAACAGGTACAAACTAAATTAAATTAAATGTTTTTTAGCTACCTGGAAATACCAAAAAAATTGGCATGATTAATCCTGTTTTTTTCAAATGTCACAGGTAGGCTTTATTTTATTGTAAAGTGAAAATATAAGCAAACGTCTCTTAATTTAGTGGCTGCATCTACTGCGTCTTCTTCTTCTTATACCTGCATCTGCATATTTTGGAGTTAGGTTTGTGCACTTTTACTGGCCTTACAGCCAAAAGCGCCAATTCGCGCAGATAATCTTTATAGAGCAGGTAAATAAATTGATATCAAAAGCATTTATGTTGAAACAAAAACTGTTAGTTTGGGTTTTTTTTTTTTTATTTTCTTCCAAAGTTGAAAAAGTGGTCCAAATATAGTGGTTCAGGTAAACGAAAGTATTGAAAAAACCAGAAAAGATACGAAGTAATTTTTTTGTCTGTTATGTTTCAATTTCAAGTACCTTTGAAAAAAAATAGGGATTGATTGCGTAGTTTTTTTACAAAACAATCTTAAACACGAACTTTTATTAAAAAAATTTAGATTTTTTTAAGTTGAAAATATACTCCACTTTGAGCGACTGTAGCAGCTAAACTATTCATCCAAATTGAATAAAATTTTTATTTTCTTGATCCCTGGGAAATTCTGAATAAGATGCATGTATGAATTTATAAAATGTTTTCATCAAAATTTTGATTTTTGTAACGCTTTTGCGGCTGCCGTACCACTGTGCGACGTAGCGCTTAGGTATGACAAGCTGTCCCAGAGAATGCGAGAACAGGTAATCACCTGTTTCCCCTGGTTCGCATACCATGAAAGTGTTTACTGTTCTGCGCAGATTTTTTTTCCATTCAACTTTTTACCAGGGGCGGATCCAGGTGGTCCGGACTTCCCCTTCGATATATCAGAATTTCCGTCAATTTTTGCACACGTTCTATGAAGGAACTTGAGTCAGAAATCACTCTATGGATAAAACTTTGACCACCCCCAAACAATTTTTTTTTGATCCGCCCCTGCCTCTCACCCTCTCTATAGACATCTCTATCGCACTTATTTTTGTCGCGCAGCCTGATTCTGGACAAGAAAAAAAGTTTACTAATGTCAAAAACCTTTTATTTGCTTATACGTTTGAACAAATTTCAATAAAAAAAAAACGGCAAGCTTTTTTAGCACGTTTTTGCTTTTTTGTTGTAGTGCATAGAACGCGGAAATTTTTGTAGCTTTCTTATAACTACATTTGCATTGCTCGGCTTAATTGAATGCTATTTACCGCTTGTTTTGGTATATCCAGCAGGTAAAAATGAGTCAATACAGCCAAATATGCATGTCAAATCATTTTCGTATTGTAAAACAAACATATACCTAGTCTTACCTAGTTTTTTGACCTTCTATAATATAACCCCGGTTTCACGAAATAATAAATTTTACATTTGTATACCCTTTAAAGGTAGGTATAATAAGTTTGTGAAAGCCGAAAAAGTATGTAACATAGAAAAGGGAACGTCGGAGATCCCCCTCAAGTTACCTAAAGCGACTAGCGAAGTGGATGTAGACAGGTATATCTCAAAGATCAAGTTTTCGGTTAGATCCCTTATTTCGTCACGGGAAACAAGTATATTTTATTTTTTCGTGTTATATTATATAGCTTATAAACGAGTAATACAGAGCATCTTGAAAAAATCAAATGTTTTAACATAGATGTATACTAAAAAGTACAAAGGGTATAATAAGTTCGTGCAAATGTATGTAACGGGCAGAAGGCGGCGTGGTAGACTCCATAAAGGATAAAGTTGATCAGCGTCAACAGCTGAGTCTATAGCCATGCAAGTCTGTCTGTCTGTCTGTTTGACTGTCCATATGATAGAAAGGATCACAGAGACTATAAGATCTATGGAGCTGAAATTTTATCAAAAGATACGCATAATAGCTTGGCAGATCAATTATTTTGAAGAGAATTTTGAACTTTACACCCATACTATAAAATATATCGGATTCAAATTTATAACGCTTATACGGAATGATTTTAAGAATAGTATGCCGTAAAAATTAAATAAAATATAAATAATTAAAATCCAGTGAAAACTTTTAGATATAAGTAAAACCAGGTATATTGAAGTATTAACCTAATGTGACATTAAATTGCAAGCACTATTGATACGAACTAAACGCTAATGCCTAAGTAAGGAATACTTTGCATAGAACACAGCTCAGAGAAAACTTAGAGTTAAGGACTGCAGAGAAGGAGCATGCGTAGATCGTAAAGAAGGGTTGACCTAACATGTAATTTTGTTGAGCAGGCAAGAGATACAATTAATAGGAGAAGTACAAGAATACATTCACGCCACTTTATATGATATATATGCAGCTCGAGCGTTAGAAAGAGACGTCCAGGCAAAAGAGGAGGAGTAGCTATTGCTCCAGGTGAGGGGGACACCGTCCTCTGGATATGATCTTAGATTGTGATTCAGAGGAATTGTCTTTTTTCACCATTAAGCGGAGCCCCCTAGTTTTTCGTTTGTTTACAGAGATGTCGCACCAAACTTGGTGTTCGGAAGTTTTTTTTAGAGTTTTCTAGCAATGTACCACATTTTTCAAATTCTGCTTAATATATCATCAATCGGACTTTCAAAGAGGAAATCGAATATTGCCTTATCATGGAAGTGATACATATGTAATTCACTCAATATAAAGATAGATACTGGAACTGAAAGTACTGAGTTCATATCCTGTTTACCTTTTTTCAGTCGTGATAATTTTATCCGGTGGCTCAAGGTTGCGGCCAAGAAACGATATGTAAAACACCATTTTATTATCGCGTACACTTTGCTTTCACCAATTTTCACGGCTAATATTGTTTGTTTGTGTAATTAGTTTTTGTTTTTGTTTATATATGTATGTATGTTTGTATGTACTAAATGTGCGCATTCATTCATATGCGCGCTGCACTTAATGCAAATTTTTACGCTTCTGCGGTTGGCGTAGTAAAATTGTTAATAAAAAAAAAAAAAAATTTCAGCTATTTGTACGCACTATGCAAATAACAACAGCAAGAACCACAATTAATTCTCGGTTTCTTTTGTCGCGTATTCTCCCACCCTGCATCGCCCGTACCAAGCACAGACATATACCGCTGCTACACACAACAACAACAGTTGTTGCCGTCAGAGCTTTAACTTCACTTTTGTGGCTTAATACAAAAACAAAAATATAATCAACGTTACGTTTTCGCTGTTATTTGTTGTTATGCTCGGGTTTTTTTTTATTTTGACGTTTTGCGCGCCGCGTACAATAAAGAAAAAAAATGACGTCAAGGTAAGTGGTAAACGTTAACGTAGTGTGTGAGTTGAGGTGCGATGGTAATTACAAGACGAGGCTGCGGTACAACAATAACAGGGCGACACTTTCGTTTCAGTTAAGTTTTTTGTTGCTTCTGCAAAAATTTATTAATTATATTGCAAAAGTGTCCCCAACAACTACGCCACAATAAAATCACAAACACACACAGACATACGTATATACACTCAGACACGCTGGCAAAACACAAAAACTGATTTGGCGATAAGGCAACATCACATTGCTGCGAGTTGTTTTTGTTTTGCCTGTTGTCTTGTTTTCTCACGCGCGATCTCTCCTCCCACTTCCCGAAAGCTTCTTTATAAAAAAAAAAGCAGGCTCATATAATTTGTTATAAGCGCCCCACTCGACCGACAGAAACGATTGATATTCGCAGACTAAATTTGCGAGCGTATTGGTTAGTATTGCCTCACAGCTGTAGCCAGCTTGCCTGGCTTCGTATTATCAGCAAAGCTTTAGCCCCAGTTCTCGTTTTTGGATGCTCGTTTGCGTTCGCTCTTTTGTTTTCTCTCTAGCTCTCTGTTTCTCTCGCTTAGTTTTGTTATCAGGCTTTGTGTTTTTGTTTGGTTCATAAAGGTGACCAAATTTTGCAAGTACCTATTAATAGATGGCTTGAATGTGGCAGCGCTCTATGGCCATGTGGCGGCTGGTCACCTTAATTTTTTTTAAAACTGGTTTTCATGGTTGGCGTTTTATGTGCACATGATCAAAGCACAGATTCGAAAATATACATAAGTATGTATTTATATATGTATGTATGTGCTGCAAATACATACATCCATAAATGTTTACTTTGTATGGTGTTTTAAGTGCAGTGGGGCGACAAGGAAGTTTAAATGCTGCTCCATTGAAAACACTAATACAACCACAGGTACGTATGCATACATATGTATGTATATACCTTCAGTCAGGTCCGGATCAAAGCGTGGGCCGACGGAAGCGCAGACCGTGCGCTCTCACAGGAAGATCACACAAAGTTCAAGTTTGGTAAAATAGGATAAATTTTTGTTCTTACTTCAAGGAATAATGAAACTTCGCAGACACATCATGACTTACTGAATTATGGGACTAGCGCACGTGAGTTCCTTCTTTTTCATTAACTATACAACCTAATACCTTTGATAAGGCAAAAACAAATTCTATCAATAGAGAAAAGATCACTGTTTCTTCTTCAATGCAAAAACTAAACAAACACACGCCCCAGGAGGCATGTGTTTCCAGTTTCTCTTAAGTAATATTTGATTGGCATGGCAAGCCAATGACATAGGGACGGATAAAACGATACATATGTATGTAATTACAGGAATCCCTTTACATTTTACTCTAAGAGAAGTCGCCTCCATTTCGCCTGGCCTCACTCCACACATTAAATCCGGCACTGCGTAAATCATTTTTTTATCTGCCCAACATTTCACCATTGTTCAAAATTTTTGCACGTGTTATTTCTACACTTTTTAAAGGGTTAATAAACAAGTCGAACATTTTTTGTAGATTTTTGATTTATTAAAAACTTTTTATATTTTCTTCCTTCCACTTAGAAGAAGCATATAGTTTTCATAAACTGCCTGTTAAGATCACTCGGGCGATATTTAGACTCAACTAAAACTTGTTTTATTCATACACCGAGTTGTTTGTT
The DNA here is from genome assembly GCA_949987675.1 of Chymomyza fuscimana. NCBI lineage: Eukaryota > Metazoa > Arthropoda > Insecta > Diptera > Drosophilidae > Chymomyza > Chymomyza fuscimana. The sequence goes on from OX465089.1 coordinate 41,236,443, forward strand.
TGTTTTTTTACAATATAACACATATTTCGAAAACATGAATATTCAGTAAGCGGTTAGCTGTTAGGAGGTGGGGTATACATATTGGAGTACTATAATTTGTTCGTGTAATACTTTAGATTTATTATTCTAGGCTAGGCCGATAAGCAAATCCGTTGGGGTGAGCAGTAGCAGTACACATTTGAGTTGGGAGCACAATTTTTAGTCATTGTAAAGTATGTAGGTATGTATAAACAAAGAATATACAACTGGTGGTATAACATAATTGCTCTTCGAACATTTTTATTTGTTCTCTAAAATTAGAAATGTACATTGTGAGATTGTGAGTAATAACATTTTTAGCAAATTATTGAATTATTGGCAAAAAATTTAACAAAAAGCCCATGAAAAAATAACTAACTTCGAAAATTTTTATTTTAAACTCAAAGTCCGTGAAGAAAAATTCCTATTTCCCTGCTTTCTCGGAGGGCCTATGATATACATACATACATATATATTTATACGCTATTTTATTCTTGTGATACTTAAGGGTTAACTTTAAAGCGTTTATGATTCTTGACTGCTTCTTAGAGGGAAAATCAGAGCCGAAGGAAGTCTAAAATATAGACAGTATTTGTGTCTTTTTTAAAGTGCCACTTAATTTTAGTTTATGGGAGCATTTAATTTTGTTTTTTAAACTTAAGGCTCGCGAAGAAATTTTCCCATTTCCTCTCCTTTTCAATGGGCCTCATTCTGGATTTCTTGTTTATTACAATCTAATTACTTATTATCAAGTTAATAATGGAGACTGTCTGAATTCAGTGATCGTACAGACTTACATACTTATGGACATATGTACATATATCAGAACACTCTCAATGGCGTGATTTGATTCTCTTACCTTCTACGCAAATTGTCGGTTTGATCCAACGACAAATTAGGACTGCTGCCATGATGTTGCCAACGTTTGTGCTGCGGCTGTTGTTGTGGTGCGGCAACACTGACCAAATCATCACGACTTTTGCTTAGGCTGTCGCTAAACGGTTGCATGTTCCGATATTTTCGATACTTGCTTTACGACATGCTGCTGGTGGGGGGTATCACATTTTATTAATATTAAAAAACACTTGCTCAATGAGCATAATTATAATAATACAGACACAAAAAAAGTTCTATAACCTCGCGATGATATTTGAACTTGTATAAACTTTTACTAACATGCGCATACACTCGTACATACACACACACACAATCATATCACAATCTTTTATCAATGAAACACCAAGGTATAAAAAGCAAAATCAATAAGTTAGGAGCGACAAAGCCGACGACGTCAATGCTGCAGGATGTGCGCCTGGTTGGTTGCGCATGTGTGTGTTTGTTTGAATGTGAGTGGGCGGTTATTAAGGGCGGAGTGAAAAGTGGCAGTCCTATTGGCGTCACTGCCGCGTTACGCTTGGTAGGCAGCGCACAAAACGCAATAAACAAGTCTCGAGCAAATTCTGTGAAAAGCCCACGCAAAGGGTATTGAATAAGCCGCATATATACACACAAGTGTACATACTGACAAGTTAACACTGGGCCACTCTGTGACAATGTGATGTATTGATTTGTGCAAAAACTTGTCACATGCGAAAAATGTTTACATTAGCGGCACAGTAAGTTGCTTATACGGTACAACGCTTTGCTCTAGCAAGTAAATACGTTTGGTTTTAAAAAGGCTTCACATTTCGACAGCATGTGGTTGAGCACAGGTGTTTGCAAAAAAGTGACGTACGAAACGAATATAAATTTTGAAAATGTATTCAAAATTGCTATTTAAATGTTTTTTAAGCGGATTTTAAATGTTTTTCAATTTGTATTGCCACCTTCTGTCAAATGGGCAAAATTGCCCCACGCGTTGAACAACACTAAAATACTGTGAAGTTCCGTGACGCAGTGTAAACCCAGCATTAGCATGCACATACAAAATTAAATGCACCTTCGCTTTGTGCTGTTCCTTTTAAACATGTACAGAAGAAAAAAAACAAAAAACAATGCCTTAATTGCATTTATTATCAATTATGCATTAACATTTCTTTCACTTTCAAACATCGCGCTATTTTTATGCCTTTAAAAGGCAAAACGTAAAAACCCGCACACACACACGCACACACTAGTGCTGCTTCTGCGGTCTTTTATTTTTCTCTTTATTTTACTTCTTTCTTGTATTCTTCTTTGCTTTGCTTTTAAACTTGGCTAAAGCTAGAATATAACAGCAGCAAGCGGCAGCAACAACAACTTAACGAAATTTTGCCACACTCGCACACACAACCAACCATAAGTATACATTGGGCGCTGCACTGGCGCGCTCACACTCGCACTAACACCAACGCACACACGGAAACCTTACAGCGGAGCTTATGTATACATACATACATTCTAGCTCCGCTGCTACTGCTCTGCTTCTTCTTACTCTGCTTGGTTGCCTTCAGCAAAGCTTACACACATACATAAGCAGCAAAAGAAAATCAATAATTGTTTTACACTTTTTTCTGCACTTTTTTGCAAACTTTGCACATAATTTTCATTTACCAAATGGCATTAAAATACTTTTGCTTACATTTGTTGTAAGTTTTGATTGGATTTTATTTAATTACGCCCGTTTTATGTGAAATTTATTTTGGGCACCGTTTTTCAAGTTACGCTTAAGATAACGTTTATTTCGATTTGATACCGACCAACCGTCCGCACCAAAGGTAAGTAACCAACAAAAAACTGGCGCACACTCGGTCTGACCGAGAGCCAGGCCATATAAAATTGGTATGTACCACACAGCTTAGCCGTGGCGCAGCAACAACAATGTAGGCTTAATGTCTGACAGTTTCCTCCCTCAAAACCAGTTTGGAGCGCAAGTGCTGCTTTTTCTGCGCATGACAGACAGCGAGAGAGAGCGAGAGCGTGTGTTGGAGCGCGCATGTTATGGGAGAGCAAACACCACCAAAGAGTCAACGCCAAACGCCAACAGCTACAACCAACAACAAACTTGGCTAGCAAGCAAGGTGCTTGCTAACACTAAAACATAACGAAGCGAGCAAGCACAAACATGATCGTCAAAAGCTTTTATTTTGGCATGGGTGTGCGTGCGCCGGCTTAATGTTACTTCAAAGCACTGTCCATGTGTGTGTGGGAAAATTCTAAAAATAGCTTTCCATTTAATAGCTTCCCTTCCTAACACTCAGATAAGGGTTCAAATAAGACATTCACGTGGTTGATAAGTGAGTCAAGCAGCCTTGTCACCAAACACTGGAAGTACTAGTAATAAACGATTCAAAGGCATCGATTTATAGATTCCCAGGTAGATAGCATCAACTGCAACAGGTACGCAGCATAATTTCTATGTAAACAAAGATGACTCATTCAAAACATGCTCAAGAATTCGAAAAAAAAATGGTATCTGTATGTTTATGTGACAGCTCGGTTCGTTTCTTTTCATTGCATGCATTGTGGTTAGGCTACGATCCCTATACACTACACATGCTTCTCTTTAAGCAGTTTATAACGAATTTATAGACAATGTTGGCGTCAACAGCTCCGTTTAAAGAGGATCGAAATGTTTTAATTTAAGTTAAAAACATGAATGTCTTGTGAGCAACACGTAAACAAAACTATTAGGTACCCACGGCCATAGAGAGAAAATCCGGGCCCGGGGGAAAATGTACCGGCCCCTCTATTACACCATTAGCTTGAATCACGACAGTACGACGGTAATTACACCGGGCCCCTGAGAAAACTCCGGGCCTGGACGGAATTCGCCCTTTCCCACCCCCCTCTCGCAGCCAGCTTGGGATAGGGGTCGTTGCTAGTTCAAAGCATAACATAGACTTTTACACATGTGGGGATAGGGCCGCCATGTGAACTAAGTAAATTCGAATTTGAATTGAGAGATGGGCTGCAAACCAGAATGGATGACAAGTACTTTGGATCTAAAGTCAACAAAAGTCTACCTCATTTGACACAGCACCAACGATCGAAATTTGAGAGAGAGGCATTATTAGTTTACCATCGAGCTCTTACATATTTGGGAAAATGTTGAACCTTGAAGACGAAATAGAAGACCGAAAACTATTTATCGAGCGGCTGAAGCGGTTGATCTTGATGTTGACGAAGAATCTCTTTACGACGAAATGCTTTCTTTGGCGAAGATTATCCCTAAAATCAAGGAAATCCACCTCCCTGTCGATATAAAATGGTTACAAATTATCGAAAGTTCTGACGGATTTGTCCATTTGCTCTAATTGTTGGAAAAAATTTTATCGATCCCCATCAGCAATGCCTACGTGGAAAAAGTTTTTTCAGTGATGATGAACGTTTGGACCGATCATTTTCAAATTTCCCGCTTTCCACGGATACCCCCCCCCCCCCCATACAATGATAACTTGCTGGGGAAGATTTCGTTGTGTCATGGCTGTGATTTACATATGTAATTATGTATGTCGGCATTATATTGGTCAAACTAGAATATTTGGCCTTATCTTTTATCCCGGTAAAAATGTTGTTTTACCTTTATTCCCAATCACATATTGTCGAGGGTGATAAAACACATCCAACTCTGTTGTTACACGGTTTCAAAATAACACGTTCTAGAAAAAACATTTTTACACAATTTTATTTAATTTAGCACGATTAAAAAAAGATATTTAATTGAAATTACAAAAAAAAATATTTTTATTCATCTGTTTGGGATTCGCCTTTCTAATTTATTTTCATAGCAGGATTTAATTCATGACTTTTTATACGATTTTTTATGCAACGTAAGTATCTACCGTATAAAAACGGAAGTAGGTGAAATTTACGAAAAATGTTATTAATAATTAATTAATTTTAATCTACAACAATAAAAATCAAAAGGGACTCTCGAAGTGTATTCATTCTTCGGCGGTTCGAAATGACGCAGCTGCTCAATAGGCTGTTGGTACTTCTCAGACCATGCGTTTTGGTACCTGAACGCGATTCATTAATATGCTGCCGGCGTTCGTATTTGGCATTTTCTTTTGGTCCATGTCCATTGCGCATGACTCAATAGCTTAGAATTTTGTAGACAAAATGTTGGAAGCGGAAAACAAACAAGAAAAAGGAATTTGAGTTTGAAAGATTAAATAATTACATAGACGTAGAAAATAAGTCAAATATTTTGGATAGTTGCATATGTTATCCTTTTTAGCGTAAACGATATTCTTTTACTTTAAAGTTTAAACTTAAAATAATTTTTTTTTTTGGTACTTCAATCAATCAGGTTGCTTGCCCAGAGATTTTGGTGAAAATATAAAAAAAAACAATTTTTTCCATGGTGTATTTCGTAATGGCTCTGCTTTCACGTTCAAGTTTGAGATTTGAAGCTCGATAATCGAGTCGAACATACTACATCCTGAAATTAAAAATATTATGTACTTAATAATCCAAACCAACCTGTGGATGGTCATGTCACCGTTTTCCAACCTGATACGAGACTCTAGCGAGCTTAAGTGTAGTGACCTGAAAAGTTATGCTTGACTAATGCTACATTTTAGAGCATTCAAATATATAATAGAAGACTCATTGCTAATGTCTTTCCAGGGGAGACGTAAAGTTATCGCATCTTAATATTTTGAACTGCCTCTTACAGCGTCAAATAAAAAATGTGACCAACGGCTCTTTAAAGGCACATTGCGAGGTTTGGTAGCGTGGGCTATCCTATCAAGATAATTGAATTTTGCAAACTGTTATACTACTGTGATCAAATTGAAATGTTTATTTTCCTATATTTTCACAATCTTTATTTATTTATCTAAATTATTTCATCCCCTTCCGCTGCAATACACTTATGCCAACGTATTTTCCAGTTATCATAGCACTTGGCAAAGTCCTCCTTCGAAATGGCCTTCAGAGCCTTCTGCGAACATTAATTAATATTTTGACGTGAAATTTCGCACAGCTGTCACTAACAGTGATACCAAGTTACAGAAAGAAAAAAACTATCGATTGGAAAAACCCTGGAAGTTTAAATTAAAAATTTCCTTTCCACCTTTCAATTTGATCACAGTAGTAAATTTGTTGAGAAGCAGGAAACATCGTATCACGATCCATGAACGCAGGAGTCGGTTTAAACAAACACTATCATCTCTAAGGCACGCGCATTCATAGGAATTATGAATTTTTATGGCATGCAGTAGAGAAGATCAATTAACTTACTATCGTAGTGCGGTAATCAAAAAAAAAAAATTAATAAAATAAAAATGGAAGGTACATCCATTAAAAAAAATATCGGTAAAAATTGTTCAACATTATTTATTTTATTTCATTACTTATTATTCAAATTTCTTAAATGGCTTCATTAAGATTCTACTCTTATATACTACACAATTATCTAGAAGTCACAAGTAAGTAAACTTTAAATAGAAAGTCTTAACTTTCACGTTCTTTTATTTTGTTTTTGTTTTTTAATTTAGGAATATTAAAACACAAATGTTTTGCATTTTGTTTTAATCTTGGTGATACTTAGTGCCAAACTGTAATCGCATAATGAGCTAAGCGACCCAAATTTTCTTTGCTATCTTTAAAAGATTTCTGGAACTTAAACTAGAGTACAATTAAAAACAAAATACACATTATTGTATATTTTTTAAATGTTTAGACATATTTTATTTATTACTTGGCACAATTTTGTTTATCTCTTTAAAGGCCGTGCCAAAATAAGAATACAAACATAATTATTATTTATTTTATAGATTAACATAGTTTATTTTTTTAGCTGCCACCATTCTATGAGTTTTTAAGAGTATTGAGGTTTAAATAAATAACTAAATAATTTAATGAAAAAATGTCTTTTTTTTAACATGAAGTTTTGAATATGGAGAAATGTTTTGTCGTGAAATTACAGAAACTGAAATATACACGAAATTTTATAAGACAAAGTTGTGAAAGAGAGCGGAAAACATCGGAAGGTGCAACAAGGTTGTTGCCATATTAATTAATATGATAATTATAATATGTAATTATAAGAACTTGAAATGAAGAAGTGAACGAGTCATGAACAATAATAAAATATTGTATTATAAATATGTTTTTTATATTACCGACAATGGACATAGATAGACAAGAGCTTTGTCTTAGCTGAGCGTAAAGTATATCGTAGATATAAGGCTGGCCACGATTAGGCATTTCGCTGTTAAAAGTAATGGCAGGGTATAAACGGTATCTATAAGAATCAAGTCATAAGTTGAGATTAATTTTAAGTAATCGAATACATGGTAGTTTCTTAAAAAATAAACTTATGAAATATTTCACAGAACTTTTGCGAAAAAGCACTTAGGAAGTTTGACGTAATACTAAACTGATAATATTACAAGTTGAAAATTGTAACTACTATGGGTTTGCATAACTGGTTGTTGTATTAATATCTTTATTTAAAACTATTGTACATTAGATTCATGTAGAGGAAATTTCAACAAAGTTAGATGTACAATGTATCTTGCTACGGTCAAATCGCAAAATTCTAAACAAGTAAACTTATATCGTCTGAGTTACCATATAAAGGTTTTTTTTTGTTAATATGTATTTGTATGTTGTAATTGTATTACAGTTGTTCTTCAAGTTGTAAGGAATATGTGTAATTACCCTGTAGACTTTACGATTCTCAAAAGCTCACGCACAGAGCCTTCAGGTACGCGCGAAAAACCAGGAACTTTATTCGCAATTTAGGCGTGAGCATTTGTTATTTAAACTTAGCTAACAATACATTTATGTAGTTAATGTTAATATTATGTGTCTATTGATTTAAAAACCCAATCCCCCATTATCGTCATTGTTACGATCAAGACTAGGCGGCAAAAGCTGCGTATCCGTTGACTCGCCTGCCTCCATTTCCTCGTCCACGTTTTCCTCATCGCTTGAATCCACAAAGTCTCGCATGGCAAGCGCTTGAAAATCATTTAAGGCCTGTTCGAACAAATCTATTGTGTATTGATTTGTTTCAATCACCTGTTGTGTGGTATCTAACAAATCCTCCGTAACGCTGCGCATGAGATCTTGTGTAGAGTTCGAGTGCGAGGAGGCAAGCGAGCGTGTTGTTCCCTGAGCCAAGCTTTGCTGTGGCCCTGGATTCAAGTTGTTCGACGTATGCTCACCACTTAGATCGCCGGCGCTGTCGCTGATGTTGCTTGCGGTCAAACCACGGGTTAGCTCATCTGCATGAGCTAATGTTGAACCAATAATATCATTGGCTATACGTATCGCTGCTCCTGTGGCTGCTAGATTTGAGATGAAACTGACGGCGGGTGTTGAGGTTTGGGAATTGGTTTGACTGTTGCGCGAGCGCTGAGTGCCGCTGCTCTGTTGTGCAGCAAAATTGGTATCGGTGGTCACTGTGTTGCCTTCGATGCGTAGTCCTGCTACGCCTTTTTTGGGTATTGTGGCCAGATCGCGTTTGACGCGACGACAACGAGTTGGCTCATTTTGGCGCTGTTGTAGCATGGCCTCCAGATCCACAATGTATACATAACCAGCAACGAGTATTGTGCAAGACTTTTCGCCTTTTTTAAAGGCCTCTTCGAGGTCCTGGCTGGTGCGGTCATCGTATTGCCACCAACCTGTGCGGAAGGGTTTGAAAATGTTTTTTTTTTTTTTTGTTTTACTTTTGGCTTTTTATCACATTTGTTATCTAGTGCTTTTGATTGATGGTTTTGGTTGGTATGTTAGGAATGCTTTTTTTTTTTTTGTATGGATAGTGTATGTATATGTGTTATACTGCTAGACAGTAATACACTTCTCTTGGTAGCGTTTGCAAAGAGCTTAAGTGAATACGGCTGGGTAGTAAATACCGGCTACACCCTTCACGTATCTTGGCTGCCATCCCTTACAACGTAATATCTTGCGATTACGTGCAGAGCAAATGCGGCGATATTGTTTGAAACTTTTAAAGTCAATGATGTACTGGCGACCACAAATAACCTGCAGCAATTTGCTTTTATCTGAACTTAAAAATGCTTTTGACGTGTCGTTCCATTCAAATTCATCACCAGACATATCAGAATTTTCAAAACCTTCTAATAAATACATCACTTCACGTGGAACATCATCAAAAAAATCAGAATATTCGTCGTTGTGGTCCAGTATCTCCATGGAATTGGAATTTGTAACTAAATTGGGGTCATAGTTGGCCACAAAAACCTGATATGCGACTTCTACGTCCTGATTGGTGCGCTCGTCATAAGCCCACCAGCCGCCTAAGGGTTTGGGTTACGATTGATATTCGTTTATGAATACGTCTTGAATAATGAACATTGAGTGCAAAAAAACCAAGCTGCTACCTACCATTGCGTCCTTCATAATACCATTGATAGCCATCTTCGGTGGCGCGTGTCACACAAATGTCATCGATACCATTGACCAATTGTGGATGATCCAAAAACTCGGGTGGGATTTCACGGCGGCACATAGCACAGCGACGATTTTTATAGGCGACGCCCTTTATTTTAAAGAAATGGGATTTGAATTAAGTGTTTTGTGAAATTTTTAAGGAGTTTATAAGGGTATATATGAAAGAGACTGCTAATAGTAGTCAATCTGTTTTTGTATAAAATTTGGTTGTTCTAGTTTAATAAAGTTTTGTTTTAAACTTTGCCAAAAAAAAAAGATGGCGTACGTTAAAGTCGGGCGCGAACGACTTTGGGATACCCTGTATCACTGCTTGCAATAAAATCCGGTAAATAGCTTAAGAACACCAAAAGACATTTGATTGCCAAATTAGATTATGATACCTTCATAAACAACCAAAAACAGACGAATTTTTAATCAACAACTTTTTTTCGACCGATCGGCCCTATGGGAGCTATATGATATAGTCAACCGATTTTGATAAAATTTGGTACAGTATTGAAGATCTCTAAAAATCATTTGAATGTCAAATTTGGTTACAATATCTTCACAAACAAACGAAACACAACAAATTTTGTACAAAAATCGTTTTTTTGACCGATCTGCCCTATGGGAGCTATATGATATAGCCAACCGATTTTGATAAAATTTGATACAGTGCTTGGAAACTCTAAAAAACTATTAAGTGCCAAATTTGGTTACGATAACTTTATAAACAACCGAATTATCCATCTAAAACTTTTTGTTTTTTTCGAGGTCCTCTTAAACACCCCTATGGGAGCTATATAATATAACCCCGATATCAAAAAAAAATAAAATAAACTTGTCTCCCCTGACATAATAGCGCATCTAATCTGAAAATTTGGTTGCTCTAGCTCTTACCATCTCTGAGATCTAGGTGTTCATACAGACAGACGGACATGGGTATATCGACTTCTCTAGTCACCCTGATCATACTTTAAGTAACTTTGGGGGGTCTCCGACGTTTCCTTCTGTATGTTACATACATTTTCGGCTTGCACAAACTTAATATACCCTTTGTACCATGCGGTACAGGGTATAAAAATAATTAACATTTGTCTCTTGGTTCTATGTAGCAGGTATAAAAGTTAAAAGCAACGATCTAAGTCTAAGCGCTTCGCGCGGAAACAATTACGAGTTTTCTTATCAAGTTGACGCGTGCGCGCCAGCACGGCACCAAAGGGTTAACAGCAGCCTTGAACTTGCTACGTGAGCACATACATGGGTGTGACGTATTTGCCAAAAATGTGCACGCAATGCGAACGCGCTATGCATGCTCAAGTTATTGTTTCGATTAGCATTTCCTTAATATTAGTGGTCATACGCACCTTAACGCACAAGAAACAAAAGATGTGACCGCAAGGCAGACGTGCGGGATGTATGCAAGTCTGCAAGCAAATGGGACAGTCCAAGACGGCAGCGGTGGCACCAGTTACAGCAGCTTCACCAGTCGCAGTTGCTGCAATGAAACATTTTACAAATTGAGCAAGCTTATGTGTGTGTTACGGAGCCAACTTACGCGTTTCCGCGTTTGAAGTTTTCAACTCGACATTGGCAGTAGCGACACTGTTTGAGCCTGTAGCAGCGGCAGCTGCAGCCGCAGCAGCTGAAGTTGATGGCTGCTGATAGAAAACCATACCATCCGGGATGTGGCTGTTGCCTGGGCGCACTAACCCCACATAAACAACATCATCATCTTCGCAGTCGTTCGAAACTTCCACGACGCTGTTGGCATTTGTGGCTTGGGTAGATTCGGTTGGAGTAATACTGTTGCTGTTGTAGGCGTTGCCTTCATTAGTAGAAGAATGCTCTTGCGACATGTTGTTTTTTACACAATTGCAACAAATTGTAACGCTCGCATCAAATTTTTTCACTGACTATTATAAATTAAAAACGAGAAACAAATAAGTGACAGGCCGGTGCTGCCACCTTGTTTTTATATGAAATATGGCAGCCCACCGTTTCGATACCGAGCAACAATTATGATACCAAGTAGAAGTGCATAAAAAGTGTTGTAAAGCGTGGTTAGTTTATCACAAAACAGCTGTTCAGTGTTGCTGCGCGCGCCATTTACGTTTGAATTAAGTGTTTTAAAAAGTGTACTGCCTTGAAGCAGATTTAATTTTGATTTATTTTGGAGTTGCCTTGAATGCCTTCTGTGCTTGAATTTTCTTCTGTGAAGCATACACTTTTTTAAATTTAATATATAAAAAAAAAATAATTCAAATTATGCGCTTGATTACTTGGAAGAGCGTTTTTTTTTCCATACCCCCCCGCAGCCAGTTACTTTTTGACTTCATAAAATTGACACTCCACAATAAAATGTGCATTTTAATATGCAGCCAGCATGCTGCAACTCACACAAAAAAATATACAAAAAAAGTTTAACCCTTTTGAACTCATTACATAAAAATCAGTTTGGTTTTTTTTTGCCTGCTCACAATTGCCAGCAATTTTTGTGCCCGTTAATCATAGTGTAAAATATGTATATTAAATGCATCAATAAGTATGTTTCTACAGCAAAACATTCCCTATTAAGTATTTTATACAAAATTATTTAGCATAAATAGTCCCTTTGTCTGCGTTAATGCTTAAATTACGGTCATAACTGCTAAGATTTACAGATTTATCCTTTCACATTTGAATGCGTATTAGAAAAAGAATCCATTATTGGAATCCGTATGTAGGCTCCATTGATGCGCCCCTATGCCCCACTGTTGAGCATTAGCTCGAGTAAAGAGTATATCAAAGTCGATCCCCACCGGCTTGATGCGTCCAATTTTTTGTCAATTACAAGCACAGACACGCACAGCACACACATGCTCAAATTGCCTAATTGCGAGCCGACACAGACAAACGCGGAAAGTCAACTCCACTTTGAAATGTCGCCTGCTGTCAAAGTTTTGTAAATTACTCCACTCTTGTTGTCGTTGTCCTTGCCGTACTTTGGACGCCAAGGGCTGTTGAATGCACGTGTCTCTCGGACATTTAAAAATGTGTTTCCATACATTTGGGCCAAAAATATACAAAAAAAAAAATACTTGCATGCTACGTGCTTTCGAACAGTTGCTGCGTTGATTTTTCCACAATTGTTTAATATGCAAAGCAAGTTTCATAACTGTAGTACCTTTCCACAGTACTCCCGACTTTTACTCTTACCTGCACCATTTTTTAATTGTCGATCGAAATTCAATTGAAATTCTTATACCCTATACACATACAGGTTCAAGGGTATTACAGATTCGCGAAATTGACGCAACAGGCAGAAAAAGGCTCTACCACGCCAACGTATATTGTTTATACCAAAGTTTTAGTCGAACTGAAAATTTCAGAAATACAGTGAAACCTGGTTAAGTGGGACCTGGATAAGTGAGAAACCTCTATTATTGAGAGTTGCAATGAGGTCCCGGTTCTTTTTCATTAAATTACCTCTGTTAATGGGACTTTTTGAACCTGGTTAAATGAGATTTGAATTCTAAGACTTTTTCGATGTCTACCTCTATAATTGAGACTCTGTAGCTCAATTACCTGTATAAGTGAGACAAAATAATCAGGTTTTAACACGTTTCGAAATGTCAAATATTGATAATTCTATTATTTTTGATCAAATTTATTCTATCGAGAAACAGGTTTCAGCAACTAGCAATCAAGGACAATCAAACATAACCGATTACTTTAAGTCATAAACTTTACCGTATTGTTTTTTTTTCGACGCAATACATTATGTATGTACATTTATACCTACATTAAATTCATAACACCAAAAATACGCATTTTTATTAACATTTCCACCTCTGAAAATGTAATAACGGCACATTTCGACCTCTGTAAGCGGGGGCCTCTGTAAATGAGACAACTATAATTTTAAACCTGTTTAATTGGAAAACTGGATTATTGGAAACCCTCAATAATTGGTACATATGTCTTGGTCCCTTGAGTTCCCAATTAACCAGGTTTCACTGTAATTTTATTGTTATATTCAGGCTTGTTCAAGATTTCGACTCGTTTTGAAATGTCATAACGAGTGCATTCCACAATTGGTGTTCCGGATTTAGACTGAGTTAGAATCGATTTCAGGCCAGAAACAGCTGTGTTGTTTATGTTTGACACTTTTATTCGGAATCGAAATCCAGAACATGCTTGATTCATTTTTATTTAAACATCCCAAAATAGTTCTTATAAAATAATAATAATTATTGGTCAATTTTTATTTTTTTAAAAAAAGACGAAATAATGTTAATAATATAGGTTGATAATTCATTTTTTTTTTTGTTTAAATTAATTAGATTTTATTTATTTGTGACACTTGTATTCAATTACAAGTTTAGGCTTCCAGCCTTGTTAATATGTTAAAGTTATTTATAACAAAGGTTCCAAAAAAATGTAGTTTGGCAACGTTTTTCCATTTCAAAACAAAATAACAATTTTTATTGTGCCCGTTTTCAGTTCAACCCAAAATAACGCAACAAAATTTGGCAGAACACCACATAATAAAAATACTAGAAAATACCACATTGTGTTAATTAATCAATTAAGTTGGCCTTAATTCATTTGATGACATTCAAAGTTACTGTCAAAAATATAGGAATTCCATACGCCTCAGCTATATATTAATATTGGGGTATCTGCAATCAATTTTAGAGGACATTACCCATTGCTGGATATAGCCTTTTCACACACTGTTTTACAAATAGCTTGTTTTTGGTGGCGCTTCAAAATAAAAGTGGTTTCGATTTGACCAATAACTCCCGAAGAAATTTGCGGATAGCTACTAAAGTAGGCTTTTGTTTTGTTGTGACTTGGAAAATGTAGGAGTAAACCGAAAAATTCTGTAGAGTAAAGGGATGATTTTAATGTGAATCACTAAATTTGATACGAAATAGTTTTAAAAGTGAATAATTCAACCAGGTGGCTTTTATATAGTGGGTCTACACTAGAAGGTTGCATAACTTCACTATATTCAGTACAGTTTTATGCAAGACCAAGACAGATCATATAATAAGTTTTTATACCCTGTACCTGTAATGTACAAAGAGTTTATTAAGTTTGTAAAAGCTGAAAATGTATGTAACATAGAAAAGGACACGTCGGAGATTCCTTCCGAAGGTTTATTAAATATGATCAGGGTGACTAGAGAAGTCGATACAGATATGTCCGTTTGTTCCTAAGTATGAACGCCTAGATATCTGAGCTGCTAGAGCTAGAGCAACCAAACTTTTAGATTATATCCCTTATTATGTCGCAGGAAATAGGTTTTTTTTTTTCATATCGGGCCTATATAATATAGCTCCCATATGGGTATTTTAAAGCACCATTAAAAACAAACAAAAGTTTTAGATGCATAGTTCGTTTGCTTATAAACAGCGGTGGGCACGAAAAATAACGGAAAGAGCCCTACAACAACATCTACCAAAAAAGTCTCGAGTAGGGCCATAAAACTCGCACACTGTGTGTATTTTGTTTTTGTAAGTTGCTGCGAGTCGAGCGATGCCACACACAGCATGTATTTTGTTTTTGTAAATTCGGCGCGTCGCCCGCGATCTGCTTGTGCGTGTACACTGAACGAAATTTTATATGACAATTTTAATTTAAGGCCTATACGCAGAATGCAATAAAATTTCGGGATGGGATATCCCAAATGTGATTTACCTTTACCAAAAAAATCAATCGGTCTTATAGTTGCCAAATTAACTATATTTCTGTTCTCAGTGTAGTTACACGAAATTTTTCTCCGCGAGCACTAATAAAAAACCGCGTTAGGGTCGCACAAGCATCGTCGAGTTGGGCGCAACGCGCACAGTGCGTGTATTTTGTTTTTGTAAAGTGGTCGGCTTTCTGCATGTGCGTCTGGCTGGCGCCACTTGCAAGAAATAACGGAAAGAGCACTCGGAGCAAAAAGAGCCAAGGCGTGCCCACCGCTGCTTATAAAGATTGCGTCTTGAAGATTTTGAGACTTTCTCAAAAATATTCTAAGTCACAAATGTATAGCTCGACCGCATGGCTTTTATAGCAGAATGAGTCCAAAACTCAGTGGCTCCCTGCTGTGGAACGGTACAAGATATCGGTATAAAATTTATTTATTATTATTTATACTATAAATCGAAAAACTTTACCGGAACCATTGGTAAAATGTTTTCATACTGTCATGGTCTCTGAGAGGTGGGATGGAAAACATGTTGGTATAAAAAAACTATAAGTAGCTACATCGCCTTCTGCCTTTTATTCGCATATAACCTATGGATATTTATCAGGACGCAGTAGTTTTCTCTAGTAAAAAGTATTCACGCTTCGGTGCGCTTTTTTGCGAGTTATTTACGCCTAACGACTGTCACTAGATTTCAAAGCCAAACACAAACTGCAAATCGCAATAACAAGTCAGGAAGACCTGCGAGAAGACGAAAAAATTACAACCAAAATGATATTTGCTCTTCATTGCTTTTTGTGGCCACAATAAAAACCATAAAAAAGTACACCAAACTCAATGTAATTATTAAAAGGCCAAAGCGTTTATGGTCTCAGTCGCCTCAAGATTATTAACATAAAGGAAGCACCAAGGGCGCTCGCATCATAAGCACAAAATTATTGCATCCCGTGCTTCGCGGTATAGCTGTGTGTCCTTGCAAATGTTCCGAACGCTCTTACTTTATTTTTTTTACCCCAAAAATTTGGTCTTCTACTTTTAGCACCCTCTTTTACGCCGCCTTACGGTAATAAGCTACTTTTGCATTGCTCTTTATTTTATCATTTGACTTTCAATGCGGGGAATTTCGTTTTTTTTTTTGTTTTTTATACCACCTTATGTGACACTAAGTAAATCCCCTTAATCAAGGAAAATTGTCTGTTCACACATGTGAATTTTTTGGGCGCGATATTTTCCACTAAGCTGCAATAAATTTATGATTATTTAAGGCAAAAAAAACATGAGGAAAATTTACACAATTTGGTATTAAATTGTTGATTTTTATGTATAGAGAAGTTTGAAATTTATTTGCAATTGGTGCATAAATTGTAATCAAGTTGTTACATCTGCTAGGGAATTAAACATGTTCGTTATCCAACTTGTAAGTGAAACAAGTGGACCGGTTACAGTCGGCACATCCCAACTATAATAAACTGTAGTCTCCTTTATTTATACAATATTCTAGCTCTATAGGCCAGTACGCAGCAACGCAAAAACGCCTTAAAAAAAAAAAAACTTCTGCTCATATTTTGCGAAATTCACATGTAGATGGCGCTAGCAGCAACAACAGCAATTTTGTTTTAAAGGCTAGAACGCAGCAGTGTAAAACCGCGTGAAAGAAAAAAGAGCTACTTATTTTGTGCGCAAAAAAGAATTGTATGCTGCCTAACGTCGCTGCCGCCTGCGCTGCCGCTTTTGGCCCGTTTGGCCACCGGCGATTTCATGAAGTACCGGTGGCTGTCACGTAGGGAAAACCACGCCACCTTGCACTCGTTGGCTAAAAAAACAAGAAACTCTTTTAAAATGTAATGTCTAAATTTATATTATATTTACTCACCATCTCTGTTTAAAGTTTTGGCAATTTCATCTAAAGCCATTTTATTGAAGCTCCCGTGAAAATGGTATTTATGTATTTGTGAGGTCCCCAATAATTGGGTGGTTCTCCACTTCCTTTATTAAAGCAATTTTCTGATCTTTAGTAAAATTTGTACACCTATTTTGCCTACGCGCCATTGCTATTGCTATCAAAATAAGTTGCAGCACATTAATGTTTCGTTTTTAGTGTGCAAAGAGAACAGCTGACTTTTTTTTTAGCGCCATCTACACGTCAATTCTAAAAAAATATGCAGCCCTGCTGCTGCGTACCAATGATTTTGTTCTTGGCGCCAAGAATTTTGACAGCTTTTTTTTTATATGAAGTTTTGTCTTCTTTCACGCGGTTTTACACTGCTGCGTACTAGGCTTTAGTTGGAATTGCCAACACAAACAGAAAATTTTCAGAAAATGCTGTAAATAATTGAATTGCAATATAAATTGTCTTCGAAATAAGTACGTCTCTGTAAAATCTTCCACACTCAGACCTGCGTATTTAGTATGGGTTCACCCACATAGCTTGTTGACAAATTATTTTTTACATTTGTAACACATTTGAACAAACAGCTGATTTTTATATTTCCTTTTTGTTTGTTGTTGCTGGCGCCATCTTTTGTTAGTTGCGCCACCTATATGTCAGTTGAATAGATATGGGTAGCACTGTTTTGTCACAAAATCTACGGCCAGTACAGTTTAAAGTTGAATGAAAAAAACTTTTTCCAATAGGCTTCATATTTGTACTATATATAGTTCTCGATGCCACTTAGGTCGACTATTAACTTGCCCTATAATGTGATGGTGCTGGATTTCTCAAAGTCGGCCGTGCCCGACTTTAATATTTGCATTTTTTTTTGACTCGGAGACAAGAATCGGTGGCATCGACAACTATATTTAACACACTTATTTTCTCAACTTGAAATGACGTTCTAGAGCAAAAATAGATACCAATATAAAGCCAATGGGATAAGTTTTATTTTTTCAACTTCAAATAGCTATAACTTGTAAGATAGAAGAGCTAAAGCAAAAACGAGTGCAATCGTATTTTATTATACAATAGTGACCATATTCCAAGTTTTTACCTTTATCTTCTGTTGATGGCTTAGTAAATTAATTAAATTTTTTTTTCGATTGCACCTGTGAACTATAAAGAGCTACTTTACAGTGAAAAATTAGTAAAATATTTAGCTTAGATTATAAGAAACACTTGGAAACGCCGCTTACCGAATTCCATGAAATGAACCTTTTCAATTTGCCAAGCTGTCTGTGACCCAAGGCATTCCAAGCCTAATGCCACTAAAGTAGCACCAAGTCAACTTTCGTGTGACAACAAGTCCATCCCCATCTCTTAGATGTAACTTAGATTGTTGTAACTGCCCCAGCTGGCAGTTTGCATATTGATTTAAAAGATTTGCAGCACGCAAGACTCTGACACAACAGGTGAAAAGAAACAACTGAAAACCAATTTCGAGATGACGAATTTTTTATACTCTAAGGAAAAGTGTATATCAGAGAACTGCAATAGTACACCGGAACTAGTAAAGCACTAGTTTGAAACAAACTCTTTTTCGTACATGCTCATTTTAAAGCACATCAAAAAATGTTAGTGCCACTACTTGCAGTTCTCTTGTGTATATATCCCAAATGGGATATATAAAGTTTTGCGATTCCGCGCGAAATATTTCGTGCTGCGTAGACCCCTTAACCTTGAATCGTATTCATCCCATACTCTTTATTCTTATATTCTGAAACTATAGGGTCTTGGGTATTATTTCTTACTAATTTTGAGCAAGGAATCACATTGAGAATGAAATTCGGAGCCAACCGAAATATTTTTGTCCTAAATTGGCGTCTGGGTTCTTTATACGTATCACAAAGAACTTAATTATTTATATATAGTACAATTCAGAAAAATATTTTATGTCAATATAAAATGATTCATTTCGGAAACCTTTAGTTTTCAATGATCATAAAATTCTTTATATTATGCGCCCTAATGATATAGCGCAAGAGTATCAAAAGCTAGAGAAATAAAAAAAAAAAAGAAAATCTACAAATTTTTATCTTACTATCTAAAATTTCGAAGTGTACTTCTAATTATATTGTTTGAGTGTACTGTAAATAAAAACTTTTAAAACAAAGGGTCTTGCCGCTTGAGGCATAAAAAGTTGCCCTAAGGATGTTCAGAACTAGTTATATACAATTATTTTATCGAAATTTCTGTAGTGCAAAAAGATTGTTGTAAAGCAAGCTTCAGCCTATGTAAAATAAGATTAAATAGAGAAGAATACCCTTTAACGCAACTCGTTCTTTTTCTGTTTTAAAGGAATTTTGATATGCCATATTAATATTTTAGTAAAACGTAATAAATTAAACAATTTCTTCATTATATAAACACTGAAAAACGATAAAATGTCAAATTTCGGTATACGACCTCTGCGAGGATTTCATTGTTTTATTTTTAAACCAAAATATTTACATCTTATCTTATTAAGTCATTATTTTTATTTCTTGCTTTATATACTGACATATAAAGTTCAATAGTGGCACGAAAAGAAAATTTAAATTTAAGTGCATCGATTATTATGAAAATATAGACTTAATTCGACGTGGTCAATGGAACGATGTCGGAAGGAATCAAATCACTTTTTAAATCTCACCACTCAAATTTTTCAATTCCGATTATTTATCAAGCTATTGGTAACTAAATATCTTCCCGAAAATGAATAAGGCTATTTCGATAAATTTTTTTCCAAAGAAAGATATATAAGTATGTATATATATTTTTTTAAAAAATTTTTGGTCTCTGTTGAGACGAACTACGGTTACGAATAATAGTTTGCCCTCTGGCGATTTTCAAAAATCAAAATAAATGTCAAATATGGATTTCTCGACCTCAAAATCTCGCGAATACACATTTGGATAGAGACAAATTAACGTTTTAGGCCTTATGAATGGTTTTTTAATACATACTTTCATACCTATTTTGAAAACCCGGCAGTGTCGCGTCACTGTGACATTTCATTATTCATTTGTTATTAATCACAACGAGGTGCTCTTTTACAAAGCAAATGCTGAAACCAAATACCATGGAACGCTCCATTGTTTTTAAAATTTTAGATTGGTAACGCTGTAGTATCAATCAACTTTAAAATTAAAAAATTTTGAATTATATTTTTTATATTAATTTTTTTTGTATACTACTGCTCGAAAATTTTCGCATGAGTGATGAGCCAAAAACAAAAGAAAAAACTCCGAACTCCTAATATTTTGACTACATATTGGCACTGCTTACCATACTTCCCTGGGTCAGAATACCATACATTTTGTAGTCAAGGATATTGGTGATTGATAAGTTGTTATAGGCACTTTGGGCTTTTACCATTATGAATTTATATCCGACAGTGTGAACACCCCATTTTATTTTCGTTCTCTTAGTTATTTTTTATAAAAATTGAAATAAATCATTTCTATTTTTTTACTGACGTACCAGAAATTGTCACCGATTTAGCCAAAAATATCCGCGAATTCGGGCTAATGTTTCCGATATTTGGCCGAATTTTCAAAAATTAATTTGTTCTACATCATAAGCCTTTTAAAATTTTTCGAGTTACTTTTTAGTTCCTAAGCCGGCTAGGCACCAAAAAATTATATTCGTAAAGTGTATTATGAGGATAGCAGCCCAGAAGTAGGCAACATTTGACACAAATACTCTCCCGCCCCATTTGTTTGGGCTGTCAACAAACTTGTTACAGCAACTGTAACAAGAACAACAACTTGACAGTTCCATTGGGGGCAGCGTACGCCAGATTTCGATTTGTGATTCTTATCACAAGTATCTTCAAGTGTTTGATTTTTATTGTTGACACAATTTGTAAGACCAATTGAAAAGCAATTGTAAGCAATACTATACCATTTTTTGCGGGAGGTGACAAAATTGCAGGTGGCATATTCTTAATTAAAACTTTGCACATTAACGAAAAAAAAAAAAACACAGCAAGAGTCAAGCAAAGTAACATGCTATAAAGTTGAAAATCTTATCTTTAAAACCATAAAAAAAAAATAATAAGCTTGATCCAGCAACCGCCCCATATCAAGTGTTGCTAGAAACTACGGTCAAAACAGCAGCTACTTTGCATCTGAATGCAGTGACTACTACTTGGACTTATCGGAGTATTTTTTTTGTCTTGGGGTGTTGAAAACCACACGCTGTCAGAGAGTGCTCGTTGGCCCCCCCTTTATTTGGCTGACTGCCTTTGGCCTTTTGTTCATAATCTTGGGGTTTTTATCGTCGCCGGCTGCACAACAAATGTCTTTATTAAAAAAGAGCAGAAAAAAAAGGCAATTTTTAGCCCATTTTTTGTGGGTTTTATTGCTCGGTCAAGTTGGAAGCGAAGTTGAACTGAAGTAGCCGTTAAGCATTTTATGAGCAACTTTGAACTTGAAGTTGTCTAGTCTGTTGTCAACAGCTTCACATAATTAAATAAAGCGTTAAAACTAAAAATAAAGATTTTCCAAAAGATTTCCAAAGCTAACTTGTGGGGTTTGGTATGGCAAAGGCAACAAGAATGGCAAACGATAAGCGTTACAATGGCTGACATTTTTGTAGCCCTGTAACATACATTTCCCCTGCCCGTTAATGCGCCTTTTTATGCCTGGGCGCCTTTTCTTTTAGAAAATGTCCGCGAAGATAACGCGGAATGTTGCGACATTTTCCGCCTTGTAATTGTCCTGAATGTCGCAAGTTTATTGCCTAACGACCGCGGCACGTTTTATTTTTTGGCTCTTTTTATATTTTAATTAAAATAGAAGACGCTGAAAGTATTTAGTTCAATTATTAGCATTATGAAACAGATTTTTTTTTTTGCTTATTGACACATTTTTATACCCCGCACCCAAGAGGTGTTATAAGTTTGTATAATAAAAAAAAGTCTTCTACCAAGTAGGCATGACGACAGGCTTTAGGATGCTTATAACAAACTCATGGACTCGACAGACGCTCTTAAGCCTGGGATTTTAATGTTCAAAATTACGATAAACTATTTACTAACTGATATATATTCTTTGATTTTTTCATTTTATGAACCAATATTGAAAAACAAATTTGAATTTGAATTTTCGAAAAAAATTGGCAAAACAAGACTGTGTTTTATATTAAGGGCCAGTACGCAGCAACGCAAAAAGCCCTGAAGAAAAACAGAACTTCATATAAAAAAGATGGCGTACGTTAAAGTCGGGCGCGGACGACTTTGGGATACCCTGTACCACTGCTTGCAATAAAATCCGGTAAATTGCTTACGAACACCAAAAGACATTTGATTGCCAAATGATACCTTCATAAACAACCAAAAACAGACGAATTTTTAATCAAAAACTTTTTTTCGACGGATCGGCCCTATGGGAGCTATATGATATAGTCAACCGATTTTGATAAAATTTGGTACAGTGTTGAAGATCTGTAAAAAACTTTTGAATGCCAAATTTGGTTACAATATCTTCACAAACAAACGAAACACAACAAATTTTGTACAAAAAGCGTTTTTTTGACCGATTGGCCCTATGGGAGCTATATAATATAGTCAACCGATTTTGATCAAATTTGGTACAGTGTTGAAGATCTGTAAAAAACTTTTGAATGCCAAATTTGGTTACAATATCTTCACAAATAAACGAAACACAACGAATTTTGTACAAAACACGATTTTTTGACCGATTGGTCCTATGGGAGCCATATGATATAGTCAACCGATTTAGATAAAATTTGGTATATTCCTTCTGTACGTTACATACATTTTCGGCTTGCACAAACACAATATACCCTTTGTACCATACGGTACAGGGTATTAAAAAAACACTATCAAAATTCTTAGCGCTAAGAATTTTACTCTTTGGTACTCAGCTGCAGTGCTGGCCATTTTTTACCAATTGACATGTAGATGGCGCCAGCAGTAACATCAGCTCTTCTGTTTGAGCACTAAAAACAATATATTAATATGCAGCAACTTATTTTGGTAGCATTCTCACTGAAGTGAATGTAAAACATGTGGTTTAAATATATGTATGTGTTGTTTAATTATAAATAATTATAAATAATTACAAAACGTACATATTTATATAAACCAGATAATTGCTGACAAGTTAATTGTTCAAGAATTGTAGTCAATCAAATATTGAATAAAACATTTGACAAATTTTGCTTGACTCGTTTGTCCCTAAGAGTTTCGAAAAGTCGAAAGGTCAATTAGGTTCGAAATTTTTCACAAAACAATACTCGTGGAAGTGCACCAATTGGACATAAAATAAATATAAACTCTAGGTCCGAGCTGTATATTTTTCTCAAGTTTTCTGACTTTCTGCGAATTGAGTTTTCCAAATTCGGTGATAATAGAAAAATTTTCATGAATCCTTTCATAGCTTGCCATCTTTTCCGCAATTCAGCATCGACTTTGTTTTGAATGACGTTAAAAGTGTTTATTCGCAAATCATCAGCACTGGATAATTGAATTTTTCCATCCCGCGATTCGTCACCCTGTAACTTTCTTTTTCTTTTTCTGAAAACAGTTGTCTAATATTCTTGACTCTCTGAGATTTATGCGGCGGACTTTGACATTCTACAATATCAAGATCGAAGCACTCGAGACCAGATCTTCAATTTTAGATTATAATTGATAGTCTTAAAATGTTTCAGGATGTTTATTCAATTTCGAAAAAAACACAGGTGTTCTCAGCTGGCAGAAGCTGCATAACCTTTAATTATTATCAAAAATGTGAATAAAATTTGGAAAGCTGAAGATGATGGACATTAAGAAAATATTGTAGGAATTGTAATTCTCCCTTTAACTTCTTCTTTTCTTGTAGCAAATTGGATCACACTGTCAAACAAAATATTATTTTTTGTCAATTTAATTCTTGTATATTTTTATTTTGAAAAATTCAGACTTTTGCTTTCCACTTATGAGCAAACATTTGATCATATTATCTAAATGCTATTTGTGGGGCTTCAGTTTAATTGTCTACATGGACAAAATTGTTTTCTTAATAATATCAATGCTTTCAAGCATTTCAGCCTCGTTCATTACAAGAGGAGGAGCAAAGCGTATGATATCACCATGTGTAGGCTTGGCCAGCAAGCCGTTCTCCTTAAGTTTCAGGCAAACATCCCAGGCATCATATTCTGTGAAGAAATTAAGAATATTTTTTTGTACAAAAGATTTTGATTACAAGAGAGGCTTAAAAATGTAGATTCAAGAAACCCATACAGTGTACTTGACAATAAAAATAGTCTATAGTTCTTATTTCCCCTCGAGCTTAAATATGCATAATTTCCATAGCAAATCTTCATACTTACTTGCGTTGATGACAATAGCATTCAGCAACCCCTTGCCGCGCACCACTGAGACCACATCCTTGGGTAGCTTGGACAGCTCGCCGCGCAACAGCTCACCCATTTTGTAAGCATTTTCAGACAAATTCTCTTCTTTCAATACATCTAAGGCAGCCATGGCCACACGGCAGCCCAAAGGATTTCCACCATAGGTGGAACCATGCTCTCCCGGCTTGATGCACAGCATCACTTCATCATTGCATAATACTGCCGAAACGGGATACATGCCGCCGGATAGCGCCTTGCCCAATATCAAAATATCTGGCTGCACCTGCTCATAGTCCACGGCCAGCATGCGTCCAGTGCGCGCCAAGCCTGTTTGCACCTCATCCGCAATCCAAAGCACATTGTATTTGGTGCATAGTTCGCGCACCTTGCGCAAGTAGCCCTCATCGGGTACCACCACACCAGCTTCACCCTGAATGGGCTCAACCATAAACGCACAAACATTGGGATCCTGTAGCGCTTGCTCCAAGGCAGCCACATTGTTGTAATCAATGAGCTCAAAGCCAGGCATGAAGGGACCGAAGCCTTCAAAGCTGCTGGGATCATTCGAGGCGGATATTGCGGACAAAGTACGTCCCCAAAAATTGTTGCGTGCAAAGATAATCTTAGCCTGATTTTTGGGTATTTCTTTTTTCAGATAGCCCCACTTGCGGGACAGTTTGCAGGCAGTCTCACCGCCCTCGACGCCCGTATTCATCGGCAGCACTTTATCAAAGCCAAACATGCTTGTTATGTACTCCGAGTACTCCCCTAGGACATCTGAGTAGAAGGCGCTGCAAATAAAGAGAATAATAATCGTTTAATGCACTGCGCAACTAAATTGAACATTTTTTTAAAGTAAGGTTTGGAACAAGATCATGCGGATCTGCGATAAATACAAAGAATGATGTGTTATTAAATAAAAAATGTTATGTTGGGATCTTGGAACGAGGCATATGGGCGGTTCTCAAAAGGTCTCAAGAAAAAAAAAACATAGTTTTTAGCCTCGGATTCAGATTCAGCTGTGATATAGTATTATTTAAAAAAATCTGACAAGATTTTTCTTCAACACCTATTGAGGTTAGGATAAAACCAAAACTTGCCAATTCTGATAGCGGATTCGAATTCAGCGTGCCGAAATAAGAAAATATATGCCTCATGCTTATTATCGATGAATATGTGTGAAATCTAAAAAAAATTATAGATAAGTTCTTTTGTTAGGAACCGGGTCGAAAAATTCTTGGCAACAACAACTGGCAATTATCAATAAAGCTTTCAAATCACGAGCTCAAAAGAATGACATAGTTTTCCAAAACAAGGTTTGATAACCCCGCCGACTGACTTATTTGTCTTTATCAGCTTTAAGTAGACATTATATTGGTATTATCAAAATGGCATGAACTCGAATGTCAAGTACTTTTCCTATTGACGCCGGTTTTGGTTGGTTCTTGGGTTGCCAGGGCAGGTTGAATGGCGCGATAAAGTCAAAGCAACTCAAAATGCGACATATTTTGATTAATTACTTGTTTTTGCTTTCCGTTCCAGGGGGTCGAGTCCGCAAATGCGCAATACAATATTTTTATTTTAGTTCTCTTGAGGATAGTGTCAAGTTTATTATAAATCGTCATTTCGAATTAGGGCATGTTATCTATTTTATAAGAAATTTTTTAATTGAGATAAGATATGTAAAAGGTTGATTGTAATTTATCAGCTTCTTCAGCTCTGTCTCTTAAGTGTTTGAAGTACTTAATTTTCTAGAATTATTAACAATAACAAAAATAAAATGTATTTTATTTACTTAAAGAATAGATGAGATAATGCAAATGGTTTTGTTTTCGTCTACATTTTGTTGTAATCAATATTTTGCCCATTTGTTTTTTGTTGTTGAATTTTAAAAGTTAAAATAAACTTTGAGCCATTTTTTTTTTGGTTTGTTTTTAATTTCTTAGCTAGCTTTCTTAAATATTATTCGTTCTTTTATTTCCAACTTTCACGAATATCTCTGATTTATGGGAATCTTCATAGTCAAGAGTGGCATTAACGATAATAAAGATAATTTTTTGCTTTAACTCAAGAGTATTTGTTTAAATAAGTTTTTATTTTTTGAATCAAGCAACAAACAAGTTACAAGAGTAGCCTTTTTTTTGGTCAAAATTCTCGAACTGAACCTGTCTGGAATGTGGTTGAGTGGTTGTAATAAGACGGGAATCATGCTATATAGCACTTGAACCCACCAAACAATTCCAAAATGAATTTGGTGACTAATTCGTATTACTCTTTAGATTGGTCCTTGGAAGAGACACTGTGTTCTATTCTCAGTAGAATAATTTATAAAGAGAAAGTCGCAGTAGGTGCCTTCCTTGATATTAAGGGTTCTTTTGACAACGGACCCCATGACACACAACGCATCTAAGAGCATCCGCAAGAAGGAGTGTGAATCGAACACTTCAATCTTTACTCAAGTCAAGGCTAATCACGACGAAGACAGGAGACACATCCATCACCTTGGCACAATTCGAGGCTATTCACAAGGAGGAGTGATTTCTTCACATTTATGGAGCCTCCTCGTTGAGGAGCTATTAGGAAGACTGTCTAAAAAGGGAATACAGTGTCAAGGATATGCCGATTTCATTCTTATTGCAGACGAAAAGTTTGAGGACACTCTCTTTGACATAGTAAAGATAGTGGCGCAAGTGAGTGGGTCTCAACCTGAATCCAGCCTTTTGTACACAGAAGCTCCATTTACTAAAATGTACAAATTGCAGAATATGCGGCCATTGCGCCTCAGAGGAAGATCTATTTTGATATGCAAGGAAGTAGCATTCCTTCGAGTTATATTTGAAAGCAAACGTGACAAATAAATGTAATGGCCCAAGATTATCTGCTGGCTATACCTAATGGACATCAGGTCGATGTAAACCTACGTACCTATCACATGGAGACTTTAAGAAGATATAGAAGTCAGCCTGTGTTCGTATGAGAGGAGCCATAAGGACCAATCCTCCAGCAGCATTGAAAGTACTTATGGAACTAACACCGCTCCAGGCCTGACGAATGGGAAGGAGGAAGGGGGATTCCCCCCGGGCCCGGAGTTTTCTCAGGGGCCCGGTGTAATTACTGTCGTGATTCAAGCTAAAGTTGTAATAGAGGGGCCGGTGCATTTTCCCCACGGGCCCGGATTTTCCCTCTACGGCCCTGCACCGCTCCATACACTTAGGACGCTTCAAATGAAAGCAACACTGTTTAAAATGTCACCAAAGGGTACTAGCATCCTATGGAAAAACACACCATTGAAAAGTATACAGACGGGGCTTTGACAGAGGATGCATCGGACACGTCGCGACGGTTAGAAGCTCCATCTTCAACATAGCAAGAAAATATAAAGACAGGGATACTGCAATACTGTCAGACAGTCAGGTTGCGATGAACGCGGAAGATCAATTCAAAATTGGTTCAGCAAACCAGAGCCAAATTTAACAATTTAAGACAACGGAATAGAGTCTCTCTTAGATGGATCCCAGGATTTCAGAACATTCTTGGGAATGATTCCGCTGATGAGCTGGCGAGGAACGTTGCTGTGAAACAATTAATAGGGCCTGAACCCTGCTGAGGTGTTGGTAGACACACAAGAGATGACGACGAAAGATTCCGAAGGGAATTCGGCTGTACCAGTTAGGCTTACGGAAAGAAAAGAAACTCCTCGGTTCCTATGAGAGAGGAGAGGTTCAAGAAAATATCTCAATTAAACAAGAATTCCCTCAAGATACTAAAAGGGCTACTTACAGGACACTGTAGACTCAGCAAACATAAGGATGCTCTAGCCAGAAGGAGTATATTTGTCTCGGGCATATAATCTCGATGCACAATGTCACCCAACTACAAATTATTTATTCATGTTATGTTATAAACGTATGCGCATTCCAAATAATTATGTTTGTTTCGGGTCGCAGTATGGCTTTTGAAAACTATAATATATTATTACTATCTTCAAAAAATACATATAAAAAATACAATACATACATATAATGTCAAATATAAAAGGTTTTTCTGCATTTTCCTTTTTTTAATATTAACAGCCAAACAGCCAAAAAGCTGAATGTCACGCATATTTTCGTAAAAAATTAAAAATTGAGTGTTAAAAAAGATAGTATGGTATAAATAAATAAATATTTGGGGCGTTTACTTTTGTGAGCAACCTTAACAAAGTGGCACAAATGTAAAAGTGCCCGACTAACTACGTAAGCAGCAACAATCAGCTGGCACTATCGATAGTATCGATAGTTTCATTTTACGGCTACTATTGATGGTTTTGTTCGATATATCGATAGTATACTTTTGTATGTAACAAACTTTTTTGATAAATCAACGGACAAAAAATTGGCAACATGTCAAAAAGAATACAAAACCATTGGTAACACGTCGAACCTTTTTGACCATCCGACACTTTTCGAGTCACCAAATCCCATGGGGAGCATAAAAAATTATTTAAGTAAGTCAAATTTTTATAAAAATTTTTCGCCTTAATGATTGCCACAGACGTCCAGCATTTCCGGATAGTAGACAACTTTGACTTCCGAAATTTCGAATTACATAAAATTCGTGTTGCAAAAAACAGAAAGAAAGATCTCTAAAAATTAGGTAGCAGAAATATTTGACATTCCACATTATTTGGCCAGTCAAAATTTAAGCCAAAATGCAAATTCATTGAGCTTTTGGAAGTTTAGTTATTATTCTACTTTCAGGGATCCGACTGTGTTGGACTACAAAACTTAGTCAACAAATGTTTATGCACTCTTGCCACTTCTACATCCTCTCACTTTGGATGGATGTTCAGTAGAAGTGGCCTTATAGTTTTGGACATAAGGACCCGACTGGAACCTAGAAATGTCGACATGTTGGTCTTCTGTTGGTCAATTGTTTCATTTGTTTTGTAAATAGTTATGCTCCAAAATTTCCAGTTCGTTACAAAATTCCAGTGAAATACATTTAGCAACAAAAGCGACTTGTAAAACACAATGGAATATTTTACATACTATATACTATAGCACTTATGCTTATCACAACGGCTCGAATTAAAAAGAATGCATTTCTGCTCACTGATTGAAGCTGATTTTAACTTAATAAGAGCTCATGAGCTAATCAGTTTTATTACCTAATCAGGCTTATCAACTCATTAACTACTAACATAATAACTTGGTCTTTAATGCTACTGAGAAATAGTCAAACAAAGAAACCACTGCCTTTATGTTTATGTATTATCATTTCCTGTTTATATTATTTCTATTGTAGATCTCTCAGACATACTCGTAAACCAAAATCGTCAAGTCACATCAAGAGGCCACGCCCTCAATTAAATGAAACTTTTCAAGAAATTTAAGCTAATCAATAAAGTTTATAGACAGTTGGCAACAGCAAAAAGCCGATTATTTTTATTGATGATGAAAATTTTTAAACTGATAGCAAAAAAAGCCTTAATGTTTTGTGTATACATTAGCTGTGCTTACACTTACTTTTTTTTCAAACATTTTATTTTTTTACCTATATATGCTTTTTAGACCGTGTATTAAAAAAAAAAAAGATTAATTTAAGAAGAAAGAAGAAAAAAAATGCAGTATTAATTAATAATTATATTAAGAGAGTTAAATATAATTACGGTATTCACGCTTGCTGTTAAACTGAGGTGTTGTAAAGTTGCGCAAAAACTCAATTGGCTAAAGCGTGAACGCCCTTTTTGAGTTGAATTGTTGACTGTGTGCTTTTTCCTTTCGGTTATTGTTTAGTTTTGTAAATATTGGGGTGTTTAAAATGTAGCAAGCATTTATTAATACTTTCTTCTCAATTTAACAGCCGAAAACTAGAATGAGGAAAAGTTGAGCTGAGAGGTGAAACTTGCAAAATTTGCAACCACTCAATTCAAGAAATTGTCTACAAAGATTTTTGTAAAAAAATCAGAAAACGTACAGACATAAATATATTTTTTTTTTATCAAATTCGTTTAATTTGTGAAAGAATCGTTTATTGCTATTTATTAGTGTAGTTCTAAGAGCAATGATTCAAATTTGGAAATTTTTGCATAAAACTCCAATAACCAATAGGGTAACAAGTAAAAAACTAGAGCCTAAACACTTTTGGGCGTATCTCGCTTATTATATTTATTTTTTGTTTACTCTATTTGATAGAATAATCTATAAGCCAAGAAAAGAATGGGTAGTTTCATTTTCTTCTTAACATATTGGGGAATAGCTGGGAGGCAGAGTAAGGCATGCCTAGAACGTGTGATAATGCTTTAAGGGATATATTAACTAAAATCTCTAGTCCGATAAGTTGGCCTAAGATTTTGAGAAATGAGTTATCTTAGAGGCCCAATTATCAATCTTCTAATGGAATTTACTTTAAGACCTTACGCTTTTCTGTTGTGGTGACGAAGGAGAGGTTCGTTTTAAGATTAGTATGCTTGTTAAATTGTATTTTTTTCAACAGTCTCCCCATCATCGCGTTGTGGAATGGTTTTTTTACTAACTTGATCCGCAACGAAAATATATTTCATCTCAATAAAATTTAAACTTTATACACACAAAAAGAAAGACCCTTGCAGACTTTTTTTGCGATAACTTAATATAACCTTTACTTTTTAGAAACAGATAAGCGATTTTTTAAAAAAGGAACATCTCAGAACCAAATACTTTTACGTGATATTTACGCTAAACAAAGATCACAAATCTTCACAATTTTATTGTCACACAATTTTCAAGGTTACCGATTTTGTGATTTTTTTAATTTTATTGTTGGCAAAAAAAAAAAAATACGCTGATAAATGTTTATGGCAAGCTGCGCGCTAATTGGCCAAACGAAAGGGGCACGTCTGAGCGAGTTATTAAACAAAAAAAATATCATAAGTTGTCCGCCGCGTGCATTCAACTTGGCGCTCCTCCGTACTGTTCAACCCAACAAAATAAAATAAAAACTTACCGTGACGTCAGAGACAGCTTTTGTGCTTGCTCTATGAGCGCCTTGATGATTTTGGGATGACCGTGACCTTGATTAACTGCGGAGTAGGCGCTCAAATAGTCAAAATACCGTTTGCCCTCCACATCCCAGACAAAGACACCTTCACCGCGTGTCAGTGCCACCGGCAATGGATGATAATTATGAGCACCATATTTTTGCTCACGTGCAAAGACCTCCTCGGAGTGGCCAACCTCGTCAGGATTGGGTACGGTGGCTGCCGAGGCCTGTTTCAATTGCGTCTTTTGAGCTGCGCTGCTTAGGCGTGTAGCTATGCCACGAGTGGTCAATTTGGAGAACATAATGTGATGTCAGCTTAGAGATTTTCTATAGAGTATATATAATGAAATTCACTGAGCGTTGTGTGTGTTTACTTGAGCACTGTCTGTTTGGAACTGTTCGTTTGTGTTTCTCACTGGGAATTCTGAAAGTTCTCCGGCGTCAAAGTGGCGCTATTTATACTTTATTTTTTGTTACGTGTTGTTGTTGTTTTGATGGCTGTAGCCCGATAAGCTCGTAGTACCCCCAACGTTGTACTAGGCTGCTATCTGCTCTGGTTGCTCTGCTTATAAGCAGAGCAATATATTGTGTACTCAGAGCTTACGAGTAGAGGCTTCGGATTAGGCGTTGAGACTTTGCATTTTCGGCTTATCTTATATACATATGATTTGCAAACGTATTTTTTTGTCGCAATTTAAAAATAGTCTATGAAAATGATTTTTATGAATCTGAGCAGAGGTTATTGTTTTTTGTTATTGCCCTCCTATAATACTACAAAATTAGTAATATATAAGAATATAATATAATCGGCAGACGCAACAGGCGGACGAACAAAATTTTCCATTGCTCAATTGAACTCGAAGCTTGTGGGAGAAAACTTTTTATTTTTCTGTCGATTGTTTTTCTTTCATGATATTGTTGGATGTATGGGTCTCGTGTAGTACAAGCGAAGTCGGGGGCAATCATTAAAGCTTATACGATAGTGCTTTGCATGGCATGGCAGAGTGGGGCTTCTTAATAAAATTCAGCAAGCTTTATGCCATAAGTATACAGAGGCGGCGCGTAACTCATTGAGGGGGTTTAACTTGTCGTTTGATTAAAGAGTGTTTAAACTAATATTCCGCAACGTAAAAAATAAAATGGGATGGAGCGAAAACGGAAAAAGTATTTTTGTATTTGATTTGGATAGTTGCAAATCGTTGAAAATAAATGAAAATATTTTTGTGCAATAAAGAGTACACAAATATTTTAAGTTGACTTACTTTTTCCAATCATGTATTGTAGCCAATAAACCGATTTTTATACCCTGTTCCTTATAATAACAATATTAAGTTTGTGCAAGAAGAAAATATATGTAACATTCAGAATTAGACATCGAAGACCCCCCAACGCTCCATATCTCAGAGATGGTAAGAGCTAGAGCAAACTTTCAGATTAGATCTATTATTATCGTATGGGAGACAAGTTTATTTTATTTTTTTATGTCGGGGTTATATTATATAACTCCCATAGGGGTGCTTCAAAGGTCCCGAGAAAAACCCAAAAATTTTAGATGGACAATTCGTTTGTTTATGAAGATATCGTAACCAAATGGTGTTTGATAGTTTTTGGGGTTCCCCAGCACTTCCCCAGATTTGATCAAAATTGAATCATATAACCCCCGATTGGTTCAAAAAAGTTTTGTTGCCAAATTCGTCTGTTTTTAGTTTATTTATGAAGACATAGTAACCAAATTTTCCAATCAAATGTCTTTTGAAGCTCTTAATCAATATACCGGACTTGATTGCAATGTGGTGGTACAGGGTATCCAACCCTGGTCAATCAAATCGATCAATCGATCAAAATCGTTTGACTATAACACATAGCCCCCATGGGAAGGGTCAAAAAAAATTTGGTTGTTTTTTGTTTGGAAGATATCGTAACCAAATTTGGCATTTTGCAATATACCGAATTTGATTGCAATGATATAGTCCAGGATATCACAAAATCGTACGCACCCGATTTTAACGTTCGCCATCTTTTTTAAATCAAAAAAACTAAAATTTTTGAAAAAAAATACGATCATAGAAGGTTCTCTTCAAAAAAAGCTTTCAGAAAGAAGAAGAAGCATAGCAGCTTTGTTTGTTTACTTTTCCGCCTTTATTAATAGAATTTTTTCAAGAAAACAATGTTTCATGGGATATAAGCACATAAGCTTTAACTCTAGGACTTTATAATTTCAATTATTGAAGAACACATTTCAATAAAGGTAAAGCCAGATTCAAAGTACATTGATCAACTATATGTTGATTCCGGCAATAGCAATTGAAAGGAGTACTGCTGCATTTTTGGAAAAAATTTTAAAAACATACTTCTTTAGTGGCCATTAGATGTGATGTGCATTATTAGAAAACCATATAAAACGACAGTTGCAATGGTTCGTGTGCACTCTACATGCAAGTGGCCTACTCCTTCGTTATTTGCTCATAAGACCGTACCGTATGAGATAGATCATCAAGTGCCTTGATCTGAAAAAAACTGTTTTTAAATCCATTTTCTTGGATGGCTGAAAATAGATACCAATATACTAAACACCATTTAAAAGAATCTGTATCATGATGCAGAGAATTCAACAAGGTGTCGCAATGAATTGCAACAGTTTGGCTGCGCAGAAAACTGGTTAAATTTTTGTATGGCAGCTATATTAAATAGTGGACCAATTCTAATCAAACTTTACACAAGGTTTCGAGACCACACCACAAAAAAAATTAAAATTTTAATTTTTTTGTATCTAAGTATTATTTATACGAAAGTTTCAACATTTATTCTGTAATTTTGATTTTTTGCAAGCTTTACG
The DNA here is from genome assembly GCA_949987675.1 of Chymomyza fuscimana. Taxonomy (NCBI): domain Eukaryota; kingdom Metazoa; phylum Arthropoda; class Insecta; order Diptera; family Drosophilidae; genus Chymomyza; species Chymomyza fuscimana. The sequence goes on from OX465089.1 coordinate 41,270,592, forward strand.
ATGACTGGGCCAACTGAAGGCATGAAACAAAAAGACTGAAATTTGGTAAATTCCTGGGTCAATGATTCGCCCTTGCTTATACATTTATGCTAATAATAATATTATTAAAATCGCATGAAAACTTCAAAGATATAAGTAAAAAATCGATCATTTATAGACCCTCTCCCCCGCAAGCTGCAACACTATTCGAATAAATTGCATTTAAAGCACTTGTCACACCTATCCGTGAAATAAATAAAAAAGATCTGAATAACCTAAAATGTTATTGCTTTTTAATTACGAAATTCTGAAAGTATATTTTTTTTATTTCTTATTTTAGTTTAATTAATTTTTCAAAATATTTTGGTATTAAAAAGTAATGACCAAGGTTCATACAAATTATCAAAGAATATTAAAAGAGAGCACTTAAAAGTAAAAAAAAATTCCTACTCAGTAAGCAGTACTGTACTGAAAAATTTGCTCACAAAAAAAAAAAATATAATTTTTCACCGGACTTAGGTAAACCAGTAGTTTTAATAGCAATGTGTCGATCTAGACACTGGCTAACCCTGACTACATTCCTCTTAGAGTTCATATCTAAATATTTGATTTTTTGCGATTGTTATTCGTCTTTTTATGAATTTCCAGGCTTTAGCGTTTCGTTATTACAGCTAGCAACTTTTTCAAAAAGAGTTTTCGTTTTAAAAATTTTAGACAGCATTTAGTTTTGTTTTGATAATTTATGCTCCATACTACCCTTTTCCCGATTGGAATTGTATTATACAAAAAAACAATACATACCTATATAAAAAATGCTCAACAAAACGCAAAATTTGTTAGTACTTCATAATTTATTTTGATTTTTCATAAATATTTACGCTTAAAATTATAACTAAAATTGGCTTATTTATTGTAATTATTTTCTTTAACAATTTATAGCACGTCATTCAATAATATCAAACAAAATTGCTCAAACAGCACATGAGACAATATTCCAAAAATTTTGACTAAAGCTTTAATTTTAAGTTGAATTTTAATAAAATAAAATTAAAAAAAAAAATTTCAAAAAAGTTGCACTTTAGTTCAAATATCAAACAAATTAAGAGCAATACAAAAAATAAAATATATATTGCACAAAAAAATATGCAGCCTACTTTTGGGCGGCGTTGGAAATTAAATTGAATTTTAACGTGTCCATGCCATGCTCAATTAAACATTTTCTGCTTCATTAGCTATACATAACTCGCCATAACTTGCAATACTCAGTTACTCTTTTATTTTTAAAATTTTATTAATTAATTTTAATAAATTCACGCTTTGATTGCAAATGCCGCACAATGCATTCTGCACCGTAACGCCAAGACTCCATACTACTCCATAGCATTGGCTGCCATGCTTTGTTGTGGTGACTGCGCGGGGGACAAGCTGCGCGGCGTGGCCGAGGCGCCTACTGTTGTGGGTGTGGCTGGCTCGGCGCGCTGCTGGGCCTGGCTGAGCAGTTCCTTGTTGAGGCGATAGCTGCTCATGACATTGGCACAGCTTTGATGAAAGTAAAAGTTACGCCCGCGCAGGAACGCATCGGTATTGAGATCCTTTATGCCTGTCTTAAAGTTGTAAAAAAAAGAAGAGAGCACAATATAAAGAGTATAAATTAGAGCAACTGAATAAGCAGACGCAAGAGCAAAATTCAGCATGCAACAGTGTAGTAAGTAAAGAGAGCAAGTTAGAGTAAGAGAGTGCGTGGTGTGTAGACGACTGAAGAGAAAACTAAAGCAAACTGAAATTACCTTACAAATGAAACATTTGTTTTCATCGTCCGGTTTAAAATCCGAACTAATTCCCACCTTTGAGTCCAATTGCGTAAATCCCGGCACGCCCATAGACGATAGTTGTGACAGACTGTTCTCCATAGCTTCGCCGTATTTGGAGGCATTCATCGGGTTGTTGTTGTTGTTATTATTATTATTATTATGGCTTATATCCATGGGTCCAGGCTCTGTGCTGCTGACTTGTGGCTCCGAGCGTGGACGCTCCTCTGCAGGCGAGATGTTTTCCAGACTTCTAGGGAGTAATCTAAATTTGTTTAAACCATTTCAATAACTCACGTTTCCCAGCTAACTTACCTACTGCTGCCCACGTTCTCTTCCTGCCTGCGCTGCTGCTTGTTAAAAGCTGATGACTTGGCTGCCATTTTCATCGTATCATCATCATCCACAATGACATCCTCATCGCTGTCATTCTGACACGATGCTGTATCCATCATTAGCTCCTTGCTGCTGTTATGCTCGGACACGCCCACACCGCAGGAGTCCGCATTGTAGTAGTGATGCGTTGTTGATGACAGCTCGCTGACATTTTTCACTGTAGATGGGGCATGGGACTAATTAGCGAACGCCTGGGCTTAGTTACGCGTGGGCTTACTCACCGCTGATATGTGCTTGGTTGCTGGCTGGCGCTTGGGGTGTCGCTTCTGACTGCCAGCTACTGCTACTGGCAGACACATTGGTGGTCACATCCTGCTCATCGTTATGTGTATCTTTCTGGCTGATGACACAGGCTGTGCGATAGAGTATGCCATCTAGTTTACCTGGTTGCGCATTGCTGTTGTGCATAGATGAGGGCGGTGGTGCTGCTGTTACTGTTGCGCTGGGCAGCTCCGAGCCCGAATCGGGCACATCATCATTGCAGCTTTCCACATCAACCGTTTCGATTTCGTCCTGCAGCTTTGGTTCATCCTACGGAATGTTAAGAGTTTAACTGTGAGCTAGTTGGGATTAATGCTGCTTATGGTTTTTTAAGCAACACTCGAGCAGAGGTTTGCTGGAAAATTATTCCTTATTGCACTTTTTAACCTTAAACGTTATATGCGTACGACCTACATGACATCTATTTCAAGACAACCCTGAGCAAAGATCTCTCGGTATAAAGTGAACGCCAGTTAGGAACAAATCGAGTTAACAGAATACTTTGAAATTGGATGAATCGCCCACTTGCGAAAGGAGTGGGGAAGCGTCATAGAATGTCCAACGATTTGATCACATGTCTTTTTTCCAATACTGGGCTTGAAAAGGAAAGCAGAGTGCCCACATCCATGTATCCATGGGTTATTATTCTCTTTCCAAAAGGAAACCTAGCATCACAATGATAACGATAATCTTCTATTTCATCAGGGGAAATCAATACCTCCTAACAACAGGCACAACAAAAAAATGTAAATTTTCGGGTTTGGAAGTCAGTCCTTACTGCACGCTTTTGGGGTCGATGATTAAAGGCCTATACGAAGTACGAAATATTTCGCACGAAATCGCAAAACTTCATAAAAAAAAAAAATCCCAATGGCAATTTTTTTTTTTTAAGAAGTTTTGCGATTTTGTGCGAAATATTTCCTACTGCGTAGACCCCTTAAGAAAGAAATCAGCCCCGGGATCTGTAAGGCTTGTAACTTACTTAAAACTTGGAAAGTATAATATACGCACCTCTGTTGGAATTTTGCCCGTTTCCAGCGCATACTTGCGCTTGCATATGGGACACGAGCTACAGTAGAGACTCTCCATCATGTACATTTCGCCATATTTACGTTTGCGCACTTTTAGACGTAGACGATTTTGGCGATTGTTACGTATGCGCTGGAAGGTCTTTAAAACAGAAATTAAGTTTTATAAAGAAGTATCAGCAAATCTTTCTTTACACACTGACTGGGCGATAGCTTACCTCCCAGCGATTGTGACTGGTGCGTATGGCATTCTCCTGTGCCGGACAAGGCGGCGCAAACATGTACGTAGCCTGCAGATTGGCACGCTCAAAGCCCGCACTTAGCTTATACAGCCTATCCAGTTCGGTTAAAAAATGTGTATGCCACTCCTCGGGACTCAGCTTCATACCGCATACAGGACACATCTCGGGTATAGCACCACCTGCTGCGGCCGCTTGCAGGCCACTGACCAAGCTCAGACCACCAGGCACAGCTCGTAGACCAGCCATGCCCAGGCTGGCCAGTGCCGCATGATGTGCTGCATGATGCGATAGCGGGTGTGGGTGGGAGTGAGCCACATGATGACCGGGAGCTCCGCCATGGTGATGATGTTGGTGGTGATGATGTTGATGGTGGGGCTGGTGTGCCAAATGCGTGGCCACGGCCACTGTGCTGCTGGCTATTGAGGCAGCTGTGCTAATAGCTGCTATGGCAGAGCTGGTGGAGCAGGAGGATGAACTGGAGCCGGAGGAAGCCACGGTATGCGCTTTGCTAACATTGTGTAGATCTATTGTGGTAAGACACAAGTGTTAGGTTGGCTTACAATTGGCGTTTAAGTGTTTACATAAAATTAGCCATTGCCCGCAATCATCAATCAGCCGCCGGCAAGGCAATAAAAATTAGTCTCCCACCCTAATCCTGCTGCATTGATTTCAATTTGGCATTTTGAAATTCCATACCATACTCACACCTTCCATGCGATTGCCTCATAAATTTTGTTTGGAATTGCTGTTTGACTGTTGGTATTTTCTAATTGCATGCTGAACATTTTTAACACGTACTTGGAACACTTGGCGCTACCCCCAAATTAATTGTGCTCGTAATTTTGGAGTATTGCTGGGTTTTAGGTTACGTTGACTTTGTTCTGAAGGAGGACTATCAGTCAGGCTTAAGGTAGTGTCTTTTGAAAAATATATGTTCCTATAAAAAAGTGAAACCGAAATTGATGGTCTAATATCACAATGCTACAAAATATCAAATCTAATAGAAACTATAATTGTAAATTACAAATACTTTTAAATTATTAATGGGGTTATAAACAAATTTGTCCCATTTACCAATATCAAAGCAGTAACTTAAGTAAGTGCTAACGATTGCCGCCATACTCAACTGGGAAGAATGCATGCTCATTTCTTTGTCCATTTTCATTATGCATACTTCCAGAATCATTCATATTTATTCTTTTTCTTTTGGGTATGTACCGTTGGAAACAAGGCACTTGTCATATTTAACCAAAAAATTTGAAAAATTTTAATGACTAGTTCAAAAACTTTGGTTTGTATTAAAATGATTTAAATGGTCTTAAGCTAGTTCAAATATTTTAAATATCTCTAAAATAGTTTATGTTTAGGTAACTGCACATATAGTTTTATATATAAAGATAGTATTTCCAGTGTTGTTCGCCTATTTTATTATACAATCTTTTTCTTTCATTCATCCGACTATTATTGAAAAAAAAAAAGAGGTAAATCCTGCAAATGGTCGCTAATTAGACAGTAATAATAGTGACAAATAAGCCCATTGGAAAAGGTAGACTTGATATGAAAGTCAATTTTGACATTTTGTAATAGATTTCGATAGAAACAGTAAATATCTGGATTACGTCTCAATATATAAAAGTTTACCCATTACAATTTTTTAGAATATTCCAAAATATTTTAAGGCGTAAACAAAATCGGTATATGACATTCACTTTTTTTAACTTTCGAATTAAAAAAAAAAAATATTTTTTTTAAATGTTTAAAAAGTTTTTTCGTGTATCCAAATTTTTCTTATACGTTACAAATTTTATCTTTTATTGACAAAAAATTTTCTAAAATATTCGCTTAGGAGCATATCAAAAAAAGTCTAAAAAACCAAAATCTAAAAATTCGGTTGTTGATAGCTCTTCATAACTTCAAATAGTAGTTTGTCTTATTTTACAAGGGGTCAGTAATTTCCTATGATGTAATAAATTGTTTTCCAGAGACACGAACCTTGTTGTTCTAAACTTCAATTTTTTATTTTTTTTTCCATGGAATCAAGGTTTTTGAGTTTACTTTCCTTTGGCTACACAACGACAATACACTGACAATTTTAATTCGCAACTCTAAAAATGCTTCTGTCTCAGCTGAAAAGATTTTTCTAACTCTGTTAATTTTAGTGGCTAGCTTTAAGCAAAACACATATTATGAAAATAAAGCAAATTGTTAAACTTAACTTAGTAAATGAGACTATAGAAATAGTGAGCTCATCTAATGATATCTTTTGATAAAATCTGCCGCTTGAAAAAAATTTCAAAATATACGGATTTATGTAGATAATAAAATCGGAAAATATTATTCTGTTCTGTTTAAATTTATTTTATTTATTTTTTCTTTGTTAGAGTGTGCAAAGTTTGGCGCACTTTGGTTTGAATTTGTTTGAGGTTTTTTTTTTACTACTGTTTGCCACAACTGTCAGTTGCACGTAGTTCTGTTGCTTTGGCCTGGCCCTGGGCAAAATGAAACCACAATAAATACAAACTGTTTTGCGATCTGCACGTGACTGTGGCAACAATTAAAATATTATTATATAAAATATATGAAACATAAAAATTTAGCTACAATTTTGACTAAAATTTTTCGACATAATATGTGTTTGTGAGTGTTGGTTAAAGAGCGGTCACAAAAACATTCACCAGTTGGCAGGTTTAACAAATCAGAGAAAAATTTTGTTGCATACCCAGAAGGGGCTGTAACATTTATTGCCTATGAAATATGAGCTGCTGCACAGAGAGAAAAATTGTAGTCAGAAATTAAACCAGGTTTTTGGAGTGCATATTGGTTTCACATTAAGTAAACTTTGAACTTCAGCGTCAAGCGGCACTGTGAATTAATATTTATATACAAACTAAGCGAAACGTATTTAAAGACACCCTTGCATATAACAAGTATATGGCAAGAAAGTCTGAGTAACGACGTGAACAACCCTTACAAAAAGGTAAAAATGCCCGACTTACAACGTCAGCAACAACAATTCCAAATGTTCTTAAAGAAATTTGATTTGAAATTTCAAAAAGCTGCTACTTTTTGTCTAGATTCGTAAGTTACTGTATGTATTAGTTTCAAAATGTCACTACCTTTTCAAAAATTTATTTTGACACTGAGTCACTGTATTTCCAATTCCTATTGTTTCCTGTTAAGAAATGGAGTCTAGGCGAAACTGTTGTTTTAAAAATTTTAACAGAATTTGATTTGGCAGTGTTGCGTAATTTTCTGACTTCGTACGCTAATATATTTTGTATATGGAACTTTCAAAGCAGATACATATGTATACAATTTACAATTTAATCAAATTTCTTCAAAAATCTTTTCATTTCTTTGTATTTCTTGGCAAAATGCATTTTTATTCAATTCTATTCTATTACCTTTAAGTGCTTTGTGTTTATTTTTCAGCTTACATGTTTTACAGGTCTTAGTTTTCGAAGTATAACCATCACATGAAAAATGAATTGTAGAGCTATATTTTGTTATTAGTTTAATTCAATGAGAGTCTTTTATTTAACGATAATTTCTATAAAACAAAAAAGCTACACACAGATACCAAGAATCTTTAGTACCTCATTTAACGTTGCTTTACATCTTGGCTTAAATTTTATAATTAAGCATTTGGTAGTTTTTAAACAAGTTCTCATTATGAATTAAGTATGGTCCCAGAATAAGCATAAATAATTCAAAATAAGCTTAGCTTTTTCTTGAAATAAGCTCAGGTTGTTCTCGCTTTGATTGCAAAAATATTTAAAAGCATATGAGGTTGCGGTTCACGGTTGCTGTAGAGTTGATGAGTTGAAAAGTTGCGCAAAAATGCAACAGGCTAAAGCGTGAACTTCCTTTTTGCGTCACTAAATTGCTTAATTTAATAAATTTGCTAAACAAAATGTACAATGTTTTTAACTGCGTCAAATCCATTTAAATTAAGTTTTTCCCTCTCCATTTTTATATCACAAAATTGCTAAAAAATCCCAAAACATTATAGTGTTGAAAATGAAGCAGAGGGCGCATTTCACAACACTTTCTTCTTAAATTAACATCTAAAAACTGGAGTAGTTGAATTGCAAGCTCAAACTCAGTTCTGTACATATGTTTTTGCAAAAGTCCTTAACTTTCCTACTGCTCAACTCAATAGCAAGCATGAATATCTTTATAATTAATTAAATTTATTTTAATTTTTGTAAACTTGCAAAACTCTACTGAAATCCAAATATTTTAACTTGGCTTCAGTTACATATTTTGTTTGGGCAATATTTTTATCTACTTATCTTTACAATTTGAGAACAATGTGCGTGAATTTTTCTCGCAGTGTGCGCGTTCTGCGTTATATTTTTTTTTTGGGTTGCCATTAATATAACAGAAATTAATATGAAAATTCCAAGTGTGCATTGATATAATACATCATCAAAACATAATACCAACAATGCAATCAAAGCGATTCGCCACACTTGCCCAATGCGATGAGCCACGTATCCTTTCAAGGAAGTTTCGAAAAAAGAAAAAAAATGAAACATTATGAATTTTATGTCACGGATCTGTAGGGCGGTTGACTGCCTTATAATTGGCTGAAGTGTGCTAAACAGCGCCAGGATAGAAGGAAGCAGGAGGCAGGGAGTTATGACCGAGTGCAGTCGCGTGATCATAGTCCTTTGGTAATTAGCCTGTCGTGCGCTCATGTCGAAAGGATGCGCTGCGGTTTGACTTTGTAGTCAAGTGCCGAGCTCAACATTTCAATAAGCAAAGTCCACAGCCATTTAAAACACTTTATGAGCAACCCTTACAACCCTTTACATAAATATTTGAAATGCCTTTTGAGTTGCTTTTGACTTTTGGCGCTCAAATGCCATGTGTTACCGAGGGGTGGGCTTAAACTTTTTTGAATTTCCGGAGGGAGGTGTTAGCGTCTGAAATTTATTTATAGATGTCGTACGTTATTGATATGCTGCCAGTCGGAATTGTTACAAATAAGATAGAACATACAAAACTTAGCTAATTAAAAGTGTATTATTTATTGAAATTAATTTATGGGCTTATATAAGCCAGTTACTGATATAAAATCCAAAAATCAAATATGCAAAGTTTTGTATATGAAACAACTAGACGGGGGTATATTAAGAGCCAGAGATAGAAACAAAACTGGTTTACCGGCTTAAGCTCAAATGCAAATATCAATGTAAGTTAAATAAATAGGCATATAAATTGTAAGCAGTGGCGTAGACAAAGGGAGTCAAAATGTTTTCTAGATGATTAGTATTAATTTATGTATTACAATTGTTTATGCATTTTAGTTCTGGCTCCAGTTATAGTCAGATAAAATATGCCTGATAACATTTTGGCTATAATAAAACATCAATCGTGATGTTTCGGATAACGAATCTGAATATTTTATTCCGATTTGTTTTAAAACCACATGATTGGTGCTTCCAATTTCACAAACAAAAATCTTTTCAAATAAAATCGACAGCTTTTCCATGTCTTTTTTTGCCTTTCTATCTTTATCTTTAAAATCATTATTTGAATTTTTTTTTTCCGAAAAACGCAAATAAATCAAATAACTAACAAATCGAATAGTTCAATTTTTTTTTGTTTTAATTATTTTTTAAATATAAATCAATTATTAAATTAGATGAATTTGAATTAAATAATAACAGAAACAGCTAGTCTTCCTTGAGACTAATTTATATACAATATACATACATGTAAACTAAGAAGTGGCCATCGGTAGCGTAGTGGTAGCGTACTCGCTTTACAAACCGAAGGTCAGTGGTTCGAATCCCCGCAGTAGCACTGGTACATTTGCCTAGCACTGGCATCGCTAGCTCAAAGACGCTATTTGCTATTTGCCAAAGAAAGTCTCTATTAATTAAAGACACCGCCGTTCGGATTCGGCTATAAACTGTAGGTCCCTGTTCTCTTTGAACAGTTATTAATAGAGATCCCCATGTCCCGCCCAGGGACGACTGACAAAAAAAAAAAATTGTTGTCAGTCAGGGAATTATTATATATATAAACTAAGAAGAACAAGTATTTGAATTCGAATTTATTTGAGAGATGAAGTATATGAATGCTTTTAAGTCTTTCATAAGTGCGCTCTATTATCTTTTAAGACTAAATATCTATGTATATATTGTCTGATTTTTGTGAATTTCGACATCAGGTTCTGTGATGGAGAGTTAACAATGTTTCTCAAATTTTAAGATTTGTACGGCTGTAATATAAGCTTAAAATTGAAAAAAATATATATTTAGATATTACTTCTTTTTTATTTAAGAGATGTTTTAGGATGTAAGATATTTAAATAAAATCTTAAAAAAGATTTTTTTTATTTCAGAGCTAAGTGGAAACTTAGAGGGATTGTCTGTCGTACAAATAAAGTGTGCGTTTTGTTCAAGACACCTACCAATTTCTAATTTCTAGCAATTGGTTATTTATTTTCGATAAGCAAATTTTACAATAAATAATTATTTATTTTTTGCTTATACGCAACACCTTTTTTGTAAAAGGGTCTATTAATTTTATTTCGTGTTACTTAATTTTTTATGAAACTATAATAAGCGCTTGGTTATACGAACTTTTTCTGTACTCTAATAAACCCAGATTCGTATAAACTTTCTGTGATAATAATTATATAAATAAAAAACAAATATTATTATTAAAGACTGTAAACTCCTCTTAACTACGCTTCTGGATCGTGTTTAAGCTGCATATTTATCATTTTCATATGTTGCAGGGTCTAAAGCGCTTAAGAGTAGTATTTCGGGGAACCCAATTAGCAACGCATTTGTTGTCAGTTTGTTAGCCTACTTTTAGGCAAATGCGAGCAGCTTTAAGAGTTTAAAAAAAAAAAAAAAACCAACCAAACCCACCCCGCCTCAGGTAAAGAGCAAACAAATATGTATCAAATTGATTTACAAGATGTCTACCCAAAAGCAGGAAAACTAATAAAAAAAATAAAGAGTGTCTAAAATGTTGGCTCTTCCACGTCTCCTGCCATTTCTACTGCGGCCTGTCAGTCAAAGTTAAGTTACTCAAGCGTTAAAATTGCGCAGCAAAATTGGAGCAAATCCAAAAAAAAAAAAAATTGAAACAAATACAGCAAGATTTTTATCTATCACTCGCAGTCTAAAAAAAAAAAGGTTGCAAATTCACTTTATCGCAAAAATATTTGCAACATGCAAATTTGCCAAACAAATACAAACTTGAACTTACGTCTCAAATCCCTGGGATCCTGAGAATGATTACTACGCGGACTTTCACCCTTTTCAACAGCATCGTAATCCTGAGAGCCCTCCATGGATTCATGTGATGTGCACGTGGGACTGGCCGAATCCGTGCGAAATGATTCGCTGCCATTGAAAAGATTCTACACAAACGAAGAGAAAGAAACCAAATCCAATTATGACAACTGTCAATCGAATATGCTTACTGAAAAGCCGCACTCACCTGATCCAGCGATATGCTCATATATTTGGGCGGTGAAAATGCCGACGGCAGTGAGAAGTTGGTCAACACCGACGGCTTACCAAGTGGTGAACGTTCGCTAGCAAAATAGCTAGCCGGAGCGCCAGCGGCAGCTGCTGCTGCGGCAGCTCCATTGGCCGCCAGCATGCCATGATTGAGCGTCTGCAGCAGATGAGGATGAAAATTGTGTAGCAAATGGGTGCTGTAGTTGCCGACTAGTGACATGTTGTGTAAATCTTTGGCGTCAGGTAACTGCAAGATGAAAGAATCAGTAAGAAACTGCTATAATCCAGGCAAAGTTTGCGCCAAAACACATGTAGCACTGGAAATCCCATCTCAAAGTTGCCACAAATTACATTTTTACACTTAAGTAAACTTTCTGATGGGCTGCAGACAAATTTGCATGTAAATTTTTTTTTTTTTTTTACAACTCTGAGTGTGTCCTGGATGTTCTGAGTGTGTGTTTGTGTGTGTGTGTGTGGGCTTAGTACTTGCCACACACATGTCGCCGCTTGTCGCCGCTTGTGGGATTGCCTGTTTGTCTGGCGCTTAACACTCTTTAGCCTCAATTTGTTATAAACGCTTTCACTGTGTTTATCCTTTGCTGTTTTTATCATCATTGCCTCAACCCAATGCCACATCCCTTACGTCCCACATCCCATACTTATGACTGTCTATCTCACCCCCCACTACCCATATCATTTACGAAGCATTTATAGCAATATCAGTGTGTGCTTTTTTTGTGCAAATTTTTCTCGTTATTTTACACCCCATTGGCTTTGTACCCCTGACACAGTTTATGGCTCGATATCGTAGCTCTGAAATCTCTCAATTTTGCTCCGTTTAATATTTATTTGTCGTAAATTAAACATTCCACGTTGCGAAATTATGTTGCATACGCGTAGGCGTTTCGGTTTTCTAGGAGTTCAAAAATAAAATTGGTTTCCATTCTAAATCAGTGCTTCTTAAAACTCACAAGTTTCTCTCATATGCACTTACGTACTTACGTATTGCCAATTTATTAAATCAACTTATTATACCCCCCGCCTCCAGCACTCATAATTGGCCAATTTTAACGCCAAGTCATGTAGAGCGCATAATTTTTACAAACAGCCATATAATGGGCATATTTAAGCTCACATTTCACGCTCACTTGGTCTGCCATAGATCACGTCACATTTGAAAGTAATTATGGGGCCCATGGGGATTGTGGCATTTCTTAAGGAAATCCCATCGCATGTAAATATTTTTCGTTTAAAGCTCTTGTAGTCTTAATGCGAACAAACACTAAAATAAAAAAATTAATGTTTTTTTTTGAAGGTTATATCTAATCGGTACACTAGATTATTAATATACGAGAGTGGTTCCAGAACTGGCCGACCTTAGAACTAAAGCACCAAAATTTTAGATTTTTTTTTTTGTATTTATCAAATACAAATACAATTTAATACACTTTTGGTAGCTATGTTCAACAGCTTCGAAGCCTTTTTTTTGTCATAAGAACCGTGAAGGAAACGTCGGAGACCCCCCAAAGTTACCTAAAGTATGATCAGAGTGACTAGAGAAGTCGATATACCGATGTCCGTCTGTCTGGCTGTCTGTCTGTCCGTCCGTATGAACTCCTAGATCTCAGAGATGGTAAGAGCTGGTAAGAGCAACTAAACTTTGAGATTAGATCCCTTATTATTCCATAGGAGACAAGTTTATTTTATTTTTTCGATATCGGGGTTACATTATATAGCTCCCATAGGGGTGTTTCAGAGGACCTCGAAAAAAACCAAAAGTTTTAGATGGATAATTCGTTTGTTTATAAAGATATCGTAACCAAATTTGGCATTCGTGAGTTAGTAGTTCCCAAGCACTGTACCAAATTTGATCAAAATCGGTTGACTATATCATATAGCTCCAATAGGAACGATCGGTCAAAAAAACATTTTTGGTTCAAAATTCGTCAGTTTTTGGTTGTTTATGAAGGTATCGTAACCTAATTTGGCAATCAAATGTATTTTGGTGTTCTTAAGCAATTTACCGGATTTGATTGCAAGCAGTGGTACAGGGTATCCCAAAGTCGTCCGCGCCCGACTTTAACGTACGCCATCTTGTTTTTTTAACATATTCCAACACTAGTATGTTAGCTAATTCTGGGACGGTCTTGTAAAATGCAGAAATAAAAAAATACTCAAACTAAAAACAAAGGCAACTTATAAAAGCTTTATCATGTATTCCAGTATTCTTAATAGATCTCGCCAGTAATAAAACTTTAAATAAAGTTTATTCTTAGATCTTTAAAAAATATATTAAATAACAAATTAAGAAACAAATCAGTTTTAATCGATCAGTGGCTGATCTTTTCTTATAATAAGAGTTTAAAATCCGCTTCGAAAGTTCAAAAGGAAAAATATTTGACTTATAGCGTTATTAAAAAAAAAAAAATTAAAAAAACCGATAGCAAATTTTTTTTTGTAAATTTGATTCATTTTCTAAAAAAAAGTGTAACAATAATTAAATTAACGTCCAGTTTTTTCGGTAACATGAAAATTTTTAGATCAAGATTATTTTTTATTTTTTAAAAATTTATCAGAAATGGCAAACATTTAATTTGCGACGTTGTTGCCTAATATAAAAAAAAAAAATTGAATAACCCTTCCGAGAGAGATCACTATTTTTTTTAATCGAAAAATGCAAAAAATAATTTATCTGTTTACATCTCGTTACTATTAGGTTAAGTTAAAAGTTCCCGGCGTTTTTTCGCCTTATTTCGAAGATGAAATTAGCACAGTTAGGATTATCCGATTTCGATTAAGTATGCCCCGTTTTGTTTGATAACTTTTGTTTGAAGAAGTCCTCGTCTCTATCGGTGAAAAACGTGACCAACTCATTTTTACAAGCCTCGCTTGGTGTCAGGTCTGGACTATACGGTCTTTAAGATAAAACATCTCATCAAAACCCTCGGAGCTTCTGACGCGTCATTAAAGATGTGTGCGGCCTCGCGTTGTCTTGATAGAACATTGCGATCACTTGCTCCAATCTGGTTAGTTGTTGACAATATAGGTCCGAATTGGGTGTTTGGATGATTCCCTTGCAATCCCACCAAACACACAGCAAAATCTTCTTGGCCGACTCCCAGCGATTGGACCACGATCTCTTCGGTTGCGTTTCAGCAAAAAATCACAAGCATCAATTTGGTCCAAAAGGTTTTTTTGCAATAATTCGTTTGCAACCCATACCTGGAGCTGCTTCTCGGGACCAGCTTTATTCAAATGGTTCCAAACGGTTTACTGGCTAACCGTTCGTTAGTTCCTGGACAATAGAATAAGTGCTCACATGCTGGTTCGACTCGATGATTTCCAAGATTTTATCAACATTTTTGACGATTTTCCTTCCAGAGCGTGGCCTATCTTCGACGTCCATATTACCAGAACGGAATCGTTGGAACCACAGCTATTAAGACATCTAGCGAAAACCTTCGGGAGCTTTTTACTTTACCTAATTAATAAGTACCTGTGAAACTGTTTAGCAATTGAAGAATGTTGCTTAAAATTGCATTTAATTGAGTTTTCGGAACATAGCAAAGTTTACTCTGTGACCATCGTTTTAGAATTATAAGTCATTATAGCATTACGAAAATTTATTTAAAAAAAATCAATTCCTTACAAAATGAATGCTTTCAGAAATTATGCTCTCCAAATATCAAGGAGTAGCGTGGTGTAATAATAAGGTGATGTCGTCCGAACACCCAGTCTCTCGTCTTGCCCCTTATCGGCAGTGCAAACCAGGCTTAGTTAGGTCATTTCTTTGTAGAATTTTGTTAAAAAATTATGGGCAATTTCAAACTTATTAAAATTAACCATAATAAAATGAATTATTAACTTTAAACTATGATCAAATTGAAAGGTGTATTTTCTTACATTTTCAAAATCTTTATTTCACCCCCTTTCAAGTAATCCCCTTCCGAGGCAATACACTTATGCCAACGAATTTTCCAGTTATCATAGCACTTGGCAAAGTCCTCCTTTGGAATGGCCTTCAGAGACAATCTCAATCGAGTCAAAACGGTGTCGCCGGGGCGGTCTCTTGAGTTTCTTGAATAGCCAGAAGTCACACGAAGCCAAATCAGGTGAATAAGCAGGTTGTGGAACGATATTTGTTGAATTTTTTGGCGAAATGCTCACGAAGAACCAGTGCCGTGTGAGATGGCGCATTATCGTAGCACCTCAGAAAACGAAGCGTATCTCAAACATTAATGAACAGCTTTTACGGACGACACCACCTTATAGTATTCCGCCATGGACCAATCCAGCTTCATGGGGAAAGATTTCTCTCCTGCTTTCAGTGTTTTCTCATTAGCTTTTTGCTACTCTTCTCTTTTACGTGCAACCTTGTGAGAAAAGTGAACTCTTTCTGTGGTTTGCCATGAGTTGTTAGTCCTAGTACAAAATCAAAACACAAAGTTCATGCTGCCGAAACAATGAAATGGGTAAAAGACTAGAAATTTGTCACAATTAGATTTCTATACCATTCCGACTCGTTTTGAAAAGTTACGATGCTTTTGTTTCGGATTTCGACTGAGCTCAAAGCGATTTCGAATCGGTTTTGAATCGTTTTCATTCCGATCCTTTTTTGTCAAGTTAATGAATCAGACAAACATTGAATTGAAGATAGCGATTAGCTGATGCAGACGCAGTGAGATATTAAGTTGCTCTTAGTTTGCAAATAAATTAATAGGATTTGCACAAATTTTGTTAAGTATTAAATAAACTTTTATTTGTATAGCGTTTTTTTATAAGAGTTTTGGCATGCGGTTAATAATTTTATTCTAACCTAAGCAGCATTAATGTTTGCGGTATCAACAAAATTAAACAACGCTTTGATTGTGCACAAAATTGTGCACTCTTCTGCTTAGATCTTCATTTTTTATTCACTTATTTTTGTCACCATTTTCTAAGAAGAGGAGCATTCATTTCTTTATTTACAAACACATATTCATATTTTAAAGCACTAATTCACAAATTTATCGGCGAATATAATTTGTAGTACACGAAAACACGTCACTTTTAAACGATCTAAGATAAATAAATCTAGATAGGAATTTTTTTTATGTTTTATAAGTATGCCAGCCAGTCTCTCAAAGACTAAACTAGTTAGAAGCAAATCCTCATTCTTTTAATTCTTTACTTCTATTTTTAGATGTTGAAAAAAATTTTCAATTTAATATGACGGTTTTAAGCTTAATTCCAGCTTCTCAACGGTGGGGTTAAAATTTGAATAATCTGTCTGTATGAAACAAAGTTCAAAACTCGAGAACGAAGTGGTTCGTTTGAGAAAGGTCTCTGTTTTCCAGTTCATTCAACGTACGTCAAGTACCTGGAAAAGTGTGAGTAGATGCCAAAATTGCATAATTTCAGTATTTTAAAAATTTTGCACTAAAACAAATTTGAGGCAACGTAGGCAATGTCTTCCGGGACCACTAGTAATCGTAAAAAATAATTAAAAATAATAATAACTAGGATATTTTGTTTGCTCCTTTGACCATCACTTTTTTTGTTACCCGTCCATCGTCCACCCGTCATACAGAACTCCACTCTCCATTTCCATTTTCAAGCTACTGATTGTTGTTGAAGCCTTTATTTCCAATAGTTTTCACTTAGAAAATTGAACAGTTAAAGAATACTTTTCAAACTTTATTGCAAACTGTGTAAAAATCCTGTGCAACATTTTTAAGTAGCAGTGTCTGAGTGTCTCGACTATAGCCGACCAACTTGTTTTATTTTTAGTATGTACTTCATAGTCCATACTCAAACTTCACTAATAAGTCAAAATTGCAGGTTAAAACAATAAATCCAAGCATTTAGTTGAAGTAAATTGCCAATTGGTGGACCAAGTCTTCATCCGATTGGTTGCCACAAATTGAGATTTATTTGTGGCGTGTAGAAAGACACTTGTATCTATAGATACAATGCGATATAGTTGCAGTTGTTCCTGCTGTTGTTGTTCTAGTTTTTGCTGTTGCCTGTTTGGTATTTTATTGCCATCTTAAACGAAATTGGCAATTGTATGTAGACAATTGGTAGTCACTCGTTAACGTGTTGTTGTAATTAAGCTGTTATTGTTGCTACCATGTCCAGCTGTTTGCAAGTATTTATTTATTTATCTGTGTATCTACAAGTTTGTTAAGCACAGCTGCCTGACATTCATTGTATGAGCCATGATAAATGCCAATAATTCAAGTGTTAAAGGCAAACAAGTCGCATTATGCAAATCTCTGCAAGCGTTAACAACCCCCAGCGGCCCTTTACCCTTAGATACTTACAACAAATATAATTTTTTTTTTGGCAACAAATCACCCGTCTAGATTTTTAATGCCTTTAATAGAAAAGCAAACAAAGGAATGTGCAAAGTGAGGGTAGCTTCAATCGAGTGGGGGTGTTTAGATACACAATGTATAAAAAACTTGGTAAATAATACAAGTGGATGCAACACCTGCTACTTTGATTAAGGCGCATAAATCAATGGGCTAGTAAAGATACATTAAAAATTCATCTTAAATTTGTAACCAAAATGCAAAAACCAAAAGTTAAAAGTGAGTACGTCAATGGTTGACCACTTCTAGTTGGAGTTACTGTTGAAGTCCACCCATCCACTAAGCAGCCACCAAGTGTTACGCACATGTGCGCCGTCCATTTAATCAGTGCCACTCGTTCACCATACGGGAGTGGGCTTAAGTGAGTTTAGCCAAAGTGCAACTCATGCGGTGGACCCCGGAAACAGAGAGATTGCAATTTATATTTGTCTAATGCGAATGGGGCTGACTTGCATTTGTTTGTGGCAACAGCTTTAAAACATTTGGACGCTCATTAGCAGCCATCTGGGCACCGCACTGCCCTGATGCGTGTGGTGGTGATGATGGAGATGCTGATATGACGTTGTTGGTTTTCGGTAGGATTGGCTAATACTCATGTACACAGTCGAGGTGCTAATTTGATCTGTCAACCATTTGATAAGCGTTAATTTATGGTGATTTTGATGACAACTAAGGAGTCAGGAGAGGTTGATATAAAAGGACATGAGTTATCCGATATGAAAAACGTTTAATTTAAACGTGTACGAATTTTTCAAATCGACAGGTAACGAAACTGCCGATTTATTTTTTAATACTTCATCAAATACCTCAGGAATTATGCATAACAAATTCTTATCTAACTTTTGTTTTTGCCAAAGTTTGCAATATTTTCAAAAACAAACACAAAAACACATAGTCAAAAACGATTTTTTTATCGAACGCCAAATTTTTTCTTCATTCATCTAAAACTTTTGGTTTTTTTCGAGGTCCTCCGAAACACTCCTATGGAAGCTATATACTATAATCTCGATATCGAAAAAATGAAATAAACTTGTCTCCCGTTGGATAACAAGGGATTTTATGTCAAATTTTGGTTGCTCTACCTCTTACCATCCCTGAGATCTAGGCGACATGGGTATATCGACTTCTCTAGTCTACCTGATCATACTTTTGGTAACTTTGGGTGTTCCTCGACAACTCCTTCTGTATTTTACATACATTTTCGACTTGCACAAACTTAATATATCCTTTGTACCAAAAGGTACAGGGTATAAAAGTTTTAGTTTCCATATTGTTATGTGTATTGAAATAATTTTAAAGAAAATATGCAGCCGTGCTCCGGAAAACGAATACATTTAATTCGTTTTCATTTTGCGTGCTCCCAACTTCACATTTTTTCGATAACTTCGCAATTTCCTTACTTTTTTCGATAAATTCTCATATTTCCCTTCAATGTTGTTGACACAGCTCTGCACTTTTCGTACTTAAATATTCTTTCTAGTACTTAAATATTCTTTTAAATAAATTAAACCAATAATATTAGCTTTAGAGACAATATTTATTAAAATTGCAAGGGAAATTTTTTTGTACAAGCACCATATCGATATGCAAAAAAAAAAAAAAAAAAAAAAATACTTAAAAATATTTATAAATTATTCATTTATCATAATTCATTTTTCGTTTTTTGGTGAAAAAAAAAATTTACGAACGTCAAAGAATGGTATTTAAAAAATTATTATAATTTTAAATACTTATGTGCACTTCTGACACTATTTTGCAGCAAAGCAGTTGAAATCAAATCATATAAAAAGTTCGTTTTGGTGATATTGGGAGCACCAAACGTGTAAAATGAAATCAAATGCGAATGTTTTATACAGGAGCACGGCTGATAATAGTATTTTGCTTGTGAAATTATATGCAAAAATTTAAGATCTTATTTACTCTGTCATTAAAACGGTCAGATACATTCGTACATTAATGAAATTCATTATCCATTAAATCATAATTATTTTAGTTTATTCATTTTATAGCTTCCTAATACCTTTCGCTCAAAAATACTCGTACACTAAAATATATAAAATTAACTTATTTGACAATAGGTAAAAATTATAACAGTGTCTATGAAATTTGTTTTTCTAAATCAAGGATTAAGGATGAGAAAATTAATATAGCACAAAGTTTTTATTTTTTAGTCAAGGAAAAAAGTGAAAAAGTAAACTTAAGTGGTCTTAGTGAGTCTAGTTTAGACTAGTCTTCAATTATTTTATGCTTGCTGTTTTAAGAATTTTTTTAATATCTGGAAAGGGTTAGATAGTAGTAGAGTCAGATCTTGATAGGTGCTCTGGGTATGAAAGTTTTGGAAAGAAAGAGCTACCTTAAAAATTAAGAAGAATGAAAATAATTTTATTTTATTACTTAAATGATCAACTGAATATGGAAAGACGAATTTATCAATGGTTCTTTTTTTTTGCTGTAATCTTCTGAAATTAACTGTTTGCCACTTTCGCGGATACAAAGTGAATTTAATTTGACACCTTCTATAAGCAAGCAATTAAGGTGAATGCAATTCCTCTCACTAAACTTTTGCAGCAAAGAGGTTTGATATTATCTTGTTAAAATTTTATTCTTTTTTTTTTGAACGTTGCCGCAGGCCTTATATGGCTTGCAGATCGCGTTTTTATGTTTGTTGTAATTAAAGTTGTTCACAATTGATTTTCCAAACACCTTTGCTGAATAGTCTTCATTAATTTTTTATACCCTATACCCTAAGGCATATTAAGTTTGTGCAAGTCGAACATGCCTGTAACATAGTAGAGAAAGAAACAGATACTTAAAGTATGAGCAGTGCGACTAGAGAAGTCGCTGTAGATATGTCTGTCGGTCAATGTGCGTATGAATGCCTAGATCTAAGAGATGATAAGCGCTAGAACAACTGAAAACTAAAAAATCGGATATCGTAACAAAATTTGGCATACAAAAGGATTTTGTAGTTCCCAAGCCAAAACTTGTACCAAATTTTATTTATATCGATTTACCGATAGGTTTAACCGATGGATCGTAAAACGTTTTCAAGTTCGGTAAGTTTTTTGTTTGTTTATGAAGATATCGTAACCATATTTGGCATTTGGTAGTTTGTTAGAATTTCTTAGCACTGTTCGACAACATAAAGTCTCCATTAAGTCGATTGGTCGAACAAAATTTATTAAGAGTATTTTAGGGTACCTAAGCACTATGTCGATTTTGATAGGTTCATCTTAAATAATAATAATAATAAATAAATAAAAATGTGCATCAATGAACTTTACCGGCCTGCTCACACAGATACGACTAAAGTTTTATCAGAAAAGGTAGCTTTAATTCGTGTCGCTCAGAAAACTTACTTAAATTGATATCTTAAAGTTTTATTCTAACTTTTCAGTTAATTCGCATTTCAAAAAAGGCGTGGAAAACTTGAGCGGGCCAAATAATCAAGCTTTTATGAGCTCTCTTTATAAACACGCCTGCCTTTAAGTGTTCTCGCCAAGTATTTCTCTCTCCCTCAAAGTCTTCTTTTCGGGCTGCTCTATAACTAAAATATAACTCCCGCTGTTTGCTTGTTATATGGCTCGTTGGCTGTGCATTTGGTGTTACCTTTTGATAAATTGCTAGAAATTAAATTAAGCTCGTTCTTACGGATACACACACACACACACACACATATGAACACTGTCCTACACAAACACATGCATCCCAACACACCTACACACTTGTAATAAGTGGTGAAAAAAAAAATTATTTTTCATATGTTGACCTGCCGGGCTCATAATTTTCCGCACGTTTGCTAGACCCAGTACCGGGGAGTTTTTTTTTTTTTTGCGGGTCAGTCTGTTTACCTTTTGGTATTGTTGTTGTTATTGTTGTTGTTGCTGCTGTCGTTGTTGTGGTTACGAAATTGTTATGGTGACTTTTTTTCTCGCTTCTGCACGCTTTTCAGCTCGACGGTGGTTAAAATTTATGCATTTTATTTGTGTGTGAGTATCTGTGTGTTCTATTGGGGTCCACATTAAACCATTTGACATTGCATTTAATATGCTCGCTTGGCTTGTTTTTATTAATTTTTATTGTTGAGTTTTGTGCATGGTTATAAATAATGTGACGATAGCTAGATTGCATATTTTATGGAGTTGGGGTGTCTTATTGCTATCATGGATGGAGTTCCTTTAGTTGCTTTTCACTTTTTAACTAATCCTCTCTTTAGTCTTTTCCGCTTAGTTTAATGATCTCTCAAAAATCTTAATCTTATATAATAATATAATATATAATCGGAATTGAAGAGAATTAAATTTAGTTTGAGTCTGCGAAGATCAAACTGCCTAAAATGAGTACCATCGAGGAGTCTAGTCATTGTTTTTTAAACGTTTTCTGCTATTCAAAAAATATACGACGTGATTAAAAAGAAATTAAAAAAATTTTTAAATATTGAAATTCTGTGTAGTGTATGAAAACTTTCTCAATTCCAAAGAACTTTCAAAGCTAAAAATAGATAATTAGGCCGATTGAAAACCGACACGTAGAGATTTATGAAATCATAAACTTTAAAATATGTAATTTTAATAGTTCGGAAATAATTCCAAAAAAGAACCTTCAAAGTTAATAAAGGAAAACTAAACTATTGCAATTATTCTACATTATTTGCGGAAAAATTTCCTATGGCGTTGCCTTGCTTTACTTGTACTTATATTTGAAGAAAATAACACAACGCTCACTTTAGGAATTTTAAAAACTCAAAAATTTAGTTAAAAAAAAAGTTTTCAAAAAGTTTCATTCGAGAATTGAATTATTATTTGCTTGTGAAAATAGGTTTGTAATTAGGAATGTAAAATGCTTAAAAAGTCTTAAAATTGAAAAGTATTTGACCTACGCATCGACTATGTTAGCCAATATATGTATATGTTATTACTGTACTGTTTTCGAGGTTATAATAATAATAATATAATAGGGAAAAGCTGCACTGCGACCCTTAGGATCTATTGTGCTCCCTTCAAGCCCTAGAGCTCCTCAACTAGCCCAATTTCCGTGACAAACTTGATTATCTGAGATGGTTCTAGTCGGGTAATATCATGCATCAATATTCTATGCTCACCAAGAAGGGACTTCCTTCTTCTGGCTAGGGCATCACACTCTGCAAGTATGTGCTGGGAGGTTTCCTCCTCGGTTTCACAAAACCTGCATGTGCTTGAATTGAAGATGCCAATAGTACACAGGTGTTTCCTGAGTCTGCAATGTCCCGTTAGTAGCCCCGTCAGTATCCTAAGGGAATTCTTGCCCAATTGGGACACTTTCTTGAACCTAATTAAGTTTTAGGAGCCAAGAAGTTGCTTGGCCTGTCGTAAGCCGTCTGTGCCAGCCCAGTCTAGTGCCTTCTTTAGTCAAGGACCCGTCCGTATACCACATAATAGTGTGTCTTTTCATAGGATGTATCTCCTCTAGCGTTGTCCAATTCTCTTTGTTGCTCAAAATAGTACTGAAGTTCCTTTCAAAGTGGTACTCTGTGATCATCTCATCTCTGGGTAAGAGAATTGAGGGGACCAGTTTTCCCAGTTCGTCAGCGTCTCTAGCACTTATTATGTGGCCTTTGCCAATTCCCTCAGCCGACATTCTTAACAGTGTCGCCTTCATTTGAAGCCTTACAACAGTATGAAGTGGTGTCAACTCCATAAGGACTTCCAATGCTGCTGTAGGACAGGTTCTCATGGCTCCTGTCATACATACACAGGCTAGCCTCTGTATCTTCTTAAGGTCATTTTGGACTGAGGTAATCTCAACCCGAGCTCGAGGTTATAATACGCATAGATATTATTTTAATTAATGTTTGGTCAAATTTAAAACGTATTCGACCTATGAAATGACTCTGTTAACCAATTTCTATATAATTAAAAACTAACTAGATATTATTGTTAGTGACGATTGGCCTTAAGGCAGCCAAATTTTCAGCGATGATAATTTTAATCTTTAAAGTTCTAGATCTATGAAATGATCTTACGATCTAGCTTTGTTTAAGATAGAGTGTTTCTTACTTTTACCTAGGTTTTAAAATATCGTTACATTGGCAGTTTTCTTCATAGTTTAGCGGCAAAAGTAAAAATCCAGTATGCAGATGAATTGAGTTTACTACACAACATTGACTGACGAACTTGGATATATTATTTACTATGTTGACATAGCTGCTAAGACTTAAGCCTGGCCCAAGTTTTGCAAATAGAAAATATTATACATACTTCAATCGTGAAGGTATGTAAAAGTGAATTTTTTATATATTGCTAAACAAGTACTAGTCATACTTATAATCAATCAGTGCTAATTTACGAAACTTTCCATTTTGAAGCATAGTTTTCTTCAAATATAACTTATTCGCTACATTGAATGAGCATTATTTGAAGGCAAACCTATCAAAATACTCGTATCTACAAGCTTGGACATATTGTTGTCATGTTTAACATATCTCAAAAGAAATGGCAACTGAAACTACGCCAAAAACTACATACTTATACGAACAGTCAAGTTATGCGCACGCCATATAATCCAGTCAACATAAACGAAATCGAGTTTCAAGTTGATCAGCGCCGAGTTCTTCATCATTTGTAGCATCAGCGTCAAGATCATTGCTCATGTTTACAATGATGACAGCAAAAACGACGACGACGACGACGACAACGACGATGACGACGATATCGACGAAGTCTTTGACGATCGGTAGTCAGAAAACGTTTAGAGCTATGCATTTGCCGGTTAGATACTGCCAGAGAGTAGCTCTTCCATCAGTCGAGCAGCTATCATAAATCTGTTCGACGCAAAAATCTGCACACAATGGGGCGTTTGGAAACGCATTCGTATGCTCGCGTATCAACGGGCTTTGCTGTTGGCCTGGTCTCCAAGACCAGGGGCTTGATCATGCCTTGCTCCGTACGCTGGAATGTGAAACATTGCGCTCATAAGCTGACTGACTGTTTGTCTGCCTGCAACTTGTATGCGAATTGTGAGCTCCACTTCTTTGTTGTTGTTGTTGGTTTTTATAATGCTGCATTGTTTTGCTCGGTGTGCTGATTTATAGTGGACCCAGTTGGCTACTTGGCTGCTTGGCTACTACAACGACTATCGAAGGCGCACAGTTTATGATTTTAATTTTGTATGGCTAACGAAAAGTCCAAACGGCATTTGTCATAAATATGTCTATGCTTTGGCTGCTTGAGTTTTGCTTTAAAGTTCGCGTATTTCTGTGAATTGGGCATATTACCCATACTAGTATAATTCTTACTTACTCTCGATGGAAACGGACGTTGTCCACGTAAAGCCTCATGCAAACCGGAAGCAGCCTCCGATAGAACAACAAGCGCTTGAGATGGCAAATGACTGCTGCCAAATGCGTTGCTTTCCATAACCAACAAACAAGGCAAAGCGCCTTTAATAAAATTTATCTTTTTCTTTTTTGTTGTATTGCGTTATTTTATAGTATTTTGTATATTATTTTAAAATTGGCACTGTACACGTGGCGTATGCGCAACATAACGCACTTTCACTTGGCATGCAACAATTACATAAATTTCATTTAATTTTTTTTTGTATTTTACATAATTTGCAATTCTTATCACACGTAATTCACATTGACACTAATGGCATTTTGTTTTGATTTGCCAGGACTTTGTCAAACATTTTTTAAATGCCCAGTTCATTTGCCATTTAATTTAATTAACTGTTTGAGTTGCACACAATGTACGTATATTGTACACAGGCTTTAATACACATGTACATAGTAATTATTATATAGTTTGTTTTTTTGTTTCGGTTGTTAATAAATCGCGCGTCGGCAAAACATTTAACAAAAACAACGCACGGCTTTGACACGCGCTTTAGCAACAACACCCGCACGTACGCGCTGCAAAAGTTCAAATGAGCGAACTTGGCTGTCTGTGCTCTAGTCCATAAAAACTCGTTTTGTTATTGTTGTTGCTGCTGCTGCGCTGCCGCTGCGCAGTCTACGCCTGCTGCACGCTGATTGGCTGCGCCAACGAACCGGTTTATGGCAAATGGCAAACTATTATAGCTAGCTCGCTCGCACCAGTTACTTTTGCAGCTGAGTGCTGAGTTAAATTTTACATTATGTTTAGCTCTTCTTTATTATTATTTTTTTTATTATTATTCCAAAATGGTTGTTTGCCATTTGGCCACTTGTCCGTTTGTCTCTTTGTCTGCCGTTTTTCTCTGTTTAGGCCCCCAAGCGTTCTCTCTGCTGTGCCTGTTTGTCTGCCGTTTGGTGTAGCCTGGCAGCCACCTGGGTTCTTCCATTGCCTGACATTTTGTGTAAATAAACCGTATAAAGCTACATATACGCAGAGCTGCATTTTTACTTTGGGCCTTGGCATTTCATTGCTATTTTTTGTGCATTGTTGTTGTTTTTATTTCTGCTTGTCCAGTAAGTGCAAGTATCTTTGAAGTTGCCTTGTTTTTGTTGTTGTTTTTGCTTCTCTCCTTAGTCCAGTGTTGCTGTTCGTTTTTTTTTTTTTGTTGTATCTGCTGTACACTTAATATTGCACATTACTGTGGTATTTATTAGCAAGTAGCCAGAGAATTTTTGGTATACAATATGAAAGCAAAAAAAAAAACATTAGATGAGTAGTGTAGATGGCAAGAGAATAAGTAGTTATAGGCGCAATATTGGGAAATTGTTTGGGGCAAAGGAGCAGTTGAGTTCGGCAAAGTTTTTCGAAATTATTAATGATCTCATTATTGTTTTATTAGAATAAACGAACACACGTAATGCTCGACTAAATCTTTAAGACATTAGAAGAACTTTTCTTTATTTGGATTTCTAGCTATAAGAAGATAAATACATTTTGAGAGTGCTACATAAACAAAATGGCATTACTCATTAAAATTAACACAAACATTAGTCATTAGTAGGGGCTGTGTTTACATTTCGGTCTGTTTGGGATTTTAATTTCAATTCATATAACGAAAACATAAGAAATTATAATTACAAATTATTCTGCAATTAATAAACAAGTATGTGATTTTCATTGTTTAATTGAGGGAAATAACAAATTTAAAAAAAAAAAATGGGAACCGGATCGACCTTAGTGGATAGGAGAGGAAGCTGCGTTTTTATAAATTTCTAATAACTGAAGGGGATAGTTCAAAATATATAATTACATAATTTTTTTTTTGTAAAATCGTACGCTTCGAAATCTTACAGAAAATAATGTACTGCAATGAGATATTAAGATAATTAGTTTAGTCTCGTTAGCCAACTACGTGTTTAGTCATTGTCAAAGACATAACATACAAATTATTGGCTTTATTTATATGAAAACAACATTTTTTTTTAATATTTTAGAAGATAAGCTTCAATAATTTCATTTATTGTCGTTCTTGTGGTTGGGAGGTAAGTCAATAGTCAATTAAAGGTTCAAATGACAAACAAAGTTTTTTTAATTTAGCAGCTTGGATTTTTATTTATTTTTTGTTCGAACTAGCTAACTAAAAAAAGTATGTATGTATTTGTATAGCAGCTAAAAAAAAATATGTATCATAAAGTCCGCAACGGCATAAAATTCCTCAGATATCGTAGCCAAGTTGGCAATCAAAATTTTTTTTTTGAGTACTTAAGCAATGAACCGGATTTTATTGCAATGTGATTGTACACGTTATCTTGAAGTCGTCTCCGCCCGACTTAAACGTACTCCATCTTTGTTTTATAGCAGGAAAAAATGTGACGTCCGCAACGTAACATCCGCAACCCTCGTTTTTTAAAGTATGGATGAACCTGAACACATATAGTCTTCAACTGACCCAATTTGAAATTCTCAATAATTCTTCTTTCTTTTACGTATTTGCATTTTTTTTTGGTTATTACGCAAAATTCGTTGAGAATGACGCAAATGCTCGTTAACCTCCAAAGCTACTTAGTTATTACTAAGGTTCTTAAGATTTGTTTCAAGTCCTAAGGCTAAATAGTCTACTTTTTTATAATTTTAAATGTGCTAACTTTTTCCAACTTTTTAACCAATTTTTTCTCCAATTTTATTCCACTGTCCACTGTTAACAATTCAGGCAAATAGATTTAATACAGAATATTAATAAAAAGCCAACTACAACTTGACAGCAACAACAACTTAAACATACTACCAAACTACCAATGGTCATGAACAACAAAAAACAAGTGGGCTGGCTATAATCGGGACATATCGACTACCATATACACTAACAATTGCTTACACGTTGTCCAATCGATTTTGAAACACTTTGAAACTTTGAAGACGAATGGGTGGTTACGGGGATCTGGATAACACACCGATTTTATAGATGCTATTATGCTATTTAGGATTGCAATTAGAATAATGTGTGCTATAAAAATCTTTTAAGGGAAAGGGATTTAATATTAAAGTAATCAATGTCTGGGGTCTTGTGCCTAAGATATTTTGGTCTTGGAACATGAGCAAGTCGATATCATCGATCGTCCTATTATTTTTGATACTTTGTGGGATCATACATTATTCCTTCTAGGTATTATACACAACCAATTTTTTCAACAATTGAATGTAACCCATACAAGGTAAGTATATAAAGCAGCAGTAGTTGTTGGTTTTCTGCTTGAACGCGGTTTTAAACGCCAACAAAACGCCTTTGGCACTTGAAGTGATTTTTCAGTCAGTTGAGCTTGAGTTTCTTTTTGCTAGTATCTGGACATGTGGGCAATGCTATATGGGCATGTCTATGGCTAACTAAATAAAGTATTTTGTTGCAATTTGGACAATGAAAAAAACGGGGAAAGAAGAAAAGACCACAACTGGAATGGGATAAAAAAAAAATGGCGATAAGATGCGAAATGGCAGCAAAAAGCATTTTGACATGTTTATGGCCCTGTCTGTCAATGCGGCACTTAGCAGGAGACGGGAACCTAACAAATCCCAGCACACAACAGCTGCCTACACACACATATTGGCCACGTCTTTAATTGGTTTTCTAGTAAATTTTCTTTTGACCATGTTTGGGCAGCGCAACTGAACTGACTTGGCTAATTTTTTGCTCATTAAATTTACATTTTAAGAATTCCTGCACAGAGTGTAACACTTTATAATTTTCCAACGCGCTGGTTTATTACAAGACTCTACTCCGTGAGATGAAGCGAGCTCCAGAGTGTGAGAACGAGACAGTGAGAGGGTCTCTTTATAGACAAGGTCTGGTAGGTTGTCATCTTGGCCTGCGCATGCGCTTAGGACCAAGGTAGCCTACATTATGTGTCTATTGCGCTATGTATTCCGCAATCCAACTTGTTCATATAACCCGACTGCATATGTCTTTGTACATAGCAATGAAGCTATGTATATAGTAGTAACTAAGTTGACTTGGCAGCTCTGCCATGTACAGCAGAGTTTTGGACTTGCTGACTCTACTACATTTTCCACAGCACTGCGAGTAGATTTTTCATTTTATTTATGTGCTCTGCCCCAAAACAGGCTCCATGTTTTTCTTGTTTTTCCATAATTTTTTG
Source organism: Chymomyza fuscimana (assembly GCA_949987675.1). Lineage (NCBI taxonomy): Eukaryota > Metazoa > Arthropoda > Insecta > Diptera > Drosophilidae > Chymomyza > Chymomyza fuscimana. Next base: position 41,299,661 of record OX465089.1, read on the forward strand.
TTTTTTTTGCTGTTCTTGGTTTGTTGTCAGTTTGTCAGTCAGTTTGGCAACAAAATTAAATACTTGTCTTTGTGCGCTTTTTTTTATGAGTGCTGTCAGGGATCTGAGAGGTGGCGTGGGCGTTGGCGTTGGTGTGGGCCTGGCCAAGTGCCGCATGGCTCTTGGCAGCTACACACTACATACTATGTACAACTTGGCCATAAAGCGTATGTCTTTTTTGGCCTGACAGCTAATTTATGTAGTGGCCAAGCCAGCTGCGTTTCTGTTACACTTCTTTAAGATGTATGTATGTATACATACATATGTATAACGATATTTTGCTCTCTTTCGACTTCTTTCTGGCTAAAATTTCTTATAATTTACTGTAGTTTGCTTTGCGTTTTATGAGACTGTTGGCTGTCCACTTATATGGCCAAGTTATCGAAATGCCTGCACAGAATTTAGTGCTAATTGGTTAAGTATTTTATTCGGTTGAGTTCATACATTGCGTTTATTTGCTCTTTATATTTATTATGTTTAATTAAAATTCTTGTTGGATTATTAAATTGAGTAAATTCTACTATATTTGTTGTTTAAATTTCAAAAATAAAAAATTATCTCTTTTTGAAAATGTTTGGATGCCAGTAAAATTATGATGTGGATGCTTCCATTTGGCGTGACGTTACATTTGTATGACAAAATGTGAATTTATTAAATTAAACTTCCATTTCATGTTTGTAGTAATAATTTTTTTTTTAATTATTTAGAAGAATGATAAAAAGATGCTATTAAAAATAGAGTAGATTGACAAAAATATTAATTTTTCTGGAAAACTTTGAATAATTTAATGTAAAAGCTTTCGAATATTTCTCTCTTTACCGACATGTCTTACTATTTAAAGCTAGCTTAAAGTTTTTAAGTATAATCTAACTTTATATAAATAAATACAATTATGAACATACTTACAAATTTATGTCATAACTTTTAATTTTTCGGTCAGAAAAGTTCACTTCTGAGGAAATGTCTGCATACATTTTGTGAGAAAGATATCCAATTATAACAATTAAAAGCGAGAGTTAACTAGTGTCAAACTTGAACTGTTTTTTTTTTTAAAAAAAAAATTACTAATTAATTTGACAAAAATTTAATAAAAGTCTCATATTTGGAGTGAAAGTACGTTTTCGTCTAAATCAGTATTATTTTTGCAAAGCCGTGATTTGATCTTTTTTTTTATTAATGGGTTCGACGATATTAACAAGCCATGAAACAAGTCTTCCATAGTTATGGTCTAACTAATATGGGTAATATGGCAGTATTTCCACTATTTGTATTCCCTGAACCTACCACCGGAATATCAATCAAAAACCCCATTTCATCCATCCATATTTGTATGTTTTTGAAAATATAACGACGTTCTATTACAACTTCGCCATTTTTGATGCAATTTCTTAGTAAAATTGATTTTTAATTTTTCATTACCGTACCCTTTTCTACTAATTATCTGAGTAAACACATAATTTTCAACAGCTAAATTCTGTTTACCTTTTCCTCGTGCCAAACTTCGAACAGCACTTGCTTTTGCACCGACATGTTTCCTAAAAAGCAAAATTATTTGAATACCGGCAAAAAGTGGCAGCTGATGTTTGATAATTTACATTCAAGACGTAACTAAGCGGCCGTTACGCGGATCGCTTACGATCCCATCCCAATTCTCTTGCATGTGCCCTGGCCGGTCATAGACCAAGAAGACGCCTGAAACGACTCCACCCATGTGATCTCAGAAGGCGTGCTTTAATATATCAACTGTGCGTCTTATTAATATTTTATGAGGAAATGTTTAATGTCGCTAAATCACACTTTGAGTTTTTCTAGCAGATTATAAAGACCTGAGTATATGCCCTATCACACACTAAGTTATATTTAGTGTGTAGCGATTTATTTATGTGTCAATATTGGATTATAACCTTTTGAATTTATCGGTTGATTGCCAATAATTAAATATATGAAAAAAAAACATTCAAGATGGACAGTACCAACAAAAAAACCAAGAATTACGCCGGATCTAGCCGGCCTTATATTACTTTTACTCTAAAGTTTATAGTACATGAGAAAATACAGCATATCGAAGAGGGTTTTCAACTAGTATTTATCCCAAACACACCTAAGGACAGGACAGACAGACATATTTTTTTTTTATTAAATACATACCTTTAACTTTTTTTTTGAATCAAAACTTTCGACGATATTCGAATATTTTCCCTTTTTTTTAAATTTTAAACTTTACTATTCGAAATTGATAGAATAAATTCTCGCACGTGTTACTACAAATGCCAACTTTGACAGCTCACAACTGCGTGAATTTGAAGAGTCATCCAAAAAAAAAATACCATAAAATCTGGTGTTCTATTAGAAAATATCGGCTTAATTAGCAAGTTTGAAAATGGACTTTTGCGGTGCAAGGAACTTCATTAGCATCGCTGTGAGTAGGTCCTTCTCGTTATTTTCTAACTTTAACAGAGTATAGCACAAATCCAACATTTACTTTATTTGCAGAACTCAGCCCCTAATAATTGGTTGATTTTATTTATTAATTTTTTACTTGTCTATTTGTTATGTGTTTCTAAACATCTAAGAAAATTATAACTGTAAAATGCGAGCACTCTGAATTTTAATGTTCCACTATTTCTATCACAATCTAACAAAACAAAGCTTGTTTTCCAAAAAAGTTTCCATCCGAAGTGTTTAGATTTTAAGGTTGTAAAACTAAGCTCATAAAAAATTGACTAAGCCTTTTAGCCCTGATTTCGAAAGTATTTTGGCAGTTGTTCCGTTCTGTCGCTAATATTATAAAAATTGTGTGTAGCCAAAACTCACTCTATTACATGACTACATTAATAGTCCAACTTTTTCAGACACCCCATTTACTGTCTGCACCTGATCTATTTTCTTTGGTTTGCTGTTAGACCCCTCAGCCACGCCTTGGAATTAATTGAAACCACATTACAAGTGCAAAGTGTTGCTGTCAAACTGCCATAAGCAACCATGCCAAAGCAACATCCAACCAAAAAAATCCTAGTCCTGAACCCAATCCCCGTCAACATCTGTGGTTAGCATAAAACAAGGCGACTATAACAAACAACAAAAACAAAAAAATCCCAAACAAATCCCAGATAAATGCAACTTAAAGCCACAGAAATAAAAAAAAACCAACAGTGGAATCGACGAGAAATGCTCCGATACATGTAAATATGAATGGAAATGAATTACAACGAAATAAATGTACAAAATTCATGAAACAAAGTGCAAAAAAAAAAACAACAACTTTCAGCGCGACGAAATTTTTTTGTGGTTTTTGGACACCAGCGACAATGTTGACATGTTCCAAATGCAATTTTAACAGGATTTGCAAGGACACATTTGCACAATGTGACAGAAAAACGCAACAGCCAAGCCAACTAGTCAGCCAAAAAGTCAACCCCCGTTGTCAGGATCAAACTGAAAGGGGACCTCAACCCCCTCTGTAAACCCGGAAAAGCGTACTTCCACGTTAACGTGTGCGTGGCTGGCATAACTTGCGGCTTAAAGGGCTCAACATGTCATGTAGCTGATGTCGGCATTGATTTTCCACTTACACTGGGCTTTGAGTTACTCTGGGTCTGTTGTCTGGGTCTGTCTGTGTAGATCTGGCTCTGCCGCTAGCTTGTTGACCCGACTCGAACAGAATCGTTCGGTCAGTTGGGGTCTTAACGCTTCATCAATATGCTTTTCGTTGCACAGCTAATTTTACTTTAGTCACCTCGTCCAAGTGCTACGTGGCAGATTTATGTACACTGAGAGAGAAATTCGCACAAGTTACAAAAAGCAATCTGTCTATGGAACAGGAATAGTTTTCAAGGCGTTGGAAATCTTTTTAATCAAGACACGAAGAGCCAAATTTTTGCTTGTGTGTACTTCGTGACGTGTCGCTGCGGCAGAAAAAATCTTAACACAAAATGCACTCACTCGATAAACTGCGAGTGTATTTCTTGCCGACCATATTTGTGTATCTATTTATATAAACTGGACAGGAGCATGCACAATGCATTCTTTAAGGAGAGGAGTGATACTAAGCCTCAATGACTGACTGAGTCCATAAAATCTAGACAGCCGAGCAGGTCTTTGGCATGGCCTCTGGTATGAGTAAACTTCAAAATTAAGTTGTAATTTGCTCGAAATATTAGAATGTTGTCAGCAGGGAAGACTCCTTGTTATGACTTCTACACAAGTCCTTTTTCCCATACAAGTGAACCGATTCTTCAGACTCTTCAATAATTTTAACTGATTTCATCCAAGTCTCAGGCGTGCACTTCTTACGAATGTTCATCAATTGTTTAAGCATAAACGGAAGGAGGCACTACAATGGGGCTAACAACTTTGGCTGATAACCTTGAGTCTTAAGTCGTGTGTACATTTGAGCCGGAAGATATTCTACTTTTTGAATCAGCGCAAACTTAAAAGATACCTCCACAAATAAAAATACATTTTCTGAATTGAAGTTAATCAACATTTTGTTTAAAGATATTATTTGTAAGCCCAACACAGTTTATATTTATATTCATTCATTCCTGGGAATCTGAATATGTTCAACACGTTGACTCAGATATATATCTAGGCATGCAATTTCAACATCCTCAATATTCCTGCGTTTCTATATCTATAATATAATATATAATATTACGCTATGCGCAATTTAAGAAATAAGTTTTAGTATGATGACGTCATAAAAACTAATTAGACTATCTTCATAGGCACAAGTCGAAGCAAAGACCAACAACAGTTTGTCAATATCTCTCTTTTTTTTTATGCATCAAACTTCTATCCATAATTTTCTCTCAGTGCACGATTGTGCTCCAAAAAAACAAGTACCTCGGTTTGTGTTTGTGTACAAGTGTGTGTGTTTAGTGTTAATCCGTCAATGATAAGCTCAATTTGTTGTGGTCACTCAAGGCGGATGATGACAATGAGCCGCAGGAATAAGCTGCCCCCGTACATACAACTTACCCACAACTTATTTTGTTGCATACTTTTCTGGGCTGTCAGTGTGGCTGGCGGCTATTAAACATGTATTAGTGTGACCAAATTCATCACATATGCTGAGCATTGTGTCACAGCCTGTGCAGTAATTTAAACTTTTGTGAACCTTTTGTCTAAGCCTGCCACGATTTATGTCTCATCTTGCTACTGCTGCTGCCGGCTCCAAAAACTATATATATTCTAATATATAATATATGTGAGTATATGGCCGACTATATTATAAAAGTTTTGACACGTTGATAAACTTTTTGCGCTTTTTTTTTTTTGTCGTTCGTCAGCCTCAAGCCAAAGTTATTTATGCGCACGTGTACTTGATGACAACGTAGTTACCAAAATGTGTATGTTTCCGGCAGCTTTAAGTTGGCCACAAATAAACCAGGGCACACTAATTGGCTTAGTGCATTAAAATTACTTGGGCCATAGTTTGAACCCAACAATGCACCGTTGTCATTGGCAAATTTATGAGCCTCTGTGGCTAATTTAGCCGACAAGATAGTGGAAAAAGGCTTTGTTTGGCTAAGCCCAGTAACTTGGTCCTGGCCAAAAAGGCTTAGGTCAAAGTCAAACAAGATAAGTGGCCAATGCGGGCTAGGGCTTAAAGTATTTATGTGCTAAAATTTGATTCAACATTTAGGCCAGCTCATATGTCAACTGGGGCACAGCAAGTGTGTCTAATTATGCAATATTATTTATAATGGGCCAGAACGTTTCATCCTACCCCATGAATGTGACCAACAATCAAACTTTTGTCAAACGATTTGTAAAAACCTAATTAAAAGTGAATTATTCATGCCACAAACTGTGGATATGGATGTGGCAGTAAACACACTCTTACCCTTGCACCCTCCTACTCTTATACATAGAAAAAGCTGTCTGTGCGTTTTTGTTGTTGGCCATATGTTGCACGAATGAATTTGTTAAATTTGCGTTGATTAATTGGTGGTCAAAAGTTCAACGGCGCAGACGTTACAGTATTTGCAAAGGAAAGGGTTAAGGTGGATACCATGGGCACTCAAAACAGTGTTTTCTTAACGAGGCCTTTGCAGAACGAAATCAATTTTGCAATCTGCATTACAGCGGAGCTAAAAACTTCTATTGCAAAAAAAAAAAAAATAAAAAATCAGTATATTATTTACATTCGATAGACAAAAAACGTGTATTTAAAAAAAACAAAATTTAAAATTTATAAAACATGTTTAAAAAGTGTATCTGTTGGAATTTTAGTTTTTAAAAAAGTTTGAGATACATTCATCTGAAACAAAAAATCGTATTACATAATAATAATATTATAAAATTTGGCAGAGTTATATACGATTTCATTTTAAGCTTGGGCCATATGCAGCCTTCAAAAAGAAGCTGTAATCAAAAAAAAGTTCTTTGTCAAATCTTCTCTCATTGAGAAAACAGGCAAGAAAATAAGTTGCCTAAACTGGGAATCGAACTTTTGTCTCTAGACGTCGCGACGTTAAGTTTTGAGGCGAACACCCTACCAACTCAGCTTTTTACATCAGATCGTTCCAACTCCCGCCTCTAAAATAGTATTTGGCGAATATCTTCCAATCGTTCCCATAAAAACTAAACATATAGCTTTGAAAACTTAGAAAATACAGCGCTTTGAAAACTTTTGGAGGAAAAGGGCGTGGCAGAAGAAAAAATTTTGGTTATCCTAGCTACTACGGAATTAAAAATTCAAGCGTTTATACAGTCAGACAGACAGACGAACGGACATGTTTAGATCAATATATTTTATCCTCATGACCATATTAGAGGAAACTTTGGCAAGACACCAAATACACACTCCAGAATGGCACAACTTGGAGAACATGCACATTCTGAAGCAAAGCAACATATAGATGAACAGACGCATCATATATTTATATAGAATCGGTTATGGATTATTCTTAATTTTATATGGTAAATGGATTACTTACAAAAAATGACTATTCGAGCGACGCTTTTTAGTGCAGCATGCATCTGTGTCGCCGTTGTCGTCTTCCAATTGCCGCTTCAACTGCCTTGTGATGGGTCGGTTATACACAGGTGCTACATCAATATTTTCATTATTTAGGGTGTTAGGGTTAAGCGCCTGTGACTCGGCCGTATCCTCTTCATCTACGAGGTTTATGATTTGCGGCACAGCCTGGCCGACGATGATATCGTCATCATATATCTCCCAGCGCACAAGGCCGCTTCTGTTAGCGTTATCGTTATCGACGATAAAGTCGTCTTTAGCTTTTTTGGTTTCATTTATAGCTTATTGCTTTTTCTCTTAACTATAATGCTACAAAGCAAACTAAATACTGACAACTTCTTACTAAGTTATTTATTTATTAAACTAACTTAACTAATAGGAAGCACTGGCAGCAAAAGGCCTTAGGCTCTAGCTTACTAAGTTAACTTTGAATTTAGAAGGAATAAATTTATAAATATGAAACACACAGAAAACTTTATTAATTCAAATTTTAGCGACATATTCTTTCTCGTTTTGAAGAGGTTTTATGGTATTATTAAAATTATTTTCGACTATAACTTTGAAAGTAATTGTCTGATATGGTTAATTTTTAACACACAGACGCAAATCTGTATCAAGTCAAAATATTTAACAGCCTGGTGTTCATATGGACGAACAGGCGGACATAGATCAATCGCTACCAGAGATTATGATAAACATTTTGTTCTGCCAAGCCTTCTTTTGTCTGTTACATACATTAGACACGTTTTGTATACCCTTGACTGTTGTGGCAAAGGTTATAAACATATTCTTCGGATAAATGTTTTTTGAACGTTGAGTTCCTTTCACTCTCCATGCGCTATATACGAGGGCTGCATTTTATATCTTAGCTTAGGTCGCTCTTAGCCTTATTAGAGCCCTTTTTTCACTTTTATCAAAAAGTTTTTTTTTTCTAACTTTAACTTTTTAAGAACTATAGATCGAAAGAATATTCACTGTATCTTCGGAAAAACTGGACACCTAGAACCATTTGTTAACCAAGACTGTCTATTCACTCGAAAGTTGGGATTTCTTCTTCTTTTTGCTCGCGACCATTTCTCCGGCATCAGAAGAGGTTTTTGAATCATTCAAAAAGGTCGTTTAAACGTACAATTCTAGCGTCATTGAGAATATTTAAAAGAAAAAATATATTTTAGGATGTATTATGCATTATTATTGGGCTGGAAATTGACACCAAATAAAATCTGTTGTATTCTATGAACATAAGTCATTAGTCATGAACTGGAACTACGTTGGGTTCGATTAAGTCTCACGGGCCCTAAGAGGGGTGTTTGAATTTAGCGAGACGATTGAACATAATTGTGGTTTGTGAAAAAAACGTTGGTGTCGTGCCAGCACAAGAGATGCCGAACGTTCAGGTTGCCAAAAAGCGATCATCGCTAAAGTCCATGGAATGATACTGGACGATCGGAGAATAAGAGTGCGTAAGGTTGTTGAGGATTCAAGACGAATATATTGGCCTACGAATTGCTTTGTCATCCAATTAACTATGCAGATCTCATAGTCAGAGCCTTGCAAAATCTTATTATTTTGTAGGCATAACAAATTGAACTATCTGTATCGAGCATAAAGGAGTCTGTGCTGACACATAAAACGTTTATTCATCGAAAAAGTATCTTTTTTGTTCAAAAAGTCACTAACTTAACAAACTGCCCTCGCATGTGTAACAAAAGGAGACCAGCTGAGACTTGTTGTACTCTTTAAATGAACAGACCGATTACAAATTTCTTGCACATTTTTCAGGCATGCACAACCAACCAATTGCTGGCTAAAATAAGCTAATCATACAGAAAAAAAGCCAAATCATATTTTACTAATTTCAAAAGCGCCCATCAACTACAATAATATCAATAATAACAACAAACAAAGAGGCATGCTACGTGCGGCCAATGCCAACCACATTTTGTTTATGATCGAGTGAACTGCCCATAAACAACTGCAACAATAAAAATAATAATAATACAAATCGGAAATCAATTTCAACATAACATTGAAAAATAAATATAACTCACACACAAAAACACTTCAGTTTTGTAAACTAAACTCATGCACGAAGTAAGCCCGGGCAGAGTGGCAACATATGGTGCCACCTTGCCACAAAACGCGAGACGCACGCACGAGGGCAACGTGGCAACCATACGATGAGGCCAACTATGAAAGGGGGGAGGATGTGGTTTGTGTTCAGGGTGAACGCATGTGGATGTCAGACGCCAGGCGAAAGGGCAGCCCAGAAAAGATTAGTGTGTTATATATGGGAATGTCTTAACCCCTTTCGCCTCTAGATGATATGCCCGTTCCAAGTTCTAAACAAAACAAATTGAGCAGCAAAGTCTGGAAGCATGGATAAATATTTCAGCTATTTAAACATTTGAATGAAGCTGCAACAATAAAACGACAATTTAATATCTATTTGCAACACGGCGCTTTGTGGCTTGCCAGTGTCGTTTCCGTGGGGCGCATTATGGGGATAAGGACCCAATGAAATATAATATAAATTTCGAAAAATAAGATATTTTGGAAATCTTTCAACAAACTGCCTTGACTAGTAGTTTTTCTATAGGGTAGAGTCACAAATAGTGAATTTTTTTGGTCTATTCGCGGATTGGAGTTTATTTCATCAGATTGGAAAATTTCGATTTGTTTATAAAGAAATTTGAAATTTTTTTTGTGATCTATGAAATTGAATACGCTTAGACGCTACCACATTATTCAGTGTATCCTTGTATCTCATAAGTACGTGAGTATAAAATTAAGACTCGCCCGAAATTTTTGTTTCTGCATCCGCCCCTGTGGCATGCCAACACATTGCTGCATTGCTACAGTCCAACATCCTGAGCATGACTCTGTCGATTAGCGTAAATTTAATTTCCAGTGACACACATTAAGCTGTTACAGCCGCAACCCCCAGGACCAACTTCTCCCAACTCTCTCTCGACTTAATTGCGCTCATTATTATATTCGTGTAATATTATTTTTAAGCAGTTCAGAGCGAAGCAGCAACCCTTTTTTTTGATTTCAATGTATTTGCATTTGTTTGTTTCCTGGAGACCAGGAGGCCTTCAGCCTGGACTACTGGATAGAGTTAGCATTCTATTTGCATTTGGTTTTTATGTCTGTTGGAATTATTGCCGTGACGTCGTTGATGTTGCCGGCCTTTCGAAATTGACACAATAAAAAATACTGGATGAGTTTGTTTATATTATGTTTTTCTTATATAATTGAAATACCTGATGGGTTGTAAACTGTAGAGACTGTGTTTGTCAAGGTGTCAACATAAAACACAGCTATGAAAAATATATAAAAACCATAAATTATCGGAGCTACAACTTGAGAATTTCCAATTTTAGCATTGAAGCTGCTAATTGTTGGTCTAATTTCTTTTAGTTCTATGGGATCTTTAAGAATCGTTAATCGTTAAGAATAGCTAGATGAAAATATGTTGTCGGAAGATGCTTCTTGGGCTCTAAATGTATCCTGTACCTACTCATGAGATCACAGATGTTATAAATTTGTGCAATATATGCAAAAGGCAAAAGGAAAGATCTTTGTACCAAAATAATCAGCAGCAAAAATGTTTAAGATCGAATAAAAAGATTGCAATATCCAGACTGAAGGCCTTAGTGGCTCTGGCTACATAGCTTTTATAATTTAGAATTAAATTATATTTTATATATAAAAATAAAGTAAAATAACAGACTCCAATAACAATAAGCCACCAAATTTTCCGTGTAGCATAATAAACAACAAAAGTTTGATTATTCTCAAAACAATACCTCGAGCCCACAAGCAATTATTTAAAACTTTCAATAAATATTAAATATTAATTGCTAAGTTCTTGATCAAAATTCAACTTAATTTGTAAAAATGATTACCAACAAATCATTCAAAGTATTGCCTATTATGAGGCTAAGGCCTTTAGCTGCCAGTGCTTCCTTTTAGTTAAGTTAGTTTTGTAAACTTACTTAATCTTTTCGCAACCTTCACAAGGATCTAGGCATTCCTTTTGTGGGTGACTTGTTAAATAAACTTAGCGGCCGTTACGCGGATCGCTTACGATCCCATCCCAATTCTCTTGCATGTGCCCTGGCCGGTCATAGACCAAGAAGACGCCTGAAACGACTCCACCCATATGATCTCAGAAGGCGTGCTTTAACATAGCAACTATGTGTCTTATTAATATTTTATGAGGAAATGTTTAATGTCGCTAAATCAGACTATAATTTTTTTTTTCTAGCAGATTACAAAGACCTGAGTATTTTGTAGATTCAGTCGAATCTTTTTTTTTGCACATTTTCTTTTTGTAAATATTGTATATATGTATATATGTAGTAATGTAAGCCCTATCACACACCTATATTTAGTGTGTAGCGATTTATTTTTGTATAAATATTGGATTAAAACCTTTTGAATTTTTCGGTTGATTGCCAATAAATAAATATATTCAAAAAAAAAAAAAAAAAAAAAAAAAAAACTTAATCTTTATTAAATAAAAAATTGCTTATTATATAGTTAAAATTTTTCCCATCTTTCTAGCTGAACTCGAATAACGTTACGGTGCTATGCCTTCCTAGAAGCGGAATTGCTGATTAACCAGACCATGTGGTATCGAATGTTAATATTAATAATCGAATGGAGCAATATCCAGGTAGGTTTAAACGAATTGAGCGACGTGAGGCCGAGCTTTGTCATTTGTTATCGTTTTTCGCCAATGCTCGACTCAATCGCATAAATTGAATACAATCGCGTTCTCCAGGGATGGTTTCATTCGGTTTGAATAGCTCATTATAGATAACTCCACCTGGTTCCACCACATACATAGCACTACTTTGGCAGCGTGAATATGAGCGAGCAGTCCCCATGACTTTCTTTTCTTTAGGCTGGGGTTATGAATCCAGTTTTGATCACACGTCCCGATGCATTGAAGAAAACCTTCATATTGTGGAGCTGGAGCAATTGCTCTCAGGCAAAAAAAAAATCAACGCTCAACGTCCCTTGGCTTTAAATCATAAGGAACCCAAGTTTCGTGTTGTCAAAATTAACCAAAACGTATTGCTGGAGCCATCTATTGAACTCAGTTCCGCACCTAATTTGTTTAAACTGGTTGTTACCAGCAGGACTGTTCCTTTGTGATACCGGATTGTCATATAAAGGAAAATATATTATTATATTATAACTCCATTCCAGTTTGGATTAGTGACTAAGCCACACTAGCCGGCTTAAAGCTTCAAGTGACTTTTTATACGTTTTAAAATAGTAGATTTTTCAAGAATAGTTCCGTGATAGTGTAGTATTAAAGTGATAGTAAATCTTTTAGATTGTTCCAATGATATAAACATCGTATATGAACACTGTCCACGGCAGCTTCCTGGCTGATGTCTGCCCCTAAGTTTTAAATTTTCAGCATGCTTATATTTTTAAGTGATTTGTAAAAATTCCAATGCCAAGCATCATAATTACCCTCTGTATTACATGGGGTTAAGAGATTAAGTTCAGATGAAAACTTTGAACGATATATAGCAACATTTATCAATTTTAGACCTTCTCCTCATAACTGCATGGACAATTTTGGTATATAGACTGACGTGAGCCTAATTAGCAATAATTTTTTATTTATTTTTTTTTCTTTTATTGCAAAAACTCAAAAATTCATTTATTTTTATATATTGCATTTATCCACATGTTTTATTGTCGCCAATCCAGGGTGCAGCTGGAGCCATCATTGGTTATGAATAAAGGCCAAATCAGGCCGTTATATTAATGTAGGATTTAGGGAATTATATTTTTTAACGATCGTCTTTTTAATCTTGTTACTGGGTTATCATTGAGTAAGTTTTTATTTTGGAACGTCTGTATACGTAAGCGATTCGAGCAAGCCGCCATACCCCAGATCTGGATAGCGTACCTCCAAGTAGGTGCCACTATTGTATTATAAAGTTACCTAAAGTATGACCAGGGTGACTAGAGATGTATACCAATGTCTGTTCGTATGAATGCCTACATCTCAGAGAAGTTAAAAGCTGGAGCAACAAAACGTTCAGAGTAGGTCCCTTATTGTATCTTAGGATATAATTTTGTTTTTTGTCAAATTCTGCTCTATATTGTATAGCTCCGATAGAATAATTCGTTTATTTATGAAGATAGTGTAAGCAAAGAGTTGTCAAACCCTGTACGAAATTTTATCAATATTGATTGATTTTATCAATATTATTTTGTTTATAAAGATATCGAAACAAAATTTGGTGTTGGAAAGTTTTTCAAAGTTGCTAAGCTTACCGATTGGTAAAATAAACGTTTCGTTGCTTTATAAAGACATCGTAACCATAGTTGGCAATCAAAAGTTTTTTGGAGTACGAATATGATTGCAATGGAATAGTACAGGGTATCCCAAAGTCGTATTTTTATTAAGCTTGTACCGAGTTCTGTATAACCTGTACTTTGCGTACAAGAGTATATTGAGTTAAAGCAAAAAATATTTTTTGTGTGTAACACTTAACAGAGTGTCTTTTTATCAAGATGATAAAAACCCGTTTTCTCCCATTAGAATTTTTAGGTTCGATATTAAAACTTAAAATATCCCTTCATTACGTAAGTGTACGGATCATTAAAATATGTTAAGAAGTTTTGATGTTGTAGCCAAAATTTACTAAGTACTAATTAAATTAGTTAACCCATTGATAAATATGTTTATGAAGAAGCTACAATCAGCAAAGTCGTTTTGTGGACTCATTCAAGCTATGCTTGAAATCGTCTTCAAATCGGATGAAAACTAAGGAAATTAAGGAAAGTGCTTGGTATACTAAAAATGGGATGTTTCGATTTCGTTTTTGATAAATTTTTTTTTTAAAACTACTCTGAAGAGAACATTACCTTTTGTGGGGCAAATCGCAATTGCTTTCAGATATCACAATTTTAAGTTAAAATTTTTAGCAATTGTTAAGAAACTTAACTTAACTGCCTAGAATTGAACCAATCACAGCAACATATATCAACTTAACCACAGTGAGAGCCTTGTTTATCAAAAGTATTAACTATCACTGGCATTTTCCTTTCGATTTCATTTATACATATTTTTTTCCTCCTTTTTAATAAATTGCAAACAACATAAATCAGAATACAAGCCAATAAAACGCTGTTGTTTTTTCCTTCGGCCATCATTTAATAAACACCATTTTTGGTTTTACCAACAATTTTTTAAACCATTTTAAATGGACGCACATGACGGATGGCAATTAACCGACGAATGGTAACCAAAGCAAAACCTGAATCGAAAACCCAACTGAACTGAACAATTTGAACAGCTGTCGCTGCCTGGACATAAGCCTGGCCAGAGTTTGGACACAGTTTGGACACGGTTTGGACACGGTTTGGACAGTATAATGCGATTTATACGAACTCGAGCTCGCAAGGCCTGATGCTTAATTGGTCGGCTGGCCGCAGTGAAGAAAATAAAGTATTGTGTTTGACATGGTCCAGTTGGAGCTGCAGCTGGTCAAGTTTAATGCAATTTTCATAGACAAGTTAAACAAAAAACAAAAAAAGAAAATATATATATATTTACATGGAAAATTGCAAATGATTAATTAAAAATCTTTGCCGCGCTGTTTGCTTAAATTTTTAACATAAATTGCACGTTTTTTAAATTTCAAACGCATTATTTCGAGTTCGTTAAGTTTTGGCATACGAAATGTGTCTGGCTGAGTTAGCCGCAATGCAAATAAAATCGAAAAAAAAAAAAAAAAAAATGGAAGGAAATAAATATATCAACGACTGCCTAGGGTATATCAGTATCCTTGTCAGTGCTCTGATATGCCCTGGTGGAGCATTTTATGCAGATAAGTCGACGATGTTCCGCAAATCCGCAAAGTGCTTTGTTGACTTACTTAATTTGCAAGTGGCAGAGCCAAAAAGGCAGCAAGCGTGGGATGAACAGATACTGGACAGTGAACGGGAGAAGGTGGTCGCGAGCGGCCCAGACTTTAGATCTTTCATTGCACAATTTTTAATTTCCGCTAAATATTTCGACGGCTTCTCAGGCAAATTAACAAAAAATTGTTGGGGCAGCAGCCAAATGAAAAAATACGACACCAAATGAGAAACTTTGCTGGGAGAGCCAACACAAAGATACTCTACGAAGTGTTAAACATAAGAACGATACGCTGGCTTTTTATATTCATTTCGAGACATTCGAACTTTATTATTTCCTGTACTTTACTTAATTTCCGTGGTGTCTGTAGGTGTTAGAATGCTACAGTTAGAGTTAGTTCTATTTTATTCTTCTTCATTTTCTTTCAGAATTATTGGGTTATCAAAATTCCAACAGAAAATTTATAAAATTAAAATGTAGAAAAGCAAAATGCATATACAATATAAATATTCGATAATAGCTCCGATATTCGCTTTAGTATTCAAATGAATATGTATCAGCGCCTAGACGATTAGTCTTTTGTGGAACATAGTTTTCTAATGCTATGTTGTCAGATCTGTAATATAAATACAAAATTCAGAACTTTCTGGGAGAGGTATAGGGAATTTTGGGGGAGAGTTTTGGGAAACGAATCCCTTTAAAGCTGTATTACTGTATTAGTAGTGTAAGGATTATTTTTTTAGGTCTTGAAAGAAAAAAGAAAACGACTGAGTAGAACAACCGGGCACATTTTTATCTTAACAGATACGATCTTAACTTTTAAAATTAATATGATAACATAAGAACAATAAGTAAGTGCTCAAAAATCATAATCGCTGCAATTCTTCTGACGAATCTAATGTACTCACTGAAAAGTGTACAGAAAAACTGTAAAAACTTCAAAAGATTTACTTGGATCTGGCAACATTTGACGCCTTCTTGGTAGCCGGCCACTTAATCAGCATAAAAAAGTCTTAACAGCAAATTTAATTAAATAACATTAAAATTTGAGGCATTTTCCAAGCAGTTTGCACAATTAGCGGAGAGTAAATGAGCGACAGGAGCTTATGGAGGCAACACCTGTGGCATTTTTTTTTGTTGTTTTCTCCTTAAGGATAACAAGCATAGCCGTAGTCTGCAGCGGGGATTTTCGCTGCCACCGCACAGGGATAAAATAAACTGTCCCTTTTTTCTGCCACAATCGCTACAGTGAACAATGGACAGTGTGAGAACGCATCAAACTTCAAAGTGTCTTCAAAAAAAAAAAAAAGAAATCAAATTAAATGTGTAAAGTAGCACAGATAAAAAAAAGAAACTTGTAAATAACTTTACAAAAAATTCCAAAGAAAAAAGGTCAAAGCGCGTTAAATTTAAGGGATTTTTACGCTAGCATACTTCGAGGGGTTGCTTCCTGTCTACTAGGTCGGTAGATTGGTCCCTTGGTTGGTGTTGAAAATTGACACTTGAAATTGAGGCATGCCACTGCAATCAGCAAAAGCTGACGCCAATGCAGTTGGCAACTTTGGGGGCGTCATCTAATGACAAAATAACAATAATGCCAGCAAATTGCAACAATATGACGCCAGATAGAGCTTGGGTAGAGTTAGAGACTCGACTCTTGGCTCTCCAATCTGACATGTTGCTAATGTTGCAGGCTGCGCTGTTCAAATGTTCTTCATGGCTCATAAACACACAGACAGTTTGGTAATCAGACTTTTGGTAACTGCACTGATATGGTCATTAAACAAATGTGCAGCCGGTAATGCACTTGATTTGGTAGGTCTATAAACTTTAAAGAGTAGGCCCCATAGAACTGTTGGTTCACATTGACATTATTGTAATCCGTAACTGGTTCCATCTTAATTCGTACAGTACATATTTTTAAATCAAGGGTTGATCCCGTAGCGATGTCCCAGTTTTGCGAACAAAGTCTCTAATCTGCTGCAACTATATGATTATATAAAAATGTGGTACAGTCGAGGCGGTGCCCGACAGTGGAATACCCTGTTCCTTTTGTCTCGAACAAATTTTTATTGCATATTCCGTCTAAGAACTTTCAAATTGGAATTTATTTTTTTTTTTTTGGTGAAATTCGATATTTATACCTATAAGTTCCCTAAATTGTTATCTATTTTGATGAAACTCGAATGTTACGTCAAAGAAGGTTTTTAATGTATATGAGGTAAGTTTTAAGTTGGTATGTTGAGGGGTGTGGGAGAAAAAACGGTAAATCGATTGCGGGGGGCGGGGGGACCTCATCGATAAAATTTGGAATTAGCACATGAATTAGCTTACAAAAAATTGTGATTCTAGGTCAATTGTTACCATATGTATATAGTCATATACGTCAAAGATGAAATAAGTAAAACATCGCGAAAATATCTAGAGAGACTTTCTAGCCATGAAAACTCGCTGGCAATTAACCTACTAGATAATAGTATCGACGTTAGACGTCTGAAAAGATTTCATATTCTGGACCTTCCAGATCGATTTTTATAATAATAACCTTTAGCAAATAGTATTGTTGTATATTGATTGGACTCACTGGAGCACAACCAATCCTGCCATTTTTGTTTTAGTTTTAATTATAAAATTAGCTGATTGTCTCAAAAAACAGATTGCAAAAAAAAAAAAAAAAAAAAAAAAAAATATAGTCGCTCCGCCTTTTTAATTATTTTCTATTGATACAATGCATCAATTAACTCAATTTTTTTTCCCCCTTGTGAATTTAAAACTATAAATATCCATTTTTACCTAAAGTGTTTAACTTTTTTTAACTGCTATTATCTATTTTAATATTTTTACAATTTATATCAATGCAATTTCTTGTTGCTGCGCAATTTTTGTTTTTGATTTAGTCGCTCAACTTGTTGTTGCTTATCTTCTCAGTGCGTGCTTTTTGGTTTTGTTCTCGCGTGCGTCGCTTTGTACTTTCTCTACAAGATAAGTTTTCTTCAATTTCAAGTATGTTTGGCAATTTGCAGCTTATGAGAGTTTCACCTAAGCGCAAAAAGGCAAACCTACCAGCCATTGAACCAATTTTAATAAACTCTAACCTAGCAGGGCTGGACTCGCCTATAACTCCCCGTCCGACCCAGCTTATTTCGTTTGCTACACCAATACCAGTTTCTTCAGCCGCTGCTGGTGACACGGCTAGTGCTGTTGCTGTCGACACTGGCGCCAGTTTGACTGTAGGCTCTACAGCTCTTACTGTTTCTGTTGAGTCTGCCACTACGGACTGCGCCACTAACAGGGTGACTGATGCGCCGTCCTCTGTCATAATTTTGAGTGGAGTCCCTATACCCGCCGCCCCGTCAACTGCTGACCCTTCGGATTCATTGGTTGGTGTGGCTCCTAAAAAGTCAATCTTCGTCTCCAGGCTAATGCCATCGGCAACAGAAAATTGCATTAAACAATTCGTTTGCGAAAAGCTTAATATTTCTCCGAATGAAATTGAAGTATTTAAGTTCAATTTTAAGTATAAGCGCGATATCTCTTCGTTTAAGATTAGTCTCCCTGACTCTCTCTTTTCTGCTATACTTAATCCTTCATTCTGGCCTACTCATACTTTAGTGCATGAGTTTATTAAAAAACCAAAAAAGACTTTAGCATCTAATGTAGCTTCCTCCATACGTGTAGTTAACACAGCTTTAAAAAACTAAATTCTGTTCTTACCATTCAATATCAGAATGTTCGTGGTCTCCTCTCTTAACTTAGTAGACTTTTCACTAATAGCGTAGATTTTGATGCTGATGTTATTGCTTTCTCCGAAACCTGGCTTAATGCGTCTGTCTATGATTTTGAGATTTTTGTTAACTCCTATATAACCTACAGGCTTGACCGGTCTCCCGGTCGTGGTGGTGGTGTACTCATTGCTGTAAAAGTAGCCTTAGAATCTCATTTACTATCTTTAAATTTTCCAGTAAGCATTGAGTTCATTGCGGTAAAAGTGTTTTATAATTCCTATATCTATTTTACTTGTTCCTATATACCCCCCTGCTCCGACTTAAGTGTATATCAGAATCATATCACTGCCATTCGTATGGTGGCTGATTCTATTGGTACTCGGGATCAACTTGTTGTCTTAGGCGACTTTAATCTGCCTACATTGTCTTGGCTTAGTTCGGTCAATTCTAGTTTTCTTTTTCCTTCTGGTTATCCTGAGTTTGTTACAGGACTGATTGATATCTCTCTCAGCCAAATAAATTTTATACATAATTGCTCAAATAGAATGCTTGACCTCGTTTTTGTCAATGATAATTCTGATTTTGAAATTTCTAGGGTCTGTCCGCTCTCCGTACCCGAGGATCCGTACCATCCGACATTACAAATCACCTTAAAATTTAATGGTCTCTACCGAAATCAGCCTCATGATCATGCTCCTCGGTATCGCTGCTTTCGCAAGTCTAATTTTGTCGGTCTTAATAAATTTTTGTCCGAAGTTAACTGGTTGCCTTTGTTGTCTACTGAGGACTTTGAACTTTCCATTTCCAATTTCTATCGGGTTTTATACGCTGCTTTTGATCTCCTTGTCCCTTATTCTGTCCCGACTCCTTCTTTAAAGCCGCCTTGGTTTACTACTAGTCTGTCCTCTTTAAAAAACCGGAAGTCTTCTTCTTACAAAAAATTTAAGAAATCTGGATCTCCTGTTGACTTTTATAAGTTTTCTATTTTACGCAGCAAGTTCGTTCTTCTAAATAGAATTTGCTACAATAATTACCTTTCCCGTTGTCGGCTCAACTTCTGCAGTGATCCTAAAAAATGTTTTTCTTTTGTTAATTCTAAACGTAAATCTTCCTTATTTCCTGCATCGCTATATTTCAAAAATGTAAGCTCTACTAACAATTCAGAAATCGCCGACCTGTTTGCGAAATTTTTTCAAACTACCTATTCTGCCAACCGTAATAGCATTGACCTTAAATATCCCTATAACCTACCACATTCAAATCTTGTTGCTTATCCATTCTTCTGTCCATTAAATCATCCTTCTCCCCTGGCCCCGATGCCATTCCTAGTTGCGTCTTAAAGCATTGTGCTCACTCTCTTTCTACGCCATTATCTGTTCTTTTCCGTACTTCATTAAAATATTCTTATCTTCCGGCCATCTGGAATGAATCCTTCCTTATCCCTATTCATAAAAAAGGTTCCATGTCCAACATTGAGAACTACCGCGGTATTGCCAAGCTTTCATCAATTCCAAAAGTTTTTGAAAGGATTGTAACTTCACAATTGCAACACTACTGTCGTTCTTTAATGTCGGATTGTAAAACGTCGGTCCACTTCTACTAACCTTTTAGAACTTTCATCTCTTATTAATCATGGTTTTACAGAAAAAAATCAAACTGATGTGATTTATACTGACTTTAGCAAAGCATTTGACTCGGTAAACCATAGTCTTCTGATTGTTAAACTGTCTCGTCTGGGGTTTCCTTCTTGTCTTTTAAATTGGATATCGTCCTATTTATCCGACCGAGTCCAGAAGGTAGTTTTTAAAGGCTGCGAATCTACAGAAATTATGGTCACGTCAGGGGTACCTCAAGGTAGCCATCTAGGCCCTCTTCTTTTTAACTTATTTTTAAATGATCTCCCTCAAGTAATCTCATCTTCTCACATTCTTATGTATGCGGATAATGTTAAACTCTGTATGTTCTACTCCGATAATAATAAATACTTACTTCTTCAGCATGATTTTGATAATATGCAATCTTGGTGCAATATCAACCAACTCTTTCTCAACAAGACAAAATGTAACGTTATGACATTTTATCGTTCTGCTCCTTATTTGGCTACTTACTCTTTAGAATCTTCTACCTTAGAACGCATCGAGAGTGTGTCTGACCTTGGTGTTTTCTTTAATCATGACCTTAAATTTAATAATCATATTTGCAACATCGTGAATAAAGCTACAGGTGTTCTTGCTTTTATAAAGCTTTGGTCTAAAGAGTTTATCGACTCTTACACAACCAAACTTCTTTATATTTCTCTTGTCCGTCCAATTTTGGAATATTGTTCCTGCGTTTGGAGCCCTCAATACCACCTTTATCAGGACATGATTGAGTCCGTACAAAAGCAATTTCTCCTTTTTGCACTTCGTGGCTTAAACTGGGACCCAAATATCCGACTGCCGCCATATTCTGATAGACTTCGCCTTATAAAGTTGCCTTCCTTAAATCATCGCAGAACATGCGACGGCGTTTTATTCTTGCATAAACTGTTACTCGGTCTTATCGATTCCAATGTACTTCTTAGCAAAGTTACTTTTGTCATACCATCCAGAGTAACTCGTAATTTTCGACCCTTAGCCTACAATTTTGTAGATCTAATTATGCTTTGCACGACCCTTTCGTGTCTTATGCTCTAACTATAATAACTTTTACGATTTCCTCTCTTTCGAACGGTCTATTCAATCTATCACTTCTTCTATCTTAAGTCACCTTGACTTGCCACTTCGAACATCCTTGACCAATCCTATATTATGAGTCACCCACTTGGTCAACGGTGATCCATTGGCTCTTTTTGTGATATAATGTTTAATTTTTATCTTGCTTCCTTGTTTCAACTTTTATATTGTAAATCCAAGTGTCTGGCCAATTCTTGATGTGAGTTGATGCATATCATTAAAAAGTTCACCCATCGGGCTAGAGACGCGGATTAGTTCATATCAATTTCCTCGCTCTATTTTCTTTTCTAAATAAATTATACTTTTTTTATAATATAAGGTCAACTGAACTTAGTTGTATCGCTCAAATAAAATAAATAAATAAATAATTACATAGGGTCAAATATTGATGCAGTTTATAGGCAAGGGTGGTGAAATTTGTACATTTTTGACTATAACTTTTGCTGTATTTGTCCGATTTTCATTTTTTATACACAGATGCATGTAACCACAACGCATTGCTCTGTTAAATTTCAGATTAAAATATTAAACGGTGTGGCTAAAAACCGCGAAACTCTATTGCGGGGGAACGGGGGAAGATATTGACATGATTCAACAAACTTCATCTTTTCAGGAAATATGCGCACCAGCTGGTAAAGTTTCGTGTCTCTAGCTCTTATAGTCTCAGAGATCTAGGCGTTCATACGGACGGACGAACGGACAGGCATGGCTCAATCGCTACCCGAGGTTATGATAAGCATTTTGGTATAAAGGACTTGGGGTCTTCCACGCCTCCTTCTGTCCGTTACACACATTGCACAAATCTAGTATACCCTTTGTACCTATAGGTACAGGGTATAAAAATTTACTCCTTTTTCCATCATGGCAAACATTAAACAAAAGAGCAGCACTTAATCGGATATGTATCCAGACGCTAGTTGTACCAGATCACTATGAACGACCATTCTCACAACGAATTCTGCAAATGTTTTTCGGACAATCTTCTGCTTGTTGTAGCTGGACCCCATACGAAACCCAGAAGCGTACCGACTAAGGTTAGTCGATACAAAAAATTTGTTTTTATTTAATTTCATAAATATTGATGAATGAACATTGGACCAAATTTCATACAGAAATATCCATATCTACTACATGGAAGAATAAGCATATATCCTTAATATTAAACGGATTTTGAGTTAAAATCCCAGAAAGGGATGCCAATTTCTGAAGAAAAAATTTAATAATATAATAATTTTCACACTTTTTTTTCTGAAATATTAGGTTAGCTGAGTTGGTAGAGCATTGGCCCGAAACCTTCTAAAGACGGCTGATGTTCCAGGTTCGATTCTCATTCGAAAAACTGTTTCGGAAAAATTAATAATTGTCCCAGATCAGCACTATAAAGCAAATGCCGAAATGATTTCAGACAGATTAACCCGCCTGACTTTTAACTTTAATGATAGATGTAGAAATTCTACCTACGACCACATTAGCCTATTGTTATGCTAACATAGATATAAGTAGTTTTAAGTTTTTTATTCTAAACAGTATAGGTTTTTTTTTTCTCTTCTAAATTTTTCCCTAAAAATAATAATAATCACATAGTTATAAAATAATATTGTATCAAATGTATATAACAAAGCAGAAAAACCCCACTAGGCTTGATCTCTTAAGAAATATGTATATATATTAATAGCATAAACTTTGCATAACTAATGAAGATGCAATAAATTGAAAAAATTGAAAAATTGAATTAATAATTGTTGACCAGTAAATTTTAAAGTTTCCTATAGAAGTATAAGGTACCGAAAAGTGCACCCAACGATTTTTTAAAACTGATGATGCAATTTGATTCATAAGTTAACAAAAATTTTCGCAAAATTTTAGTTTTTAAACTTAACGCGTTTATTTTGCAAAAATTCCACTATTTTTTGTTAGTTTACGAAAATATCGTAACCAAATTTGGCAAATAAAATATCTTTTGAAGTTCTTAAGCAATATATCGGATTTAATTACAATGTGGTGGTGCAGGGTATCCCAAAGTCGTTCAAAAGATGTAAAAAATTACAATGAGAAAAAAATTGATTTATTTTGTAGCTATATAATATAATAATTAATATAATATATAAAAAAATATGCCCAACAGTGTAATACCCTTTACCCGATTTCTTGAAAAAAATTATACATATTCCGGCATATCCCTTCTAAGAACTTTCCATAAACGAGATTTACACCCATAAGTTCCTTAAATTTAATTTATAATTTTTTTTGAGAGCCCTGATGCAAACTAAGTTTAAAAATTGGTTAAAAAATATTCGTCAGATAAGTAACAATAAAACAAAAAGTGAGACACGTTTTTTAAATTAATCGTAACGCGTTAAGTTTAAAAGCTAAAATTTAGCGAAAAATGTTTATTTTGACCAATGAGTTGAGCTGCATCATTAGTTTTTAAAAATCATTGGGGCACTTTTCGGTACCTTATCCTGTGATACCCTTTTTAAAATCGGGTAAAACTTTGACTTACAAAGTTTTGTATATGAAGTCAAAAAGCAAAAAACTGCTGACCGTCTACTTAAATAACTCACAGCCTTATGGGATACACAATTTGACATGAGTATGAATTTTTTTTTTTTAATATTATTTAATTCTATAATGCAAGTTATCCAAAATACATATATTTTTATGAATCGCAGTTTTCAAATTATTGATCGCCAATCCAGCCTGATTAATTGGAGATATCATAAAAGAAGCATGAACTTTATTTAGGAGATTATGGGAACAATTTATTTGTAAGTAATGCAATTTGAAAAAAATTGACGACTGAGCTTGACAGTTAATTTTATTTTTCATTTTCAATCTAAGCGCGTCAAAGATTTAAAAAATGTATACTATTTTTCAAACTTTTTAAATTTTTTTTTTCTTAAATTTCAAAAGACTCTATTAGAAGCTGGCAAACATAAATTTCCAAAGATTCATCTCAGTCAGTAAAATTATGTTAATACAAGAAGCATATAAGAATTTTTTCCGATTATACGTTCGATGTTCCCACGAACCCCTCAGAAACAAACGACAACCTGAAGCGGAAAAATTTGCTTGCAACAACAAATTTTCCGCAAACTACACACCACTCTGCATGTCATCGAAGGTTAGTTATTGCTGTTTAGCAATCCATACATATTGAAAATACCACAAATGATTGCAATCATATGAGTTACCAAATAAAAAAGAGAGAAAAACCAAGATCCACGAGACCAATACCTAGTCAGTATTGACTGATGACTGGCTATGTGGTTGCACTTGTGTGCATTTCATTTCATTGACAGCCTCTGTACAAATGTCGAAAACAATTTAAAATGCCATTTTTACATGACGATTTATTTGTTGACATGTTTACTGTCCCCGGGACCTGAGTCACATCGAATTGAATCGAGTCGAGTCGACTCGATACCAGTGGAGTTCAGCTGGGCTCAGTCGAATCGTCGCAAAGATTTTTACATTGTAGAGACAGCTGCAAAGTCCAATGACAAGTATACGTACACTGAGAAAATATAGCCGATCGAAATTAAATATTTGTATATTTATTTATTAAAGGCATATAATGAGTTAATCGCATTTAAATGCATACTTCCAATGCTAAAAAATTTCATTGAATTATTTTGATGCTTAATATACACTACTCGCGACTTGAATGGGACAACCCTTAAGTCTTTTTTATATTGCCCAATGCTCTCATTTAATTCTTTGTATTAATTAAAATTAATTTGATTGTTGTATTTTAACCCTAACTTCACACATTCGGCTTGGCAGGCAAGCATACCAATTGGCCAATCGAATATATTCAAATATTGTTGTATTTTCGAAGATATTCTAATCGGGTGAGTAGGGCGTGCAGCTTAATATCTTTGAGTTTTGGCTTTCTAGATAAGTTGTAACAATCATCTATACATAGAGTCAAATTTTGGAAATACCTTTATCAATTAATTGTTGTAGCTCAACACATTCATTGTAGTTGACAAAAAAGAACAACCCGGGGTCTGCGTATAGTCACATTTTCATATTTTTATATAATAGGAAATGGTTCCAATACCATTGCACCTCCAACAACTACATATGTTGAGGTCTTCCAAAGTAAATTTTTTCGTTTTATACGCTTAGCACTCGAAATAACGCTACGCACAATTGTAAGACTAGGATTTGACAAATTTCATTGTTTAAGTAGCCTTTTCACATTAGCAAGTACACTGATAGTGCGATCTTTCTTGATTTTTCCATTTTTATACTCATTACTTAAAAATTCGAACATAACATGTCGGCATCTTTTAATTTTATTGACTATTTACACTATAATTGTAAAATTAAATTTGTCCTTTTTCCTTCTCAAAAATTAGGTATGTCTAAATAGTTAGAAATAGAACTTGTTATTTTAGAGAAGCTCTATTGTAAAGAGCGAATGCGGGGAGTCCTATATAAGTATTGAAGTATAACTTCAAATGTAGTTCAGAAGAGGCGTAGGTCGACAGTAAGTGTTTTTCTTGAAAAAAAATAATTGTAACATACTCAATATTGCAACTTTAATTTTTGTAGTGCTTTAATAATAGGGTAGCTAATGATGTCCTGCCGCGTTCCTTCCAGGGCTGTCAAATGTTCATAGTAACGTCTTTATTCACTTTCCGATTGATTTCTATAGTCAATATATAAAATAATTAAAAAAAAATAAAGTCCTTTTTTTTTTTAAAACATAAAATTAAGGATGAAAATTTTTACAAGCATCAGGGCGGCTTTGTCTTTGTAGTGAATTCATCAAATCCAAGTAAATTTGGTGTCATCTTTTAATAGGGTGTCATCGAGAGGATGATGATGATGAGATGCAACCGTTTCCAAAAGACATCTTGCGAGGGTCTTACTTTGGAGAAAAAATCTGGTTCTCTACGGCAGTGTTCCTCAAAGAGTATGCCGCGGCACACTGGTGTGCCGTAGTCATCAGTTGGTGTGGCGCGGATCGCCTGTGCTCAGTTAAACAGGCTCACATTTCTCACTTAACATCTTTTCATATTAGGTATAGTAATAAATAAATATTAAATAAAAATTGCTTTTTTCTTTGGTACTGACGTACCATTCCCATCCAGAAATAAGGTGGAGTACCTTATTTTGTATAGTTTAAGTTTGACTTCGCAGCTGTACTTTAGGTCTCAGTACCATATCTCCAGCCAATTGAGTCGATCCCATTTCCAGTAGCATATGGGTCTGGGGAATTTATTCCAAATATCAAGTTTTTTCCTAGGACATTTTGACGTTTCACTATTACTTAAGAAAAACATAAGTTTATTTAAACTCTGAAAGCCTGATCTACTAGGTCCTGATCTTTGAGGTACGTGGGCAATTAAATAGTAGAGTTGGCCGGAAGACTGCAAATTTTCAAGACGTTCGTTTCAAACCATGGGGATCAATTCGAGGGTATTGTGGTTCTTTTCGTTTTGGGGATTTCTACTGCATTCAATGGGCTGATGCGATGAGTTAACATCTAGTGATTCCAATGGCTTGGTCAGGATATGCGTACGGATGAAGGCAAACCAGTAACAGAAGTGTGGCTAAGGAAAAGGAGGAAAAATTTTGTCAAAAGCACATTTGGTAACTTCGGAATAAATTACATTAGCTTAGCAGTCGTATATGATGGGACTACCTATACAAGGCCACAACCTGTTCACGGATTGTTATGACCACTCAATGAGCCGAAGAATTATTTATCGTTTTCTAGTTATGAAGTATTTGTTTTAGGAAAGTTGTTCATAAAACTTTCGTATACTCTTAAGCAGCATTTATGAGACTCAAGCACATACTATACTGCTGGTTTATTTTTCTCAGTGTAGATGCATATACCGTCAAACAACCATTGATCCGTTGTAAGATGGACACAGACTGATTGTGTGTTTGTTCATGCAAAACAACACCAACAACAACATAAAGCTTAGCACTTGTCGCTAGCGGCAAAACACAAAATACACAAACTATAAATTTAACTAGGAAAGCATGAGGAACAGTAGCTCCATAAAACAGCTGCCTGGCCGTATGGGCAGTTCCCATTGTGCATGGTTCTTGGTCCATGGTCGGTCAGCTTTCTTTTAAAACTCAATTTGCGCTAATAAATCGCCGAAAAACATTTTGACAGCTTATGATGCGCAATGGCGCGCGCATAAATCTTGGCCAGTTTCTCCACTTTTTTTCTCCCTTTCTTGTGGTATTGTGATTTCCAGCGAAAAGCGCGGAGCAAAAGGCGCATCCCAAAGTGGTCTCTCCGTTTGGCATTCGTCATTATTTGTTCATTTTTAGCATTTAACATTCCGCCAAAGCGATGAGAGGCAAGCAATACGGCAAAGAGCCGGACCAAACCAAATCAAGGCAAACAGTCTCGGTCAAAAGGCAACAGCTAAAACAATGGTAAACATCTATAAAAAATTATGTAAAATGTAATAATATAAATTTTATTTATTAAATAAGGGTTATTTTTAATACAAATATCTTACAAAAATATGTATGCTCTTATTATGTAGTATAATTAAAGAAGATTGTGACAGCCCATGGAATTAGTCTAAGGCACTTCAGAAAATTTTGGTAACTTTGGTTGTTTTTTAAACTAAGTAAAAAGTAAAAACTTAAAACTGGTACAAAATTTTGCTGCAAGTTAAGCTCATTGTTTTGTAAAAGTTTCGTTAAACAAAAAAATAATTTAGTCAAAAAAAACAAGTACAGGAACATTTTTTTTTGAACTCTGAACTTTCCTGAGATCAAAGTCTATTAAGACATAACTTGAACTCCAGGTAACAATTAAAAGCGGAGACAAGATTAATTGTGACTATGGATGCGTCTTCACATACTCGCCAACATTAAGAACGTACTGAAAAACTGCGTTTTTTCCTACATAGCCTCAAATATCTTAAAATTACTTCGGAAATGATCCTTAGCTTTCCAACAACTGACATGACCCCGGTATTTGTAGGCCTGTGTTATTGAATCTAAAAATGTGTTGAACCAAGGGACGCATTTATAAAATATAAATTTCAGAATAACTCTTATTTTCAAAAATTGGCCTAATTTTGTGATTTTTAACAAAATTTATACTTAACTATTATTTCATAATTTTTATTTTAAGGCCAAACAATTAGATTTCGAACTTCATTTTTTTTATATCAGCTAAAAATAGTAGTTTTTGAGTTTCAGGTAGTCTGTATAAAAAAAGTATTTGTATATTGTGGCTGTACTTTCATCCAAACCACTTTTTTCAATTTGATTTTTTCAACTCTATAACTTCTATTTGCGATCCCTGCTTTAAACTAAAATACAAAAAATTTAAAAATTTAAAAAAATTTATTTGTTAACTTATTTTTGTTTTTAAATTAAAACCAAATTTGACAAAAAAAAAATAATTATAAAGTTTTTTTCAATATATGTTTTATTGAATAGTTTTTAGTTTTTTTTGAATCAGTACTTTAAAACAAAAGTTTCTTAGAATCCCTTCCAGAAAGAGTGACAGGTAAATTAGTAAAGATAGTAATGGTCTGCCCAAGACTGTAAAGCTAGTGATGATAATGATCGGTAATAACCAATCCCCAAACATTTTACATAATAATAATCATCCTAACCAAAAGTTACTTCGGCGAACAATGTTACGTATTTTCATTGGATCTGATTCCCAGTTTTCTATCTCCAAATATTGCGATTTCCTCCATGGTGCAACTTGCGAGCCAACCAGCTGACCATTCCTGTACACTTATTGTATTCAATTTTTGTCAACAACTTTGCTGCGAATCCCGTCGTCACAGAGTCTGCTGTGTATGCCTTACGGTATGTGGAATCACATTTTTCTCTTTTGGAAGTATACCTCCTAAACGCTGCTGTCTCTGTTGCTGCCTTGCCACCCCCAAACTAATTAATTCCCTATGGGCAACACATTTTTTTGAGCGGTTTGATAGTCCGAAAACGAACTATAACTTAGATGCCAGACCAAACGGCAGGCGGCCAGTTAGTGACTAAATTTACATATGCTGTTGCATTGTATGGAAAATTCGAATGCCTCCAGAGACAAATATCAATATTTGTACGTTCAAGTTTCTTGGAAAAATCTGCAAAGTATCTTTTACAAGCTGTATGTATGTACTTGCAACTTGTATACAGGTGTTCGATAATAATTTTTCAAGCTTGCAACAACTTTTCACAATTCAATGCACAGTAGCTAAAGCTTCTGGTCTGCCTATAAGGTCCAGCTTGGAGCTCCATGGCAGCCGTTGTGTCTGCTCCAGTTTAGCTGTTGCAACAAAATCCAAGAATTCCAACTGTGCGCTCAATTGTTGAACGTTCTGCGCCCCTGACACCTCCGCCATGCCTGACTATGGCCCTGGCTTGGACTAAAAGATTCTTTATAAGCGCGCACAAAGTCAAAGACAATCAAAATATTTGCATATTACCAATTTTATATGCAAATACCCCGTGTCAGTCGTGAGCCCGTCGCGCCGTCCCGTCGGTTCGTCTAGAACTGTTTTTTTTTTTTTTGGCATGAGCTTTGGCGGCTTGTACTTTGGAAACGAAGTTTACATTTTTACTTTACACAACAACAAAAACAAGAGAGAGACAGTAGCAACAAAGGGCAAGTCGGACACAAAGCCTGAAAGGAACTCTACTGGCAACATGTGGTGTGACAATCGCACGTGAAAGAGCAATGGACCTTGGCTAAGCCGGACCAAAAGCAGTTAAGACGTGTGGCGGAGGGTGTGTTGGGTTGCGTTGACGGCGGCAATTCGTGGAGTTCAAAGTGCTGAAAGTGAACCCATACGTAGTCCGGTGAATTGAAGTGTATATGTATGTACTTGGCAAGAAACTGACATAAGTTTAGAAATCAGCTGGTGGACTAGAGCAATCTGTAGTGATTCTGGTTTTTGTGTGCTCAAAATTGATGGATTGCTTGCAACTAGTTCTGAAAAGCGGGTAGTCTAGTCTGAAAATTGAATACAATTATTTTGGTTGGCAGTTTGTTGGACTGATTGAGAATATTATTACGATAAGGCGGCTCTGGAACTTCTTAGGGAGCTCGTTTTGTGAATACGAGTATATATATTTGACAGTCAAAATGAAAATTTCTTATTGGACCATACCCGAATTGGAAAATAGCATCTTCCCTTAAGCGTTTCTAAGATTAGGTGTTCTCCGAATACCTTCTTATTCTGATATCTTAAAGGGACGAGCCAGATATCTCAGCACTTAATTTTTATACTTTGTTAATTTTACATTTTTGGGAGAACACTCATCCTAGAAAAATTTAAAATGTATTACTTTTCTATTTTTTTTGGCAATGTATGATTTAAACGGATTTTTTATTGTAACCGTGACTTGTTGTACATATACTTCATTCGGGTTCCAGTTTCTAAGTCTACGGGTTGTTTTCTATAATACATAAAAGGACCTATCTAAACACATATATGCTACTCGCAGACGATCAGATTAAAAATTTTCTCAGCCTGAACGTAAGCGATTATGACAACACTTTTCTGAAAATAATTTATACGAAACACAAAATAAATAAGAAGAATGGTGGAGTAGTATGTATTAGCCGCCATTTTCATTAGATATCGATTCCTAGATTTTACTGTATGCAGTTGTACTGTTATTTCTCTCATAGGATACCAAAAAGTTTATATGATTTTAAAGCTTCTTTCTGACTGAACAAAATTAAGCATACGCCTATTCGCCTGGTCTTTTTTGTACTCTAACACATTTATCAAGCTTAAGCGACTTGTAGGTAAATGTTTACCAAACGGCACTGATTATATGTGCGGTTAGTTTTTTGAACACACACACGAACATTTCCTCAACACCACCCTTCCCAACAACAACAAAAACAAGAAAAAAAAAAATAGGCATATAAAATTAATAAGCAACGACATGGGACTTCTGGGATATGGTATTTCTTACCTTGGTAGAACTTGCACTTCTCGGAGCGTTGCTAACATGCTAAATTATTGCAATATGAATTATTATATTAATTTCAACGCTATGTGTGAGCGCGCTTATTAATGTGACATGTAATGTGCCTGTTATTACCTTAAGATTATGATTACTTACCCAGGCTCTGGGCGCAGACTCATATGTGGGCCGAACCCATGCTGTGTCTGGGACCCTTTGTGTGGCTTTCGGATGTTATGTGTGGCATTTTCATTTAAATGGGGCCACAAAGTAATTGAAATGTAGCTGGCTATGAAGTGCCTGCTCTGACTGAACTGGCCTCTTCTGGCCTGGCTCACTTGTTTGTCTTGGCAACACCTTAAAGAGTCTACCAGCCAAATGTAGTGGCACTACGAGAAGAACTTGGCTGTCATTGCACAGACACAGCAAGAGGTCTGTGGTGGCAGTTAGCCAACTTGTTTTTTGTCAGCAGCACCATCATCATCGTCATCATCTCGATTGACGTTTCACTTTTCAGTTGTTTTTATAGCGTGTCTTACCCTGTAGCCGTTGGAAAAATGTAGCTTAACTTGAGAGGGAGTGTGTCCCAACCAAGTAAAAATGTAGACGGGTACTTCTGCATTCTAAAGACCTGACGAGCTTTTGATACTTTTCAGCATATTTTGATAAATCTCTTAATATTTCCAAGAATAATAATATACTATATTCTTCCTATATCTTCTGCCTATAAACATTTAAATCTATAAACCTATTTCATTCTCTAAGTCCCATCAGAGATATGTTACTTTTTTTATGTGCCTACGGTGCTGTTTGGAAAATAGTACATTTTTATAGGTATTGTATTCTCACACATATATTGAAATATTTGTACGTCTGTATCCCAAAGACTTTCGGAGCTAACATAGTGATCAGAATTTGCAAAATCCGGTACAATTACAATACCACCAGAATTACAGATATATTATAAAATATCTTTAATGTTCCGCATGCAAGGTCCTTATCCTTATAGACTAATACCGTTAGTATGTT
Source organism: Chymomyza fuscimana (assembly GCA_949987675.1). Classification (NCBI taxonomy): domain Eukaryota; kingdom Metazoa; phylum Arthropoda; class Insecta; order Diptera; family Drosophilidae; genus Chymomyza; species Chymomyza fuscimana. The sequence goes on from OX465089.1 coordinate 41,331,986, forward strand.
GACATTAACTCTAGAAATTTTGATTCTTTACAATACAAGGTTAGATTTAACAATCTTCATATCTCATCATCTTGGTAGACATCTCATTTTTTTATTGTGATTTTTTTACCTTGTAGCTGTTAAAAAAGTAGTTTCATCTGAGAGGAAGTGACCTCCAACAAGTAAAAGCTTCGTATAATCAGCTTCGTGTCAAAATCGTCTGGATGCCAGAATAAATTTTAAAACTTCTCACGACTTTACCATTCTCACTTTTTATAACAAAATGTTATTGCTAATATCTAAGAAATAATTGTATATAAGCTTAAAAAAATCCGCATAAAAGCGAGCTATTAATAATCTCCTTTATTTCCTTTCCGAACAAATTTAAAATACTTTAGTATTTAGAATTGGAGAATGGTTGTACTCTCATCGTCTTGCTTCAAAAATCAAAAAATTTTAAAACATTAATATGTTAACGGGCAAAATCGTTTTGAGATTACCTACGAAATAAAAATGCTTAAATATCAATTTTTTTTATTAGTCAAATCTTACCTAATCTCGGTAAAATTGAGGATTATTCAAAAATTAATTTTGAATTCTATAAATAACTTAAAAGAGAATCCAGTGTTCTTCTAATTCTAAGTCCAATCCAAGAGCAGAAAATTCAAAATAAAACTTGAAAAAATATATTTTAAGCTGGATACATTATTTTGAAGCTACATTGATGACATATATGAAATCCGAAAACTGGGCTTTCCGATGCTGAGTCGATAGTCAACATTTTCGATGACATTTTTCGATAGTTGCTTTTCAATTGCAAGGTTAAAGATCTGCACGACCAATTGTCGTTTTTTTTTTACCATTTTTGTACTGCTCTTGAATAACTTCAATACGGTTTTCAATTGAGTATGACTCCAGCGTCATAAATTTCACACTTTCAAATAATAAAAAAGAAATATGACAGAAACAAAGATGGCGTCCTGTCAAATAGACGTTTACTTACCTGCACATCTGCATTATATTAGGCTATATTAAATTATTGATGTAGCCAACAAGCCAATGTGGCCATATCCTGTTAGAATGGATTCAATATGAATGTAGTGTAGCTAAACTATAAACTTGTTTTAGAGTATCTAATATTCGGAACACATTCACTATTCACAACGTACTTACTTCTTTAATGCCGTTTTTATTGTCGCATTTGAGTTGATTTCTAAAAGTCGCGCCTAAGTGGCCTCATTTTGACATCTTGTTCGGCTGAAGTCTGATCCAGAGCAGCCGTTGATGTCCCTGGGTGGAGTGATACATGCGATTCTTGTCTGCAATAAATACTTAATGCCTACCAAAAATATACACATTAAAAGTCGGCAAGAGTCGTGAAAAACATATTGACATCTTCATCTGGGTTTTGAGCTGCTGCTCTACGGCGGCTGCTTGATAAATTTTTCATTGCCATTTTTGGTATTTCAATTAAATTTTTTTGATGACAACATCAAAACTCTATCATAATTCTAAATGGTCTGACGTGAGCTTTGTTGGGTTTGTCTGCGCGCGGTTCGCAATGTTTGATGCGTTTCTTAAGCGATTTTTTTCGAGCGAGGGTTGATAGCAAAATGGTCAACAAAATTATCGTAAAAAGTAAAAGTTTTAAAGCACTCGGTGAGGCTTGTGCTAGTTTGAATATGTAAATGTAATTTCGGGTTTTTAATTTAAGTAGTTGTAGTATATCAATATTTTCTTTTATACCAATACTAAAAAAAATAGTTGAAAATTTTTTAAATATTTGTTGTAGTTGTCATAGTTTTGATCTGTCGGTATAACATTTATTTGAGCAGAATAGCAGCGTTTCTTGACTACTTTTTTTACATAATCTGCGATATCCTTTCTCTGAAAGTTTCAATGTAATGGCATTAGTTTGATGAATTTTGGCGTAAAAATCGATTACCATAACCATTGACTTACAGTTGTTTAAATATGTTTCATATTTATATATTTTTAAATAATTATAAAAGATTTATTACATATAAGCCTGTAGATGGTACAACAAAATTTGTTTCGTAAAAATAAATTAATGTATACAGAATAAATTTGTATTTAAACTTTATAACAAAACAAATAATATGATAAAATAATAGTTTGAAAATTGTTTAATAGGAATTTACAAAAATTAAATAAAATCCTTTAGAGGGAAATAAGTAAGTGGTACACTTCAGCATTTGTTACTTTTGATTTCAAAAACTTAATATTGGTATTACAAAAACTAATCTATTTTGGCCCATTTACCCCAATAGTGTCCTTTAGGTTAGTCTCGCTATATTTCGTGACTCACGAAAGCCTTTTAATTCACGGTAGAAATGGATGGCTGCGATTCCTGTTGAAAATTTGACCTCCAAATTCAATAAGAACATTGTATATGTCTCGAAACATATATGACTTTTCAAAGCCGACCAATACTATCAATGAACCTCCTTGATTGTTTCGAGACACTTTTACTTTTTTTTCGGTCCGAATATCACGATAATAATAGATATAGTTATATAGACAACCGATGTTACATTTTTTCTCTCACTTTTTTACAGAGGCACACGCCTCTTTGATATTGAAAGATACGATTCTGAACATATTTCCTCAGCACTTTAGTTTTCTTTGACAACCAAATTTTTTATTCGCCTCACATCAAGATTATCTACATAGGGCGGATGACCAAAACAAAAATTTCAAAGACAAATGCAAATCCCGCGAACTTCGATCTATGTTTGGTAAGCAAAGAAAGAAGACGACGTAGCCTTGTATTTTATTCTATAAAGTAAATAAAATCTAAAATTCCAAAAACTTTAAAAACGTGTTAAAACATGTTTGGTGAATTTAAAGTCTGGTACAAATAAATTATTGACCTTTCTTTACCTATAGATGATATATACCCATATATTACTTCTTTTATAGTACTTGCTCATCAACCCTCGTAAATTTTTGCTTTCATTATTGTTGTCTTGATGCTTTTTGTCAGTAATTGTAATGGCTCAAAGGCTACTGGCAGCCACTTCAACCTTTCAGGCAGCCTGTTAGCCCTTTTGGCAGCTTGGTTTTGTAGTTTTTTGCTCATTTAATGATGTGTGAGCCTGGAATTTTGCGCGCGGTTTCTGTGAAGTGGTTGACCAGGTTAAGAGTCGACCAACTAGCCCCGACTGACTGACTGGCATACCAATTTATAATTTCTTTTAATAAAGTTGACATTTTGTAGGACCCAAAAGCGGGACTGACGATTCGTTCGCTCTGCTGGCTGTTTTTGTGCGTCTGGCGAGTAGATCATGGCCAGGGCAGCCGCCTTGAAGAAACAGCAGTCAAGGTGTTGGACTTGTCGCGCTTGGCATTTTGGCACTTTGGCGGCATAACCGGGGCTTCCTGGGGCTATGTGCGCACACATATGCGCATTTATATGGCTTATAAAGAGCAGGGAAAGCCACCCTCTGCTAAGCGCCAAATGTTTTCCGTTTTCACCAACCATTTGTTACATATGCATCCGCTGCTTAGTACCCCGCCGCAGATGTACACGTGTCTATAAATTCCGCAAATATCCGTTATCCGTTTCCTTTATATGAGATTTATTTATTGTGCGCCTTTCCTGCTTATCACCATGTGCAAATCTTTAAAATTTAAAAATCACGTCCCCATTCCAACGCTCTACGTTGTCATGTTAAGCCATACAGTCGCATTGCTTTGACCATATTAGCACCCAATCCAAGTCCTGGTCGTGTGCGTTTATCAGCCAGCCTGAAAAATAAAGGAAATAGAGAAATTCACAAAAAAAGACACACAAAAAATTGCTTTAAACTAAGGCACTAAGCACTTTTACCGCTGCACAACTTTGTCAAGCGCACATAACAAACTGTTATGTGCCTTGTAACTAACAGCACTATACAAGTATATGGCCGTAAAAATACCCTTTTAACACCACATCAACTCCCTCCTATAAAACAAGCACAGTGGGTGAACTTTGAAAGAAAAAAACCACAAAATTGATCTAAATCTATCGTTAGTTGATCGATTGGTTTATCGATCAAAGTATATTGTTTTTTTGCTTCACTCTAGTCGGCTACAAGTAAAATTAAAACGAAAACGATTTTCAAAATTTTGTAATTTTTTACCTAAATGCGCAAAAAATAAAAAAAAATTAGGCTAGCGACTGTGGACATTACATGGGAATAAAAAAATAAAAACTAAAATGTTACAATTGAACACATTGGAATAATGAATTTTTTATTTATTAAAGCCAGCTTAGGCTACTTAAAAAATTTGGTAAATCCGGGTCGCGTATAACAATCGGAAGCACAGAATTTACAGCGGAAGCTTTTCGATTTCAATTTCAATGTTCAATATTTCTTTTTTTAAACTATACTTTGTTCTATCGCTTTTCCAAAAGTTGTTCATTTTCTTCGTTAAATACATTTTGTCCCACTGTGCATTTACTCTGCTCCAAGTTGGTGTGACAAAAAAGTAAATTTTTCATATGTAACGTTTTTGTAGCATACTTTGTCGGGCGAAAGCAATCCGTAAGTGTGAGTGAAAGTTGAAAGTTACTACGATGGGGGGATTGGGAGAATGGGAAAGGGGCAGTACATATACGGTCTCTGTGCTGTGTTGATTTTTATAGTTTTCGAGACAAACAGTCGGAGATACTAAACCCCGTTGTCATTGTTTGCGGTCGTTTTGTTTTCTACACCATTTGCGTTTTGCTTCGCATAATCTACATGGAGATGTATGTATGTATAAACAATGTTGTAAATTTGGCGATTAGCACCCCTTTACAATAAAACAGCTCACATGTTATTGATGTTCTCGTTGTTGTTGCGTTGGCATTGTGTTACACTGAGAGAAATAAGTTGCAAAATATCTGTATCTGAAATAAATACGATTTGTACTTAGAAAAAAATCGGAAATTAGTTTAAAAAAATAGTTTTTTTCTGTAAACTATAACATATAAATTATGAAATTATCGAAAAAAAAATGTGTAAGGAAAGTCTTTTGAATATATTATTATTTCTCTCATGATATATAACTATTATTGATGAATTATATTTAGCTCGAGATGTACTAATATAAAACTTTTAAAAAATAAATTTCAGAAAACCGTATAAAATTTTTGTTTTCGTTTCCACGATGAGTAACCCATAGTTTCCTGGTATTTAAACTTATTTCATAAAGAAAATGTTTCAAATCAAACGTTTAAAAAAAAAAATTAAGTATTTGAATGCTCAAACCAAATAAAAATTTTTCAGATTTTATTTTATTTTATTCTTGATTCAGAAATATGTTAACTTAACTAATCTTTAGAGTATTTTTTCTTTATTAAAATGTACCTTAATGGTTCGTTTTAAACTCACTTTAAATTTAAAACCACTTTATATAAATTTTTGTTTTAAATTTGAAAAATTTTACTCGAAAAAACTTGTGCAACTTAAATGAACTATTCAGACGTATCCCTGATTTCATGAGTGCATCGAACTGCTCATTTTGCTTACAACGTACTCGACTTTTTCTCGTTGTGCATGGTTTGTGTTGTTATTGCTTTGTTGGTGTACAAATGCGCTCAAACCCAAAGCTAGAGCGCAGCCTTTCTTTCTAACAACAAACGACAGCAGCCGCTTGGCAAGATGAGCGGCGGCTGATAAGTTGCTCCAAAATTAGCATAGGCACAGCCGGGCGCACATGTATGGGCAGACTGAGCGGCAGTCGAGGCAACGACTTGGACAACTTGGGTAACTTGGACATCGAGGATCTTGGCTCTTTATGAATAAAACATTTTGGTGAACGTTCAGCGGTCAACAAACAGTAGTCGCCGACGCCGTTGCGCAGTTGCAACAAATGTTTTACAAGCTTTTCAGCGCTTGTTGTAGTTGTTGCTGTTGCTGTACACAGCCATTGTTGTTGGTGTGAGCAGTTCCGGGAAACAATTCAGTTTAAACGTGAAACAACAGCAGCGCACAAAAATGTGTGATAGTCAAGGTGGTGGCCGACAGTGGAGTACCCTATATCTTATTTATCATTTCTAGACTAACATTATGTCTACGATAAAAATTTGTAGAACTTAGAAATTTCAGTCCCCTACAGTTTACTCGTATATGGGGCTAAATATAAGTTTATGCATGTTATTTTCATAGTCTCGTGGTATAAGTAAAATTTTTGGCGCAACGACAAAATAATTGTTTCGGATTAGCGGGTTACATTGACAAAACGTTGACATCTCTTTTTTTATTAAGCTCACACGGAGCTACTCATCAACTCGCTGCCTCTAGCTCAAATGTAAATATGATGACATTAAGTGGAACTGTTGAAATAAGTTAATTTGAACTAGTCTCTATCCCATTTTGGCTTATGCTATGCTTATTAAATTAATATTTAGGTAGATTTTTCTAATGAAGTGAGGAACTGAAACTGCACTGCGTTACTTAGAATCTATTGTGCTCCCTATGACCGCCAAAAAAGGATGATCCAGAAATTGCGTCACACTCAGTACGTATGTTTTGAGAGAATAAACGTAAACGATAAACATATTACATTTTTTTAGATAAAAAGTGTATGGATTTTTCTTTAAATTTTTAATATATTTTAAAAATAAATTTCTCTCTAAAAGGCATTAACCCGAAACAGTAAGATTATAAGTTTAAACTTTTTATAGATGTTAGTTTTGGCATTTTATGAGTTGTGTCAAAAGATACCATGAATAATATATGGGCTTGTCTTAAACTTTAAGCTCAAAGGCTTAAAAAATCGGCTTCTAATGATATAGGGTGGGCCAGCTGTTGGTTTGTTTGTCAATTGCATTTTATTCGTATAGTTTCTAACAACATTTTTCAAATGTATATGCCGTTAATTTGCATTTAAAACTAATCATTTATGTGTGAAACGTATGCGAACATCGTACTTTTCGATGACTTTCTTTTGACGAAAACTCATCTGGCTATGCTCCCATCCATTGAACGATACTGAATGGCGCGTCGATGTTCCCGGCGACTCGTCGACACTGGCTTCAACTATGTTTTTTTCACAGAACGACCATTTTCATAGTGCGCCTGTACCACTTTTACGCGTTCTTCGATGGTTAAACGATCCATAACTGAAATTGAGTAGTTTTGAGATTGACATATTTCGAATAGCATCTCCTTTGGACGGGTATGTTACGAATTATGAGTGTTCAACAACCAAACTAACAAATGGCCCACCCTATACTGTACCCTGTATATTATGCATGATGCGTTGCTGGCTTCTATAGTTTTCGAGTTCCAGGTGTTTATTCCCACTCGAGTCCACGCTGATCATTGTGATATATAAAGTGTAAGATCTTTAACGCCCTCTTCTGCCTCGTACAAATCGAGAATGCCTTTAAGCTTTTGGTTACAGGGTATAACAACTTTAGTGTGGCGGCTTATAAACATGGCTAATAAATCGTTGTCTTGGCCTGCTCGGACATGGGACATCCAATCGTGTTCGATTTTTGCGCCACTTGCATTTGCTTTATGATAGGCTGCAGCATTTGACATTTTCGCTGTATATTTATGATAACAGCCAGAGTTGCAGTTGCAACAGCAATCGATGTGGCATTGTCTACAAGTTGGACTTTAGCAGTTTGTCAGCATTTTGTCGCCGTTTTTCGATTTCGACCCAAAGCTGCAGGGCAACATCGGTTTCAGCTTTATAAATTTGATTGTGACAAGACAGGAAATGAGTTTTTTTTGCCACATTGAAAAAGGTTGCCTCAAAATGTTGCACATTTTGAGTGAAATGCTCGCTGTCTTAACCTGCAGGCGCTAAATGGCACTGAGGCGCAACTTAATGGCAACAAATTTGATATAGTTGACGGTTGCTGCAAATTGGTTTAAATGTGGCAACAGCTTTGCTGTTACATAACTTGGCTGTAAGCAGGCAATTTTTTTATGATTTTCTTTTTGAATTACATTTTTTTCTAGTTGCTGCGCTTGGTTAAATGAGCCGCGAAAATAGTTTCCGTCTATGTTGGAAATTGCATGATAACAGGATTGTAAGGATGCGCCTACCCTTATTACTTTCCTCATCTTGTCATCATGTAATCATAAAAATGTGTGGCATGTTGCGCACTTGATTTTCAAGGAATGCTTGATTTAAGGCTTGCGGCTCATAGAAAAACCAATAACCAAGTTTTCAGACATTTTAAAACTTATATCTACCAACATTTAATGTTTATAGGATATTTTAAGTTTGCTATGATTTGCTTAATTCTCCCAAATATAGCTTGACTTCTATTTTGACCAAAATTAAGTACAGCAAAATGTTCCGCACCAATTTCGACCCTCTTTATATCCTAGACTAAGTGAATTTTTATGTTGTTGACTTGGGGTTCACCCATTTTGACGAGAGTGTGTGTAACACCTAAAAGTAAACGACTAAGACCCCACAACCATTATACTAAAAGCAATGATCAGGACCACAAAAGAAATCCTCCCCCCCCCCCCCCCACTAAAAAAAATGTTGGAAAAATGGGTTGAAAGTCTTTTGCGAGCTCTGATATATATACACTTCGAAGTGAAGAAACTGGATTTAACTGTCTGTCTGTCTGTCTGTCTGTCTGTCTGAACTTTTCTAAAAACCCATCTGTGGGTGCAAATATTATGAAAATCGGGAAGTTATAGGTAAAAATTAGGAAGCCTTGAAGCTACAGTCAGTATTATACAATATTTTTGAAGATGACCCCCACCAACCCCCGCAACTCGATTCAGACCTTTCATTCTATATAACCCATCCAAAAAAGAACGTTTTTTTAAATTGGTTGGGAACTCAGGTATCCATAGCAATAAATGGAGGCACTGAAATAGGTATGTAGACTCATTCAACATAAGCATGAAAAAAGTCATGCGACTTAATATAATATGAACACCATAGAAATTAGGGAAAGTACAGGCTATAGTGCATTCGGGATGTTCCAACTGTACACGTTCCGCGGTGAAAGCAATAAAAAAACAACTTTTTATTGCCAAATTTGGTAACGATATCTTCATAAACAAGCAGAAAATATTAGTCTTGCGGCAAACCCGTTTTTTTGACCGATCGGTCCTATGGTTGCTCTAGTTCATACCATCCCTGAAATCGTTCATAAAGACAGACAGACATACAGCTCCCATAGGGGTGTTTCACTGTACCAAATTTCATCAAAATCGGTTGACTATGTCATATACAGCCATAGTAACGATCGATCAAAAAAACATTTTTGGTGCAAATTCACCATTGTATTTAATTTGTTTATGAACAGCGGTGGGCACGAAAGAGCCCTACAACAACATCAAGAAAAAAAGTCCTGATACGGTCCCACAAGCAATTCTCGAGTAGGGCCATAAAACCATAAAGATGCTGCGAGTCGAGCGATGGCCCACATTGTGTGTAATTTGTTATTGTTAACTCTTCGCGTCGCCGGCGATCTGCTTGTGCGTGTACACTGAACAAAATTTTGCAACACATTCAAAGACACAGCCAATTCATATGAGTTTATATGACAATTTTAAATTACCAAAAAATTACTCGGTCTTACAGTTGCCAAAGCAACTATATTTCTGTGCTCAGTGTACTTGTGCGAAATTTTAGTCAGCGAGCACTAATAAAAAGCCCCGTTACGGTCGCCTAGCATCCTCGAGTAGGGCCATAAAACTCGCACATTGTGTGTGTTTTTTTTTTTTAAATTCTCGTGTGCGTCTGGCTGGCGCCACTTTCAAGACATAACGGAAAGAGCACTCGGAGCAAAAAGAGCCAAGGCGTGCCCACCGCTGTTTATGAAGATATCATAACCGTTAATTTTTTTAGTACTTAAGCCAGGGGTGTCCAGGCCCATTGCTCATCTGGCTCTTTTTGTTTTTGTATGGCTCTTAGGCATAGGCAGCTATGCGCGTGTACATGCACGGCCCAAACTGTATTTCACTCAATGCCAATGCAAATTACAAAAACAATTTCGCGAGTTCTCTCCCTTACTCTCTTTGCTCTCTGAGCTCATGAGCACCGAAACAACCGTTGTGTATATTTGTTGTTGGATCACTGATTTTCACTGTAATTTTGTTGTTGTTTTTCGGTTGTGCTCTCTGAACTCTTGCACTTAGAAAAAAGGGTGTAGGATTGATCGCGGACACGAAATTTTTGTGCACCATGTGTTAAATGTGAGTATTAAGGCATAGCTTGCAAAGAAAAAAGAGTTACAACGAAAAACAAAACATTTATATGAGTATATACTATTTTTGTCAGTGTACATAATAACATGGAAAAACGGTTTGCTTTAAATGTGTTAGTGTTTTTCTTTCATATGTATTGGTGTTTGCTCTTCCATAAGCAGCCTTTGGACACCCCTGACTTAAGCAATGAACCGATTTTTCAATTTTCAAAATGCGCATCGCGGGTAATACCCATATGTTTGGAAAAAATTAAGGTATTTTATGGATGACGAACAAGAGCACAAATTTTATTTTCACTAAAATTTCTAGTCATAATCTAACAAAAATGTCTTTACAACTTCTCAGCTCAACAGTAAACGTAAGGTACCTTAAGTGTATTTTGATTTCATATCGAATTTTTTTTATAAATAACAAAATTTTGTTGCAGGAAGTTAAACTCACATAGGTTCTTCGTATAACGAACATTTTAAAATGTCATTACTCATTTGCAGCGGCTCTTTTTGCTCCGAGTGCTCTTTCCGTTATGTCAGACGCACACGAGAATTTACAAAAAAAAAACAATGTGCGAGTTTTATGGCCCTACTCGAGGATGTTTGAGCGACCGTAACGGGGCTTTTTATTAGTGCTCGCTGACGAAAATTTCGCACAAGTACACTGAGCACAGAAATATAGTTGCTTTGGCAACTGTAAGACCGAGTAATTTTTTCGGTAATTTAAAATTGTCATATAAACTCATATGACTTCGCTGCGTCTTTGAATGTGTTGCAAAATTTTGTTCAGTGTATCGCACAAGTAGGTCGCCGGCCACGCGAATAGTTTATAATAACAAATTACACACAATGTGAGCCATAGCTCGACTCGCAGCGACTTTATGGCCCTACTCTCCTTCTACTTGTGGGACCGTAACAGGACTTTCTTTTCTTTTTCTTTTTTCTTTCTTGATGTTGTTGTAGGGCTCTTTCCGTTATTTTTCGTGCCCACCGCTGCTCATTTGAATTAAATTTCATAACGAGAAAAAGCTAAAACATTTCTTCTGGGATCCCAAAAATGAAATAAAGTCGCAGATTATTATGCGACAAATCGTTTAAGAAGGTTTGAAAGAAAGAAGTTCGACTGTATTTAAAAGATGGTTATTCGAGAAAAAAGTTGCAATAATTTTGTAGATACGCAAACATTATAGCCAACTACAACGTTGTTTACCTCTACCCAAGCTGTAAGCTGTCATGAGTTTTAATTAAAAAGCGCGCAGTCAACCATTGCACAAATCAATTTAATTACAAAAACAACAACTAAAAGCTTATGAGTATATATTAAATAAACCATAACGGAATGCAATCAGAACCCAAACCCCAAAGCAAATACATGTCCGGTTGGTCACACAATGGCTGCCGCCATATATGAAAAATCAATCAAGCGTAGATAAAACAAACAGTCTTGCCAATCGTCATCGTTATCGTTGTCCGATTAGCCAACCAACAACCAACTTGCTGTGGCTGTGTCGGAAAATGAAAATGTTTATTAAAAAATTTTCACTTTTACATAAATTTTCATGCGGCAGCAGCGGAAACTGGCACCAGCTGTGACGCTGACTACTGCCTAAGTTTTTGGCCGCCATATGCCATATGGTGTATGCCCCGCCCCATTTTATATATTTTATATTATGTACAATGAGCGTAGACTACTGTCATCCCGCTCTTGCCCACTGTTTATAGTTTATAAACCGGTTTGCGCCCGTTTCAAATGTTTGCGCCAATCCAATGCCAATGCGCGCTGGTAGCCATAGAGCAATGGGCCTGGACATCCCTGGTCCAAGGTGTACACTATGTGGCATGTGGCATATGGCATATGGGTTTTTGGTGTATCTCGAGCGGAAATTGGGGTTGAGTTTTATAGCAAAGTACTTGCTTGTCTAAATGTTTATATAGACAGCTAGCAGCTGTCTCTGCTTGGTAAGAAGTTACATCAACTGCACTGATTTTTATAAAATATATTTTTTTTTCTGCTCGTTTTGTTGTTACATTACATTTTTTTATAAATACAAATATAACAGTTGTTTTTTTCTGTTTTAGTTCCATTTGCAAATGGAAGCACCTAAGCTAAAGAACTTCTTTTTTATTTTTGTTGCTCGCCTATTTACAATAAATATGCCATGTTCTGTTATTCTTGTGTATGTAATTTCGTATGTGCTGAATTTTAGATTTAAAAAAATCACAAAACTACATTGTACCTTTGCTAGATTAAGCAAAAGCACTTTCTAAATAACACTTAAAGGCTAGACATGCGCACTTTTGAAACCTTTCAAAATTAATTTTCTAGTACTAGTGATGCCGCAGTGCATCATTAATTACGCGTAATATGTCAATCTGCAGATCAGTAAAGGCCACTGGCTCCAGCTGTGCATTGCGTATTTTCATGGCCACCGCCTTGAAAAAGGCTCCAATTTCATCCTCCTCATTATTGCCACCCTGTGCATAAGCTACGTGTGTAGCAGTAGGTGTCCCACTGTTGTGGTAACGTGCATTCGCCGCCCTTGTGGGCGTATGCGACTCCAATTTTGGCGGCAAATCGGTTGCTGGCAGCTGTTGCTGTTGTATTTGTTGGGTTTGAACTTGCTGTTGCTGCTGCTCCAGGCTGGCAACATCATTGATATGCTCCATTGACTGTTGCTGCTGTTGTGTCTTGGTCGAGTTCAAGTCATTGCTTACATTTTGTACGGCGATATAGACATGCTCTTCATTGTTGTTTTGAAAATCCACCACATGCTGCGTTTGCTGTTGGTTTTGTTGTTGTTGTTCTGATGTAGTTGCATCCATATCCTCATCTTCCTCATCGTCTTCTTCATCATGCGCCACATCGCCATTGATGTAGTGCTCTATATCCATTTCGTCGTAGCTTGCCACGCATAGCTCCTCGGCTGCTTGATCATGCTGCTGCAGTTCATTGGCTAGTTCCGCCTTATGTGGACCCGTCAGCGGTGGCAGCGTGGGCATATTCAGCTGTGAAGTCGTTGGCGAAGTGCTAAGCGATTGCTGCGCTTCTACGCGCATCGGCGACTGGCTTGCCAAGTGCTCATCCAGCTCGCTGACAGCAGGCCCATGCTTGGGCAACAGTATGCTCAGCTGGGAGTCGTTATCCCTGTAAATCTCCAATTATTCAAGTGCATTTACCTTCTAAGCGTATGAGTACTTACAGAGACTTTTGTTGTATGTATTTTGATAAAAACCCCAATGAATCATAGTGCTTCCACCGCGAGTGCGCATCATGATTAGGCAACATCTTTAGGCGTTTGTGTTCCCGCGCATATTGATCTCTTAACGCCTTCCACTTTTGCCGACATTGCTTTACTGCATTAAAGGAACATTAATTATATTATGGCATAGGTTTGCACACCCAGTTTGTATGTTCTTACCCGGCTTTTTGAGTTTCCGCGCTATTTCATCCCAAACTTCCAGCTTAAGCTTTACATTACGGTAGTTTTGGTTGCTGTAATTATAGATCATGTCTTCTTGCTGTATCAGCGTGATCAATTCTTTCTCAAAGTAGCTCTCCATATTCAAAAATGTATGTATAGGATCATCATCTTCCTCTTCAGCCGTTGTTTGATGATTGTGCGTAGTCTGACCAGCAGTTGCAGCATTCACACAATCAACAAATTCATTGTAAAGTGTATCTTCAGCGTTTGGATTGGGGGCTTCACGTGTCACTGTCAGAGTCGAGCTAGATGAGACACCATTGCCGCCAGCGTCGGTTAAATAATTCCAAGTGTTCTCTTGCTGTGGCTGCTGTGTTTGTTGTTGCTGCATAACGCTACCAATTTGGTTGGCAATTAAAGCAGATATCAGACGAGAGGTATCGGGTTTTTTATCAGATACTGCCACGGTTGTGGCAGCAATTGTGGCTGTTGTGGAAGGCACAAAATTGCAGTTGTCTAGAAGTGAAGCGCTGGCCTCTTCAATTTTGATGTTAGTAAATTTGCTGGTATCGCCTGTTAAAGCTAGGGTATGACTGCTACTGTTGCTGCTAAAGGAGCTGTTGTTGGTCAACGTGTTGGCGACACTGGGCAGGGGGAGCGTAGCTCGGCCGGCGGCCCCATTGCTGTTGGGTGCACGTGTGTGATAGCTGTAAGGTCTTGTTCTTTTAGCTTACTAGTGAAAAAAAAATTTCATAAATGAAGCAACTTACTTGCGAGCTAGGGCGTAGGGTCGCAAAAAGTCCAGCTCCTTAAAGTACTTCCACTTTACGTTCACTTTGGCACTTGCTTTGGCGCGTTTCAATTCGCGACAGTATTGGTCGCGCATAGCCTTCCATTTGGCCTTGCACTGTGTGTCTGAAAGCGTTATTGCTTGAGAAAACTTTGTCGAAATATTATGTCTTCCCCTCAGCTTACCTGTCCAGCCCACATGGCTGCCAATTTCGCTCCACTTCTCATCCTTGCGCTGCGTGCTGCGGTAATGCTGGTGCTTGGGATTATAAAGCGCTTGCTCCTGTGATACCAGCGATATTAGTATCAGTTCCTTGGGTATGCTAACCACACTTTCGCCCATACTAGCATCCATGTTGCTGAGATTCACCAATTGTTGCGATTCGTTCAGTGGCATGGACACGGGCGATTGCGAGTGCGCTTCCAATTGCGACTGTTGGTTCATATGCTGTTCCTGCAATTGTGCCACTGCATTGTCGCAATCCAGCGTTTCCATTACGTTAGTATCTTAAACGCTACGATGAATAGCTCATTTTTGCGTTTTTTTGTTTGTTAATTTTTGTTAAAATAACTAAAATTTTGTTGCGAAGACGGCAAGGAAAACAAAATGAGGTGAGCGAACAGCTGTGATTTACATGGTTGGCTGATATATGGTTTAAGTGACCGTACCAATTGTTTTAGTTGATAAATTTTGTTGCTGTTTGACTGGTCACCCTAATTGGTCAATTTTAACAGCTGTTTGAGGCCCTGTTAAGTAACATGCAGCAGCAGTTCTTTAAGAAATCGTGCTGTAAAACGACAATTTTAAATAAGTTGGCAGGGCAGTGCGGTATTAGACTTGCTTGCTAGATTCAAAATTTAAGTGACATGAGAATTGCAAATAAGTGCGAAAAGCTAAGCGGTAAGTATAAATTTGAATTTTGTTGTTGTTTAACAATCATTTTTTGATAATAAAATTTTAAAATTAAGTAAACTAAATAAGTTTGATAATCAAGATTTTTTAGAACTGAAACAAAGCAGCTAAAGTGTAACTTACAAATTACATTAATTTAAATAATAAAAAAAAAAACACATTCAGTCTGCAAGATAACATTTTGAGATTTTGTGCAGTTTTTAAGCGTAAATTCGTTTTTCTTAAAGCTCATTGCATAAAAATAAAAAAGGAATTCCTATCACAATATATTTTCAGTTAAGTTAATAAAATTGCATTTGTTATATCTAGATATTAATTTTATTTCTTTCAAAATAAATACAACACAGCAACAAATTTTGTATTTTTATTCTTGGCGAAAACTTCCATTTATTTTGTGCTTTTAAACTACTAATCCAATTAGTTAATTGCATTATGGCCAGTGCAGTGCAAAAGCAACATCATAACAATTTTTTCAGCATTAGTTTCGTCTTGAAATTTGTTCTGACTGGAGGCTAGTATCGGTTTCTTTGAAAAAACTCGACGGACTTAAATTAATGCGCAATCATGCCGAAAATTGATCCAGAAACACAAAAACTCTACGATGAGATAAATGGCATGATACAAAAGTTTAAGGTTGAAAACTAAAACATTAAACATTAAACTTAAGTGTAACCTTAAAAATAACTGCTTAAACATTTGAGAGAAAGCTGTTCTTCTTTAGCTAAATACTTATCCTAAATCTTATTTTATTTTGTTATTTAGGATGATCAAAAGACCAAACAGGATTGTACCCTGGCCGAAAAATGCGGCGATATGGGTGATGTCCCCAAAATACGTTTTTCATCTAAGAAAATATTAAAAGGACACATTAACAAGGTGAACTCGGTGCATTTTGCTGGGGACTCGCGTCATTGCGTCACCGGTTCACTGGATGGCAAACTAATCATTTGGGATACATGGACTGCCAATAAGGTTCAGGTTATACCACTGCGTTCGGCCTGGGTAATGACTGTGGCCTTTTCGCCGTCTGGCAATTTTGTAGCTTGTGGTGGCATGGATAACGCTTGCACCATCTATGATGTAAACAATCGGGATGCTTCGGGTGTGGCTAAAATGGTGCGGGAGCTGGTGGGCTATGAAGGCTTCTTAAGCTCTTGTCGGTTCCTAGATGATGGACACCTAATTACAGGCTCAGGCGATATGAAAATGTTAGTTAGGCCAGAAAAAAATTCGTTTTGTAAGACATTTAAGTTGTTCTTAATTAACAGCTGTCACTGGGACTTGGAGAAGGGTGTTAAAACAATGGACTTTAATGGGCATGCTGGAGATATTGCTGGCCTATCATTATCACCCGATATGAACACTTACGTAACTGGTTCTGTGGATAAGACTGCCAAGTTGTGGGATGTACGTGAACAGGGTCATAAACAAATGTATTTTGGACATGATATGGATGTGTCCTCAGTCTGCGTAAGTAACAGCTCTTCAAGAGTGATTCGTTCTCTAAAATTTAGTTTCGTATATTTTAATGCATATTCACTACAGTATCATCCTAGCGGCTTTGGCTTTGCTTCCTGTTCGGAGGATCAAACCGCTCGCATGTATGACTTTCGCTCTGACCAACAAATTGCGCTCTATGAACCACCCCAAAAGAACACGGGCTTCACATCATGCGGTGCGTATGATCACATTTTACATATTGTACTACCAACGTTTTGGGTTTACCTTGAATTTAAGCCAATTTTAATCTGATTTTGTGCTCATTAGCTTTATCGACCAGTGGTCGCTATATAATGTGCGCCGGCATTGAGGGTAATGTGCACTCGTGGGATGCGATGAAACAAAGGCATACGGGTAGGTGTCAGGGGTTGTTGGCTTAAGCTAGCACTTATATATATTGATTCATTTTGCTTTGCTTATAGGCTCACTGTCGGGACACGAGAATCGCATAACTTGCATCAGTCTATGCCCGAATGGTATGTGCCTAGCCTCGACTAGTTGGGATCAACAAGTTCGCTTGTGGCTCTAATTAATGTGCATCCTTAACTGCATATTCAATTTGGTTAAATAAGATTAATAACTTTGTAGCTAAAAAGCATGTAACATGAAGATTTCATGATTTCAGAATAAAAGGCAAAAAAAAGCATTGAAAATTCTGTAAGTTGTTGACTAAACGGAACACCTGTTCGCATCGACAAAGATTGAATAATTGATTTTTGGTCATTTTGTAATCACTTAAACTGAAGATTCTAGTATATAGATACCGAAATCTTAAACTGTTTTCCTTTGATGCACACATTTTTTCAGATACTGAACTTAGTAACCGAAACTTGTTCACAAACAGATTGGTATTTTGGATGGACTTCTATTCTATTCTATTCCTCGTTACACTTTTTAAGCAATTTCTATGAAATAGGCAGCCATTGATAGGTACAGTTAGCAGGGATTGTAATCCCGTAACGAATTTCCCCTTCTTTAGTTTTCGAATATTTATTTTAAAAGTGTTTAGATGAGCAGCCTAGACTGTGAGCATTTCAGGAAGAAGAAAGGTAAGGGTTCTGATAATGATGATTTTAAAGAAATTTTGCCAGTTTGGATATATACATTACATGAGATGGACGATAAGGTTTGAGATTTCCAATTACAAATTTTGTACGATCAGGCAGAATAAATTGCAACATACAAAGATATAGCAGCAAACAGTTCTAATGTAGTGGACTGTCACCGCATTATTGTTCGTCACTATTCAGACTCTGGGGTCATCCAAGCGCTCAGTGTTTTCGACCATATCTATCTTTGCTGGAAACCGTTTCCATAGAGAAAACAAATCCTCTACGCTGTCATCATTGTCATTGGAAAAAATGCATATGCAAACTTTTTGACATAGGATTGTGCGAGGAAAAAGAATTCTTCACAATTTTTCGTACTCCACGAACCACGAATATGAAAAAAATTACGCATGTGGCCATTGTACCCACTTGGGTAAAGCCCAAAAAAAAAACAATTAAATAAAGGTTTTTTTTTTATTTGCTTAATTTTTTAATTTTAATTTTTTGAGTTGCTTAAACTAATTTCAATTGAACAAAACAATAAATCTCCATGATTTGAAATTTTAAAGAATGTCTCGATATTGATCAAACAGTGCAAAATTGACAATGAGCGCGTAAAGCCGACTACCAAAGCCTATGGCGTTCCTTGGATTAGCTTACAGCGCGACCTCAAGAAAGTCGAAGGGCCACATTTCGAACGTTGAAGATGTTTGGTGTATGCCATCCAATCCGAATTGTGTTGCTTGATCCAGCTATTGGGCATGGTGTGATAATTGCCACCACACCAGAGCCCTCGACATCGGGAGCTACCTTGGTGAGTACCTTCTAGATTTTAGATGCAATAGGTCCTCTGCAAGGAGCTAAACCACGGAAACTTTCAAACAGTGGCCGGAAACCCAACTCACTTCGCCGGGAGTGCTGGCTGAATTGAAGGAGAAAGCTGCAAATGGAGCAGTAAACCAAGCACCTAAGGCGACACCAGCCAAACAATCCGTTAATCGGCAGCTTCAGTAGCACCAGTGAAACTGTCATCTAAACGTGCCAGGACAACCGCAATAAAACTGCGCCAATGTAAAGCAGATTCTATCATCATCAGATGTTGAGGATGGAGACGAGGATCGCGATTTTTGCATCATTTGCAAGAAGCTGTTGCCCATGCGGATGACCGCCCAAAACTCCATCGAATGCAACACGTGCCATCAGCCGGTGCATTTGAGATGCACTGACTTGCATGCCGGCTATTACATTTGCAAGCATTGCGATACAGATGCGGACGATATACATATGTATATATAATTCCATGCTTTGACTACTTTTTTTTTTTTGTCAGGGTGTTCGAAGAGAACAGGGACCTACAGTTTTTAACCGAATCCGATCGGCGGTGTCTTGAATTAATAGAGATTTTCTAGGCAAATAGCGTCTTTTTGCTAGCACCGAACCAGTGTCTCTGCGGTGAATCGAACCACCGACCATCGGGTTACAAAGCGAGTACGCTACCACTACTCTATCGATGGCAACATGCGGACGATGAATAACTTAATTCTAATTTTTATATCATTTTTTCTTCTCTGAACTCTAAACAAACTTCCCTTTTTCCTATATAGTAGCTTTTTACTCCTTATTTTCCGAGTTCCAGTGGATTTTCTAGTACTGCCTATAACCGGTTAAAAAATGCTTTCTTAAAAATTGACTACTCCATAAAAATAATAATTTTTTTCTTTTTGGTGGAATCAAACCAATTTTTACGTAGTTAGCTTATGTCTCTAGCTTTCCGTTGATATGTCTGCAAAATATTAACTTGGTCAAAAGTTATGGCTGAAGTAACTAACTGTGCCCACAACCGGATAACTTCCCTTACATATATTGTATGTTTGCTATGAACAGAGCAACATTGAAAATTATATCAAACTATTTAAGTATTACTTTACGAATTGTTGTTTACCCAACATTTCCAAATAAAAATTGTATCCAAATCTTTCATTTCGAAAAATTAAACTCATCTGTTTTTAAAAAATCTAACAAAATGGCACGAGGTCATCAAAAGGCGCAGTCACAGGTTAAAGCTGCAGAAAAGCAGGCCAAAATAAAAAAGCAGCAGGGCCACAATAGCAATGACCAGAAAAAGGCGGCTCAAAAGGCGCTTGCACATCTTTGTACCATCTGCAAATCTCAAATGCCTGATCTTAAGACTTACAAGCAACACTTTGAAAATAAACATCCAAAATGTGACTTACCGAAGGAACTCAAGGATGCACAACTTAACTAAGAACTAAACTGATGCAAAGACTTTCCAAAAACACTATGAAAACAAACATACGGAGGAACTCAAGAATATACAACTAATCTAAAAACAATAATGCATGATGCAGGTTCCCTATGGTAAACAAACTAAACACTTACATTATTTTAACAAATTGGAAATATGTTAATGAGTGCGTACATACAAAGAGCAATAAAAATAATTAAATTATGCCTATAATTTAAAAAGATAATCACGATTTGGTTTTGGTTTTAAAATTAGTTTTAAAGTTTTTTGAAGTAAAAAAAAAACATGAAAAATTAGCGAGCAATTTAAAAAAATCTTAATTTATAAAAAGTAAATATAAAAAAATCCTATAAATATCTATTTATTAGATTGCCAAGATGAAAGAGTTGCAATTTTTCGGTACTCAATAAAGCTCAGTTGAGCTAATGCCAGTAGGTGAACTTTTTAACGATATGCACCGACTCACATTATGAAGTGGCCGACTCAAGATGGTATTGAAGGCTCCAAGCGCAGGAGCAGTATTCTAAAATTAGGCAGACAAGAGAAATATTAACAAGTTTCGAAGTACATATATACAAGGGTCACACTCTTTAGACCAACGCTTGATAAATGCGAGCACCCCTCTATCTTTATTTAGGAAACAATCCATTCAAAAACTTGGAATCCTGTGCCGTTTACTAAATTTAAAGAAATACTAATATCGTTACAATAATGTTCAATTTTTATTTTGGATCATTGTGTATTTTATTTAATTCGTTTTATCGAGAAGAGTCTGACAATTCAAGTTTTCAATTGAATGTCTTTAGTTGTTCCATCTGGTGCATATACGTATAAGTCAGATGGTTTTCCAACGCGTGAGCAGGCTATATATAATTGTTCATGGGAGAAGAAGCATGGATTCTGTAAATTCAATCCACATACTTGTAGCGGTTGTCCTTGCGCTTTGTTGATTGTCATTTGCAAATGCGAGTCGTATTGGAAACTGCAAACGTTTAAATTCGAAAGGCATATCTGTTGATATCATTGGAATGCGTCGTAACAGCACATTTTCTCCTTCTCCTTTGCCATTCAAAATGGTTGCTTCGATGATATTGTTCATCGTTTTTTCCATTGCAAAGACGTGGTGGATCAATGTTTCTGAGGAGTATAATAGGAACACCAATTTTGGAGCTCAAAATTTTGTTCGTCTGTCAAATTTGAATTGAATGGAAACTGAGTGAGCACTGGGTTTTTATACCCTGTACCTATAGGTACAAAGGGTATACTAGGTTTGTGCAATGTATGTAACGGACAGAAGGAGGCGTGGCAGACCCCAAGTCCTTTATACCAAAATGCTTATCATAACCTCGGGTAGCGATTGAGCCATGTCCGTCCGTCCGTCCGTCCGTATGAACGCCTAGATCTCAGAGACTATAAGAGCTAGAGACACGAAACTTTACCAGCTGGTGCGCATATTTCCTAAGCAGATGAAGTTTGTTGAATCATGTCAATATCTTCCCCCGTTCCCCCGCAGTAGAGTTTCGCGGTTTTTAGCCACACCGTTAAGTATTTTCATCTGAATTTAACAGAGCGATGCGTTGTAGCTACATGCATCTATGTGTAAAAAATGAACAAAATCGGACAAATACAACAGAAGTTATAGTCAAAAATGTGCAAATTTCACCACCCCTTGCCAATAAACTGCGTCAATATTTGACTCTACGCAATTATGGCTACAACTGACCTAGAATCACAATTTTTGGTAAGCTCATTCATGTGGCTCTAATGAACAAATCCACATCCAAATTTTATCGATGCGGTCCCCCCACCCCCCGCAATCCATTTACCGTGTTTTCTCCCACACCCCTCAACATACCAACTTGAAACTTACCCCGTATACTTTTAATAAATTCTTTGTTATAACATTCGAGTTTCATCAAAATGGGTAAAAATTTATGGAACTTATAGGTATAAATATCGATTTTCACCAAAAAAAAATTAATTCCAATTGGACAGTTCTTAGATGGAATATGCAGGAAAAATTTTTTTGACACAAAAGGTACAGGGTATTCCACTGTCGGGCACCGCCTCGACTGTACCACATTTTTTTTCGTTGCATTTGAAAAATATGCTCAGTACTCAACGCCACCTATCGAAAGGTGTCCATACTTATGTTGTAAACCTTCTCGACAACATACCGAACATAGCCTGTAAATATGAACACAATCACACTGCAATATAGTGGATTCTACAAACATAGATTCGTTTTTATATATATAGATAGAAATAATGAAGCAAATAAGTATAACAAAAGGCAGACGGGTTGATTCTCTGTCGATGGTGATTTTAGCTAAACGACACCGGATCGACATTTATGGGTCTTTTTCGATACGGGCTGCTATGACACAACTATCTGTCTGGTTAAGGACCAGAAGAGTGTACCAGTGGCGGATTTACAGCAGAGTTTTCGGGTTCACAGCTCCTCGTGCATTTTACTGATGTTTTAAAAAGATTTAAGTTATAATATGATTC
Source organism: Chymomyza fuscimana (assembly GCA_949987675.1). Classification (NCBI taxonomy): domain Eukaryota; kingdom Metazoa; phylum Arthropoda; class Insecta; order Diptera; family Drosophilidae; genus Chymomyza; species Chymomyza fuscimana. The sequence continues at coordinate 41,354,589 of OX465089.1, forward strand.
TTTTAACTTTTTTTATAATGTATCAAATGAAAGTGGAACCACATTCAAACATAAAAACTACGTATTTTTTTATGTTTTTTTATGTATATTTTTTATATTTTTCTTATAAAAAATACTTATATAATTACAAAAATATGTCTGCTGCTGCGATTTTTGGCGCGTTTTTGTGAAAATTGAACAGAACAAAGAAGCAGCGAAGTAGTAAATTATAACAAATCACTTCATAATCAACATACGTAAGTATTTAAATGGAAAAACGAAACAAACAAAAAATAGCATAGCAAAGGAGAAAGAGATGAGGATAAAAGTAGAAAGTGAAAATAAAAGTAAAAAGTTGAAGTATAAACAGTGGAGATTGCATAAATAATAGACAAGAAAAGAGAACTGAAATAATAGTTTACAAGATGCAACAATTGAGTATTTTTTTCTTCTTGTTTTTGCTGTTGATTCTAGTTCGTTGTGTGTAGTACTCAAATTAAGGATTTTTAGTTTATCAGACTCTCGGTGGAACTACTAGGAGTTGTTCTCTCGTTGTTAAGAAAGGAAAAAGTATTTGTGCTTAAGCTTAAACGGAGAAGCCATCGCCAGTGGGATCCAGGATCCAGGGATAGTTGTTGGGGCACTCCATGCAGGTGAATAGACGTAGCGTCTCACCAGGCAGCTCCCTGGTAGTCAGCGGGCAGGCATTGGGCAGCGAGCAGTAGGGCTGGCCCTTAACATCGCACTTCTCCTTCCATTCCTGGAAGTCACGCAGTGAATTAAGCTCAGTAGGATTCTGCATCCACTGAATCACCTGCAAGTTGGTCACAAAGAACACATCGTTGCGGCCCAACATTTCTTCGATGAATTTGACCAACTCATCGCGGTACTCCTTTTTGGACTTGAGCCAAGAGGCATGGAAGTGTAGACCCAATGGTGCACGGTTGCTATTGTAGTGACGGTTGAAATTGTGACGCAACAAACGTGCAAACTGATCACCGCTGGCAACGTTGGAGCAAGAGTCCACCATGTGGCAACCAGGCAGAGATTCATCAAAGGTAGGATCATCACGACGATCCAGTTCATTCATGACCATTTCCCAAACGGGGTGACTACGGGAGGGGCAATTGTGCGCATTGCCATTGCACTTGTGCGGCATGCGGAAGTATAGGGTATAAGGCCAGATGGGCACACGACCCAGAGAGGCAGTAATGGAGGCATCGTAGACAAAGAACTGATCAGCCATCATCTCGAACTGCTTGTTGCCGCCCACACGCAGGTAGGGAGCACGCATGCCAATGATGGAGCCGTCGGTAATATTAGCAAAACGCTCAACAATTAGACGAGAACCGGCCATTTCGGCCAACCAATCATCATAACTGCCGCCGCTCCAGTAGTTGGGATCATCCTTGTGCGTCAGAGAGAAGACGGAAATCTCATGACCGCGACGATGCAAATCCTGCACTGCCGAGTAGTTGGTGTATTTGTGCGAAACAAAGAAGGTACCCTTAATGGAGCAGCCATTGGGATTCTGATGTTGACCGTTGAAGATATCATCGTACAAATCAATATTGTCCACATTGACAGCACCGTTAAAGGTGATGGTTATCATCTGTGGCACCTGTTGTGGTTCAATACTGCCGGGAATGCGAGTACCATCCGCAGAGCAGAAGCAATCGGGCAAAGTACACTGGGTAGGATCGCACTCGGGTGCACGGTTGGGATCCTCGTCCACAGCTATTATGGGTTGGGAAATTAGTTGTTAAATTATTAGTAAATTTGTTTGCTGCAACCAAAACTTACAGCAAGCATTCTCATCGGACTCATCCTTGCAGTCGGGCTTGCCGTTGCAGAAAAGTTCCTTGTCCAAGCACTCGCCATCACCGCAGGACAGCTTGCCCTCGGGACAAATGGGCTCATCAGTCTTAAGTATGGGTTTGGCCTTACGTGGCTCTGTAAATTTTTGGCAGTAAGAGTAATACGTTAGCATGGACTTTAGGTTGTCAAGTTTGATACGTAGTAGCGTACAGTAGTTACACGTTAGTTACGACAAAAGTTTTAAATTTTGAAATGAAAAGTGTGACTGGTGTTAGAGTTCATGTAGGTTAGTGGCATGATTTGTGGATTGAGTTGGTTGTGGTAGTTTTAGTGGTGAGACCAAAGTTCCAAATTGTTTTTTCTGATGTTGACTATACAAATTGCTCTGACTACTATATACACATGGTGTTGTTTGTTGTTGGGAGCAGTCACACTTACTCTCTTTCTCATCGCAGTTAGTCACCTTAGCCTTCCAGTCACAGGTCTGTTTCATTATATCGAAGGCCAAACCGGAGGGGCACTGAATTTCTTTCAAACCCGACTTTGTACATCTATAAAAATAAAGTTGAGTGGTTTTGGTCAGGTCAGGAGGTGTCTTTGGGGCAACCAGGTATATTATATTGCTCATAGGCCATGCAGAGCTGGGTCAAGGTTCTAATACAATTCAACACTTTGACTCTTCGTTAAGAACTTTGGTACAGGTTGGGATATTATGTAATGCACAATCGATAAGGATAATTTTTGTTAAATATTGCTTGATAGTTAGTAACAGACGCACAATATTTAATTTTTTTTCTTGGCAATGAGATGCGTGGCGGACACATACACGCTCAGACACAGACACAGAGTGATAGAGATAGAGTGTGAGATACATAGTTAGAGTGAGAGTATAGCCATTAGCCATATACTTGTTGTAGCTTGAGCCTTTTTTGAAGTACTTTTTGTCATGACTCAATTGTTGCTGCTGTGCTTTCGATTGACCCCACTTACTTTCACTGACGTCACATGTCTTGACATTTGTTTTCCAATCGCATATCTGACGCAAAACATCGAATGCTAAGCCGCCGGCACAGCGTATGGTTGCCAAGCGTTTTGTGCCATCTTCTGCGGCATTGTCACATCTTTGTTATGGAGGTGCAAGAGAATTTGTGTAAGCAAACAAGATTTTGTTTTCGATAAAGTGCGCCCGGCATATTCACTAGCTGGTGCAGGAACCCCGTCTAAAGACGTTGTATATAATAAGCTTACCTGTACACTTCACGGCAATCGCTTTCGGTATCCAGACGGAAGTATTCATCAGCGGGACGATCCGCGCAAACTTCTTCAACATCAACTCCTTCTAGTTTATCTGTTTGACTGTACGCTGTAGTTGTTGGAGAATAAATAAATATTAAAAAACTTGTTTTGTTTTGTGTATGCTTAATAAAAATAGTGATAATAGAATTCCGGAAGAATATTCTTAAATGAATACTTCTTATTAAGAAGTCAGTTGGAGTTTAAGTCCACGTTTTACGACAAATATGTTACATTGAATTAAGTTAATTTCCGTTGCTTCAAGTTATCAACTGTTATCAGTTGATCTATAGCCGGTTCTTTTTTCATTCATTCAGATGATATCCTATCATAAACTTGTATCATCTGCTAATTTGAAGTCTGCCTGTAGTAGCTCTGGTACTACATGTTTTGGCTCATATTACTAAAAATAAAACTATTAACCGGTTTTCTAATCTTTGGCTTCTAAGCCAAAACAACTTTCGGTTATTTATCTCTTTGAAATCGAAAGGGGCTAATAAAAACTTTCATAGCAAGTCAACTGACTGGATGAATAACTGTCCAATATTGTAGATGATGCGGCGGTAGTTGTTGTTGCTGCTGTTGTTGTTGTTGTAGCTAATGGGACATAATGGATGTTGTTTATCATGTAAGTTGTATTTGGGCACGAACTGATAGACAGACAGACACAGAGTTTATAACTGGTTTTACGTTTGATTTTCTTGATATTGGCCAACTGTTTTTGGGTGCTTGTTCGGGTCCATGGCAAAATCAAACCAGTTTGCAGTTTAACATTAAAGATTGCATAAACACTTGGCCACGCTTGCGCGTACCAAAAATAAAAAAAAAACGGAACGAATAAACTGACTAAATCCGTGAAGCTTGTAAGCAAAAGCCAGTTGGAGGCTTATGCAAATTTTTTTTTTTTATGGCCAAGTCCGGCTGACTTGCTTTGCCGCTGTCTGTCCTCTTGCCACAGTTTCGGGTTTGGAGCCGTGACAGGTTTTGCCTTTAATGTATACACGGCTGCGTTTATAGGAAATGCCAATGGCCAATTGTTGCATCATTGTCTCGAATGCAAAAAAAAGAGAAGTCCAAGTACAAATATAACTTTGCCTTCATCTCACTGCTAATATATGCCATTGCATGCGGCTAATGATTGTTAACCATTTTTCAAGTTTATTTGCCTTGGCGGCAGGCAACGACCATTACTTGTTGTCTTAACTCATTATTATGTCTAAAAAAAAACAACCTTGCAACATTGCAAAAAAAAAGTTGTTTATAAAGAAAATCAACAGAAATGAGCAACGAAATTGATTTGCAAGTTGCTTGAATGCGTTCAACTGGCAAAGGTCAACCAGACGGGCCTTGAGCTCGCCGTAGGCTGTGCGTCTACGTGGCAGACTACCAATGCACTTTGTTTTGCTCCCCCCACCCTGAGACACCGCCGCTAAAATCGTAAGTACTAGAGCTAGAGTTTCTGGATATACTCACCGAATGCACAGCAGAGCATAAATATGCTTAAAGTTGCCCACACACGCGCCATGTTTGGTTTAGCGCTTCTATAAAAGCAAATAGAAATTTTTCGAAATTAGTCAACAGCACTTGAAACACTTTCAATAAATAAAACTGATTTTATGTATAAAGTATGAATATTATATTGCGTACCGTCGGTCGCTCAGCTCACAATGAAAACGACGGCTATACGAAGAGGAAACGTATTGAGTACTTTTCCTATACACAGCCACGCTTACACTAGGTGTTGGCCAGTGGCAACGAGTTCTATTTATTAAGCTTTGGTGCCCATGTATTTAAGCCGTGGTGAGTTTTGAGCGCAAATTCAACATACCAGTAAGCCGTAAGCCGGTTGCGCCGGCGCAAAGCTTTAACTTGCGCAGGGGTAAATTATAAATGTGGAACTCATTCGTCTTCAAAATGCCAAAGAAGTAGGGTGTGTGTGTGTGTGAAGAAAGGTTAATTGGCTTTAATGCAGGTGTGTGTATGGTGGGAGTGTTGGCTTGTGTGGGACGCTCAGTAACCTCAGAGACAATGCCAGCTATGCAGACAACAGCGACTGCACCTCTTATAAATGGTGGGCAATACTTCCCCTATGGGGCCTACATCTACCTATTCAAGTTTCTAAATGTCAGCTGCACCAACATTTAAGCATGTTAACAATCATATTTGTTTGCTTCTTATATATCTGTTTTTTTTTTTTTTTTTTTGCATGTATTTCGTCAAGACATAAATCACTGCAAAGTAATCCATAAATCTTCTTATATTGACGTTGACCCTGAATATTGTTGCTCGTCTGCGTCTTATTTTGAATTCTTTTCTCTACATCTTAATATTTTGCAAGATTTCGTAACTGTTTTTTTTTTGGTTATTCTTTTAAGTTTAATTTATTTCTCATGTTTCTTTATGTTGGTTATATCGTCTGTTATTTTATTTTCACCCACACTTGGGCTGCATATCAATTAGCTGCTGTCCTGTAAGGCAATGTGCAGCATATTAACTAGGCCTAAAACACTTGCTGTTAACTTGGTTGAGATCTAGCCAATTGTTTATGCCACTCACATGCAGCGCATTAAATTCTTCTTGATAACGTGGCTAAGTCGCAAAAGGTTATTAAACCTCCTCCAGCAATTTCCAGCTAATGCTCGTTTATAAACGATTTGACTGCACGACGATGACTCAGATGCCAAATTTACTTTTGGCCATATGTGCCGAAGATCACGAATATTTAATTAATGGTAAATTGATTATGTCGTTGGATTTGGCCGTCATTTTGGTTGCTGTAGTTGTTGTTTTACAACAGACTGTTATGCAAGCTACAGGCAATCGTCCAACCAAAATAAAAGGGCTTGTTGTTATTCAATAATTGTGTGCAAAATCCGGAGCATGTTTGCGGATCTGAAATCTTTGGAGTTATACCTTGAAACGAGGGCAAGCTGAATTTGTCATGAAGTTCGTAACGTTTGCTTGGGAGTGGTTATGGGGATTAACATAATGTATAGTATAGGCATGCATTTATCAATTTGGAGTACACTTTAAAATTAAGAATACGTTGTTTTTGGCCAGATCAGAAATATCTTATATGTTAGTATTGCATGCAACTTTGCAGCCGTTAGCTTCAAAACTGAGATATTGCTCAAAGGAAACCTTGAAAGTGCTATAAAATTTTTGTAATTGGCTAATAACTATAACTGTCTAATGAAAACGTATTTAAATTATTATTTATTTTTTTTTCAACTTATATTCAAGCATAACAAATTATATGCCTTCATTAATTTAAATTTAATGGTTACTTAATTCTCAATGCATTTACATAAATGAAATGTATGCTCACTTGGAATCGACTTTAATTTGACGAATAATGATATATCACTGAAATTAGGTTAAAGCTAGTGCTGCAAGACTTTAAATGATTGGCTACCTTATACAATATAAGGCAGCAAGGTTCAAAACAAAGCTTTTTTGAGTGGATTTCTCAGCCAGCGTTCTCTTTACTAAGTCTTCATTTCTAAATCCATCGAACTGCTACTCAACTAATGGTTTCTTATTTTTACATAAAATTTGTTTTTTTTTATACGGTTTAATTGTAGAAACTTCTTAATAACACGTTTTTAAAATTAAAAGTTTTCCAAAACAGCTCCTGGTGTTTCGATGCTAGGGTATTATACCAAAGTAAACTTAAATCTGTTTACGCTTGGATCCACAAGGCAATTGGGTCCATAAAAAGTGGACATTTTCAACCACTCAAAAAGAAACTCAAGAAAAAACTTTTTATATTTAAAAATAAGATAATAAATTAAAATAATACCACCAAAAAATAACTAAGGCGCTTAAACCCCTGCGTGATTCACTCGTCAAACTTTAAACTGCTTTCTATATTAAATTTCAAGACTTGTCGACTAAGTTATACCCCTTAATTCTAAAAGTGACTCTAAAATACACTGTTCCAATGCAGTTCAAAGTCGCTCCTGATGTGCCAAGACTAACTGATATCTAGGGAACAGCATAGCAACTGCAATGCTTAGAAAATTATGAAATAGGACACGTTGAGACATCTTTTTGAGGGTGATATCCAAAAAAAAAAAAAGAATTTCTAAATTTTACTCTACATAAGCGTTTTTGGTGAGTGTTTTTTCTTTACAGAACCCGAAGCTCTCAACCGATTTGGGAAAAAATTTCACCCACGTGTATGGCGAATTGTTTGAGTACTGGATACTGCATTAAACTACTAGGAACTAGGTGCTGATATCCCTTCATACTAAAAATAATTTTTACCATTTTAGCCAATATCACAATATACACACCGGTTCTGGTGACTATTGCCCTTTGTTGGGGAGGGTCTATCAAATCACATTTTTAAATATAACTTAAGAGTCTTCAACCGATTGCTTCCGGCATATTATTCATAAACAAATTGGGATACGGCAACTTTTATAGTGTGGGTGTAAGCTAGGAAATTCTCCTACGGGGGAATGGGGCCGGATATCTACGTGAATCTGTAAGCTTGATCTGCCAGACGATCTTTTAGTAACATTTGGTCTCTATAGCTCTTATAGTCTTTGAGAAAAAAGGATTTGTTTATATAGAAAGACGGGCGTATTGGCAGATATTGACGCGGCTGTTAATCGATAAAATTTGGATGTGGATTTGTTCATTAGAGCCTTACCAAAATTGGTGATTCTAGGTCACTTATTACCATAATTACGTAGAGTCAAATATTGACTCAGTTTATTGGCAAGGGGAGGTGATATTTGTACATTTTTGATTATAACCTTTGTTGTATTTGTCCGATTTTGCTCATTTTTTACACACAGAAGCATGTTACTACGATGCATCGCTCTGTTAAGTTTGAAATCAAAATATTAAAGGGTATGTCTAAAAACCGCGGAAGAACGAGGGAAGATATTGACATGATTCAACAAACTTCATCTTCTCAGGAAATATGCGCACCAGCTGGTAAAGTTTCGTATCTCTAGCTCTTATAGTCTTCGAAATCTAGGTGTTCATACAGACGGACAGACGTACGGACATGGCTCAATCGCAATCCGAGGTTATGATAAGCATTTTGGAATAAAGGACTTGGGGTGTGCCACGCCTCCTTCTGTCCGTTACATACATTGCACAAATCTAATATACCCTTTGTAGCTATAGGTACAGGGTATAAGCAATCAGCAACTGCCTAAGTAACGCCTTGGATAGTGCTGACTTTGTAAATGCTTTCCAAAGAACCCAAATTGTAAACAAAGCCAGCACAGCCAAATCCATGGGAACCATCAGAGAAGTTGAGGTTTCATAATTGGCAAAGCAATACTTTAAGACTAGATATCGAGAGGTATCTTATAGTCGGTATCTTATAGTCCGTGTATTCGAATAAAGATATATTTTTATTTTATTTTTAGTTTTAACTTAAGTCCTCAATTTCATTATTATATATGAATATATATATTTCTTAAGATATCAAGCTTAGGGGTCTTATTCTGCTCTTTTACATATATGAGATTCATTTTTATAATTATGATCTTATTATTAATTTTAGGGAAAATTTGGGAAGGGGCAAAAAAACCTATCCTGTTTAGGATAAAAACTTAAAACTGCTTATATCTATGTTTATATAATAACTTGTGGTTGTAGTCTGTGTATCTACATCCATCATCGTCTGTCTGCTTTACGCGGCGAAATCACTACAGGAGGGTGACAGTTTTGCAACAGACATTACCATTTTCTGGGATAGTCAAGCTGCAATAAAATCCCTCACTGGTTCCAACGCCAACTCCAAGCTCGTGCATGTATTCCAACTCGTCCTAAACCAGCTATCCTTGCTCTCTAAGGTACGCCTCGTTTGGGTACCCGGACATAGGGACATACTGGGAAACTGTGTGGCGGACGAACTGGCCAAACAGGGCACCCTTCTTTCCGTCGTCTATAACGGTATAGACATCGGTACCCCCTTGGCCACAGTCAAACTGATCATTAAACAGAAGTATCTGCCAATTGCCCGCAATGCCTGGGCTAATGAGGATTCTTGTCGCATTTCAAGACTCGCCTGGCCAAATATCGACGGCAACAAGACTCGGAAGTTGCTCACGTTGAACCGCAAATCCCTACCGACCACTGTGTCTATTCTTACGGGACATTGGGTAGGCATGCCGAAAGAATGCGCGCCCCCTTCAACGATTTCTGCCGCGGCTGCGGATCCGAAGAGGAGGAGGAAACCGTTTTCCACCTTATGCGTCAATGCCCCTCCCTAGCAAGAAGGAGACTAAGGACCCTTGGGTCCCTTTTTCTGACCAGCCTTACAGACCTCTCCAACCTCTGTCCCAGAGAAATAGCTAGCTAGGTTCATTGAACTTTCAGGCTGGTTCAGCAATAATTCGTTTACTATGGGATAGTCGTGCCGGTCCTTTCAGAGCTGACCATGTGCTGACCAGTGATTCCAATATGCACAAGATATAAGGGAATCTCTGGCCAGCTCTTGGCCAGCGGTACCTGTGGCATCACAAAGGGCCTCCTTGTGCCTAAGTGCGTCTGAGCTGATTTCAGGACAGGCAACCACTACAACCTAACCTAACCTAACCTAGTCTGTCTGATATCATTATACCCTGTACCGTATGGTACAAAGGGTATATTAAGTTTGTGCAAGCCGAAAATGTATGTAACATACAGAAGGAGACGTCGGAGACCCCCCAAAGTTACCTAAAGTATGATCAGAGTGACTAGAGAAGTCGATATACCCATGTCCGTCTGTCCGTCTGTCTGTATGAACGCCTAGATCTCAGAGATGGTAAGACCTAGAGCAACCAAATTTTCAGATTAGATGCGCTATTATGTCAGGGGAGATAAGTTTATTTTATTTTTTTGATATCGGGGTTATATAGCTCCCATAGGGGTGTTTCAGAGGACCTCGAAAAAACCAAAAGTTTTAGATGGATAATTCGTTTGTTTATGAAGATATCGTAACCAAATTTGGCACTCAATCGTTTTTTAGAGTTCCCAAGCACTGTACCAAATTTTATTAAAATCGGTTGACTATATCATATAGCTCCCATAGGACCAATCGGTCAAAAAAACCTTTTTTCTACAAAATTCGTTGTGTTTCGTTTGTTTGTGAAGATATTGTAACTAAATTTGGCATTCAGAAGTTTTTTAGGGATCTTCAACACTATACCAAATTTTATCAAAATCGGTTGACTATATCATATAGCTGCCATGGGACCAATCGGTCAAAAAAACGTTTTTTCTACAAAATTCGCTGTGTTTCGTTTTTTTGTGAAGATATTGTAACCAAATTTGGCATTCGGAAGTTTTTTAGAGATCTTCAACACTGTACCAAATTTGATAAAAATCGGTTGACTATATCATATAGCTCCCATAGGACCAATCGGTCAAAAAATCATTTTTTGTACAAAATTTTCAGAAGTTTTTTGGGTACTGCAGCAAATTTGATCAAAATCGGTTGACTATACCATATACCTCCCATAGGAACGATCGTTCAAAAAAACATTTTTGGTTAAAAATTCGTCTGTTTTTGGTTGTTTATGAAGGTATCGTAATCTAATTTGGCAATCGAATGTCTTTTGGTGTTCTTAAGCAATTTACTGGATTTTATTGCAAGCAGTGGTACAGGGTATCCCAAAGTCGTCCGCGCCCGACTTTAACGTACGCCATCTTTTCGATATTAGCTTTATGGTGCAGATCTTAGGTGCGATAGTGTCAAGGAAGCAAGGAAATTATTTTTAAAAGTTTTTTTTGGGCAGTTTGGAGAATAACAAGGCTTTCAAATACTAATTCAGTTAGTTAGGTTGGCGATTTTTTTAACTCAACGATAAACGTTTATTTAGCAACACGTTCATCGGAAAGAATATGATATTATAATCTTTTTTTTATTTTTAACAAATGAAACACAATAAAATATTAAGCCTAGAAAACATAAGTGATTTTATTTATATAGGTACTTTTATGAAAAAAGAAATAACTCCCAAGGGTATGCCAGAGTATATTAAGGGAGGTATTTACTATTTACTTCGATTTTCCGCTTTTGCTCTCGTGTGTAAATGCAGGCATAAATCTTATTCTTGCCAATTAACGATTCGTGTCTGATCTAGAAACAACTGCAGTTGCATGTTGGACCATATTATATGTCTAGAATATATTATTAAATGGACACTTATTTCCTGAACTTGAAAACAAGTTTCGCATATACTAGAACATACTTTGTGAGAAAAAGTCAATAAAGTAAGCAAGCAAATGTACCATATGGCGTATGCTTGATTTGTTTTCAGTTTCTGTGCCTGGTTCGTGTTGGTTCTGGTTGCCTCTGGTAAACTGAAAGATTCTTGGAATTGCAACTCGTTAAAATTGCGTCTTAATTGTTGATGTCAATTAGACAGGAGTATGACGACGATACTTGACAACTTTGTAGCTCCATTGTCTTTGTTTGGACTTTGTTATTGTTGGCCCAGTCGCGAGTGAGAGGTGCGCCAAGCTGTAGGTGTAAGTTAATGGCAGAAGCTGCAAAAAGTTAAAAAAAAAACTTGTTCACCTTCTGCAAATTTTTGTTGTTACTGATATTTAACAATTAATTGCTCGCTTGCAACTGTTTTTTTTTTTTTACAAATTGTGATATAATCCAACTTATTATTATTACTCTTTTTTAGTTTTTGAATCTTTTTTAGTTTTAATCAACTGTTAAACTGGTTTTTCAATTAGAGTGAAAATGTTGTTGATGGCACCCCAAGACACCAGTCAAAATTAATTTCCGAATAGTAAAAACTTTATGTTTTTTTATTGTTTTTTTTTTTGGGAATTTACATAATTTTTACATTGAGCTGGCCTCAATATGTTGTTGTGCATTTATTGATTTTTCTTCTTTTATTGTTCAGTTTGATTTGAATTTGTAAACGTTTTAACTATATAAATAAATATATATATATCTTTATATATATATATATATATATATGTATGTATAATCATTGATATTAGCAAAACGAGTTGGCCAGTGACATACTTTTGGCCCAATATGACATAAATATGTGAAGACTGCGAAACTAGTGGCGCCTGTTTGTGGGCTTTTCCGCAATTTGCCAAATCCTTCTATAAAATTAAAGCCATATATAATTACAGTTTTGCGCAAAATTGTTGCACCGTTACATATAGCCAACAATAATTCCAACGGCTAAAAGTTGTTGTTTTTGGTTTTTTGTTTTTGTTTTTAGTTATTTTCATTGACATAAAAAGCCAAAGAGAAATTATGGCAAGAAAACTGTACAAAAGTGGAATAGTTAATGAAGGAAATGGCTTGCTTCGAAGACAAGAAGATGAGCCTGGCTCTGGTTTTGCCACTGCTCGAAAGTAAACAGAAAGATGCATAATCCGAAAAAGAGAGTTGCATAAGCAATGAGAGCGACTCTGAAAGTATCTTTAATTTATGGCACCGAACATCGAACATCGGATATCGAATACAGAGCAACAGCATCATTATAAGCATTATGACCTGCAGTTCCCCCTTAATGCTTGCCGACTTTCTTTTTCCTGACATATTGTTCGTGTATATTTATGTTTGGCTTTCCATTTGAAAATTTATAGTTTAATCGATTTTTGGATAAAAAACGCGCCAATTAACTCAAGCGATTATAAGCGTGTGCATCGCGCATTGGCCCAAGATGTCCAACTAAATTGATTAAAGATTATGAGAATGAAAGCGGCTAATTTGGGCGTCGAAGTTTAAATACACTTTAAGATTAATAGGTGAGGAACATTTACTCAGCGACTTTGAATTTTCAGTAACGAGGTATTGAAGATGAATGGAGAACCAGGAAGTCGGGCTGGACGACATTGTAAAGTCTTTGAAAGATCAAAACCAAATCTAAAAAATGATCAAATGTAGACAACATTGGTTCAATAAAAAAAGTTGATCTCGAAAAATTGTATTCCTGCATAATTCTTCTAAGAATTTTGCAATTAAATTTTTTTTTTTGCAGAACGAAATTAACCGATTTTGATGAAAATCGAAGTTTACGGTAAAGAAATTATTTAAAGTATATGAAGGTAAGTTTTAAATTCATATATTGAGGGGTGAGGGGTAGAGTCAAATATTGATTGACTTGGGGTCTGGCACGCCTCCTTCTGTTCGTTAGGACATTAGGTTATGTTGAGTGTATTCATTCCCTCTAAAGGTCGCCGAAACTTAGAGGTAACAGAAGATAGGGATCGACTTGGATTGAGGGTTGACTGCCTGGAATATGGATAAGGAAACACAAAGGATGGAAACTCATCCAGGCAATTCTTTAAACCAAACAAAATTTAATCAAAGATTGTGTCATTTTGAATATTTTTACTGGAAAAATATCTCGGAAAAAAGCTTTAACATATGACCAATCCTTAATTGAATACCATCAATTGGAAAGATGTCAGAAGAAGCCGAGGAAAATTAAAAAATAAATTCAGAACTACTAACTTGAGCTGCCAAGCCTCTTCAAAGATACAAAATTGATCATTAAACGTTCATTGTCTATGGAAAAAATGCTTCATGCTTCATCATAATGTCTTTCTTAAGACATGATATTTCAAAAGCTTTTTCGGCTTCTGCGCCACTGTGCATCGCCCCGATGATTTGTTTTAAATTCTTGAACTGCACTTTGCTTTAGTTGCTACCAGCAATTGGTCCAAGATCTTGGCAGAACTCAGCCCTGTTCAAAAGTCCAATTAAAAACTGCCTATAGCGTAACCCACGTCATGGAATATAAGCTCTGGCTTTCTTAACTATTCACTTTCCAGTTTCGAGAACTAGGAAGTATTTTATCAATCAATATCTTTGATTAGCTTGGCAGCGACAAGACAAATTGACTGAACTGTGCGAGGTACAATGGCAAATATTTGCAAATTTTGCCTTAAAATATGGAAATTATACAACGATGCTTATGGGGGCAGCATGTAGATTGTTATCTCAAATATATGCTTAATGGAATCTTTATGTTTTCATGCTTTTATTTTAAAATTATGCTAAACTATGCAGCTTAACAGCTAAACCATGTGCTTATTTATAGTAGACACTGGTTTTAATGCCCTTTTGTAATTCTAATGACTAGATATACATATGGCAAATTTTTTGCCTTCTCAATGAAGCTATGTGTGCCATAGTACATAGTGGTAGTATGCATAATGTATGAAAATCCTGCACTTTGTAACTAGTTCACTTACCTCACTCTTAAAAGTAAAAGTTTGCTCATGTTACAAGCCAGGTTAAGTCAAGTTGGCCAGACGACGACAGACGACGACGGCGAACCATCTAGTAGTAACTTGTTTTTGGCCAAGCAGTCGCAGTCGCTTACCTTGATGGGTGATAAAACTTATTTATGCGCGTTGAAAATTAAATAGTATAAAATAAACTAAATAAAAATATAATAAAAAACAGCAAATTTGTAAACCACATAAGTATTTTTTTTTTTTTTGGTATTTCCAAGCGATTTAATAAATTTGCAATGCCTAAAATTAATTAGCAGCTTTTGATTTGTTTGGATTGTGCAAACTAAAAGCTGGAACCAAGTTCTGTGAATTGTTTTCGTTCGCAGTCTTTGCCTATTTTGGCAAGCATTTATTTGACTTAATTTTTTGATATCTTTTTTTTTTTTTTGTTTTTTTGGGTTTAATCGCATATAAATTAGCAAATAATTTTTGCATATTATAAGCAAATACATATATCTAATTCTAGACCGGTCGCAGATCTATAGCATGTCTTGAAGTCAGAGATCTCAAACCTGTTGAATGGCTTAACAACTATATGAAATATTTACATATTAAAAGCTTTGTGAGTGTGTGTGTATGGTTGAAATCGAAACTGAAATCCAAATGAGTAGTTTTTTTTAATTTTTTTTTTTTGTTATTCAAATGCATGTAGCTATTAACACTTTTCGAGCTTTGAGCTGGAAATTATACAAACTGGTTAGTAAGTCAGTGGGTAGGCTGAACGCACACAAATTGGGTTGAGATTATGTTTGAAATGTATCTTGTTGCTGGGTACCCAAAAATTCATTTGTTTAGAAATGGGCCGCTAATGTGGAGGCTACACATGCAAGTTAGAGTATTTGAATATTTGCTACATTTGCATGACAAAGGCGCGCTGTAAAGTGTTTTTAAGCAATTACAATAAAAGCATTTAATTTTTTAAGTTTTTTTTATTTTATTATTTAAATATACACATAGAAATTAACGTACAACTACAAAATGTATAAACAAAAGTTAATCTCAAACTCAAAGAGCTGATGCAGTTTATTTTTGTTTTTTGTAAAAAATTTTAACACGCTTTCTTGTTGTGTTGTTTTTTTTTTTTTAATTTTTTTGTTTTTGTTGGTTTTTATTTTATGTATAACGTAACACAGCAAAGACTTCGCAAGGCATCGAACGTCGCGCGAACGGGCGCGGCTTTTAAGCGTTTTAAAACGCGCAGCAATCGCGCGCATTGCGACACGACGTGCCCGTCGCTGCCGACGCCAACACAGTCAGTCAAAAAAGTATATATGTAGGTATAAAAAAAGTCTTGCATATTTGGAGAAGAAATTCAAATAAATTGTGTAGGTAGCTGGTTTTTTTGTTTTTTTTTTTTGTATCTGATGTTTTTTTGCTTGTTGTTGTTGTTGTTAGTTATAGTAGGGTTGGGCACACAGCGCACGAGTCTTTATATATATTACAAAATTTGAGGGCGTGCCTCGTGCGGCGGCGGCGCATCGCTTTGCTGACTTAGAAGAAACCATCGCCGGTTGGATCATTTAGCCATGGGTAGTTGTTGGGACATCTGACGCAAGTCTGCAGATTGATGGTCTCGCCGGGCACCTCCTTGGATGTCAGCTTGCAGGTGTTGGGCACCCAGCAGGCGGGCTTGCCCTCGACGACGCACTTCTCCCTCCAGGGTTCGAAGTTCTTGACCTCGCTAATTGTGCGTGGATTTTGCATCCATTGTATAACCTGTGTCATGGTCACAAAGTATACATCATTGTGATTGGCTAAGATCTCATCGATCCAGTAGAGGAAAGCGTCTAGGAACTCGGGATTGTTCTTCAACCAGGCTGCATGGAAGTACAGACCCAAAGGCGCACGATTTTGATCGTAATGACGATCGAAATTATGATTCAGGAAGTTGTAGAACTGATCGCCAGTCAAAATATTCGAGCAAGAGTCAACCATAGCACAACCAGGCAAGTACTCATCATTGGCAGGATCTTCACGGCGGTCCAACTCGTTCATGACCATTTCCCAAACGGCATGCGAACGCGTGGGGCAACTCTGCAGATTGCCATGGCAACGATGTGGCATGCGGAAGTACATGGTATATGGCCACAATGGTGGATTCGACAGCGGCGCAGTAATAGTGGAATCGTAAAGGAAAGCCTGCTCCTCCATCATGGTAAACTGATTGTTACCACCAACACGCAAGTAAGGCGCACGTACGCCCACAACAGAGTTATCGGTTATATTGGCATACTTCTCAGTGATAATACGCATGCCAGCCATTTCCTTGGCCCAGTCATCTACGGTGGCATTGGACCAGAAACGTTCCTCATCGTTGTGCGTAATCGAGTGCACGGCAATTTCATGACCCTTGCGTGAGGTTTCCTGCACGGCTGAATAATTGGTATATTTGTGGGAAACGAAGTAGGTGGCTTTAATATCACAGCCATTGGGATTCTTGCGTCCCTTAAACATCTCCTTGTACAGTTCAATATTATTGTTATTGATGGCATCATCAAAGGTAATGGTGATCATCATGGGCACATCCTTGGCGGGCAAGTCTCCGGGTATATCGGTGCCATCCTCAGAGCAGAAGCAATCGGGCAACACGCAGACTGTGGGATCACAAGGTGGCGCACGATTGGGATCGTTGTCAATGTCTGCATTGGAGAAAAGAAAGAGATAGGAAAACAAAAATGCATTAGCTTTGTTGTCTCTCATTTGGTATTCTGTTTGCATTATTCACATATAAATGCCCGGCCGGTCGGCAAAGTTCACTCAACTTGGCTGATCGTAAATATTTAACACTTAAATAACTGTATATGCAACTAACTAAACTGTACATCGGTCAGTGAACCACATGAAAAAGCAATTTACAGCGGAAAACCCATCTAGCGTCAGTTCCCTCCTCGAACAAAGTGTAAATCATATATGCTGTCTCCTGCCAAAACGCAAAGTGAACGGAAAACGAATTTCAAGTAAAAAATATTAGACTGCTTAATTTCCTAACGACGAAGTTCGTATACCCTTAATGTAGAATGACAGCTAAGAAAATAAACACAAAACATGGATGACTAATTTTTTTGAATGTGTTAACCGAACTGTTTCGGGCAGCAATGCAGAAGTGCCGACCCAGACCTTTGATTGCAGAAAAGTAGGACATTAATGCCCAAAACAGTGCTGTTCTACCAGTGTGTACACATTTTTTATACTGTTTTTTGGACTTGCAAACGGAACAGCCGTTTTAGTAAGTAAACACAGGATTTTTTTTTTTAAACCAAGTTGTAATTGTTTTCCTAACAATAATTCAAAACTATATATTTTATGTGGAATTTTTCTCACAAAGACTTTTCTTTCTTTTAACACCTGTATACAGCTGATTTTTGTTGCTCACGCTGTTAATCTGGCTCTTCTGCAGTCGAAGCAACTGCAAATAATTGGGGTACGCGAACAAAAGAACACTGTAACATTTCAGTGTTCCAAGTTCCAAGTTAGGATGAGGAATAAAATTCCGTTTGTAAACTACGACAC
Organism: Chymomyza fuscimana; assembly: GCA_949987675.1. Taxonomy (NCBI): domain Eukaryota; kingdom Metazoa; phylum Arthropoda; class Insecta; order Diptera; family Drosophilidae; genus Chymomyza; species Chymomyza fuscimana. The sequence goes on from OX465089.1 coordinate 41,372,424, forward strand.
TTAGGAAAAAATAGTTTTCTTTAACAAAAAACTTGTAGACAACTTCCAAATATTTTATGTCTTTTATTTAAACATAATATTAGACGAATTTTAGTTAAAGATAGCCAAGTACCTTCAGTAAAAAAAGCTTAAACTAAACTAGACATCAAATTCTAAAAAAAAAATTTCCAATATGGAAAAATTATGAATACCTGAGCAGCAGCAAGAAAGAAAAGGATTTTTGTATTCTACTTATTCAATGTACTTATGAATTTTAGATGTCTTGAAATGCTTTCCTTTTCAGTTTCAAAATATTTAATCCTAATCGTTGTAGGAAAAACTGAACCATGTTTTAGCATAGTGTCTGAACTGAACACATACATATGTAGTAGTGCTTCTAAGATCCGATAAAACAAAAATCAGACTATAGTATATTGCAAATCGATAAATTAATAAAAATTTATAAATTTAAGTACCGCTGATTTTCTTACAAGGGCCCCTACTGCTTTTCAAAATTTATAAGACTGCCTAATCTTAAACTCTTTCCAGACGACTGACTTGTCGTAGCAGGTTTCTTACTGAGATTTGGAGTCAGAGGAAGGTCGAAGTATTCTTCTAGCTATCTACTTATGTAGATGCATTTAGTCAAAGTAGTTGACTCCTTATACGCTTCACAAAATAACTGATTAACGTAATAATATGCACTTTCCGAAGAGTATCTTAATGGCTACATAATTACATTATTTTGTAAGGTATTTTTTGAGCAACTGGTTACACTCAACACGTCGTCAATCAAGCGTCAAAGTTGTCTAAAGTTTTTTTTGATGGCCCACAGAAGCACCGTTCACTTTGCTGGAACCGTTAACAGGGCCAAATCGTCACCGTTGGAAATCACCCACGTGTTTGTCGTTCATTAACGGCCTTATGCAAATTATAATTAAGTATATTTGTATTTGCATTTGTATTTTGTCAATGCTTTGGCCGTCGGCATTTTGCAAAAAGCCTTGCACTTGCCCCAAGAAAAAAACAAAAAAAAATAATAAAAATATTGCCATAAATCAATTGCTTTTGGGAAAGTTGTTTAAAAGAAATTTGCTATAATTATTTTGGCACTTGCCAAAGTGAAATGCCAAACAGGCACGCAAAGGCCAAAATGTTCACTCCATTTATGTATACATATCGTATATATATGTGATTATAATAATATCTTTGTTTTCTTTTTTTTTTTTTGCAGTTTTTACTTTTCTACTTTTGGTTTTACTTAAGTAGGTCGTCTGTCTTCTGGGCCTCTTTATCTTTTTTTATTTTTGGTCTGGGTAAATACCAACTGCAGCAAACACTTTGCAGTGGAAATTTTTTTTGGTTTTGTCTGTAGTGACCTTTTCTCTGGTCCGCCCCCGCTTTTAAGGCATTTTTTCGATTACGACTTTGTTACCTTCTTCTTTTTCGTAAACATTTCTGGTTGGCAATAATATGTCATTAAAGCTCAAGTGTTATGTCATCGAACCGGTTTTTGCTGTAAATAATCCTGCAGTTGGCTTTAAACATAGGGTTGGGTATCTTTTATTGACAGCAGTTTTTCATTTGGTCTTTTTTTTTTTTGCAGATGGTTATTTTCGGTTTAATTTTTTTTGTGGTTTTGAGTAAGGTAAGTAAGGTAGGTATCTGACGAGCTTACTTGAGCTGTAAAATTTGGTTTTGCAAAATTCTAAGAAAATGCTTAAAGCGAATTTATGTAATCGGTAAGCATCTTTAGTATGCTTAATTGTATTTGAATTGTATTTGAACAAGGCAAAAGTGCCTCGAAATCAGCTTCAATTTTTACAATATTTTAAAACAAATTTATTTACAATGAAAGTCTACCCAAAGAAACTGGCGGAAACCTCGCCAATAAAAAGCCTGAAGAGGAGAAGACAAAGATAAAAATTATGCCAAAAACCGCCACTAAGGCTTGAAAATATTAATAACAAGCAAATTTGTTGAAATGTAAACAAATTATCAAGTACCGATCATACCGTATCATTTATAGATTATTCATAGACTTAAGCAACCCTGTTATTTCGATTGTTACTTTTTACTTTTCTCTATCAAGCGTATGGACGTGTAACAAATGAATTTTCAAATTATAAGTTAACAAATAACTTAAAATTACAACAAAATTAAAAAAAAATATTAAAAAAAAGTCTAAGTTCGAATCTATGTGCTTGCTTGAAGTTTGATAAAAATTCGGTTTGTTTTAAGTCTCGACTAGCAATAACGATATAATACAAAAAATTATTAAGTATTGATGTTTTTTTTTTGTATATTCAAAATTTTTTTAATTATTTATATTTTTCAATCCATGCAAAATAAATTTTAACACTTTTAAAACGTTTGTGTATACACACGGGCGAAAATAAGTTATTTAATTGATCTCTTAGATTTTGATGTTTTTTTTTTTATATATGTATGTGAAAGAGTTATCGCTATCTAAATATTTAAATAGCCTTTTCATTGACAAGGCATAAATGAATAATGATAATTGAAATAAATTTTTTAATGCAAACTAAAACTTCAAATTTAAATTAAATGAATAAAATAAAAAAAGCGGCGGATCAAAATTTTTTTACTTTTTTCAACCATTATTTATTTATGATTAAAAAGAGATTTGTTATTACGGAATGTCAAAACAAGCATTTATATCAAATTTGAAGCTATTACCTTTGCATGTCGTGGAGTTATGCTCATTATTATTATATGCGATTTTTGTTTTTGCAGTAAATTCACGCGAAAAAATTTTAAAGTTAAAAAAATAACATTTAAAAAATATTGAACCATCACACCCCAGATCTGCACTATAAAGCAAATGTCGAAATGATTTCAGATAGACTAGCCCGACTGACCCTTAACTTTAATGATAGATGTAGATACTCAAACTATAATCACATTAACCAATTGTTATGTTAACATAGATATAGGTAGTTTTAGTTTTAAGTTCTTTTTTTTCTTTTTTCTTTAGTTTTAAGTTTTTATTCTAAAAAGTATGGGTTTTTTTTCTCCTTTCTAAATTTTTCCCTAAAATGTAATAATAAGCACGTAGTTTTAGAACAATAATAATTTCCATTTTTATAACAAAGTAGAAAAAGACTGGGGTCTTGAGCTCTTAAGAAATATGTATATTAATAGCATAAGCCTTATAAAACAATATGAAAATGCAATAAATTGATTTGAATTGAAAAAAATATTGAAAAACATTTTAAAAAATAATTTAAATTCCTTGCAAAAAAACAGCCTACTTAAATAATCAGTTATCGATAACTCGATAAATAAACGGTATTTTGAAGAAAAATATGTACAGGTTAATGTTGGCAGGTACCTCTACCACATATGAAAAAAAAAATCCAAATCGAAAAGATAAATTTTAAAAGTGAACCGCTTCACTTATTTTCACCCTTACCTATTTTTTATATAATACTTTTAAGCGGAATCGTCAATTTTATTGGAAAGTTTTTTTTTTTTTTTCCATACATAATTAACCATATGGGTCCAGCCAGACCCTTTTCATTTTTTTAAATTGTATTTTTAACATTCATCTGATTGAGCAATCATCTTGAAATTTTCGGACTTATACTAAATATTTATTTACTCTCATTTTCAAAAAAAAAAGTGGAAGATCCTTCCATTACGAGAATGGCTATAAGGATGTTTTTTTAAAAATATTTAAGTTATCGGTACCTGTGCCAAACGGATGGTTAAGGCTCTGGCAACTTTGTCCGGTTTATGTACTTTAGTGCTATAGGGACAGCTTTACTATCAATTCAAAATCTGGTAAAGACTTCATAGCGTGATCAAAGAAGAAGAAGAAATCATCTAAAAACTATTTCAAAACATTAAATTCATATCACGCCACATAGAGTTACTTCTTTGAACGCATATGAAGCTACAGCCGCCATATTGTTAATAACTAAAATTAATATCTCTATGTGAGATTCCTTAAGTGTATTGTGAAAATTAGAATACTAAAGAACAAAGCTCAAAATTAAATCAAGAATAATAATAAGAATATAAATTGCGCTAAAGTTAGCGTTGATATGTTGAGGATTGCAGCGTATTCAATGTAAAGGATTTACGGGGATAGGTGGATGTTTTCTGAAAACTTCAAAGTATCGTTTATCGTTAGGCTCACATGACACGCGGATATGGCTCAGTTGCTACGACATTGCCCAATCTGAAATAGTGCATAGTTGCCAAGGAACTTTGCGCTGTCTCAATTAATATATACTACTTTATAGCTTCCAAATAATTATATATAGTTTCTTCATCACTTCCTTGTAACACGCAATTTAAAGCTTCATAGAGTATCAAATACAAAAACACAAAAAAAAAAACAGTAACAAAAAAAATGATTCCATTGCTAAAAATATTATTCAATTTTTATTCAATTTGTTGTTTATAGCACTTTGCGCCTCGCTGAACACATTTCAAAATTTAAAAAAAAAAATAAATGAATTGGAAAAAAAAGAAGCTATAAAAGTTAAAAAAACAAAACGTGCCAATTTGCACATTAACTAACACGATCGTTCATCTTTTAATGAGCTCCAGAATTGGCAGTATGGTGTGAGGCTCCATTTGAAATCTAATGCCGGGGAGCTCTTGTTATTCAATTTAAATGATCATTTAGACATAATTTATATGCTAGTCATTGGCCGTGCTTGCAGACTCAAAGCTTGGAACTCAATCTACTTATAATGGGTCTGGGAGCTCTTGAGAAATGTCTCTACTAAGCTGTGCGTGTTTAGCAAGTTATGAACGTAAATAATATAAAATCGGAGAGAAAAAAAAAATCAATTTTTTCTTTTTTTTGCTTTTGATGATTATTAAAAATTAGTTGTGGTTTTTACGCCAACAGATGAAAAAGTTGCCTTTGATTGTTTACTACAACAATAAACTCACAGGCATCAGGTTTTTTGTATTTTTATTTTGTGTTTTTTTTTTTTTTATTACTATTATTATTGTGGGTTTGCTTTTTGCCACTTTGGTTTTTGGCTTTTTGCAATTGCTAAAAATACGAAATAAATTTTTAAGCGGCTTATGTAAGCTAATTTACACATGAATTGAACGCCTTTGGACGCCTCTTTTTTTTTTTAATGTTGTTGTTGCAGTCGATTTTTTTTTTTTTTCTTTTAATTTGTATATATTTTTCTTTTAAGTCCAAGGTTAAAAAAGTTGTTGCACGACGTTGTTAATAAATGATTTATTAAATATTTATATGATGTGAAGTTTAGTTAAAATATAATTTTTTTTTTCTACTAATGTGTGTGTGTGGGTCTTTTTTTTTTGTTTTTTTTTGGCAAAATGCATGCATATTGATGTGGAACTATTTTTTAAGTTATGCAAACGCTAAGCTGCTGTCAGTTAGGCTCAGCTCCCCCCTGAAATTTGTCTGTACCACCTTTAAACAAAATTTGTTTCCATCTCACACATGACATTTCCAAAAATGTATCTATGACTTGTATGCTCGAAGGGCTTAAAAAAAGCAGCCCAAACTGGTATACACTTTTTTCGTTTATCGGTTACTGTTCCAGCTCACAATGCACGACAGGCACGACATTGTGCCACAGATTCAGCGGCAACCATTTGTTAGAGGTCCGTGTAGGTGTCAACGGAATTGGCATTCCACAAGACACTTGTAAGGCCTGGAAACCATGAGTTTATTTTTGTTTTTTTATTTTTTATTTTATTTTTTCTTTGGGGGAGCTGTTATCCCAAGTTATGCATAAGATTGGCACGCTTTAAGGTGCGACTGTTCAAGAGCTATTATAAAAAGATACATTTTGAAAACGTGAATTGTAATTTAATCCACTTAAAAGTGATTATCTGGTGTTAGCGATTTGTTGCATACTTGACAGATAAGAGATTTAAGGAGCTGTGAAATGTTTTCCAAAGTTGTCAAATGAATAAGGAACACTTTTTAAAGCATTTCGCTTTAAATTTCGATAGGTTTCAACAATTTTTCAATGGTTAGAGTGTAACAGAAAATCTAGGTGTCATTTGAAATTTCATGAAAAATTCGTTCGATTAAGTTTAAAATGTAAACCTGGCACAACAAATTATTGCTATTGCGTTTTAATCCCATTTCAAGCGATTGTTGGCCTAATATCCACAAAAACTACAAATAACGATTAACTTTAACAAAATAAAATAAAATTTTTTTTGTTATTTTCCCACTTCTTTTTTTAATTTGGCATTTAGAATTGGAATTTAGAAATTTTTTGAATAGCATTCATAAATTTATCGTAATTTTGTATTTTTGCCTTATAATAACGATTCAATACATTTCAAGCAAATGTACTGATAACTGAAACGTGATCCGATCTATATATAATCAGCTCAATTCATTCCAAGTTTTTTATTTTATTTTTTGTAAAAATATCATTATCATTCTAGAATAATTTTATATATGTGCTAAAAATCTCTAAAGTGATTTACCTTAATTTCATAAGAATTTTCTCAAAAATTTTTTTTTCCAAAATCCTTAATACAAGATTTTTGACGCTAAAGGCCCATACGCAGTTCGTCAAATTTCGTACGGAATGACAAAACTTCATATAAAAAAAAAATCCCAAATGAATCTAGTCATCAGATTATCAGATTACTTTTATGTTGATATTTAGTGTTCAAAGAAGTTTCTGGCACAACACTGACTTGCAAAATACCTTATTTCTTGTACATAGGTAAATAAAAATTTATTAATTCCAATTCGACTAAATATGACTTGTATATATCGTAAATATATACATACATATGTATTTCAAATCACATCATAATCAAGTTGAACTAGACCCCGAACTCATAAATAAGTCCCAAATATACTTGTATACTTCAATTTGAAACTTATGTATTTTATTATAATCATATTTCATTACTCACCACAGGTGTTCTCATCAGAACCATCTGAGCAATCCTTCTCGCCGTTACAGAACAGACCACGCTCAATACAGTTGCCATCACCGCAGGCCAAGAAGCCATCCTGACACAGTGGTTCATCGGTGTGCAGCAAAGGTTTTACGCGACGCTCCTTATTCTTGGATTTACAGTTCTTCACAGCCTCCTTCCAATCACAGGTTTGCTTTTCAATATCGAAATACAAACCAGCCGGACAACGAATGGCTTGCAGACCCTAAAAAGCACAGAGCAAAAATCCCAAAAAAAATCGATAGTTTAAAGCCAGTTGTTGGTTGTTCATACATAGCTTCTACGGCTCAGGTAGACATGGTACACTTACCGATGAGGTACACTGTATCACATCACGGCAATTGTCGCCTTCACCGGCCACAAGGCGGAACCATTCACCGGCATCTTTGTCTTTGCACAGCTCCTTCTCAAACGACTCTTCCTTCTTGGGCTCCTCTGTGGTGGCTTGACGCTTGACACGCGCCTCTTCGGCATTGGCTGGAAATTGCAAGACCGGAAGATTAATGAATGTTCGGGGAGAAGGGGGTTTCCAATTTAGCCATTAAGCCATTTAGCCATTGCAAATGTGGGTTGGCCTGGCCAATGTAGCCGTACTTCCTGTTACACAAACACACATACAGTGAAGCTTACAGTGTGACCAGATCTGGTCTGGCATGTCGTTTGACTGCATGACAGTCATGTCTAAACACGTTTGCCATTATGAAATACGATGTCACCAATACCAATGCAATAATAAAGAACGCAGCCAAACTTGTTGCCACTTTTGCTATAACTTTGACATTTTGCATTTGGTTGGCAACAACTAAAAATAAAAAAAAGTGTGGCCACATTTGCATAACAGTTAATTGACAGGTAACGTCGCTCGAGCATGTCTAGTATGTTGATTTAGCTATCTACATATCTATTTATCCATATACTATTTATTTATTTACATTTATACTTATTGTTTTGACCAGATCGTGGTGTTCACTATTGATAAGCATGAACTATTGAACGATGGTCTGTCATGTTAGCAAGAGTGGACAATAATAATTGACATACACTGGAAAAAATTAAGCTTAGCTATGTCTCAGTAACCCTGCATACACTAAAATACATTTGTTGATTTTTGTTTTCATATATATGGACATACTTGTATAGAAAACCTTTAAAATAGGTTTTATATACCCTTGACATTTTCATTTAACTAAAAATCTTGAAACTGGTGAGTTTCTTCTTAATTAACTCAACTTTTTCTAGAAAATTCTCAAAACAAATAACAAATTGAAAACTGTTTTAACTTTCATGCACAGTCTATAGGGGCTATATCTATTGTTCCAGTCTTATAGTTTTTAGAGGGGCTCAAGAATTCGTTTTATCTTATATTATCTTGACATTAGCCAATTTTATGTTATAGCGGGCAGGAACAGCCGAAACAAAGACAAAACTTATACGTATATAAATAGGTACATATATTTCAACCAAAATGGATGGCTTGATCATTGGAAAATTTTGAAACAGTAATTATATTTTTAACAGTTATAGCTTTTATCTCGATCATTAAAACAAAATTATACATCCTACGTTTATTCGCTGCCCATAATTATAAAAATAAACGATATCTGCATTAGTTAAAAAGTTTTTTTTTGAAGCAATTTATTTTATTTTATCTCAAGACGATATGCAAAAACTTCTAAAATGTCGCATCCTATATAATATAATTTATTTAATTTATTTATTTGTTATGAGATTAAAAATTTGTTTCCAAACAATACAAAATAAATTACTGCGTCCGCTTTTATATTTAACAAATTTTATATGTTAATTGTTGATTTTTTTTCCGGTGTTCTGTTTTTTTCTTAAAAAAAAAGTGGATTCATTAAAACGCATCTTTTTTTAATGTTATTTTCTACATTTTATGGCAGTTTTATTTTTCCAATTGCTTTTAGTTAAATGTCAAATGGTCAAGTTGTATAAAAAAAATAAAATGCATGCCACATGTCAATTGGAACTTGCCACTTTAGTCCGTAAATATGCATTAAAATCCTTCTGATTTTGGTGTTGTAATGCCTTGAGAGAGCCCTACTTGTGTTGGTTGTTGATTGGCATAAAAATGAAAGTTGTTTTAAACCAGATCGAACAACTGGCGACAGCTCGTTGTCGTCTGCATCTGTTAAATTACTCCATAGCGATTGCTCTTGTGTATCTGTTCGTCTGTCTGCTCATATGTTTTTGTGGTTGTTGTTGTTGTACTAGTTGTCCTTTTTACATAATCAAGGTTACACATAACAGCAGTCAAAGTGGCATGCTATCGAAAGTGGCTTTTTACATTCCTCATTTTGAAGGCCATTAACTCTACAAACTGACAAGCGGGCATTTTAATTGCATTGACTTGACTTCCGCACAATAAAGTAAAAAAAAATACTATCTAGCCTTTGGCAAAACCTCAGTTAAGTGCATATTCAAAGATACATTTTGAGATGTTGTTTATATACCATATATTTTTTTTTTTATTGGCCTTACCTGAATTAGTGGCCGCCAAAGCCAAGACGGCAAAAACTACAAAAAGTTTTGCCATAATTTTTAACGAGTACTTAGTTTATTGTCTCTGCGCGCGCACAGTTTATTTATTTGCTTTTGAAAGATCTAGACACAGATACATATGCAGACACACTTTAAAATGTTCAATACGGAATTTGAGATCGAACGTTGCAGCAATTTGTCCTTCCGATCGCTATCAAAGCTCCATTTACACTGTTTGCTACGATGCCGCGCACAAATTCATGAACTGACACAAAGCCAAAGTCAGACACAAATTTTCTTCTTTTATTACACGCAGCAGCGAACGTCAAGAGCGTGTTGGTGTGCGTCGATCGCTGTTTATGTATGTTGTGTGTGGTGAGTTACGGAGTGTTGAATATATTGGAAGCTTTTTTACAGTTAGTTCAAGTTACACAAAAGAGTTGGGGTAACAATAAGTTCCACACAAGACACAAGCTTATACATATGTATATGCACACACGCGCACAGATGCAGAAACAATTATTTACTTTTGGCCGGGTTTCGACTCTTAACTGAGATGTTGCACAAGCGTCGCCGACTAACTGGAAGTCGCGACTTGGTCGATCGTTGATTTGAGTTGGCCAAAAAGAGAGCTGCAGCACGTACGCAGCGCTTTTATATGCAAAATGGCAGCTTGCAGGGGTAAGGCAGCGGTAGAGCATAATAGCTGTGGTGAATTGCCCAATAAGCTGTGTGTTGAATTGTCATATGTCAAGTGGAAGCCATGTGGAACGCATTCTCATATCAAAGTGATTCCTAAACTAAACTACTCTCGCTATAATTTCAATCTAGAAAAATCCAACAATGTGTCAGAAGTCTTTTTAAATTTTTTTGAAAATTTTTTGATTAATGAATTTGTGTAATCTTTTTCAATTTAATGTTTTTTAACGACAAAATTACCGCTAAGCTACCGCTTGCCCTGTTAAGTGTGCGGGTAGCGACAGGGCAAAAACCCGACTTGGCCCTTGCTAATAACGGACTTGCGTGTATTTGGTGTAAATTTTTGTTCAGCAAAAATGTATAATGCAGTTTAAGAAAGAATTCTTAGAACGATTACTACAATTTCCCAAGATGATGCTTTATTGAAAATTTAAATTTAAACTCTTAAATTGTTGCTAGTTAGAATCGTGTAATTATATTTATCCTTACTTAACTTAATAGTTTTGGAGCACATAAGATCTTGAGTACAATTTCGTACGAAGGACACTTTGCATTATACATATATCATATCTTTTTGACACTAAACCCCAAAATTTACTTTTTTGATTTTTTTTTTTTGGTGGGATATTATGTACTCCAATATAATTACAAGATCGTAACTAACAGCACTTTAAAAGTTTAAATTTAAATTTTCAATAAAGCATCATCTTCGGAAATTGTAGTAATCGTTCTAAGAATTCATTCTTGAACAGCATTATAAATTTTTGCTGGAACCTTTTAATTGAAAATAAAAACTAAAACAAAATCTTTCAAAGAATTCTGTCACAGATTTCGATTTTTTATGTGCATATATGCTTTTTGTGCATTTATTTTCAAGTGTCAGCTGTTTCTAACACGATTTATCTCGACTGACTTTTGATTGCCATTCAAACTTTCAAACTCTACTATAATATATATTATTTTTTTTCATTTCGACCTTGATCGTTTCATCTTCAACATTTATGGCTCATCATAGAGTGATACACGGACTTGTAGCGTTAGCTAAATGATGGGTAACTCAAATGTTTCAAGTTATCTTGAGGTGTGACGAACTGCCAACACAGTCTTGGTCTATAGTCACCGTAACCGTTCGTTTAAAGTGTGCCAAAGTTTGTCATTTTTTTTTTTTATGTCTATCTTGTTTTAGTTGTTAATTTTTTGGCCACTTTTGACATTTTCATAGTGGCACATCATACATATAGTAGATGATGAGCATTTATGCTTCTAATGAAATTTAATCAAATATCTTTTGCTTCCGCTTCGTGCGTCCATCATGAGCTGTTGGCCAATAATTTAATTTGTTTTACGTCAATCTGATAACCAGTTTTAATTTCATTATAATTTTGCCAAAAAACACCTACTAAATTGATTTCAAGCGAAAACCCTATGTTAATTTGTTAACAATGTGAATTCAGCATTTTAGAATTCGGCCATTAAGCTCGTTTTTTTTTATTTCTAATATTATTCAAATTTTGTATAATACTTGTTTTATGTTACACGTTATATGCCTGTGTTCCCAATTTGTACAACTTTTTTTATCTTAACAATAGCCCAGAGTCGAAATTTTTCAAACCATAAACATGTATCGTTATTGATGGCTAAAAAATAAAAAAAAGTGTGTCTACGATTTTAATCGCGCAAAGCCCAAATATAACTTTATAAGTATCCTATGGGAAAAAGAATTAAAATGAATCATTGGACAGGGTTAAGTAGAAGAATCGAAAAATGTTTGGTTGTTAAAAAAGCGGATCAGGGGACTGAAAGTATATTTTTTATTATAAATGGTCTTGTTAAATTGTTTGCAAATACAGCTTGTCTGTTTTACAGTCCCTTCCCATATTATTAGATCCAAGCAAATTTACTTTTTTGATAGTCTTCTTGTTTTATGATTATTATTATTAATTACTATTTTGATGTATTATATTATTATATAAAGTTTTGAAAACCTAGCTGGTCCCTCAAATGAAAAAATGGTTCACGTAACAAGAAAAGCCTATTTTTATGCATGATGGTGGACTATTATTATTTAGAAAAATATGGATATTCTCGACTGTCCAGGAAATTCAGCTGACCTGAACCCTATGGAGAACTACTGAAAGTTTTTGCAATCTGAAGTTAGAATGAAAACCCTACAAACAAGCAAGAGTTAATAAAGATCCTTAGTGCTTCTTGGAAACACAACCTAGAGATGCCTCGTCACGTTCAAGCTGTGTTGGCTCCAAAAGGCGGTCACACGAAATACTGATTTTTTCTAAAAAATGTATTTTTATGCCAAAAAAATTATATTTTTATGTAATTATCACTTTTGAATGCCTACTTACATGTTATAAGTAAGGACAGCATAATTTTTGAGCATGGATCTAATAATATGGCAAGGGACTGTATATACATGATTCATAATTTATATTTTTCAACAAAGTTTCGTCTTTTAATACAATTTAAATATTTTTAAAGTTTATGGTTTAGGTAGTTTATATTGTAGTTATACTGCTTATTTAGATATCAACTTAGTAAATTGAAGGAATGCAAAGCCTGAAACAATTTTTCACTAAACAGCGCCATCTATTGAACAAACTTGTTGCCAATAGAGAGCGCCACTGCAGCATTAAGCTAGTGTATCTTGCAGTCACTAAAAAAGGTATCAAAGATCTAACAAATTATTTCTTGGCAATTTAATAATAACTTTATTATTAAATAATAACTTTATTATTAAATTAAAGTATTTAAGCAATGTATCACTTAAAAATTGGGCACGTTAATGGAAAAATTTCTCAATCTTCAATCAATGTTCCAAAAGCTGTTTCTATCGTAGTAAGCAATAAGTTCGCGGACTACGACATTTTTTTTTTGCTCCGAGTCAAAAATTTTACATCAACGAAACCTTAAAAAAAAATCGTTTTAATATCCTAGAAGAGTGTCCTGAAACCTAGACAGATTTTATCAGTGTAGTTTTTGTGGTTTAATAAAGAGACGTAGTGGAGTGTCTCGGAAAAACTATATATTTTTGATGTTGTCACGAATGTCGTCAATTTTAACACCATTAAGATCAAACAAAGAATCAATTTACTCCTACCAATCAACCTCATTATGCAATTAAGTAATAGAGCCTACTATTTTTAGAGTAAAAAAGGTACCTTGGAGCCGCAGAGCTTGCAAGACTTCTCATTTTGTGGCAATGCCAATTGACCACTTCGAAGGTTTATCTTATTTTACTGAACTTTTCGTTTTTCAAAGCCCTTGCCTTTTTAATTTTATTTTTTTTACCAAATTATAAAAATTAGTATAAATTTTCTTATTTTTTATAAATATTTTTTTTTTAAATTTAAATTTACAAATGATAGTACGAAAATCCTGCATGCCAGCCGCTTTAGGAACAAAATTTTGTCCTTTAAACGAGAATGTGTATGTGGCATACTTTCAAACAGGTATGTATCTTGGCTTGCATGCCATTACCATGCAGTTGTACTTCATGTCAGACTCTAAGAAATATAAATAAAATTAAATTAAAGCCGTATTCAATTATTTTTCAATTATAGTCTTCGTAGCCAAAACTCAGAAATTTCGACACTGTCAAAATTTGTCCTTGAAGTAGCATTAAAACACAAAATTTTCCCAACTTCCATTTATGTGTGTGTTTGTGTGTGCATGTGTGTGAATGTATCTACGTTTGTAGTATAATTTTAGTGCCGGAGCTCAACGGGTAAATAGCTCGAACGACCTTACATGCATAAATATTTCAGCCGTTGCTTGTTTCCATTCCATTTCAAGAGCAATGCAAGGTCCTTGGGGTAACACAAAAACTATTTGCAGACTTTAAGGACACATCTAGCGAGAGGCAAGGACATAATGCGGCTTATATATAGACACATACATATACTATAAGTACATAGGCATGCCGGTCAACAGGTTGACCATTTTAAAATGGCCAGAACGGCAACGCGAAAGCTCTGCCCATGAAATTCAATTAGCACTCAGGACACTAATTAATTGACAGCAACAATAACAACAACAAGCAGGACGCAAACATATAGCAGGACAGGTAAAGCAAAGCTTCCACTTGTTACGCCTGCAAAGACATTAAACAAAAACAAAGGACACGCACAAAAACACAATAACAGTTAAAAGCGCCTCTTTTGTCGTCGTCCCTCTAAAAGCAAAACACCAAACACAGAACTATGGTCGGCCTCCGCCGCACCACGTGTTACCCGTGGCTTCAAAAAGCTTCTATCCATGGTCCTGCTATTAAAGGTAACGTCTTGAGCAGTTACCTTACTTGAGTTTCTCTGAGCGAGTTATAAGATGAAGAGCGCGACGTCATTGATTCATATTAGATTTTACATTGACAATGACTTTAATAGCTGCAATCCATGGTGCAACTATAAGAGGTTACAACTTACATTGTTTTTCTGAGCGTGACATAAAATAAAAAATGTGACATCACTGGTTCTATTTCAACAGGCTTTGCATTTTAGTTTAATTTCTGTAAAAGCTGTATTGACGTTATTGCTCGAAATTATCATAATATATTACAAAAAGAAAAAGCAGGCAATCATACTTGATATCTTAATTACAAATGGGAATTTTTACAGAGAAGAACAATGCATTTTCAAAAAAAAATTACGTTTAACCTCATTAATCTACGTCACTGTAATGAGTTTTTTTTTTGTTTTTCTATTAATTTAAGTATATTATACAATAGTATACTTAAGAAACTAGAGTACTATCAATAATTGCCTACGACTCTATAAAGATTCGGCTTACAATATTATATATATATCATATCATAAATTTTGGCTTTTGGAAAGTCTGCATCAAAAGGTAGTTTTCGTAAAATATGTAGCACAGAACGAACTTTAGCGTCAACATTATCTATAATGATTTGGTGCCACGAAATCAATTTAACTTGGACAAGTGTATTTACTAACTAAACCACTTATTATTTCTAGGAAATATTACACAATAATAAAAATACTTGTAAACAAATCTGCTTCAGTATTCTGTAAAATTAATTCAGATGTTATATAGGACTCTAAATGGATTAAGATATGTTAGTGTCCACGTTTTGCCTAGCAGAATTTCAGAAAACTACTGCAAATTTCTACTATAAGGAAATATTACTATTGTACTTATTACCTTAAAAAAAAAAACTCAATCTTAAAAGCCTGTTTATTATAGTTACCCCAAGGCAACGGACTTCTGTGAAAGACATAGGCCTAAGGACTGAGACTTTCATTTTACAGAATAGAGGTATTCATTTGTTTGCCTATAAGGCATCATTTTTTTCAGATAGTCGTTTTGCCATACAAACTAACATACAATGAGAATGAGTTTGTTCAGTGACGTCATTTTTGCAAAGCTTTTTCTGAGCAGCTGAAAATGCGCACTGTTTTGCAACACCTTGTAAAAGTCAATGCATCATCGCTTCAATCGAACGAAAGCTCCCACTGTCGCTCTCGTTGCAATAGCAACAGTGTGCCCAAAACACGAGGAACTCGAAAAGCTTTAAACGACTTGACAGATGCACAGCCACAACAGTTTGTTGCTTAAGCGCTCAGCTAACGGACGTATGTCCTTTAACGGAACAATCGCATTGCGTTCGTTTTATTTTAACCAGTTGATGATGGTCAGTCAAAGTGCGCGGTGCGGCAAGAGATCAGACGAGCTGAGCTCCTAGTCGGCCAATAAGCAACTTTATTTAATCCATAGCAGGCGCAGGAGCAAAGCAAAAAAAAAATATATAAAAAAATCAGCAACAACAAAAAGTAAAAAAAGAAAGCAACTGTAAAGTTGTAGTGTTGTGTAGTTTTATTTGCGTATACATGCATGTGTGTGCGAGTAGTGGAGTGAAGTCAAGTGTGAATATTTGTGACTAATACTTAAGTACTAATAGAGAACCTCAAAGGCAGTGATCCGAAGAAAATCACAAAAAAAAGAGGAATTAATTAAAGATAACTACAAAGCTGTGTGCTTAGAGAAATACTCAAAGCTATTGACAGCTTTGTGCTATGGATTAAACTATTAAGTTAAAGTCAGCCTCAAGGCTAAGAAGCTTAGTAATTTTCAGCTTAGCAACTTTTTTAGCTCTTATTTGGTTTGAATGTGCTTAAGTGGCTCTCGCAAAACTAAATAAAATCCTTGTATTTAAGTTGACAATATTAATAAAGGGATGTCTAACTCGAGCAAAGTTGTTAATGTTTACTATTTATGTTAAGGTCCGAGAGAAACGCCTTTGGGCGTAAAATGTAATAAAGGCTAGCCATGTTGAATTAATTTTATTTTTAAATCGGTTTATTTATACTCGTAATAGAAATTGGTATTCAGAAAAGGCATTTAAACTTTACAGAAAATACTACTACAGAATATTGCAATTTTCACAAAATAGGAAGAATTGTGAAGCTGGAAAATATGAAGTGATTTTACTTTTTTGTATATTTTCAATTTTTAAATGCAATTGGGAAATGGTTAATCTCTTTACAAGCGGAACGGATAATATATAATAAGAAATAAAAGAAAAAATAATTATTTAAATAAATTTTTTTGGAGAAACCTATAACTTATATAAATTCGAAGATAAAAAAACACGAAAAAATTGCTAGATATCTATACATGAAAGCAATCTATCGTTAAAAATATTTTTTAACTTTTTCAAACAAAAATATATATTTTTTGGGGAGAAAGGTTTAGATAAATATGTTTTATGTACCAGTGCACGTCAAGATTTTGTTACTGATTATTCAATTGAAGCAAGAGTGCACTAACAAAAACATCCCAGACCAAAGAATATTTTCATAGGTTTAAATTTGATTAGAAAAAAGTTAAATGATGATGCGTTTCAATAAGTAATTGTTATCTTCCCATTCTAAATAAAAAAAGTAAAGAAGTAAATATTCAATTTATACAAAAAATCAATTTATTAATTAAAAACAAAAAAGGGATATAATTTTAAATACAATTTTTTCAATATTCCTGAAAAACTTTTTGTGCGTTTTTTGTAATTTTTTTTATGGCTATTTATATATTTCATTCTATTTATTTATTATTTATTTATATAATTATAAAATAGAAGTTAATCCTAATTTATAAAAAGGTTTGTAGCCAGAGCAACGTAGGCCTTCAGGCTGATATTGCATTCTACTTTTTTGTAATGTTTTAGATTAAGTGAGCAAATTAAATTGAATTGAATTAAATAATTTCTAATGAATATAAATATGAGAGGGGTAGTATTATTAAAAATGCCATTACACATATGTATATTAAAAAGTTTTCAGCCATGTGGTTCGTTTGTAAAAGAATAGCTCACATATTGCATTAAAAAAACTTTTTGACCAATTAACGTGACAACTTTTAAAATTATTGTTTACGAATGAAATCTATTTTTGTACAGCTGTAATGCACCTGAAAACTGTTTTTCGTCTATTCCAAACTCTTTTAATTTTTAAGTTTCTACTATTTTGTCATCCTTTGAAAATGACGCGACGATTTTGTCGACTTGCCATAATTTTTGCTTCCAAAATAAGTTGCTTGGTTATGGCGACAGAGTCATTACTGCTGGCGCCATCAAGCTTAAACTGCTGGCGCCATCTTTCGTACGTTGCAAATTTATCTACCAAAAAAACGAGCAACACTGTTTCTGCGTTCCACTTTTAAACAAATTTGCGTCCAACTGAGCCTTTTATAGGTTTCGAGAAATAACCTCTGAAATATTAGTATTTATATCAGCAAGTTGCATCCACAATGTTTCATTCCTTTTTTGTATATTCTGAGTATAAAGGAAGGCCAGCACTGAACATGTGGTGCCAAAATGCACTCATTAATTTATATCGGTTTGAAAACTACTCATTGCTAACCAATATATTATGCGGATTTGAAAAGCAATATTCAAATACAAATTCAGTTTATAGAAAATTTAGTAAGTACCATTAAAAATAAAACCTTTTGAATCTAAGATTTAAGTGTTAGAAATTCTTACTGAAGCTGACCACAACAAATTCCAAAAAATTTAAAAACCGCACAAAAAGGGATATTAAATATTTAAATTTATTTCATCTGCAACACTAATCTTAATCTTTCCTAATCCTAACTAATCTTAACTTGGATTATGTACTTATTTGGTTCGTAAAAAACATAAGCACAATATGTCGGACAAGGTTACGAAACAGTAGTTTGCAATCCCTGTTATTTGCCAAAATATGTAAAATGTTGATTAGTGGCCATTTCCAGTTATTAATGCTCTTTGAATATTTTTATAAATTTTATTCGCTTCAAATAACAAATTTTAATTGCAACAGTTTGTGTTCAATTTGCTGGCGAAAACTATTTCTGAAACTTAGGCCCACTTTTAAAAGGATTCTTTAGACGGTCTTCATATAGCCTGTATATAAACAAAAGAGGCTGTTTTGTTTGGACGGCTTTTTATATGGTATATGTTTTATTCAGTCGTAGGTAGTCTTCTTTAAGACTAAGGAGCATAGCAATTGTGTGCGTTATCGTAGTTGTTGCTGGTCTCATGTAGTCTACTTTAGGGCTAAGCATGGACATGGTATTTTTATAGCTGGCGGCAACAGCATAATAGCACATACCAGGCAAAACTGAATAGTGGCAACCAAGGTTATCTGCATTTGAAATGGGCAACTTTGAGGCACAACAATAGAGAGTTCTACAAAAACAAACAAACAAAAGAGGCGTGTCGCAAAACAACGCACACAATTGTCGCATAGAATGATGGAACTTAGACGTTCAACGAATGGACTGTACTGAATTAAGCTGGGCTGGGTCGTGTAGGCTAGTTAGGAACTATGGCGCATACGCGCATGACGTCATAAAGCATATTAAATGAGTTTATGGCAACAGCAACAACGCACGAAATTGCGATTTTAGTCGTATAAGCTGCATAGGCGTACGATCTGGTTTTTGGCTGACGAACTGAAAAGTCATTAAGAAAGGTCCTAATGGCGCACTTGAGACGGGGCACACGAGTCAGGAGCTGGAATACACGCGCAGCTGCTAAATGCGTTCATAATGAGCTAGCTAGAAGATAAGCTAAATGGTCAATGGGGACTTGAGTCTAGCCAAGAGCTACATATGTATAAGCGTATAGGTAGAGGTAACAGGCTTACCAACACTAATGGTTGTATTACCAGCTAGCAACAGTCGAATAAAAAAAAAAGTGTGTACATACGCAAATGAAATTGAAATATTAAAAATGTATTAGCTCCACACACATACGCAAACACGCTTGCACGCATAGTGTGTATGTGAGATTAAGAAGAGAGCAAAAATCACATGTCGCGGCATAAAATGAGCAACAAAAGAGCAATTTATCAGCATCCCAAAAGTGTGCTACAAAAAGTGTACAAAATAAAATAAAGAAACAAAGCAAAAAACAAAAATAATCCTAATTTGTCAAACGCACACATACGCGCATACCATATACAAGAGTGACGAAGGCAAGCTGGAAGTGTATGTCGATGCGTTTTTGTGGCGTATAAAAACGCGCGCGTTTAAAATCGCCAAAACAAAACAACGAGGAGAGACAAAATGAAACTGACAAAGGATTACGCGCATGTTAAATGGTAAGTTGTTGCCTGTTTTACTACCATATTAATTGTCGCTCACGACCCTGACAGTGACAATGAAACATGGCTTAAAGAAGAGAACGAGGGACAAAGTTGAAAAGTGTTGCAAGCAAACCGAACCAAGCGTACGAAACGTGAAACACGTGACGCATACGTTGTCCATTTGGCCATTCTACCAATCAATACTATCGAGTTAGTAAGTGTATCCATGTATTTGTGTGTGTGCGAGTGTGTGTGGCTGTTTTGTATAGTTTGAAAAGCACGTGGAGTTTATAAAATATGCAAGCCAATGCATATTTAAACAACAACTCACATATACACTCTCAGCCAAAAGTCTACTCACACGTTGTACAAAGACGTGAGTTTAGCGCCAATGTTTAAGTGCCCAAAGTCAAATGACTTTGTATGTACCTGCCTATATGCATGTTTGTGTATGCGTGTGCTGTTACATACGTGTATGCGTGTGTATATGTGCAGTCAGCCTTAAGACATATATTCAGTTTCAGGTACTGAGAAGCTGTTTGAATCAAAATAAAAATTCAAACATGCTGAGATTCTTGAAAGTCAAGAACCACTTTGTCGTTTTTCGTCTTACCTTCTCAGTTTCCAAAACAGACATAGTCGTAAAACTTTGGCGATAATTGAAATTTTTAAGTTTTGGAATAAAGTTAAGTTAAGTTTTCAATTAACGAAACGAAGAACAATAAATAATTAGTATTTAACTTAATATAGGGTAGGCCATCTGTTGGTTTGGTTGTTAATTGCATTTTATTCGTATATTTTCCAACAAAATTGTGCAAGTGTTTATACCAGATGCAAGTTTGAAACTAGTCATTTATTTATGAAAAATAATATCGTCCAAATGGCCGCCACGGCTGGCTCTCTATGCAAATATCGTAATTTTCGATGACTTGACGAAAAATCATCTGGCTGTTCTCCAATCCATCGAACGAATAAGCGACGCTGATAATGGTCCGTGGGCTTCAATTGTTGTGTTATTTGAATCTTGTAAGCGTGTAAATGCAAATCCGCAAAATTCGACGCAAAGTGATCCAAGCAAGTTGTAATTCTTGCGAACGATGGCGCGGCGACTCGTCGACACTGGCCTCAACTATTTTTTTTCACAGAACGACCATTTTCATAGTACGTCTGTACCACTTTTACGCGTCGTTCGGTTGTTAAACTATCCATGACTAAAATTGAGTAGTTTAGTACTTGACATATGTCGAAGAGTGTTTAACAACCAAACCAACAGATGACCCACCCTATACATAGGGGCATAAAAGTCAATATGGGAATTCACGTGGTAAAAGAGCAAACAAGAAGTTACGCAAAAAAAAAATGGGCATTTATGTCCGACACAGACCCTTGCAAGATATTCTTGCCCAAAAGAGTGTTGTAAATCCGAGGGTGATAATATATTGTATACTATTTTCGGTTTTATTTAGTGCAAGGGTGATAGAAAACTAAACAGCTGTTTAAAATTAAAAAATATATATTGTACCGACAAATATCAAAATATTTATGCCTTTTTCTCACAAAAACTCAACCAAGTCTGTAATGCCAAGCAAGTTTTCGGCTTGAAAAAAAACGACTTAAAAAAATAGCTTTTAAGGCAACAGGGTGTAGCTATGGGAAGTATACCATATAATCATTTTTATTGAAGTTTGATAAAACATCTAATCTCTTAAATCAATTCATGAGATGGCCCATTTTTATACCCTAAACTCTGTTTTAAGTTTATTTTAAGCCAGAAAATTTACTTGAAAAAATGTCCAGTGTCGACTCAGTTTCGGTATAAACATGTCCACGTATACACCCGTCTATTCATATGAATACCCAGATCTTAGATTCCATAAGTAGGAAGCGCATTATACGTTTACAGTGAGATAAGTATAAGTCTACAGAGTCCGGAATCAATTTATCAATATAATTAGCTAGATCCGAAAAAAACTCTAAAAGATGTGATATTTATAGTTTTAGTACAGTAAACGAAGAGTTTCAGCTGGTATAAAATACTTACTTGACGAAACTTTAAGGGATTGTTTGGGACCCTGTTCTAAGTCTAGTATTTGTGGAGGGTGGCGTGGTACCTGAAAAAACTAGTGGGCTCCGCCCCTCTTAGCGTAAACTAATTTACTTCTGAACATCTGGATTTATTTAAATAAAAATACATATACAATATTAAGAAGTGAAAAATGGCGGACGAAATTGTACTCCTACATTAAAAGTTCATCTTCAACTTTTTTGTCTAGCTATTTTAACTTACTTAAAAATACTGGTAAATTTGAGTCATAAGCTCAAACGATAAGAAAAGCTTCTTGTGGTGTAAAAGTTAAAAGTAAATTGCAAAACGTCCGACTTTATTACTAAATGAAAGTAAAAAGTAAATGAAGAAATAAAGTCTGGGGAAATTAGAGTTTGTACCATGTTGTTGTATAATGCGAATTCATTAACCAGTTAAAAGTTCTTAAAAAACTAAAAAGTTATTAAGAAACTTACAGCCAAGAGCTTAGTCACTGCTACGAACTTACAGAAGTCTCGAAGACATTATACAAAAATATCTTGCTCAAGGCGGCAAGACAATTGAATAGACAAAAAGAAAAAAAAAAGAAAAATACGGCCAAAAACTTTTAATGCTATGTGTAACGTGTTTTAGGAAATAAAAGCTGTCAGCTTTGCTTTTTCGTCTAGTCACCGAAAATAGCTAATGTACAGAGCAAACCGCAGAGCTTGGCAAAAAATGGCTGCGTGCCACAAAAATAGCAACACAATCTTTAGGTTTTTACCAGAACAACATCCACCACTTTTGCCCCAACAAAAACCAACAAAAAATGTGTGGAGGTAGCAAGTTGAGCTGGTAATTAAAAGCGAATCCATATTCATTTCATGTCCTCAAAAGGCAGCAGCACAACGTATCTGTGTGAGTGCAAGTATGTGTGTGTGTATGTATGACTAGGCAGACGCACGTAAGTATGCTACAGTATACTATACTATGTACACAGAGAGAAATTATTAAGCACATCTATTAATACGGGTGATGGGCTAAACTTGACCTTCTGAGGGGTACCCTATCGTGAAACGTCTAAGATATCTCCAGCTCAAGAGGCTGGATTGACGATTTCAAAATAAGAGAACTGCAAATCATTAAATTATATGTATTTTTGAAATTTTTGCAAAAAAAAAAAAAAAATGCATTAATGATAACGACTATTCAATCCAATTTGAATTTTAATGATCTCCTCGGATTAGATGACATGAGCTCAATTTTTGAGACTCTTTTGACAATCTATAAGAACTTTTTCAACTGCAACATAGCGCTAGATGTCATCCATTTCAATTACAGCAAAAACAGACAATAAGCCAATATCATTCGCCATTCATCAAAATCTAGCTTCTTCGGTGCAATGGAGACTCAAAATAATATTGATCTAGATTACTCTCTCCCCAATGATTATCTCATTA
Organism: Chymomyza fuscimana; assembly: GCA_949987675.1. NCBI lineage: Eukaryota > Metazoa > Arthropoda > Insecta > Diptera > Drosophilidae > Chymomyza > Chymomyza fuscimana. The sequence goes on from OX465089.1 coordinate 41,395,637, forward strand.
AAATTGCAATTAATATCCAAATTTGGTACACTTTGTATAGTCTTGTAGCGTTCCATTCTAAATTGTTGGCTATTGCAGACCACAAACGTCGAAAAATTAAAATTTCGGATATAGCTATTCAAAAAACGTATGTTTCTTCTTACTTCATAATTTAAAAACAATTAGTAGGTACTCAATAAAACATATTCGATTTCGTAATCAGCATCTCAATGTCGGGCTATCGTTTTTCTCTCAGTGTATATATATAAAAATGCCATGTCTTTTAGTGTTTGTCAGTCTGGCAATGCTGCCAGTCAGCCAGCTGCATATTTGTTTAACTTGACAGAGCCGACACAGTCAGTCAGCTTATTTGCGGCTAGGTACTGGCCCACCGCTTTGCATGTTGCAAACAATTTGCCCCACCAGAAGAAGAAGCAGCCAACAAGCTGCCGCTTTGACCTAGACTGTGCCTTTTTCCTGCCATTTAGTGGCACAACAGCAAAATGTTCGTGCGACTAATTTGTGAAGAAGTAAAAACAAAAACCAAAAAAAAAAAAGAAAAACTAAGGCAACAGGAACAAGCATGCGCTGGCACGAGACGTTAAAATCAACAGCAGGAGAATGGCAGCCATTTTAATGGGGCCAACAGTACAATAAAAAAAAATAGGGGAAAATTTAAGAAGAAACGCAAAATATATTGTAATAATTATAGTTACAGAATTTTTGAAGCCCCTTTTGTAGAAATGAATTCTACAATATAGATTTTAAATAGAAAGTTTGTTAGAAGTTTGGCATATTAAACTTTATCGTAAAATTTGGTTAGAAAAAAGAGACTAGCATTCGGGCTTACAGACTTACAGCAAAAATGGAAAAGAAAGATTTGTTTCGCCAGTACCAAAGGGCCTACACAGCAACTTGGCTTAAGCTCTCACTTAGTGCAGCCTTCTAGACATCATTCCCTATTTCCAATATAGGGTGCCAAATGGAACGAATGGATGAAATTAGTTCACTTTTCCTTTTCCAAAATAACAACAAAGTTCCATAGATTCCAAACGTGATCGCCTGCTTGATTTTCGGTACGTTGTTAAGGTACTTGTAGACGAAGCCGTAGAACACCATCAATAGGATAATTTTCGTCCGCAATCGGAGAGTCTGACGCGTAATGACTCCACTCCCACCCAGAGATATTTTTTTTCTCTATATCAGCAAATTCCGCTAACTTTTTCTTAACCAGCTGCTCTAATACCTGTCTCACACTACAAAAAAAATTTCCCCTTATTTACCGCTCAAATTATTTAATAAGTTTTCATATTTCATATTATATAAAAAAAAGAGCAAAAGATACAAGTTAAAAATATTATCGGCTTGTGTGCTTTAAACCTTGGAAATTTCTTGCAGAAAATGAAGTACTCATAGTGGGAAAAATGGCGGACTTTAAAGTTTAAAGTCTTTGAGATACCCTGTACCAACAAACAAATAAATGTATGAACCGATTTCGATTTAATTCTTCTTTTATTCCTTTAACTCCTTGAGGAGCATAGGGCCTCTGTGAAACATCTAAATCGTATCCGGTTTTGTGCCAATTGCTTCACTTCCCTCCAGGAACGTCCTGATTCTTCAGCTTCTTTCAAGACGGTTCGAAGCCATGTTGCTCTCGGTCTCCCTCTTCTTCGGTTGCCCTGCGGGTTCCTATCAAGGACCTGACGACAAACTTCATGTGTTGGCTTTCGCAAAGTATGCCCAATCCAACCCCATTTGCGACTGGTAATTATGTAGGATATCGGCTTCATATTGCATCGCTGCATCAGCTCAGAGTTGCTGATCGTGTTTGGCCACCAGATTTTCAGAATGCGTCGGAGACCTCTTCCAACAAAGGCTTGTAGTTTGCTAAGAATAGCTTCTGTTGTTAGCCAAGACTCACTCCCATAAAGTCGATTTAGTTAGGAAGACTTAAAACATTTTTTAGACCAATCGGTCCTATATGCACTATATAATTTAGTCAACCGATTTTGGTAAAATTTTGTAATTTTGGTAGAAAACTTCCGATTGCCGAATTTGTTTACAATATTTTAAATATTTTATACATTCTATTACATTCGATTCTTGTATTTTTTTGTGTGGTTAGATTATTTTTTATTTATTTTTTCCGATATTATTCTTAGTATTGTTATTCTGCTATTCGGGGCGGAGACGAATCCAAGAAATCATAGATCATCGAAATCTGTCCAGACGTTGTTGGGCTAAATGGTATAAATGGTTTAACTAACACAAGTTTGTTTTATATATATAGATTATACCTATTATGGTGGTATGCTTGGTGTGAAGTAGAAAAAATCACGCAATAATATATTGGGAAAAAGGAGGGCCAAGCTAATAAAAAATAATAAACTAATGCATATAAGGAACTGTCTCAGTTGGTCTTCAAGAAACAAGACGAGACACACAGACAGACATGGCTTAATCAACTACTTTTGACGTCTTGATCATTTTGGTCTTTTCTTTTATGTGTTACACTAACTTATGCGCTTAATGCACACAGGTATAAGGTTTTGGGTACAGGGCTTAAAAAGAGCAAAAACCAGGTTGTTATATTATCGTTAGTGCAGGTTCGTTGATTAATGAGAAAAAAAATCACAAAGTCACACCCCAGCCCAATAATTACAACAGCAACAAACCAGTGCAAAAGAGACACACAGATAAAGCTGGAAAAAAGTGAACTGCAAAATTAAAAAACATATTTGGTATAAAGTAAAAATATATTATAAAATATTCAACAATTGGTAAAACTTTTTCAATTTTTTAAGGTGCAATTGAAATTTAAGCTGCAGTAAAAAAGAGCGCGCTCTAAAGTATGCTACATAAAAATAAGCTCTTTTTTTTGTCTGGCGACACAAGAAAAAATCACATATAAAAAGCGGCAGTAAAAGTAAAAATAAATAAAAAAAAATTATTGTGGGCGAAAGGAATTGAAAAAAAAAAAACGATGAATCAGAACTTTTCAATGAAAAGTGTACCGGATGTGGTTGTGACTTTGCCATTTTATGTCACATATGCACAGTTTGTGTGTGATGGAGTGTGTGACTGTTTAAGATGAGTCTTTGAGTGTATAAGTGTATAATGCCGCGCAACTGAATAGTTCAACAACTTCAGTAAAATAGCAACCAATGTACGCCCAAATTTTTTGTTTGTAAAGATTAATGACATCATATTTTGGCCCGTCTTTATGTGAGCTTCCCTATATTCTTAAGGTAGGTCCGTGTCGACCACTGGTACACATTAATAAATCGTTAAGAGATCCTCTTTGGTGCCTCTTATGCTTGTATATTAATTTTTACATGCTCTAAAACTAAAAAAAATATATGTATAAACGAATAATACACAGCTGTACTTTTTTTCTAAAATAACTATATGTTATTCAAGAATAATTTAATATTTACTACTTCCGACTTTGTTTACCAAGCTTAGGTAACCCTGAAAAAAAAATGTATTTGTTTGTGGTGAAACACATTTTTTATTACGTTCTTAAAGGAGATTTTTAAACGAAATTTTAATAGATTATGAATAAAAGACTTTCTTCAGTTAATTTTTTGTCCATTAGCATCATTTTAATTTGCAAAAACATTCAAATAAAAATATCGAATTTTAATTCGACTTACAAACACTAACAAAAAAATCTACGCTGAAATGATTCTTTTATGATTCTTAAAACTAAAAGAAAGACCTTTTCTGTTTTTCAATAATAGCTTTAGGTTAATATTAATATATTTAGGCAGAAAAAATAACATTAAATAAGTTTTATCTGCAAGAGTTTTTATATAAATTTTTCGACTCATTTTTAAAGTGCAAGAGGATTTGTACGGTCACTTTTCGATTTTCAAAACCTTTAGAATTGATATCAATCTCACTCTAATCATCGTTCACAAGAAGTTTCTTTATATAATCTCTGCGTTATGTTGCAATTATTACAACAACATAGTTGTTGGAAAGCTAAATATCTTAAAATCCTGACGTGATGCGCCAATTCTAGTCCCGGATTCGGATTCGGATTCTACGCAGCAAATTTCTTCGAAAATGACCCTTAGCTTTCCAACAACTAAACCATGTTGGCCTGTGTTATTGCCTCAAAAGCTTAATGCAAATGCTAATGACGTCGAGGGATATACTTTGTAACTTTGAATATTATTATTTCTATGTCGCTCGGCGGACTTCATCTCACTAATAACTACCCTCAACATCAATGTCTTCAAAAGACTAATTTTCGCTTTAACTCACATTCGCATTAGTAGTATACCAGCCATCTTTGTGTTCTCTGACATTGTCTTTTTCGCTATTATTTTCAACTTAAAACTTTTAATTTACTTCATCGCACAAAAAATCTGAAAACTTACACAAAATATAACGATACGTCTCTGCGACGTACAATTTGTAAATTTCTCAGAAATTAGTAACCTGACTGAGCAAACTGAGAGTAAGAAGTTGGTACAGTAACGATCGAGAGAAAGAGAGAGTAAAAAAATTAATACTTTTTCATGTCGCAGACGTACGTTGTTTCTTCAGAATTAAAATCGTTAAACTCGTTGGCGGAATAATTAAATTTTCTCCGAGCGCTATATGCAATAACTACCAAACATTCTGAATAATATTAATGTCTGGGAGCAGCAACTTCACATTCTCATCGTTTTTTCGCTGTGTTGAAGTATTAATGAAGTTAATTGAATTCACCTACAAAATGTCTTGAAATGCGAAAAAGTCTTTAAAAGTTTAGTTTTATAGACATTAATTTGCAGCTCACAAGCCCTATAATATTATGTCCCGCCCCAACTTAATAAATACTTATCCTTTCGTGAAATTGTACTTAACTTCGTCCAGGTTCAACTTTATTTCATTGAAAAACATGACAATGTGCAACTCCTTGTTCTTTATCATATGCTCTCGAGCTGGAGATACAATTTTTTGTACTTTTTGCCTTTTGAAATGCTTTTAACAGAAGCCAGAATTGAATTTAAATCGTTTTCTTCACTTGTTTAGACAGCAGAACATTGAGAATGCGAAACAGATTTTTAGCAATTAGTCCTCTCTCTTTTCATTTTAATTCCAAAGTTTGATTTATTACAATTTATATTACCTTTATTACATTCTGACTTCTTAAATTTTTCGCACATAAAAGCTATCCACAACCCATTTTTCAAAAAAAGGAAATTACTTGAAATAAAAAACCTTAGCACAATAGGTTGGCTAGTTGAAGAAATATTACCCATTTTCTTCACTAAAGGTGTTGAACCTATTCAGTTGAGCGGCACTGTATGAATGTATGGGTTAAACCGAGGGATATTGAATGTGGTTTATTATAAATTGCAGCTGCACCTGACGTACCATAGATAGCCAGCCAGTCCACCAAGGCTGTTGCAAATGCACAATACAGGAAGTGCTCCAAGGTTAAACTATTTATAATTATCATGCAAATGTTGCATAGAAACACAAACAAAATGATCTCTCTGAAACTTCGTCAATAATTGAAAATTAATTAAATATGCAACAAAAATAAGTAAAAACAATGATTAAAAATTAGCAAGTGAATATAATTTATATGCGGGAGATACCGACTATAATACACTCTATATTTACGGCACCTAATTTTATTTTATTCCCACAGGTTTAAATCGATTTTGGCGCACTTGTAAACGATTCAAAGTTAAACTTTGGTTTTGGCCTAAGAAATTGAAAAAGTCGTGGAAAAGTATTGCATAAAACTTGAATATTTATTTTCACATGAGTCCACTTAACGATTTTTGAGATAGTCAAACTTAGTAAATGGTTTGATTTAATCGTTCTACCCATTAACCCGATTTATAAATAACTTTTATTAAACCTTTTTTAAAGTAATTTAATTTTTATAACAACTATTTAAAATTTGTTTTCTTTTATAGCTTCTTGGTCTTCCTTTAAGACATCTTAAGAATTCTAATTTAAATGGCCTTGACACTTTACCCACGTGACTTTTTCTTAAAGACTTACGAATTTCACTTTTATAAAAAATTACCATTATAGAAGGCTTAGTTCAAGTTGTTTTTTTATATACCATACAAAATTTGTGGGCGTTTCTTAGGTAGATTTTACAAAAGGTGTTTTTATATTTTAGGTTCAGTTGTTAATAAAAAAAAAAAATTTTTTTAACCTACGCACTTTGGTTTTTCTTAATTGGAGTCTGTTGTAAAATACAATTTATTTGTAAATATTTAAAATTCAAAACAAGTTAACCATAAAGTCAATGGCTACCTACGCCAACAAACAATTTTACCAAAATTATATATTCAGAGGACAAATAAAAAAATGTATTTATAACTTTTTATAGCCTGTACCTTATGGGACAAAGGGTTTATTATTTTTTTTTAAACAAATTGCTAATGCTATTCAATATTTCGCTAACAATAAAGCATAAAATTCTACTTAAAAATAAAAATCATACCCTCAAAAATATCTTTTCCCTGCAATCAAAACGCGTGGGAGAAAAATTGACAAAACATAAATAAAAGTTTTGTATTTCTAACAATTTTCTTTGGCTCGCTCGACAATCACCGAACCCTGGGAATGCAGTTGAGTTTTCGGTTTTTTAGCTTGCTTCATGTTTTTCGTCTAATTTTTTGTTTATAATTTAGAAATAACTATCAATGGTAGGGAGGGCGTTATATCCGGTGTAGGCAAAAATAAAAAGCAGGACACTTACCTCCAATATTATCTAGCATTTTTCCGAAGAGTTTGCAGAATTCAACTAGCGCAGTTCTCTAAAAACTGTCTTTTTTGCGAGTTTTTTGGTCATAATAGAAAGCAAAGATTAGATAAATTGATCCATTTTAACAACTCCTTGTAATAAAGAAAAGTTCATTTTCGTCTTCGTCGTGGCCACGATCGTCATCAGTTATTTTTATGTTTAGGGTGGACGTATATAAAAAAGGCCTGAAACGTCGCATCAAGTCTTGAAATGCGTAAGCTGTGCTTACCAGTGTTTGTCGCCAGATAACGCAAGCAAGTTTTAATCATAAATATATTTAATTTAATAATCAATATACCAAAAATCGGTGATCAAATCAATTATCACAGTAGCCGTTATAGCGACAGGCTGACGAGGCATCCGAATGAAACAGCGAGAAGCCTAGTTCAAATTCCAAGACGCCTTAAGCGACTACACGCTTCTAATATTAAAAATAGAAAAATTTTTTAAAAAAAACCCAAAATATGAAAAAGTGAGAAACGGTATATTAAAATCAAATATATCATAAAATGTTAGTAATTAGTTAGTAAGCACGAAAAAATAAGCCACTTAAAATGTTAACAATATGAGATTAAACTTGAATAAATATAACTGATTTCTAATGAAAAAAAGAAAATATATAATAATTAGTATTTTTAAAATTACAAAACCAATTAAAAATAATTATAAATAAATAATAATGGAATATAAAAAATATGCAAATATTCATAAATTATTTTGAATATGTTTTTAATATAAACAATATATTTTTAATGGTAGCGCTGTGGAGACTGGTGAGCAAAGCGGGCAGGTGGCAAAGCACTCTAGTAATATACACAATAATAGCTTTACAATTTTTAGAATTTACAATTTCTTTTAAAAGTACAAAAAATCAAGCATAGGTACCTAAAATTCCTAAATTGAGACGCAAAATTTACCACTGTGTATTTAAGGCTATAGTAGAAACGTTCGTTCTTAGTGTTCGAAACTTTACGAGATTTATATCATGACTAACTCGAAAAAATGTTGCTTAAATGTTTAAATCAAACAAAAAAAATTGCGGTATTGCCGAAAGTTTACAAACGTTTAACTATGAAATGTGATGTGACAAAGGCGATGAAACATTTCAATTAAGTCGCCGCAGGAAAGTTTTCTCTTCAACTTTTTTTTTGGTACAACTTTTGGGGTTATTACATAAACTCAAAGCTAAGCGGGGGAGTAACAGCGACATCTATGGGCGGTCTCAGTCAGTGTGTATGGATATATGTATATTCAGCAGCTTTACCCATTTACCACATTGTGGTAATTAGCAGGGAAAACTCTAAACAAAGCCAAAAACTAAAACAAACGTACCACCCGCACCCAGCAAACAACTAACAAACTAACATACAGTTGGAACAAAGCATAGAGGACAACAATGGCGGCAGGCCATGTCCGTTTCCTTTTGTAAATGCGCGTGTGTTTACGAGAGTCTGTATCTGTGTGAAGACACATGTGGGAATACGCTTGTAAATATGTGAAAGCCTGCAGCAACAGTTTGTTGGCTTATTTACCAAGACAACGACGACACGCTCATAAATTTTTAATTAATTTGCTTTTATACATATACATATATGTGTATATTTTTTTTCTTATTTTTTTATTTTTACGAGTAATCCCACTATAATAGGAAATGCACTGATTATTTGACCGTATGCGTGTTGCAGTAATTGCTTGGTAGCTCGACATTATGGCCATTATAGAGCAGCTAGTAGTTGTAGTGTACATATGTGCACAGCAATTACCTCTGGGCCAATTGTCAGCCATTGAATTGTCCCTGTAGTTTTTCAAGTTGTCGCTGTTGTTGTTGTTGGACAATAAATTAAGTTGTTTAGCTGGCAACCAAACAAGGTTAGAGGCTATAATCTGGTATAATGAAAGGGGCTTAACAGTAGTATCGATGCCATATGGAAATAGCATGACAAGGCTGCAATTAGATGGACTATAAAAAGAAGGGAATATAACAGGAAATTTCTTTTTTTTAAATAATAGTAATAATCAAGCTTTTATTATGCAGCGCAAATTGATTGTCATAGCAACGAGGATTATTCACAGTAAATTGCCTTTATTAAGTAGGAAAGAGGCCTCACAGACCCTCACGGTTCTAACTATCGTTAAGTGCAAACACAGACAAATCCGAAGTTTCTACAAAAGCAGGTTTATCTAATATCGGTCTATCGACATGGAAATCCAGAAATCGCATGATTGTTTCAGCCATTGCATCCATACTTTATGAGTGTTCTCCTCTTGCACGAGATGTGTGTTGTCTCGTTAAATATTTTCACGTCTGATCGCTACATTTCCTATAAATTAGGCAAAACTTATTCTCTGTAAAAAATTATTAATTTGTTTTAACGTCATGAGTATGTTTTTACTGTACTTTACTGTACTTTACTGTACTTTACTGTACTTTACTGTACTTTACTGTACTTTACTGTACTTTACCGTACTTTACCGTACTTTACTGTACTTTACTGTACTTTACTGTTCATAGAATTTATATTATATTTGGAAAAAGAGACTAGAGACATTAGAATAGTTTTGATAAAAATAAATATTTGTGATGATTTTTTTTATGGAATTCCTTTAAAGTAACTCTTATTTTTCTTAGAATATTACTATTAAATGTGTTAGTTTTTAAAAATTTGTTTTGAATGAAATAATGAAGAGTTTTTATTTACTTACTAGGTAATGTACACTCAATCAATAGGAAGAATAATTTAATTTAAAGGCCAAGAAAATAATTCTTTAAATACGTCCATTCTATATATTTAATTCGATATAATTAATAAATGATGAAGAATACAATTAAAGCTGTTCAAACTTATAGAAAATTATGTATATGTAATAATGTATGTATACTTGCTTTGATTACAACTAACACGTGAAGGTGTTTAAGGAATCTTAGATGTACCTTACCAAAACCAATGATAAAAGTTAATGGGCCTGGTCAATTCATATAGCCCTCTGCCTTAGACAAATAAAGTTTTTTTTGCCCCATACTCGAATTCCAATGTCGATGAAGACGCCAACAAAAATGCCAACTGTCATACAAAATAATTCATCAAATTTGTGTATAAATTATTGATGATTGAGCAGACTGATTGACGACTAGAAAACTTTTGTGTGGGTCTGTGTCGCACATAATAATATAAGTATATGTGTGCTTACGCCTACGAAAAGTTGATTTGTCCTTTGACAAAGCAGTATATAATAGGTGTATGTAAGGAGCTAAAGTTCCGTGTAGGCAACATAAATCACTAACAGAACGACATAATCGGGAGGGTGCTAGAAATCTATTGTTGCGGTAAACCATTTCTCAAAGCGTCAGATATACATATGTATATATATTGTTTGAAATGTTCCATAAAAGCTTCTAACCAATGAAATCAAATGGCGTCTAGCGATTTGTAGCACAATCCTGAGATAAGCGCAATGAAATCAATTCGATTTACTGCACAGCGCGTGTTCCGCATTAACCAACATCTGTTACTGTGTCTGAGCTGTGTCTGAACAATAAAATGTACAACTTGGGTTTATCAAAATATGCCACTAAATGTTAAATGGCAGATCCAACAATTGGGAACAGGCAGCCCTTAAAGAGAGAGAGAATGGCACACAAATGAAAATTAACATAATTTTCTCTTTTATAATTGCCTGGCTATACAAATGTCGCCATTGTTTATAAAATACTCTATAGGAAAGACTACTTACTAAGATACTTGTGAAAACATTGTTGGAATAAAGTAGTTTTGAATTGATTTGGGTTTTTGTATTTTGTCAGAAGAACATTGGTTTCTTTTGGGGTGTTCACTTTGTATGGCAGAAATGCCAGTTCAGTGTCCAAAACAATCTACACTAAAAAAATAGGCTTTTACCCCTGACCCAATCCCTTGACTACGAAAAGTAAGGCGCTCTTACCCAAGACAGTGTTGTAAAAAGCGCCAAAGTCCAAAAAAATTTTTTTTTGTTTTAATGTGACAAATATGCAAAACTTAGTCTTTTATTATTTTAAATGTTGAAAGAAAATTTTTTTACACAACAACTTTTCTTAACGACACTAAACGAAACAATACGACACTTGTGAACGACTATAAAAAGTAATTAGTGCTTCAACTCTGGTTATTTTCATACTCGGTCAGGCATTTTTACCTTTTTGCCTCGTTGCTACGCATTCATTCTTGCTTTAGGCATTTATGCAAGACAAAGTGAACACTCCCAATGTGTTTCGAGCAGAGAGCTGCATCGGGGATCTTTTTTTTATTTACCCTGGAACATTTACTTGAATTTACTTGAGTTTTTTAAGCTAGCAGCCTGAATTTATTGGTTGTGAACAGGTTATAAACAATGAATCAAGCCTGTTGCGTTGTGCGGACTTAGTTAATCAAGTACGGTTTTATACCGGTTTTATTTAGGTATTGCCATATTCATAAGTATTCGAATCAAATCAAACCCTTGAACCGGGTAACTAATTTTATTTGCTATACAATTTGTTGAAATAAAAATATTTCTGTTCAATAAAATTTTAGCGGTCAACCCGAGTCTGTCCCAATCAAATTAAGCACAATATACTTTATCCCTCTAATGCCCAGTAGTGCCTTGATGCACTTATAGTATTTTTGCATCATTTGAATTTTTTTTGGCACTTCCAAATAAACACACTACCTAAAATATAAAAGATATCAAAGCCCTTCAAAGCTTTTAAAGGTACTTTTTTTTTGGTAATCAGAGCAAATTAGTTTTTTGCTATTTTTTGTGACTTAAATTCTTAAGGACCTTTTTCAGATTTTCTCACCATACAGGCAAACGAACAATCCTACATAATTTTAAAGCTCATTTTTGAATTTAAGAGCCGAAAAGTACCTTATTAGAAAAACATTATCTGACCATTGTTAAACAAATATTTTCAAAATTTGTGGTTTGAACCGCAACGACCCATACACTTCATGACAACTACTTGAATTAAAATATAAAGTGTTGGAATGCTCTACCCACTTATTAACAGGAAATCAAAATTATCCGCTAAAAAACAACTTATTTTGGTTAAAACTATTTTTCTACCCATATTAAAAAACTTCAAAGATGTCAAAATAAATTATTAAAACTTGTCTTAAATCTTCCTTTTGACACAAATACAAAATTTATCCATGCTCTTGTGGAATTTCATACAATTAAGGAAAAATTAAACATATGAACTATGTGATTAAGCTTTTGTTTTTTTTTTTTTTTTTTTTTTTTTTTTTTTATTTTGCAAAATTAGGTTTCTTATTTTATGATCGCCAATCCAGCTTGTTTAGTTAGAGATGTCTTAGGAATTAAGCCTTTGTGAATTTTTTTTTTTTCATTTATTTAACTAGTTTTACATAGTTTTGGTATTAAGGTTTTTTTACTCCCATTTTCCTTATTATATCCCCTTTTTATATATTACTACACTAAAACGTATCATGTAAAACAACATATATAAATTTCTCAGATGATAAGCGACAGCTCAACACTGTAAATAATATTGTTCATATACTAGCTTAAGAAAATTTGTATGATTAGAAAATTAAGCACAAAATAAATTAAAATAAATGAAAATAGAGTGTTGGAACTCATACTTAATCGAATAATAATACATGTTTTCAGCAACATGTTTGAGCTGACTCTTTCATACATGTTGCAGCTGTTTGATCCGAGTTTGCCGATTTTTGAATTTTTTTAAGATTTGGAACTTTGAAATGTACAAGTTTCATCACTGGACAAATAATCTGCTACTCAAAGATCTTTTATCGTTGGTATAACACAGGCCACAAAAAGAAAAAAGTGGAGTAAGCTTTATATGTTTTTGGGGTCGCTAAATCTGAGCCCGAGGTCCAAAAACAACGTCACTGTTCTCATAATCATGATTTGACCTCCAAACTGGTGTTTTTTATAACTTCAAAAATCCAAAAAAAAAAAAATTTAACAAAAAACACCAGCCCATCAGGTCTGTTATAGCCTCCAAAATAACTCGTTTGAAATTTTTTTTTTGAGATTATTACAGCACCCTTGTGTATAGAGGCATTTGGAATTCGGATTCGGATCTATGTGGGTAGCGCTATAAGTTACATTTAAATTTTATTTGCTAAACGAGCATCTTTCAGCACAAAATAAAAAAATCCTAAAATGTAATAAGTATGGTATACTAAAGCGCATTTAAGCTTCGTCCTTTGAAATCCTTAGTATTTTGTGGACTTTTTAGTATTTGCTTTGGTATTAGTGTTGATGTTGGTGTTGGTGTTGGTGTTGCTTGTTTGATTGTCTTGGTGTAGTTTTGCTGTTTGTTGGTGGCGGCGGGTAATTTTGCATGCAAATAACTGGAAATTAGTATAAGTGCTCATTGACATGCCACACTGCCGCAATGCTGCCACACTGACACTCACATACATAGAGACAAGCATACACATACACACACACATACAAATGCATATAAAGAGGGTGCTACTTAGTTAGCTGCCACTGAAGGCGCAAGCAAATTGAGCAGCCAGCCTACCAAAGCAGTGGCAAAGATAAACACAGAGGAAGGAAAAAAAAGAAAGAGAAAATGTTATAAAGTGGCACACTTTAGTTTGTGTGTGTGTGTATGTTTCCAAGTGCACTGAGAGAAAAATATCGTTTAGAAATTAATTTAAGTTTATAAAATTTGGCGAATAAGTATCAGTAGGTTGAAAATGCAAAAAAAATATTGCTTTAACATTTTTAAAATATAGCAAATTGCTGTACATATATACATCGAAACACCTATGTTCTTACTTGTTTCCGAGTACTTAACGTTCCAACATTCCTAAAAGAAACACACAATAGTTATAGTTTTTTCCCCAAACATAAAAATATTCTTACTTGGATTGAGCAAATTTTTATTTCCTTAGTCTTAATATTTCTCTCAGTGTATGTGCGTGTGTGTTGACTGCTGCTGCACAACGACGACATCAACGCTTTAAAATCTCATTAAAATGCATAGGGCGCACAAGCGTTTTACGCCAAGCGAGCAAGTAAGCCGGATAAGCTCGGATTTCAAGTGTAGTGGCTGCGGTAGCAATAGTGATAGTCATAGCAACTGAAACTCGACTTAAAGGCAAAGAGTTGCTAACAAATTAGAGGTCTGCATGAATGCATTCAAAACGGCGAATGAATAGTTCAGCCTTAAAACATATGCTTATTTTTTAATACCCATTTGAATGAATATAAGTGAATGGTGTACTCACACAAACATGGGTTCCAAAATTGTGAGTAGAGTACTTTTATGGTGTACTACAGTAGTATACTCTACTATACTCAAGTAAAATACGTTTGAAAAAATGAAAGAGAGCAGAGAGCAGAGAGCGAGAGAGCAGCGATCGTGAGCGTAATGAAAAAGATAAAATTAAATAAATGACATAGTAAATGCAGCAGGCATGAGCGAGAAAGCATAAATATTTTATTTGTCAAATTGGGGTGGCTTGCGTGCTTGAGCAGTGTAAAAAGGAAAATGTATACCCTTTCGAAGTAAGGTAACTGCTATGACACTTGTTAGTCGTGTTTACATTCACACTAAGAATAGTATGTATAAAATGCGAAAAAGAGTACATTTGTATCGACTTTCAATCTGTTCAACGATTCTTACAGCGTGCACACAAAAACCGGAATGCGTTTTATGTTGTATGTTCTTTGGTTTAACACATAATTTTTTAATATTTAAATAAATATTATTTAACAAATTTTTTGCTTCAATCAAAGTAATAGATTTATTTAAAAAAAAAAATTATGGTTACACATTGTTATTTGCTTTATTGATTTGCAAAATGTTTTAAAGAAAAAAAGTCATATAATTAAAATAAATAAATAAAAGTAAATAAACGCAAACAAATAAACCAACACCTAATTTTTTAGCTCTAAAACAGATAAAATTAATGTCAATTTAACTGTCTAAGCCAATTTAATACAACAACCTGCCTGTGCTTATGTTAAAAAGACAAGGTATACTTATTTAAGGTAGAGTAATGCTGCCGGCGTCGTCACCAATTTTACAGAGAGAAAGAAAAAGCGAGAGAGAGAGAACGCATACATATTAAAATAATATGCGTAAAAACAGCCCTCCTCACGCGCAGTCGCAACGAAACTAAAAATTGGTAACTTTCGTTGAGAGCCTTCGGCGGGAGTATGCTACCTTAAATAAGTATACCTTGTTAAAAAGACACCATACATAAATATTCACTGTTGGCATGTATACTATAGTAGTACACATTTTTTCTGTGGGTACTGTAAAAATGGGGTACTGTAAATTTTTGAGTACGGTATTTGTGAGTACCACAGAGTACTATATAGTACTATGTGAGTAGAAGTGAATGTAGCCATGTATAACAAATCATTAAGTGAGAGAGCCACAAAAAAAGGATAGTAGCTGCAAAACGGTTATATACGATGCCTGTCCACCAGACCATAAAAAACTTTAACATCTCGGAGTCCATTTGATCTAGAGACACTATCCTTATGCGGGTGAAAACTTTCAGAACATTTTAATATCTCAACCTGTTCATTCATAGCAACTTAGACACAGACAATCGCACACACATCCCGCTCATTGATTCAAAATTGTTCTATGAAGGGCTATTTGCAAAATATACGAAATTAAAATTGCAATATTTTTGCAACCATCGAAAATTCATTGCAGACCTTCAGGCGCACACATCTACAGCGCTTATTATGCATGCAAATTTGATGCATATTGCATTTGTATTTTATGCAAACTGTTGCACATAAATAATACAAATACAATGTATAACTAAAAAAAATGTTAAAATGGTTTAGTTTCAAATTAATTAGGTATACAAAAATAAACTGACCGAGAATTGGGCTAGACTGCAACGAGGCTGTGCAACGTTGCGTATAAGTTACATGCTGCACACAACTCTAATTGGTCTTGCAACAAAAACCTAACACACACACACAACACAAAAGCCACAAAATTTGTTAGTTGTTAGGATGTAGTTTGGGCGACTGTGGGAATTCCCATACGACTTTGTTTACAACGTTGCCACGCATATTAATTGCCTGTTTAAACGCAAAAATTAAGGCTATGTCAAGGATTAGATTTGGGTTGAGGGTTTTGTCATTACGCAATTAATTTGTGCTACATCTTTCTTTGTTTATGATAAGCACCGCAAAATGTGCGCTCTGACAATTGCAAAATGCAACTGCATAAATTATAAATAAGGGCGCAATAATTATTGTCGTATCAGTTTCGCCCAAAATTTTAGAAGCATTGCGGGTCCACTTTTACATGGATTTGTAGACCAAGTCATACAGAAGTATGCCTAAAGTACCATTAATTTACTAAGCTAAAGATGTTGACCTGCATGGCATTAGGGAACATATTAATAGAGATATAAAAAAGAGTCATGTTTGCTACATATACAAAAAGTATAATAAAAAGGTATATAACACATAGAACGGCTCATAAAATCACATAATTACATACACTTTACACATAGTAAAAGTCAGGGCTAAAACAGAGTATGACCTGGTTATGACCAAGAGTTCAAAAGAGTAAACGTCACTGACCTTTTAATCTGAGTTGAAGCAAAGAGTTCATGAAAGATGAAAGTAAAAATCCCTACGGAGCTATCGGATAAAAAGCAAGCAAGAGTTGACATTAGACTGGGATGAGATTGAATCTAATTGTTGTTGATACATTTAAGTAGCACAGTATCTTTTGAAATTTATGCAAATCAGGTCCACTAACAGATATTCATCACGATCATATAAGTAGTACACAGGCCCACTAAAATAGAAGTGGTGTGAACTTTACATATGATAATTGATCTATAATTGATTTTACTTTTACTCTTTTTTTCGAATTTTTGAATTCTTAGCAACAAAATGCTCAGCTGAGCCGAGTTTTTCGACCTGCTAAAGTTAGGGAAATGGATATCGAATATCAACACGAGCCAACCAAATTAGTCTGTCCATATTTAGCTGAAGTTTGGTGTCTCTAGCTTTTATTCTGTCCGAGCCGACGATCCGACAGATGGGCATAGCTCAAACTCTACCCGAATTGATACCGATGGTTTTGATGTGAGCAATAGTCAGCCACGCCTTGTTCTGCTTGTTAATTTTTAACAAATTTTTGGAAAATTCGAGAAATGCTTGTACAAAGCTGGAACTGGAAGTATTTGGTAATGATCGAACGCATGCGATTTGCACAAGATTGTAGAACGATCTTAATACGGCTAAGAAGTGTATAAGACAACATACATTGCGTATACGTAATTTTTTGAGGTATCATAATTTGTACTTTTTATTGATACATAACTATAGTGCAATTTAAAAAGAGCAAAAACAAAACATTATTTTTGATTGCGCTCGAAAAGTGATCAAATCAAAATAAAAAATCAAGAAAAATATATGTGCTGGAACTGAAATTCTATGAACTTTCATAATCAAAAAAGGTTTTCGGACATAGGTACAGTAAATATGGCATCTAAAATGTAAGTTGGCACATGACTTTTTTATTGTGTAGAATATTCATTGTAACTAATTTGAATTGTTTTTAGTGCATTTTTCTGCCATTTTCGGATATATTTTTTCAATATGGCGACCAAGAAAAACCGATCACAAAAAAACACAATTTTGACTTCTCTGGAAAGTTAAATTTTTCTTGTTTTTTTTTAAACTTAATTTAATGCTCAGTTAAATTTAAAATCAATAAATTTTTATAAATTTTAGCAATCATGCGTTTTTATTTCAGTTTTCTCAAATTTTCAGCGATTTTTGCAGGTGTCCCAACTTACAAGCCTTTTTTTTTGTGGTCGTTTTCAAGCTCTTTTGAAAATTATGTGTAAAATGCTTATTTTTATAAATTTCAAATGATTTGCTTATTGTGGATTATAACTCTTTCTTTTCTACACTACTACCCATTACATACATTACTACCCATGTGTATTCAATGTCGAGATATAGCTAAAAAAGCTATGGTGTCTCAACTCACAAGCCTTTCCCCTATTTATTTCAATACAAATTAGTTCTTTCGCATTGAAAATGATGATTTACAATAAAGACGTCGAATATGAAAGTACATTAATATTGCAATTTTTTTATGGAGTGCAAATTCGTTATGTCCATATAACCGGCTGCACATTGGCTTTGATTGTGGCGGCAAAAAGAACAGCTATTGTTACTGCTGGCGCCATCTATCGTAAACTGCATATTTTTGTATCAAAAAAACGAGCCGGTTTGTGTCCAAACGTTTGGCGACTTTTTTTTAGATAGTTTTGGTTTTTTTTTTTTTTCTTATCTGCATAGACTCCTTACTATTTTACAAAACGAATATTTAAAATTGAATGCAATTCAATTTAATTTATATGTAAAATAAAATAAGAGCAAGTTCAAGGCGAATTAAAAAAAATACAAAATGTAATATTTATTTAAAAACTTTGACATACAAATTTCGAAATTCTGAAGGAATGCAATTTTATGGTCTCACGATTTCATAATCGTCACTAACTGTGGAACAATGAGATGTCCAAAATGAACAAAACAAATGAATTTCCAAGCAAATCTGTCGCTCCGTTGTCGAGTTATGCAATTACAAATATAAGCGATATATATGAGATAAGTATATAAAGATTCTGTTCCTAAGTTTATTTATCTTTTTGTGAAATATTTACAACTGCTGGCGCCTAGTTTATATAAAAAAGGACTCAAGGGGATAAATAACTTAAGCTGACCCCAACGTCAAAGGAAGGGCACTGGGTGCATCACGTAGAGCTGTTAAAATGCAACAGAGTGCAGTTCATGGCGTTTCTGGTATGTAGAAGTGAAGAATGTGCAAATTAAATTTGCAATAACTGCAAATTGCAGAAAGGTTCGGAACGGAATAAAAATCAAGAGAAACAATGACGTACACATGGAAAGAGTCAACAATAGACTTTTCAATTAACTTTAGATGAAGAATATTACACCTTTAGTGTTGCAATGACTTGTCAAGGATGCAGAGAGAAAGAGAGAGTGATAAAAGATGGAATTAAAAAAGAGACAACAAATTGAGAACTAAAATATAACACCACTCACCATCCTCTCCCTCCGCCCATATATAAACTAAAACTCAATTGGAGCGGCAACTTTGATGAGTGCAATTGCAAACAATTAAAAAAGCCAGATTCAAAATGTCAAAGATAATATGGATTCGATTCGGTTCGGAGCGGAACTTTTCGCACCAAAGTTTAACTTACTTAATTGAATTGAATGGCAGCGGCAACAAAGTTTTGCATTTGGCTGCACTCATAGTTGTTATTGTTGTTGTATCAGTTGTAAGCAATATGGCAAATGGATTTGGTCTGTAGTCAGTAGTAGTTGCTAGATACGTATACCAAAGATGCAAGCAGCTACGTTTTAGATTGCAAGTTTGTTAGAAACTACGTTGTAGTACGTTCCACCCTCATCCTCTTCGATATTAGCGTGTCAAAATGACATAAACTTAAATCAATTTTTTGCCCATTGTTTGGGCTAAAGACATGCAGCAAATAATGGCAACAATAACGACGCAGTGAGCAAGGTCTCTGCCATGTTGTCACGCGGGTTGTACAACAATGTACTCGATATTGATACTGTTTTGAGGAGACACTATTTTGTGCCACCTTTGGCCAAATTATAAAAAATATTTGATTTAAAATAATAAGCCGGTCTAATTAATATACACGTGCGTATTTATTGCGTGATCTGTTTGGAATAGATCGAGCTAGCGATGTATGTATTAGTTATTGGAATGTTATGTGTTTGTTATGTTCTGCTCCCGACAGATACTTTGTTTTTCAAGGCATCGCAAACAAAATTATTTTTTTTTATCACCTCTAGGATCAGGACGATCTGAATGGAAAATCGAGTCCATTCTTCTATGCAGCAGGTTCATTGACGAAATTTTAGCATGAACTATAGTTGTAACGTCCCAATCCCATAACAATCCATTGGTTGGAAGCGCTTCGGCGTTTTAATATTTGAGTTGCACGCGACATCCTAAGGCTAAATGCCGCGAGTCCATACCGGCTTGTTGATATAAAGAACCAGTTTTGCAGCCAGTCCTTTTACTACTACTACTAAAGGGTCATCAAACTTGAGGTTTTTTTTTTAAATAAAAAAAAACACAAAAATTTCAAATGAATCGGAAAATCTTTATAACCAATAGAATCTTTCTATTCCGTTTTTTCCATTTACTTTTTAAAAATAATCCCTTTCAAGTGTTGGCCGCAACTGCGAGTGAAATTAATTGTTTACCGAATTGGTTCCTCAATATGTCCATTGTTTCACGGGCTATGTGCCAAGTAGCGCCGTTTTGTTGAAACCAAATGTCGTCGAGATCTCGGGCTTCAATTTCAGGTAGCAAATAATAATAAATATGGACCGATGAATTCCACCGGCTGGACGAGGTCTATTGGGTCGAGTGTCATCCAATAATGAATATTGGGTCTCAAATTTGTTGATGGTATGGCGAATAGTGGTCATAGTAGGTCGATTATGGCGACCATAAAATGGCGCGAAAAACATTTATAAAATTCGCAAACACTCCCGGTATTACCATCGGATTTTAAAAAACTTTCACACACTGATAGGTATAATGAATGGGAATGAAGTTATTTAATGACTTTTCACGTTCTATAAAGAATGGTTTAGGAGTAAATAAAAACTATTGCGCGAACTGGGAGTAGTATCCCACAAACAAAAAATAACTTTTTATTTTAGTTTACATGAGTCTACTTACCAATTTTGGTGACTGTAGTTTCTTCGCAAAAAATTTTTGAAATAGACCTAAAAATCTTAAAAGTCAAATTTTTATCTATAATTTTGGAATTCTCATCTAATTTTAAAAATTTACGGCATGTTCTTCCAAGCAAAACGGTGTATTACTGTGTCAAATATTGACCGATATATGTAGATTAAAATTATAGGTCAAAATGGCGGCTCACACAAACTAAGCGGGAAAGAATTGGGGCTCGAACTAGTATTTGCGAAGCTGTTGCTTTTTAGAGGATGTTTACCTCGGTATTAAAAATATTATAAATATTAGTAGAATAGCGATCAGAATTTTATCGTTTCCATTCATTGGCTTCGCTTGTAGTCTTTGGTTAGTGGATCCACTGATATAGCAATGACGTTGTCCATACATTAAAGCAGCCAAATAGGTGAAGTTTAGCGGAGCTGCACCATCCGAGCTGTCGCTGCGACAGGTTTTTTAATTGCTTGTGGGGAAAGGGATACTTATTGACAAAAAAAAATTTGATACATTAAGGAAGTGTTTAAAACGGCAGCTTAAATAAAAAATGTAAAAAAAAAATAAATAAAAAATTATGCTTTCAAAGTCCTCCCATTTTATATAAGAATCAGCCATATACAATTTTTTTATTTATTTCGTTATTATTCCGCAAAGTTTCTGATTTAATTAATCAACAAATTAGTTTAAAATTTTAACTTTTAAAACTTTATTATCTAAACAAACATATATAACCATGTCAAATAGTCACACTTCTGCTGTTCTGGTGTTTTATTCGAAATTCTCAAACTGACCTCGCAACTGTTGACTACACTACCTAACTGACTGGCTGGAACGTTTGTTTTTATTGAATTTGCTCACGAGATTCCAAAACTGCGCAACATTAGCTGCTACCTGTCTATGGTCATACCAAACCCTTCACCCCTACAGCTCGCATTAGCCGTGGCAACTTTAACACATTGACATTTGGCTTATTAACACGCTAGCAAGCTGAACTGTGGTTGTTAAGCTAATGGACGTGGCATCAAGTAAATATAATATGCTCATTATATGCATGCTTTCGATTATCGATAGCGATTAATTTGAAAAGGCAAAACTTTGTTGCAGACGACAAAAGGCCACTGCGGCGTAAACTTAATAAATTGTGACCTGTGCTCGGGCCATTGACTTAAGCATTGGCATTTGAACTAGTACACAAAAATGTCATATTAAAAACTAATTTGGCACATAAAAAATGCAAGAGCGCATACATTTTTGAAGAAAAACTAAAAACTGTTAAGCGATAAAAAAGTTTTTTCTCCTGACCGACCAACTTGGCAGCCAAAGTCAAGAATCTCAGTTCGAGTTGTCAACAGTTTTCCGTTTTCCTGTTCTACTATTTTACTTCATTTTTTTTCTTTTGGCAGCAAGCACACTCTAAGCAACAATATACCTTTTGTTGGTATTGTTGTCACACAGATACACACACACACACATCCTCTCATACACTTTCAGGGGTTTAGAAGTTTTGGCAGCCAAAAAAGTAAAGTCCATGCGGCATCGTGCCACGCATAGAAATTGACTGCCTCATGCCTTTTGTTGTAGTGGTAGTTGCTGTTGCTGTTGTTCTTATTGTGGCCACAAAATGGTTGGCACGCGTTCTTACTCACACACACACACACACACGTACACTCACACACACTCAGAGAGCAGAACAACACTTAAGTTTAAGTGACTACTTGAGACTTTTTGAGACGACAGCGACGTTAACGCCGGCGCCGGCGCAGCAGTTAACCAACTAAGCGCAGAGGCCGAGGCAGCGCAACAATGGCGGCAGCAGCGGCAAACTGCGTGACCGGAAAGTGTTTGGCATTTCCGGTTGCAACAGCAGCAGTAGACGGAAGTGTGTCGCGTAGACAACAACAACTACAACTACAACAAAAGCAACAAAAATGTGTGCAAAAGCAAAGTGAATAAAAAGCACTACAAATCAAGTGAACATTGGCATCCAAAAACGAGGGATGCACAGCATATGAAAACACGCTGACTTCTAAAGTTCAAGGGTTAGAAAAACGGGCGGATACAAAAAACGGACGCAGGTCCTTTCAGCATGTGCTTTTCGAATGAGTTTTTTTATGTTTTGAGCTTGAAAGTAAGTAAGTAAGCTTGGCAGTTACCATAATTCAGATTGGTTTTAATAGATATCTGAGGTCAGCTATCGGTTGGCATTCATATTTTGGCAGTTAGAGCGTGGTACTTTTAATTTTTGCTGTCTATAATATGGACGGATGTTATTGGTATAAAATTTTCTACTTTTAAAAATGTACCATATCAAATAGAAAAATTTTGTAAATTGATTAGCATTTAGTTATTTTTTTTTTTTTTTTTTTTATTTATTGGCAATCAGCCTACTTAATACTATAAGGCTATAATCCAATATGTAAGTTATAAGGTTAATCGCTACACACTGGTGTTATGATAGCATTTAGTAAATTCAATATCGGTCCAAAAACATGATATCCGAAGCAGGCCTAAAACATTTTTCTAAAAAATTTCATGTTAATATATACTTATCTTAATCGGTTTTACCACAATTGCGATAAAGTTTTTTTAAATAGAGGTAATAAAAAAAATCTTTCAGAGTTACTTTCGGTTTATAAAAGAATTGCCTTAAAATAAAATTTTTAATTTTTCCATTCAAAAAAACTGCTCCTACGAAAATTTTTTTTGCAATTAAAAAAAGGGAAGTATCGAATTTTGAAAGCTTAATTTTAAGTTTGTCGTTATTACATGGTGTTGTTTGTTTTTGGCTGCTATTACTACAGAACGCTCTGAGTGAATATGGCAATAACGAAAAAATTTGTTACCGGTTTGTGATGCAGTACTTCCATTTGAAAGGTCTTAGTCCAACCAACGATAAAACGCTGGATACTACTCGAATTGAGTCTGCTCCTTTGTTTACAACTGTACAAAATTGGGTGGTGCTGTCCAAAAGCAAATTGTAGTTGTCCACCAAAAAAGGTGACCACTCCAGAAATGATAAAAAAAATTAATAAAATCGTCAACTAAAAGTTCGTGAGCGAGTTCGTTTTTCATGCTATACATCGTATACCTTACATCGCATATTTTCACTAAATTTGCAAATGAAAAAGCCAGCCGCAATGAAAATGGAACAAAAACAGCGTCGTGACGGTTTTAGGTAAGAATAAGGCTGAGTTTTCGCATCGATTTTTTTCAATGGATGCCACATGGGTCACTTTACACCTGAGACTTAGGAACAGTTAAAACAGTGAACTTGACAAGGAGAATCCGCAAAAAAGAAGGCGGAAGTAGTTCCATCTGCAGGCAAGGTCATAGTTTCATTTTTTTGGCATACGCAAGGCATAGTTTTTATTGATTATTTTTAAAATGGAAAAACTTTAAACAGTGAATATTATACCATCTTATTACAGCGATGAAATCAAGGAAATATGTCCACATTTGGCGAAACAGAAAGGATTGCTCAATATTGACAAAGCCCCAGTTAATACATCCTCTATCGGAATGGCCAAAGTCCACCAACTAAAAGATTTGGCAAACATGAAGAGCGGAGCTTCACGATTATTACTATTTTTTTATTATGAAATAATGTTTTTAATAAGGTGAAGTTGAATTGGAGAGATCAAAAGTAAACAAAATGGCAGAAAAATCCCAAATGCTTCAATGTTGAAAATGCCAAAAACAGCTTTTATAGCAACACTTTCGCAACAACTCAACAGTTGAAATAGAATAGGGTCTGGCTTCAGGAAAAGCTGTGTTGAGAGTTGAAACTCAGCACTGTACATTTTGTTATTGCAAAAAACCCCAACTTTTCAACTCCTCAACTCAAGAGTAAGCGTGAATACCCCATATGTATATAATTATTTACATTTATTATTTATTTAATTTCTGTATTTTTTTTGTGGAAAAAAACCGAAATGATCCTGTGAAGTTCATTAATATTAGTTCTAGCATCTTGTAACTATAGCAGAAATTTAAAAATGTGAAGAATATTTTTCATAATAGTAAAATTTTAAACAGTTTTTGTTGTTAATAAATGCATGAATAAGAGCGAAATAGCAGTAAAATCTTAAAATAGAATCAATTGTCGACTCGAAGAATTTGATGGCCATTAGCGAGCAAATAAATTAGATCCAACAAAAAATTTTTAAGCAATGCAATCTCGAAAAAAAGGAGAGCGGGGAACTGAACTAGTTAAACGTCCTCGCCATCAACGTCAAAATCATCGGAGCTAGCTTCATCTTCCAAAGAAGGACGACTCTTCATCGGCCACATCTTCATCTAAAAGCTACTCATCGCTACAATCGTCATTGTTCCTTAAAAAAAAAATACTTTTTAAATATTAAAATAATTTATTTTATATGTTTAAATAACTAATCCCGTTTAGTTTTCTAAAAGAGCATTTTAAAAAGCCCAAACAGTTTTAGCCAAAACCCAAAACAGGAAATCGTTTTGCACACAATAAGAATACGTTATCAAAAATGTGGTTTGTCTTTGAGTATCCCTGATATAGAGCCAACAAGTAGGAAAAATTGTTGCTGTATGTGCAAAAAATATTGAAATGCTACGTGTGGGTTGTTGTTGGCTTTGGTTAGTTAATTCGTTGATGGCCAAGTGGGTTGGCTTCCTACCATGGGCAAGGCCAATGGCAACAACTGTCACGTTTCAGCCGTAAAATGTGTTAAAATGTAAATACGAACTAAACACACACACATATAGAGAAAAGCCAGACCAATATGTATTATATGTACGTATAGTATATAAGAAACGGACTTTATCTGACCTTTTGCTTTGCTTTAATACGATGGCATGCAAATTTTGAAGCTTGCGGCTGCATAAGCTGGAAAAAAAAACTAGAAGAAAATATAAAGGACCAAAGTCAAATATTTTATAAAGTTTTATTAGTATAAAAGGAAGCTGCTGCAAGGCAAAAGTTCTCGGCAAAAAGACTTTACACTAAAATATGCCACGTTAATTGCTTTTGCATAAAGCGTAGATGCAAGAAGCACTTGCCACTTGTTCAGGAGCAAATAAAGGACCCTAAGAAGTTGAAAGTCGTCGAAAAGCAGCTCAGTTCACTGGCTGCTCAATTGAGTGTAAATATATTGCCAAGGCTGGATTTGTCTGCCCACGTGACGGTGGCCAATGATTCAAGACACCTTCAAAGTGGGCAACGATGAACAAAAATGAAAAGTTAGAAAAAGTTAGTCTAACGCTTGAATACCACAGTGAATAAGACCATATTTGGTTGCAATCTGCAGATAGTCTAGATAAAGGCATAACTTGAAAACTCGAAAATACTTTTTGGCTAACATTCTTGAATTTTAAAAAGCACGGTACCACAAACCCAGTCAGTTAAATTGTTACTTACGGCAAAGCATGTTTAGATGAAGAGAACGTCACATATTAAGTTAGACAAATTTAAACTTATTTTATTATGCTTTATTCAACTAAATTCTCATCAGCTTTTAAGCTTCGGAAAGTTTCCACTTTGAGAAGATATAATAATAAATAGCAGTTAGTAGATGCCAAAATGCGACATCTTATTTTAGAGCAATTGTATAATTTATGGGCCATTTCCTGAACTCGTACCAAATGCCTCAAAGCTACATAATTGAGTTTGGTTTTGCTGCAGAGCATGCCTTGGTTAATGGTATTAGGTTGCCCCCAAAAGTAGGCAACAATAATTTACAAAGCTGAGAATTTAGAACTTTAAACAGTTATGGTCATTTACCTAGGTAGTCTAGATCAGATTTTAGAAAATGTTCTTTGAATTCTTTTTTGTTTGATCAATAAAAAGCTTCTATAATTAATACAGCAAAATCGATGGGCACCATATTTAAAAAAAAAAAACTATTTGCTCTGCTAAAATAAATTTGATCCTAAAATTTAAATTTAACTTATTCAGGTTAAAGCACTTAGCTCTGGTAACTAACATTTCTTTGTACTTATCGTTAAAAAGTTCACCCACCGGGCCAGGGACGCGGATTAGTACATATTCATTTTTCCCCTTTTCCCTTTTTCCGTTCTATTTTTCAATATTTAATTTAATTTTTTTTCGTATATTTTCAGGTCAACTGTGCTTTGTTGCACCCTTTATAATAAATAAATAAATGAATAGCAAGAGAACATTTTTAAAACGAATCTTTTGTATAGTCAAAGATAAGAAATAAGCTTAAGTTAGGTAACTAAATAATTAAATCATTAGTAATAATCAAAGGGAAACTTGCTTTTTTTAAAAGTAATTTGCGAAACTTATGGCCCCAGTAATACCAAACTATTACATTGTACTTAAATGATTTGTCCTATTCCTATTGAGTACTGTCTTCAAGATTAGATTAAATCGGTAGAAAAGCCAATTTGGCTTCAACTGAGACTCCAATCGTGCTTATCATTAATTTCGATAAGGGAAAGGCTTGTAAGTTGAGACACCATAGCTTTTTTAGCTATATCTCGATATTGAATACACAAAGGCATCAATGTAAATATACAGCTGGAAAGAGAAAAAAAAGAGCTATCCTCCGCAATAAGCAAATCATTCGAAATTTTTATACCCTGTACCTATAGGTACAAAGGGTATACTTGATTTGTGCAATGTATGTACACCCCATATACTTTAAATAACTTTTTGGACGTAACTATCGATTTTCATCAAAATCGGTAAAAATTTCCGGTATTTATTGGTATAAATATCGAATTTCACCAAAAAAAAATCAATTCCAATTGGAAAGAAGGAAAATGGAGGAATACAATTTTTCCCAGAAAAAAGGTACAGGGTATTACACTGTCGGGCACCGCCTCGACTGTATCACCTTTTTAAAAATAATCATTTTACAGACAATTTTCGAAAGTGCTTGAAAACGACCATCAAAAAAAAGGCTTGTAAGTTGAGACACCTGCAAAAATAAAAACGAATGATTTCTAAAATTTATTGATTTTAAATTTAACTGAGCATTAAATTGAATTTAAAAAAAAAAATTTAACTTTCCAAATGAGTTGTTACCGAAAATATTGAAAAAAATATA
Source organism: Chymomyza fuscimana (assembly GCA_949987675.1). NCBI lineage: Eukaryota > Metazoa > Arthropoda > Insecta > Diptera > Drosophilidae > Chymomyza > Chymomyza fuscimana. Next base: position 41,423,208 of record OX465089.1, read on the forward strand.
TCCGATAAATGCACTAAAAACAATTCAAATTAGTTTCAATGACAATTCCACACAATAAAAAAGTCATGTAAATAACATAGCAATGTAAAACAATGAAAATAGATGTGTGCCAACTTACAAGCTAAAAAGTGTGCCAACTTACATTTTTGAAGCCATTTTGGAATGCATTGAAAAAATTTGTCTACTCACTGTATTTAAAAATATTCTTCACCGCACTTTTTTAGGTGCTTAAACCAATTTTCTTAAACCAAACTTTAATATATAAATTCGATACCCAATGCGAACTAATCTTCTTGGAGCCCAAATATTCATGAATATTTAACACTGGTAAAATTAAAGGGATTGCTAAATCTTCTCATATGTCACATTTGATACATGTTTTCTACAATGACAATCGATTTTGTTACAACTTTTAAGACATTCCTCAGTAAGTGCTAGGCAGCTGCTACAGAATTCTGCCAACCATCGTTTTACACCAAAAGTGAAATGAAGTTTTCACGGTTTAATTTCATTTTTGGCTGTGAATTTTCAAACCACTCTAAACAAATCGAATCGTTAGTCAAAACGTTGTGATTATGTTATGCTTAAAAATGAAAGTGTCATCTGATACCATTAGTACTGCCAAGACGTATTCGAATTTTCGATAAACTGTTGATCAAGCAAACAAAGAAATGCTAACTAAAAGAATAATGCCCACATTTAGCTGTTAAATTCTGAAAAAAAAAAAAATTGAATTTTCTTAAACTAGTGCAAAATTCAACTGGATTCGAATTGAACTAAGTCACATTAACTCTCGCGCAATTGTTTTCTTTCAAAAAATTCACTCAATTGTAAAAATCACATGAGCGGTGGTAGTCAAATAGAAAAGAAAATTACAGACAATTCAGTGATAATTAAAAAAACTTTGTTATAAAAAAAAAAAAAAAATTCCCATTCAGCTCCAAGTTATATATTTTTGAAATTATTTTAATTGATTTTACACGAGTAAAAATCTATATTTAGTTTCTTAAGTAATACTATTATATAATATACTTAAATTGATAGATAAATAAATAAAAACCAACATAAAAATCCTTATCGTTAAAGGCCCCTACGGAGACACGAAAACAGCCACCTAGCAAAAAGACAGACTTATTTTGGTCACGAAAGGAACAGTGTGTCTCTAGTAGCAAAATGTGCATTTTATCGGAATTATTATCGATAATCAGCTGCTTTTTGTTTACAAATAGCTAATTTTTAAAAGGCGCGAAATTAAACATGAATTATCGTCAACGTTTATTACTTTTGCTATTGTGTGTAAACAATGCAATAATAATGACATGCATTGCAATTGAATTGCTGGATGAGGAAAAAAAGCGGCGACAGGAGGCAATACACAGGGAAAGGCGGATTGTTTGGGTGACCCCATATTTAACGCGCAGAACTGAGTGTGGACGAATTGCATAGACGTATTTTAACGCACATTAATGTTACAAATGAATTATTTTCTTATTATAGCTATTTTCTCATCCTTTCCCAACGATCCGCAACGATTTTGTCGACTAACCATAAATTTCGCGTCCAAAATAAATAGTTGCACATAAGTTTTGTTTATGGCGCCGAAACCGAGCAGCTGTTTTTGCTGAGTGCGCCATCTATGGTTTACTACTGGCACCAAAAAACAAAAAAACAAGCGACACTGGTCTACATACCACCTGCAAGAACAGTTTGTGACCAAACGTTTGTGAGCGTTTTTTTTATATGAAGTTTTGTTTATTTTTCGTGTCTGCGTAGGGGCCTTAACCAGATAAATAAACGAAAAAATACCGAATAAATATTAGCTAGAGCCTCTAATAAATAATAATCGAAAGAATCGAGTTAAGCTGTGCTAACCTCACTTATTTTTACTCGGACCTAAAAATCTTTCCAACACTGTTTGAGTGATGCAAAATAATAAAGACAAAACTTGAATAAATGTAACAAAATTTACCAAGGACATTCACTAAGATTGAGCGAATTAAATTTCAATTAAGGAAGATTTACAGCCAAAATAGACTTTGCAAGCTATATGTACTTATATTTTGGCCTCAGCTGGCTGGCCCCCTTTTGCACCCAAGCAGATGGTTATAGTTACATATAAAACATAATTACTGTATACACAGATTTGCAAAATGGTGTGCAATAAAAATTAAATGAGCTGCTCTGTTCTTTGTTACTTTTTATTTGGTCATAGTAGTATAAGTTTTAGTGCCCGCATTGTCTGGGGAAATTTATCACGTGTTTGTAAATCAATTAAAAAATTCACAAAAAAAATAAGGCGAGACTGTCTAACTTCACACGTTAAAGTAACATAAATAATGACCGACTGTAAATGCTGCTCGAAATTAAACTCAATTAATAATTAATAAACGCTTTTAATTATTTATATATGAACTGTCAATGATTGTCAGAATGCCTAACAAGACGAGCCAAATCGATTTTACGAGGGCAGTTTGACAAGTGAGTAAACGCCGTTTTTCGCTAAAAGAGCCTTTTATGTCTCAACGTTCTTATTTCTTATCTTAATGCATTTATTGCAGAGTTTTTGCAGGTTATGATCCTGTCAAAATAATAAAAGCATTTCTTAAGGTCCACAGAACAGGCGTTTATTTCAGTCATGACCTCGGTATTCGAGTCAAGGCTTTTCCACCAAAGTTTGTCTTCAGTTTCAAATCGGAACATATTCTAAGGTGTGTAAAACTAGAGAAAAGGCTACTTGATTTAGCAGTTCTTTGCCCAAGCATTGCCAAAGTGGAAGAACCCTATTGCATCGCCTAATTTAACAGCTTTAAGAAATTTTTCCCGGCGTTCGCGTTCAAGTTCATGCCATGAATTTTATCCTCCTGGGCCACTTTATCATGAAATATCATCGAAATTCATGTAGCCACTTCTAAGTCCACATAGTACTCTTCAAGTCTCTCCTTAGCTGCGATAATGATTTTTACACGGAAGCATTGACCAAATTTTAAAACAGCCCTCGTATATCTGACTCTATGCTTGTGTCCGAGCTCCTGTCCTTGCATATTTGTATATGTGTCCCTGACCTTTGACATTAGTAAAGAAAATTGTCAGTTCTAGCAGCTGTTTGAGCTGCCCTCAGGCAAAAATTTGTTTATAATTTAAATTCAAGTAAACTACAAAAAACAAAAATCGAAACAAAAAAACGATAACGATAGCACATGCGAATGTTTGTGGGCAATTCTTTCACAAATCGAACATATTGATAAGGGAAAATAATGTTAGCTTTTTAAATATATATATTTTTTTTTTATTTACAATTGTTTCGAAATTATGCGTTAAAAATGTTTTACCAAGTATTGACTTAACATTTTTAGAGCATGCACATACGAAAATTTTGCTTTCTGAGACCAAAGGTTTTTCTTAGGTAATAATTTTTTGTCATTATCAGAAACAAAAAACTGTTTCAAAAAGAATTAGTATCCTAAAATTTGTACTTTATTCTTTTTTTTATATAAAACTTTTAGCTTAGGTGTAAAAATAATACGAAAAAAAAATATTGTGGTGTTTTACCTCCATCGTATAGTATAACTAGAGTTATAGCCATTTGTACAATTGGCTTAAATTTGTTAACTTATGTAGGATGTCTGTTCTAGGACGTCTAGTTTCTGAGTTATAGCTATTTGTAGTTGGATAAATTAACTATATCCGATTGGCTTAATACTTGAGCCCCCCAATATAATAATAATAAATTATTAAAAAATTGTTGCCCAGGGAAAAGCTTACTTCAAATACTATATCTTGAGTTTAATATCAGTTCAATTTTTTTTATATGTGGCAGATTATAACGTTCACTTTCTAAATAATGTTTTCTTTTATTTTTCGATTCTTTTATTAACTATAAACTTTAATGCCATCTCTCTTTCATGCATATATGAAAATCGAAAAAAGGAGGAGCCAAAAGCTCTTGAGGGTTAAAAATAATGTTATATCTTTTCATATTTAAAATTTGAAACAATTTTGAATTTTGAAAAATAAAAGCAATAATTTTAAAAACAAATATATAAAATAATAATAAAATAATAATATTTTTACAAAAATCATCTTACAAATCCAAATTCGGTTCGAATTCAAAAACAATTGCCCATGTTTGTTTGTATGTGTGTGTGCGTGTGGGCGACAGGAGACAAACACACAAAAAGCACAAGGACAAGAAGCAGCGCAAAAAAGGGAAACATCAGACAAGGCGCAAAAAAAAAAAAAAAACGACAACACGCTAAGTGAATTTATTTCAATTTAAAAATTTTGGTCACGCGCGACACAAAAAGCGAGCGAGTTAGACATTGCTACCATTTATACAATTGCCAGTCTTGGAAGGGGGCTTAACATGGTTGTGAGGGAGTACAATGCTTTATGCCATGACATGCTTCAAGGACGAGCAGCGACAAAGAAAGGACATTATCATGACAGGCGTTGAGTTTAAAATATGAAGCGACACTTTTTCTGTATGACGAAACGGTAGCAAGCCCGAAATCGAACATTAAGTGGCAAGGCAACAAAAGGACCTCTCTACCCCGGATTAAGGTTTCTTCGAACAACAAGCTAAGCAAATAAAAACGTTATTGAAATAATGTGCTTAACGATTTACGGCTAAATCATTGATATGTCAACAAACACTCGCATTTCAAATCCCAGACAGACCTGGAGGTAACTGGGCAGCAAGCTAGTTGGCCCTGGTCGGCCACGCGCCACTTCAAGCAATACAAAAAGACTTGTGTCAATTGGTACGATCACCGACATTGAAATACCCTTTAACTATTTTCGCCAAGTAGAGAAGTGTGTGCATATTCGCGAAAAATGTTTCGGAGGTATTACCTCGCATGTGTTGACGAGAATGTAAACTTAAATAAATCTTATGCTAATATGTCTATAGAAAGTCGAAATCCCAAAAATGGTACATTATGTCTATATCTTTTGAAATTTTTAGCCAATCTTGAAGATTCATGCTGTGTTAATGTGTAGAAAATTCGCAAGATTCGAATGAACTTGATAAAATTTGATATCTCTATAATCGTATGGTCTTCGAGATAATATCCAGTTCGATATCTCTCATTATTGTCAAAGGAATGTTTAATCTGACAAGATGCATTAATCTAGTATAGTACCCTTGAACCTACGGGTATAGGGTATAAAAGCCAGCTAACGCTACCTTGACAATGGCAATGAGCGTTGGTGGACATCGATTGGCATAATAGCAGCAGTGACAAGCGGGTGGGCATTGCCTGATGTCCTGCAGAAACGAAGGCAAGGTCTTGGTTATAGGAAGAAAAAAAAGAAAGCAAACCATCATCAATATTGCTGTCCACGTGATGTCCTTCATTTTAACTTTGGCTTACAACGCAACAAGCGTTGGCCACATTCAATGAAAGAAAGTCTTTGGCCTGGTGCCAGCTGCTAAACGGTAAGCAAGTTTTCAAACGTTTCCGGAATAGTTGACAGACTTTGTCTGCACCTTTTAATTTTATGCATTATTTTTATTTATTTATTGATATAAGTGTAGTATTTCAATTAGAAAACGTGTAAAGCCAATTAGTAGAATATTTGCAGACTCAAGCATTTGTCTGAAATAATCGTAGCAAAAAGGTATTTATTGGCACTAGGGTGTTGCAAAGTGGCACTGTGAAAAATAACAAGCTAGTAATTACCACTTGGAGCAAGGATCTGTTTGGGATTACCTTACGTTTAGTTAGACATGAGTTTTTTATGTCACAAACAACGTTAGCACTAGAGATGTGTGAGGGTCTTTTTTTATGTCACGACACGAACACGAAACAACATAAAATAAAAGTCAAGTCCGTTGGGATATAGTTATTCTGTTTAGACACTGCACAATGGGCCCGCGTGGGCAGATTTTGGCCAAAAGCAATCCAGACGAAATTCAAAATTTGGACACAATGACAATTTAATATGATTTTATACATATTAAAGTATCCTGTGCAAAAAAGAAATATTAAATTATAATTACAGGTTCTTAAGTTATTAGCCATCAAAGATGACATTATGTATTTTTTTAACTTTCGCGATAATTTACAGAAAAAAAAACTTGCATTTACCATGATACATGCAGCTACGAAATCTTCATTCACTTTGTTATTCATAAATGTTACTTCAGAGAAAAAATAAAATTAGGCTTAAAAACTTTTTGGTTTTAAATATATTCGAGTAGTTATAAAGATTTTGTAGATTATTCATCATTTGGCTACTTTGCTTTAAGGGTACCTCCGACTACCACTCGATATTTGATTGAAAACAATTTTATAAATTTCTTCACATGTTTTACAAGAAAATGTAATTCCCCCCGATTTTCGGAAATTGAATTTTGTATCTAAAAGTTGATTATTAAAAATTGACCTATTTTTTGAATTTCTTAGCTGCCTAAAAGTATGCTTTAATATTTTTCATTTCAAAAGTTGTACTTAACTTTAAGAAAAATGTACAATTTGAAATTATAACAGTTAAAAAACATATGGATTAGTGATGTCGTCTTTTAGTAATTTGCTTGGAAAGCTGAAACTATTTGGGGCTATAACTTCAAAACCATTCAATATTTTGGGTATAGGCTATTTTTTCAAAGTATGAGGAACTCATATCTACCTCTGTGTGAAATATGGCCCAATTCCAATAAACCGCTTTTTTTTTAAATTAAGTTAAACATTTTTTTTAAATTTTTTCCAATTTTGGTTTAGATTATCTATATCTTAAAAAAATCTGAGGAGGCTCAAACTTAAATAATAAAAAATAGCTCAATCCTTTACGAACACGTGTGTAAAATGTCATCACTCTAAAAAAATTATTCTGGAAATGCCAGTGTTTTGGCCAAAATATGAGATTCTGGGCCCATAGTGCACTGGCGCGACTTGAAGAACATTTTTATATCCTGTAACTGTAAAGTACATACTTCAATATTTATTGAAATTAACTACGATTTAGCTTTTTTTTTTACAAGTGCAATTTAGTTTGTGCATCACATCAACCCTGTCGCGCCCATCAGTTATCGATATATGTGTATTGTGTTTCGGTGAAATTGTGTAATCTAAACGAATCCGAATATTTCACTAGTTTTCAATTTCCGGAGCGCATCTGATAATTTGCTTGTTTATTTATTTATTTTTGTAATGGTCAGATCAGATCAGACAAACAAGCAGACTGACGGACAGGTCTATATCTATGTATATGACATATTGGGTAACTTGTTGATATTTTTGGTGGAGTATGGCCACGACAATGATTAGCATTTTGTCAAAAAAAAAAAACCCATTTTCTGGAACTATTTCACGCGACGGCGCGCCGCGGCGGAGGTACTTAAGTTTCCAGTTTGTTGCATGCAGCAAATTCTACGACTTGGCTCTGTAAAACCTTTTAATTTCGAGTAGAAATTTTATGAAATTTTCGGCCATGACAATTTTTTATCACCACTTAAAAGTTTTATATTTTCTGCGTGGTTTTACTCAGGAATTAGGCAAAGTGCTAAAAGTGATTTTTTAATTGGCAAAATCTCATGGACTCCAAATTTTCCGTTCAGGATTAACTTAAGCAATTGTAAGCTGTATTGAACGCCAATTGAAATAACCCAACTGACTGACAGAATTCGTGATGTAGTAGCTTGGCTTGGGTTTTAACTTGGTTGATATCTACACAATTTAGCTTAGCGTTGATTTATGCTCACAGGCGTCGCAAGAGCGTTCATCTTTCTATACATATACTGACACATAGACAGATCCATACACATATATACATGCGTACATACATAACATACATTCTAAGCGTGCCTCCGCGCTGCGCCCTTCAACTTGACCATGCATGTTTGATGTGGCTCAAGTGTTCTGCATATGTTTGTGTGTATTCGTATTTTTATTTGTGTGTCTGCATGTTGTATGTGTCAAATGTCCTTGTCAAACACTAATGGCGCCGTTGCTAACATTGTTGTTGTTGTTGTTGCCATTGTCCTTGCCGTATTAATGTGCGACAGTCAGAGCGCGTTTCCTAGTTGTTGGTATAGTTGTCGCCTTTTATACCCTATGTCCAAAGAGTAAGGGATATGCTGAGAAATTTTGCATGAAAAACTAGAAGAAAACGAGAAATATTCGACAAAGTTTTCACCAAAATGTTCGGGATCAGGCCGCCTGTATGTCAAAGGTCAAGAAGAAAGAGCTCGAAGAATAACATTATGTCAGAAGGTGGGTCAAAGGCTGTCGAGAGGGCTGAAGATACTCTGGAAGAAGCCTCCAAAAGGGACAAATACTTTTTTTTACACAACAATATATTTTAAAATAAAAATACTGAACATATTTAATATTGAAAGTTGGGACTTTGGAATGTATTTAAAATGTTTCCGTATAAAAACTGGATCTTTGTAGATGATTCAGTCAATAGAGCAATTGAAGGCTTTCCAATAAAGTCAGGTAACTAACTTGCTGTCACGGTCATGGGATTTGGCAGCAGTGACTGATAATAAATAAGCCTCGAGTTCTAGGTTTGATTCTCAGTTGAGACATATTTTTTTTATTTTATTATAGTTTAGAATATACATAAACCATTTATTTCTGATTACCAATCTTTGGATCTTTTTTACAAAAATCGGCTGAAACCTTTGGGAGTTATGACCCTTACGCCTAGAAGATCTACTTAAAAGTAATAAGATAATGGTTCCCAGACTATGCAGGGTATATAATAGTCCATACGCCCTGACTTAAACCAAACCACTTGTTCTATTTATGTATTTTTTTTAGCTGACTAAAATGGAGAATGTTTATTTGCGACTGTATAATTGAAAAAGCTATAGCACATACTTGCGTACATACGAGTATATGTACGAGTTATGTACGAACCACATTTATATAACACTTATTGCACTTGCTCGGAACAGAAAAACAGCAGCGATTTGGTTTGCCATAAAAAATTCCAAGAATTTTTCCAACAAGCCAAAGATAGCTTTACAAAGCTAACCATAGAAAATGCAGACCACTGCAGCTTCTACTCTCTAGTTCTCAGTTTGTTATTTTTGCACATAGTTTCAATTTTTCTAAGCCGTTTTTTCCTTTGCAGAGTTTTATGCCTGTGCTATTTTCCATCGATTTTCTTGTTGCGCCAACAAAGGACTGGGGATGAAAAACCAAACATATAAAACGGATTTGATATTAAAAAAATATGCAGGTAAATATGTGTACAATATGCCACTAGCAAACAGCACTCTAATACAAAGAAACTAAATCATTTCTACATAAAAAGCGGCAAAAACTTGCAACCTCGCTGCACCGAATTTTGCGTACACTTTAAGAAATTTCATATTTTTATTAAATCAAGGGTCAAGACTGTATATAGATTTATGCATTGCACAATGGGCCCACGTAGCCAGATTTTGGCCAAAAGTCCCCAAAAAGAAAGTCAAAATTTGGACAAAATGACAATTTAATATGTTTTTACACATATAAAGGTATCCTGTGAAAAAAAATTATTACATTATAATTTGCGGTTTTTAAGTTATTGGCAATCAAAGTTGACATTTTGTATTTTATGAGCTTTCGCGATAATTTACAGAAAAAAAAAACCTGCATTTACCATGATAGTAGTAGCTACGAAATCTTCATTCACTTTATTATTTATAAATATTACTTTAGATAAAAATTAAATTGAGCTTAAAAACTTTTTGGTTTTAATATATTCGAGTAGTTATAAAGATTTTGTTGGTTTTTTTATGATTGGGCTAATTTGCTTTAAGGGTACCTAAAATTATATAAATTTCTTCAAATGTTTTACAACAAAATGTAATTTAATTTTCGGAAATTAAATTTTGTATCTAAAAGTTGAATTTTAAAAATTGACCCTCAGGAAATTTTACTATTTTTTGAATTTCTTAGCTGCCTAAAAATATGCTTTAATAACCATTTTTTCAAAGGTTGCACTAAAATGTAATAAAAATTTACAATTTGAAAATTGTATAGCATACTTTCAAAGATTCAAATTAAAAAATGTCAAAATTATCAATTTTGACGAAAAAAAAGAAAAAATTTCAATATGGATTTTTGAAATTTTTTTTTTCGGAAATAAAAAGAGCGTGCCAAAAAAAATTATAGATTTTAAAAACCAGATTGATTGGTGGTGTCGTCTTTTTGTAATTGGATTGGAAAGCTGAAACGGTTTGGGGCTATAACTCCAAAACCATTCAATATTTTGGGTAAATGCTATTTTTTCAATAGATGTGGAGATCATATCACCTCTGTATGAAATATGGTCCAATTCCAATTAACAGTTATTTTTTTGAATGAAGCCAAACACTTTTTTTTTTTTTTAATAAATTTTATCCGATTTTGGTCTAGATTATCTATATTTTAAAAAAAATCTGAGGAGGCTCAAACTTCCCAGAAAAATAATCATAATCAATCCTTATGGAATACGTGTGTAAAATTTCATCACCCTAATAAAATAATAATAACGAAAAAAAAAATAAAAATCTGGGACCACAGTGAGTTGTATGTAAAGGGCAGAAGAATGCGTCGAAGACCAAATGCTCCTTATACCAGAATGCTTATCATAATCACTGGTAGAGCTTGAGCTATGCCCGTCTATAAGTCTAATCATCTAATCTAAACATAGATTACGGATACCACAAGAGCTAAAGGCACAAAACTTTGCCAACAGAAGCTTCAGGTTAAATTTGTTGCATTAATTCGATATCTTGCCCCTTTCCTCGGTAAGAGAATTTTGAGGTTATGCTGCTTAATAATTTGATCACAGCTATGCGGCTTGGTTATACACTCGAAATTTAAAAAACAATTTATTATAAGCATCGAAAATTACAATTCTTTTTTATATTTATTTATTTTTTATTTTGTATGCTCATCATTTATCATTTTATTATTAATACTGATCAGGAGAGTTTTTACCAAAGACCCAATACTGTAATCTGCAAAAAATTCCCTCCTTTTTCAAACTACCTATTCTGTCAACCCTAATTGCATTGACCTTAACTATCCCTATAACCTACCACATTCAAATCTTATTGCTTATCCTGAAATCTTTGAAACCGACGTTTTACAATCCCTACTGTCCATTAAATCATCCTTCTCCCCTGGCCCAGATGCCATTCCTAGTTGCGTCTTAAAGCATTGTGCTCACTCTCTTTCTACACCATTATCTGTTCTTTTCCGCATCTATCTTCCGGCCATCTGGAATGAATCCTTTATTATCCCTATTCACAAAAAAGGTTCCAAGTCCAACATTGAGAACTACCGCGGTATTGCCAAGCTTTCATCAATTCCAAAAGTTTTTGAAAGGATTGTAACTTCACAATTGCAACACTACTGTCGTTCTTTAATGTCGGATTCCCAACATGGGTTTGTAAAACGTCGGTCCACTTCTACTAACCTTTTAGAACTTTCGTCTCTTATTAATCTTGGTTTTACGGAAAAAAAACAAACTGATGTCATTTATACTGACTTTAGTAAAGCATTTGATTCGGTAAATCATAGTCTTCTACTTGTTAAACTGTCTCGTCTGGGGTTTCCGTCTTGTCTTTTAAATTGGATATCGTCCTATTTATCCAACCGAGTCCAGAAGGTAGTTTTTAAAGGCTGCGAATCTACAGAAATTATGGTCACGTCAGGGGTACCTCAAGGTAGCCATCTAGGCCCTCTTCTTTTTAACTTATTTTTAAATGATCTCCCTCAGGTAATCTCATCTTCTCACATTCTTATGTATGCGGATGATGTTAAACTCTGTATGTCCTACTCCGATAATAATAAGTACTTACTTCTTCAGCATGATTTTGATAACATGCAATCTTGGTGCAATATCAACCAACTCTTTCTCAACAAGACAAAATGTAACGTTATGACATTTTATCGTTCTGCTCCTTATTTGGCCACTTACTCTTTAGAATCTTCTACCTTAGAACGCATCGAGAGTGTGTCTGACCTTGGTGTTTTGTTTGATCATAACCTTAAATTTAATAACCATATTTGCAACATCGTGAATAAGGCTAGAGGTGTTCTTGCTTTTATTAAGCGTTGGTCTAAAGAGTTTAACGACCCTTACACAACCAAACTTCTTTATATTTCTCTTGTCCGTCCAATTTTGGAATATTGTTCCTGCGTTTGGAGCCCTCAATACCACCTTTATCAGGACATGATTGAGTACGTACAAAAGCAATTTCTCCTTTTTGCACTTCGTGGCTTAAACTGGGACCCAAATATCCGACTGCCGCCATATTCTGATAGACTTCGCCTTATAAAATTGCCTTCCTTAAATCACCGCAGAACATGCCACGGCGTGTTATTCTTGCATAAACTGTTACTCGGTCTTATCGATTCCAATGTACTCCTTAGCAAAGTTACTTTGGTCATACCATCCAGAGTAACTCGTAATTTTCGACCCTTAGCCTTACAATTTTGTAGATCTAATTATGCTTTGCACGACCCTTTCCGTGTCTTATGCTCTAACTATAATAACTTTTACAATTTCCTCTCTTTCGAACGGTCTATTCAATCTATCACTTCTTCTATCTTAAGTCACCTTGACTTGCCACTTCGAGCATCCTTGACCAATCCTATATTATGAGTCACCCACTTGGTCAATGGTGATCCATTGGCTTTTTTTGCGATATAATGTTTAATTTTTATCTTGCTTCCTCTTTTCAACTTTAATATTGTAAATCCAAGTTTCTGGCCAGTTCTTGATGTGAGTTGGTGCATATCATTAAAAAGTTCACCCATCGGGCTAGAGACGCGGATTAGTTCATATCAATTCCCTCGCTCTATTTTCTTTTCTAAATAATTTATATGTACTTTTTTATAATATAATGTCAACTGTACGTAGTTGTACCCTTCAAATAAATAAATAAATAAATAAATAAGTGGAGCGGACCACTTTTAAAGACGAATTTAATGATTTTGGTATTAGCTCAGATGTTAAATGTTTTACGACACTTTATCTCGGTTACGTTGTAATCACACTGATCTTAAATAGTTTTTATTTTATATCTTCAAATCCAATAGTTTTGTATTTTCTAGAAAAATTAAGAAAAAAATTTTAAATTAATTTTTTCAAAGCGTACTTGCAAAAACTTATATTTTGTATTATGATTAAATTTTAAAAAGTTCATCCTTTGATTGCGACGCCATAGAAAACCCGGGACTCTAAAACTAAATACTATACCTCGCTCAAGCTATCAACATGCTCTTTTTAAGAGTAAATTACAAATGGTTCTGGCTTATCGCTGAATGCACATGACGGCAGCCGCAACACGTCTCAAAGTAGTTGTTGTTCCCGGGAAATTCACATTTGTCACACAGCAAAAATGTAATCTTTAGATACACACACACACACACACACACACACACACACAAATACACAAATTGCAAAGAGAAACACTCACAAACACATTGACTCGACTACGGGCCGTATTGTCGCGTTTTAAATTAAAAAAATTCTCCTAGACGAGACCACATGTCGGCCGACTACGGGGATTTGGGCCGCCATTTTTATGGAAAAAATACAAATATTTATTTTCGTCGAATGAAAATGCAGTTGGTCACATGTCAATAGCAATTTGGTTTGTTTAACATGGCAGTAAAACACGAATGCAAATAATAAGTAAATTGTGTAATAACTTTTTGAAAAAGAGTGCTGCCCATTTGGCTTATAGTATCGATTTTATGTGCTGCCCATTTTAATAACAAAAAATAATGGCGCAGTAAGTAAATGTGTTAAAATCTCCAGTGCAGCCCATACATGTATGATTACTATTTGTTAGCCACAAAAGCTGATGATTGTACAAATTGAAGAAATGGGTTCAAATTTTTAACTTTGAAGTGGCTATAAGATAAATAAAGATTGCTTCATTGTCCTTTACCAAATGAATAACAAATGAACACATGACAGAGCAGAAGTTCCTTTTGCAATAATGATTATTACTGTCCATCTATCTGAATGAGTATATATAGTATTTCTCGAAAACCATGTGAGCTATGGTACCCAAACTTAACTGAAACATATAGATTATTTGTATGTATAGTATATAGAATGATGTTGATTCTATTAAAGCCTTCCGGTCGAAACGTAAAGCTTCTGTCATTTTGTTATTAATACTGGGCAGAGAAGTTTTTTCTAAAGACCCAATACTGCAACCTGGAAAAAAATGACCTCCTATAAGTGAAGCGGGCCACTTTTAAAGACGACTTTGATGATTTTAACATGTATGATAAATTAACCGCGTAATTTTTTGTACAAAATTCCCAAAGCTAATGTTGAATGTTTTTAATATTTAGTTGAGTAAATTATATATATAACTTTATTTTTTTTTTAAATTCAAAATATATTGATAATACCGCCCATTTTCCAAACGCTATTCCATGCTCTTTCCCAAGCAAACGCTTTTCTTGAACACGTCCACAATCGTCAATATATTTTGTTTATTGGAGGGCATGAAACTTCATCGCTAAAAATCAAAGTAATACGATTGCTTTATAATCATAAAAAAGTCGGAGAATAGCAAGGTCCGCAAATTAAAGATCGAAAAATCTTACGAAAAGGAAAAAATTGTAAATATTTAGACATTGGCAATTCCAAACTAGAGGGCTCCGCCCCCTGCGCGCCTCACACACCAACAACCTTATGGCCTTTCATATTCATTTCGAAACATACCGACTACAACGTTCCCTTAATTTCTAAAATTTTGAGAATGCTACAATGCCATTTTTTTATCAAATAATTTAAAATTTGCTAATTTTTGTTATTTTCCGAAGTTCCAATCGGATTTACATAAAATTTACCCACTGATGGGTTTAAAAACTTACAAAGTTTTCATCTGACTTACTTTTTTTTAGTAATATGGTGTATAACTATTCACTTACGGAAGAACGGGGCAAGATATCGACTTGAATCGACAAACATGAACTAGATAATTCCCATTATTTCGTAAAATAAAGGCTTTCTAGATTTTATAGTCCTTGAGACCCTGTTTCTTTAAACGGACAGACAGACAACAATGGCTTCATCGACTTGGTTGTTGATGCTGATTAAGAACATAAATACTTTATGTGGTCTGCCATGCCTTTTTCCACCCTTTGCACACATTTGCACGACATGATTATTCCTTTGTAGCTTCGGTACAAGGCATAAAAAGAGAGTTCCATAGTTTATTAAAAATACATTTTTAAACATTTACTTTATTGTTGCTTACATCTCGTGTATTTACAGAAACAAGAAAAAAGACGCGAACTGCGTCTGAAGCGATTTTGGCGTTCGCCAAAAACAACGTCCTCGGAAGATTCGACTGGATATGAGAGCCCAACCCGCACAAAACCAGCCAGCGATGGACAACGTTTTAATCATTTGCACTACACCAGCCTGTCCCAGGGCTCTGGCACGTCATCATCAACGGCAGCGGCCAATTTCAATGGCAGCTCAGCGTCAACGACCAACAATAAGCCATCCTGTTCGCTGCCATTGCTGCA
Source organism: Chymomyza fuscimana (assembly GCA_949987675.1). Lineage (NCBI taxonomy): Eukaryota > Metazoa > Arthropoda > Insecta > Diptera > Drosophilidae > Chymomyza > Chymomyza fuscimana. The sequence goes on from OX465089.1 coordinate 41,438,696, forward strand.
GGTGTGGCCCAGTCAGGTAGGCACAAAGGACCAAAAGCTGTTGTTCTTGTTGTTGTTTTTGTTGTTCTGGTTTACGTATGTGTGTGCGTATATCAAGTATACGCGTGTGTGTGTTAGTGCAACACCCAACAAAAGGTACAGTTTTGTATCTGTATCTGTATCTTTTTTTTTTTTAAATGTGAGGTTATGTTGCGGTTCGACACTGTTGTACATTTTGTGTTAATTTGTTTCAAAAACTTTTCTCTTCCACTGCTCTTTGCCCTATTTGCGGTTTGTGTGTGCGTGTTTTGGTTTGGTTTGATTGTGTGGTAGCCGCTCTTACGCCAGGAGGGCTTCGTTCAGTTGCGTCGTAACAGCGGCCCCGAGGGCCAGCGGGTATGCTTTATATGAACTACTACGTCTCAATCAAGAATTAAGTCTAGAGATTCTTTTTTAATTACTCAATTACTACTACTTTGAACTAAGAACATAAAAAATATTACTAGCATTTTTTATTATTGATCAACTTTAAAATTTGCATGCCCCAAAGAGCTGCAAAGCTCGTTCTAAAACTTATTTGACATCTACTAACTTATTACCAAACTACCAATGTGAAATAAAAATTTAAACTCCCATATAACTTGAGGTTTTTTTATACGCTAGTATGAATACTTCAATTCCACAATTTTTAACTAGACTCTTTTTGGGTAATTTTTTTTATGAAAATGTTTTATAAACAGGAAATCAAATCATCGAAATAGGTCTTAAAAATGCAGGGATTGTAGCTGAAACATGACTTAATCATAAGACATTATGGACCCTAGCTTGCTTTCACAGTTTTCAGCCGATTTTAATATGCTTTGAAATTTAGTTACGAGACCTGAAATTCGATTGTTCTCGTCAACTATAGAAAAATTTAATAGAGAAAAATTGTTGTGAGAAGAATTTAAGATCATAAGACACATCTTGTTGTAAAATTTCCGGCTTCTAGCTACTGTTGTGTTCGAAAATCAGGTGTTATGGACAAACAGATAAACTTTCATTACTAAATCGAAATCTTTTGTCATCCTGTTTGGGTTCCATTCATGCACCTTAAAACAGATTCATGCATTTTCTAATCGATTTGAGCACACCGAAGGCATCCTTAAGATTTTTAAGCATCGGTTTGATTTCCTGCTTATAGATACAGTATTTTTATCGAAGCACTACTCGTAAATTTGTACATATGTAAGCGTTCACCTAACCACCCACCACCTCGCTCGCTGTATATAAACACAAAAAAAAAACAAAAATTTGCTCACTCACCGTAACTACTAACCAAATGCCCACAGCTGCCCCCAGCACAAAGAATTGCTTTTAAACCTTATGTAACCCTTACCTGTGTGCTGCACCAATCTCAACTCTCACTCTTACAGGATTCACCGCGCGGCGAAGCCGATGGCCAATCGTTCATTTTTCCCGCCATTGTCGAGACAAGCACCGGCAGCAGTGCAGCTGACAGCGCTGGAGGCGGTAGCACGGCCACTAGCAGCAGCACCACCACAGCGAGCACCTCCAGCGCCAGCGGCAGCAACAAACGCTCCAGCAATCATCTAACCTTGGCCACCACAGAGCGACACAATTCGCTGTATTGTGATACATTGCATGCCGGCGACTCTGGCATAGACTCGGTGCAGGCTTCGCCATCACCAAATGCATTGATAGCGCCGCCGGGTGCGGGTTTATTAATTAATTTACCCAGCGGCAGCACTTTGCTAACCGGTGGTGGAAGCTGTCATGTTTCGCCCACAACTACACCCACACAGGGCTCTCCAAATCTGTCGCTGGGTCGACGTGGCATGCGCAACAGCATTTGTGTGGTGCCCAACACGGCCAACTATAGACGCAAGTCCAGCGCGCTCTTGCATCCAGATCATGCGCGACTGTTCGCGCTGCGCATGAAGCACGCGGCCGCCTTGGAACGCGCACAAACCTCACCCGATCAAACGTCAATTGAGGATGCCAATGAATTTCACGACAATGGGCTAGCCACTAATCTACGTCTGTGCTCGGCCTCGTCGTCGACGACGTCGTCGCTGACTTCCGTGGCAGCGGTCAGTTTGGGCGGCGGTCTGGGCGCCGCTGGTGGCAGCGGCAGCGTTGGCATTGCCGCTGGCAGCAGCAGCGGTGGCTGCTCCTCTGCCTATGCTGCCGGTGCGTCGGGTGCACAGCAGCGCGTCTCCGATCCTTGGCTGCAGCCTCAGTCGGACCGGGAACGCGACTCGCGACATGAACGTCGTCGTTCCTCCACCATGACGGCACGCTACTCGCTCTTCGATGCACTCGATCTTGAGTACGTGCTGCTGCGAGCAGCTGCGCGTGGTTCGGTGGGTCCCTACTCGCTTAGCGAGTCCATACACAAGCTAACGTTCACACAATCGCTCGCATTTCCGGCGCTGGCACGCGGTTTGGCCACCAAACGGCGTCGCTCGGCTACGCACACAAGCTCGAGACCTCTGAATCCGCACGAATCGGGCTTGAATACCTGCGCCAAGGTTATAACCGCCGTAGTGCTGGTGGCCATTTCATTTATGGTGTTTTTGATAGTGTATAAATTTGTACGGACGTGAGGTTTACTCCTGGCCCCGACAGATTTTCCCGCTACATATCAGACAACCTACGAGTCGGGTTCGGCAACTGAAGCAGCGTCTACAACGACATCGGTAGCTACATATGTGGGTCGCAGTCTGGGAAAACATTTGTCGGGGTACAGGAGTCAATGGGGCCTCAAAGAGACCGATTTTCAGTAAAGTGAAATAAGTAAAGTGCGCGTAAACGAAATTTTGTGATAATTTATCAATGAAAAGAAAATTTCCATACACACAAATACACTCACACTCACGCATATAGTATATATATATAGTATGTACTACATAATAAAAGGCTTAAATAGTCAAAGGCCTAAAGGCTTGCCAGTGTTTCAATTGCTGTAAAACATTATTTAAATTAGTAAACTAAAAACAAGTTAAGTATTTTTATAAAAAATAAAAAAATAGCAATGCTTTATGCTTTACTTTTTGGTCTCAGTTTATAATGATTAAACGTAAGCATTACTTCGGAGCACCGAAGCTTACAATACCCTTTAAGTAACTATTTATCTTTACGTTTTTTTAAAGACGTGGGTTTAAGGTTCAGGCATAGTTTTTTTTCTGCATACATTCAGGACTGTTCCAGTTTTCGATTTAGATTTGACAAACTTTTCAATAAGTCCAACTCGGAATCGAAATTCGGAGCAGGATTATATGCTTACTTGTCATGCTTATAAATAAAATCGAAATTTCGGAATCACAGCGAACTTCACACTCTCTCAAAGCACAATGACAATCAAATTTTTGTTTTTAACGCCTTAAGGTAGGCTGATGTTATTCTTATACCGATCCTTTGGGTAAAGTATCTTTGCTCCAAGTTCCTACGTTGCCGCCCGCTTCCTGCTCGAAAGTCCACCAAATTTCCCCGTTGCATAACGCCAATCGGACATAGTTTATAGTCTCAACTTTAAATGACCGTAACTTCTAAACTATTCGAGTTAGAGTGAATCGGACCAAGTTTATTGCCTCAACTTTAAACCTTTTATCGCTACGCTTGCCCAAATCAACTTCATCTAAATTGTTCCAATGTAGTAAAAATCCGCCAATTCTGCGAGTTCCAAAATGCATAGGGTTTTACTTTTTTCTACTCTAGGCTTTCTACTATCAATAACAACAACGAGTCCTTGCGATCCGTATAGTCAACTTTGCTTTACGAGCTTAACCAGATAAATCTTACTTACGCCTTACCCTAGGAAGCTGTGTATGCCAAATGTAGATTTTTGAGTAACTTTCAATAGGAAAAGAGTGTAATAGGTAAAAGGAGCAGCGAAAAGCATTGCGTTTGTAACTCGGAAAGCTCCAGAAGAAGAAGCTCCCGACCTTAGTATACTTAAACAATTCTTTGGAGTTATAGCCCAGAGTTTGGAAATTAACCCTTATTCTATGTCGTAGGGCTTGGGTATAAATATTAGCTATCTTCCTGGATATCGATTCCAGATTTCAATGAAGAGCCTAGATATGCTGCGATAAGTTTAACTATTACGATAAACTATATTGTTAAATCGACAAATCGTAATCGAAATCCCGAACAGACATGTACATATATTATTCAGTAAAAGTGGTTTTAACCTGTACATTTTGCAAAAGTAGTAGTTTTTATAGATTTTTGAGAGCTTTAAATTTGTTAATCAAAAACTATGTGCATCCAAATTCTTTTCTCGTTTTTTGGTCTTCAAGAAACACATTTTCTAGGAAAACAATTAAAACGGCAGACAAACAGACGGCTACGATCTAATGGGTTTCTTTTGGTGTTCAATCATAGCAAATAAATAAAGCACTAAAACGCGAGCGGTTTTTCCAGACCCAAAGGCGCATTAAAAAACCGCGTGCCCAGCACAAAAACGCGCGCAATATTTGCTTGTAGAAGCATCTGCGTCTGAAACGCAACTTTTGATACTCAAAAATCATTGTTTCATTGTGAAGTGCCTACTAAAATATTTACTTCTTATGCGTATGAACTCTAAATAAATACGAATACTTGTTTTTACGAATTTACTATGCGAATTAATTGGCAACTGCTTCAGAAAACTAAACTAAACAATAATATTATGTAAGTACTTGTATAAATTAATGTATGTACTTGAAAACCATTTCAAGTTTTAAGTGTAGCTAAAAGGCATTAAGCATAATGTATTAGTGCTTATAACTAGTATTAATTAAATATTTGGCTTAAATGTAAGCATCACATTAAATTGATAGTTGGCTTAAATAAATTAATAAACTTTGTACTGAATTGTTAGTTGGCTAAAATATTCAAATTAGCATATTTATGCATGTAGTTATCCATATTTATACAATATACAACAAATGCATAAGTTTAAAATGTTAATTAACGTAAAATTAAGCGGCTTAAATGTGACACTTGCTGAAAATAAAACTCTTTACCAACTAACTCTTAACTTGCTGCCTTAAAACCCTTTTGAAAAAAAATAGCAAAAAATTAACAATAAAAAATAAATGTATCTATGAAATTGCTAACATTCTAAAAGTCTACCGTTCTTTCTCTCTCTATAACTTGCTGCCTTATATTTACTACTTCATACAGTCTCCAACATTCTATGAGCTTTTCCAACTTTTCCAGGAGCTTAGCTATGACTACTTTTTAAATAATAATAGTAAAGCCTAAAAAATAATGTTATTTAATAGTTAAATGTAATTAAATATTTAATATCAAAAACCAATTATTATGACATATTTTTAAGTTTTTTTGTAAGCAGAAAAAAAAATCATGTATACAAAATATATTTATAAAATTTGCATAGTTTAACTATAAATAAATATATTATGTCCCATTGCAAATTATATTAACTAACGTTTAATTATGGCTCGGACGTTTTCATTGCAAAATACACAAATACACACGCGAATAAGTTTAGTGTATGCATATTATTTATGATACTACATATGCATAATTCATGTAACTAAAAGTCAACAACAACTACAAAATGTTTATTATAACTGAAACGAGTTGAAACGTGCAACAATAAACTATTTTTGCAAATAAAATTTCAATTATTTTTGTTATTTCATTGCATTCTAGAATATTCATGTTAAATAGCCTTCAGTTCAACGAACCATCTGGAATTATCTAACAAAGAAGTCGGTAGTGTGGCGTGTGTAGCGATTGTGCCCTTTTCACATTAAAAGTAGTTAATCGAACATAGTCTTAAATTTAAGAAAACTGAATGGAAATCGTCTGGAGACCGCTAACCACAATCAAATGGAATGCTTTCGTTCACTGTTTCGTGACTAGTGGAAGCCATATAAAAACTAAAGCTGGCTTATAACGTATAAAGCTGTATGCCGATGCAGAAATGCAGAAGTGCCAGACTAATTACGTGAGCAATCCTTCGTTAACATACTAATGATTACTCAGTTTAACGGAAATGGTAATGGTATCAATTAGGTAAGTTTGTTGATGATGTTGTAGCAAAGCACAGTGGAATCAAATTTGGATTTATTGGCATAAAATCGATTTTTTTTAGTTTTTTAATATAAAATTGCAGAATAAAATAAATAAATTGAAAATAAAATGTATTTTGAGATTTTTTAATAAAAATTTAAAGTAAACTATTATTTAATCATTTTTATATTTAAGGCCTGTATGCAGCACCGAAAATAACAAACGTATAAGAAAAAACTTCATTAAAAAAAGAAAAGTCGCGAAATTTTATATCCAAACGCGTACGGCAAGTGGACGCAGATAAACAAACAAAACAGTGTTGTCCTATGAGTTAACCGATGCTTTACGTCAGATGTCACTACCACGTGTCCACAAGATGGCGCCAGCAGCTACAACCAAAACTAATGTGCCAGCATATTATTGCGGGCGTAAAAATCGCTGGTAGAAAATTCATTGCGATCAAAAAATAACAAAATTATATATAATTAAATGTTCTATTGGGGTCACTATTTTCCTTGATCAGCCAGCTAAGGAAAAAAACTTAATTTATTATTATAATGCAATTCACTTTAAACTATTTTTGTACAGCTAAAAATCTCTCATATATAATCCTTACGTTTCAAAGAGAATTCCAAAACATTTTTTATTTAAACTCTCTTTTTTTGTACGAGTGTCGGTTTCGATGCGCCTTAATGGGTAATTGAGTGTTACCTTTTTTGGCCACCAATTATTTTCCTGCTGGATAAGGTACCAAAAACTGCCCCAACGATTGTTAAAAACTAATAATGTAGATCGATTCATATGATAAACTTAGCGCGTTATGGCTTAATTTAAAAAAAAAAATGAATTATGAAGTACCTGTATTATTATTTATTATTATTTATTGTGCTTTATTCCCTTTAAGTATTTACATTTTCATTAAAGCTAATGGTTCATTATTATAATTATACAGAGTTTTAGCAGATGCTTTCAACTGAAATTTTTATAATTGTGTCATTTTGACTGTATTATATTATTATTTTAATGTAATTTTCATTTCATAACCAACACATTTAAAAGAAATATATGAAGTTTTCTTATAAAAAAAATATATAAAATTTTTTTTTTTTTTAAGCAGTATGTTGCTTAACAGTCAAACAGTTTTTTTTTATAACCTGTACCTTATGGAAAAAAGGGTACATTAAGTTTGTGCAAGCCGAAAATTGATTTAACATATAGAAGGAGACCCCCCAAAGTTACCTAAAGTACGATCAGGGTGACTAGAGAAGTCGATGTAACCATGTCCGTCTGTCCGCCTGATCGTCTAACCGTGTGACCGTCTGTCCGTCTGTCTGTATGAACGCCAAGATCTTAAAGATGGTAAAAGCTAGAGCAACCAAATTTTCAGATTATAGACAAGTTTATTTTATATTTTTGATATCGGGGATATATTATATAGCTCCCATACGACCTCGAAAATCCCAAAAGTATTATATACATAATTAATTTGTTTATGAAGATATCGTAACCAAATTTGGCACTCGGAAGTTTTTTAGATTTCCCAATCACTATGGGCGGTTTATTGGAATTGGACAATATTTCACACAGAGGTAGATATGAGCTCCTCATTCTTTGAAAAAATAGCCTATACCCAAAATATTGAATTGTTTTGAAGTTATAGCCCCAAATAGTTTCAGCTTTCCAAGCAAATTACTAAAAGACGACATCACTAATCCATATGTTTTTTAACTGTTATACTTTTTTTTTGCATGCTCTTTTAATTTCCGAAAAAAATTTCAAAAATCAATATTTACATTTTTACGTTTTTTCTTCAAAATTGATCAATTTTACAATTTTTGATTTGCGCCTTTGTAAGTATGCTATAAAACTTTCAAATTGTACATTTTTCTTGCATTTAAGTACAACTTTTGAAATGAAAAAAATTAAAGCATACTTTTAGGCAGCAAAGAAATTCAAAAAATACTACAACTTCCTGGAGGTCAATTTTTAATATTCAACTTTTAAATACAAAATTTATTTTCCGAAAACCGGGGGCAATTGCATTTTGTTGTAAAACATGTGAAGAAATTTATAAAATTTTTTTCGATCAAATATCGAGTGGTAGTCGGAGGTACCCTTAATGCAAAGTAGCCAAATGATAAAAATACCAACAAAATCTTTATAACTACTCGAATATATTTAAAACCAAAAAATTTTTAAGCTCAATTTTATTTTTTCTCTGAAGTAACATTTATGAATAACAAAGTGAATGAAGATTTCGTAGCTGCATGTATCATGGTAAATGCAAGTTTTGTTTTCTGTAAATTATCGCGAAAGTTAAAAAAATACAAAATGCCAACTTTGATGGCTAATTACTTAAGAACCAGTAATTAAAATTTAATATTCCTTTTTTGCACAGGATACATTAATATGTGTAAAATCATATTAAATTGTCATTGTGTCCAAATTTTGAATTTCGTCTGGAGCGCTTTTGGCCAAAATCTGGCCACGCGGGCCCATTGTGCACTGTACCAAAATCGGTTGACTATGTCATATAGCCCCCATAGGACCTATAGGTCAAATAAAAGTGTTTGATGTAATTGCAATGTGGGGAACAGGTTTTGTGATAGCATATTTAATTGAATTTATTGGACACATTTAATTGTTTATATGATTAAATGTGGTAAAAAGAAGTATTTAAAAAAAATTGTGATTTTTAATAAAAAATGTGTTTTAAAAATTCAACAATCAAAATTAATAAGAGCGATGTTCAGGAAAGTAGTAACGTAGTGAAAGCTTCATAGTAACTACTAGTTACGTTCTTGTCCCAGGCACTGCAGTCACTGTAAATACTAAACCACAAAAATAGACATGAGTAAATATTATGGTAGCACCAACAAATGATATATGTGCATGCCTATTCCTTCTGTTTGGCATTGTCCCTTTGATTCCTCAGGCTAAATGATGTACGAGCATGAAATCAAATGCCAGATTGAACTAATTGAATGTGACAAACACAGAATCTAACTAAGAGTTGAAGATTCATGGCACTAAATTAGCAGTAATATAAATCGATGTGCTTGCCATCCTTCGGATATCCTTGGGCACGTGCCAAACGCGTCGTTGATTTCTCAACTATATCTCAACTTGGCAGCTCTATATGAGTGACAAGTTGCTACCAGTTATGCTATGTGCTCCATAGAAATCGTAAAATAAATAATTAAGAAACTCAATTAGTCCTGACAAAGCAGCGCAACACACAGCAACCCAGTACAAAATGAGAACCAAAGGAGTCGGATCATCCCAAGAGGCACAGTTGCCTTTGTTTAGACGGTGTTGATTTGATTTGGCTAAATTAAATATAAAGCCATCCGACTGAAGCTAAAGCAAAGAAAACGCCACAATAGAGCCAACAGTTGTTGGTAGCTGTTATATTTATATAGACAATTATACCATGAGGGACTTCTTTGGAAAAGATATATAACAAGATGTATAATTAACAAGTGGATTTGGTTGTACGCAATTAAGAATTAAAATAAACGTACTTTAATTTAATAAATGTTAACAAGTATCAGAATCTCAGTCAACTTACTCTCGGTTACGAGATATTTTTGAAAATTAAGCCGGAAAACAAAACGAACCAACCTTGATTTTTAGATCAAGCTGGAGACTTAACTAACTAGGGAGTTTTTCCGCCTGCTTGCTTCATATACCAACCACCGTACGACTTTTTATATTAATTTCGAGACATCCCAACTATAAGAAACCCTACATTAGAGAGCTGCACAAAATGTTCTAAACGTTTCAGTGCAGAGCTGACAGCAGAACAAAATGTTTTGATGTTCTGTTTGCTTCAAAACAAAGCCTTCAGTGTTTGAACTGCCTTTGCTTCAGTGCTTGACAGTGCTTGTTTATTTCAAAACATTAGAACATCGAACAAAATACTTGAGTGAAGTAAATTTTCGGAAGCGAGTGCACAAGAATGTTTTGATTTCTACCCTACACTTTCATTGATTGCCACAGGTTTCATCGAAGTGGCTGCTCGATTCTGTAGCACCACAGCTCGCAGCTGGAATTTGCTCCTGATTATACAATGCCTAATCGGTATCCAGGGAACAACACAAAGAAGCCATTTTAATCGCAATATGGACTTCACACCTTCATCTTGGTGGTCTCCCCAAAAAGTAAAAGAATTTATAGTCTATAGTTATAGTCTACATGAGCTTACATACCGATTTTGGTGACTAATCTTAATAAAATTTGCGTCCACGGATGGGAATGGAAAGTAAAAAAAGCAGAAGGCATGTAGCAAGTAGCAAACTGCTGTAGGGCACTCCACTAAGTACAACAAATTTTCAAAGGGTCTAGCTGGATAAGGTACTGGAAGCCGGCACGCGGATCGAAATAGATATCATCCGAAGCATCAGCCAAGTAGACGCTTAAAATGAAGAAGATCTCTTTGTTAACTATTCTTAGGAATACTTACACAAACAACATATAATACATATATTTTGTTTTATATTTTTGATCACATACTTTATGTTAAAGCTATATTAGTGATACTCAATGTGTAAATGTATTCCCTTACACTAATATCCTTTTGCGGCTGACTGTTCTTACATAAAATATTATTAACCCTTAATCTATTTTTAAAAAATACATGTGTCATTATGCAGCACCAAAAGTTTTAGCTTACCCAAATAAAGGACGCTGTTAGAGCTACCAACAGAATAAACCGGATCTTGCACACACATGGTGGGATGGTATTATAAATATTCTTTTTTTTAAATATCTTTCTATTTTACTAGTTATTCAATAAGGCACAAAGACGTCGACGGCCAAATACAAAGGCATATACGAGTACATTGTATAAACGTTTATAGCTTATATAATATGTTGTTTTTGTCGCGCCACCTGTTTTCAATGTGTTCCACATTTGCCTTTGATATGCTGCACTTACACATATGTATTACTTAAGTACATAAGTATTATACATACAGACATGTACTACATTTTTTTTACCATTTCTCTACCTGTTCATATTTTTAGCTTTCAAGGTCAGAGCTGTTTCTAGGCTCTACAAGGCCTAGGGCAAAAATTTGTTTTGGCTCCGCGCGCTCTTATATAGTTGAACAAAATATAGTTTTTCTAAGAAGTTTAGCCCATTCATTTTAAAATAATGCACTTTAAAGATACAACAGCTTAAGGTTTTTATTTACAATTTAAGATATTTTTATAGAATGAATAAGATTTCACATAGTACCTACAATTAAAATACATGTCATCTTATTATTTTGTCTTAAGTCGAATAGGGTTGGAATATTAAAAATCCTTAAATTGTAAAGAAAACATGGAATATTCATTTTACCTTTACAGAAATAATTATAATAGAATTACATAAAAATGTTTCAGGACCGAGATTATCGTTTCAATGACTGTTAGCTTATGAAAAAACTTGGAAAATATGTAAAAAAAACTTTTAAAAATAATTCCTAAAAAATATATTAGCTTGGACAGATCTAAGGTCATATAGTGTAGGATCAAAACGTAGTAGCACTGAATAAATTAAAAACTTTAATTGAACTAGTCGCTACAAATCCTAAGTAGTCCTTAAAACAGCACCATTGTGATCCTGCACAACGCGTATAAAGCGATTCCCACTGCGCGTACGCCTTCTGCAACTCGCTTTTCGGGATCCCTTGGACGTCTTCTACGGTTTTACTTTTTCATCAGTCAGAACTCTTGGGACAAACTCGGGGCACACCTTTCGCATGTTCAAATCTTTGGCAATCATTTCTTGGACGCTACCATATGGAATCAGACAAATGTTTGTCCAGGAGTGCCTCCACTTTGGCTGCATTTCCATCAATCCATGTCCTGGCGACAGCATCTCCCGGAACAACTTTTGCCACTCGGCTCCTGACAACATTACCGTTAATCATGTCGAGAGTCTCCGTGGCGGTTTTCCCGAGTTTGATGCAGAATTAAATGCCTTGAATCTCGACGACACATCTTCGCAGAGGTTCACGGAAATCGACGTGCATACTCTTCGCTTGCTCGCAGGCGACTGAAAGAAATATCGGTCTGTTCGGAAGGCCACTACCAAACCCAGTCATTTAATTTAAGTACTACTTTTAGATCCTGCCCTGTATGCATTAAAACTATCTAAGCCATTACAACCTTTGAAGCAGCAAAAACTGTTAAATATGGCCTATAATGCCAAAAAATATACATTATTTATATATTATATTATATTACAACGCCAACAAAAAAAAAAATACATTTAAAATGTTTCAAACTAATAAAACACTAAGTGCCGAAAGTTCTTCCAAGAAACTGTAGGACTCGTTGTTGCTGGCCTAAAACAATATTTTATCGCCTAAGATTAAAAGAGCATAGTATCCGCAACCATTACAGTCAGAGGCGATAAACAAGGCTGAAAATGTGTACAAATATGAAGTTGATTTAGAGAACAAACGTTATAAACCGTGCACCTGCTACAAGGGGGCAGACTAGGGTTAAGGACGCAAACATAGCAGCTTGAGTGCAAAGCAAATGCAGAAAAAAAAAACACAGGTGTAGAATTTAGAACTTGTTGCAGCCTTGACTCTGAAATGTGAATCGCCAGGCGGCCATGAGAGACCTTGGGCCATGCCACACTCGTCCAAATTGAAAACTAGACTGGCTTACCGGGCGTATGAGCAATACATGTTTTTGCTGCAGCCAACTTTGATAGCTGGCTGAAAGCGAACATAATTTGATTTAAATTTTAAATTACGCATACGCCAAGTGGGCGCAAATTGCACACAAATGACCAAAGTGGAAGCGCGTGAAACATTTTACAAAAAATGATTATATACTAATAGCAAAACAAACAAAGTATTTTGCATTTTAATTAAAAATGATTAAATTTACACAAAAGAAAACTTTGTGCATGTACGCAAAATTGGCGTGTTATAAACATTCGTATGAATTTTAAAGATTTTTTGGAAAAGCGGCGAACAAACAAAAACAAAGTAACAGCTGGAAGACTTCTTGTATGTTTGCACAGGTTTCCAAGAAAAAAACAGCCAGTATATTTTATGCATACAAAGTAACTGCCCCAAACGATTTTTTCTGCTCACAACCCCAAACTCGAAATTATCTTTAGTCGGATGTCTTGTCTCTGTGTACTTGGCCAACAACTAAGCAAATTAGTTGGCTGTAACATTTTTGCGAAAATATTTTACGAGCCTGCAGAGCTAACAAATAGGGTCAATAGTAAATGACATAAAAAGGTAAGAAATTTTACACTAGACGCCGAAATTTGCATACCCTTTGCGGTAAAATTACCCTTTTTTGTGAAAAATTGTCTAAATTATAAGAAAAATGCATAAAAGTTCATATTACAAACTTCTCGAGTGAATCCAAAATTTTTTCCAAAAAAATATATCTTAGTAAATAGTATATTTTTTTGTCTTTAATGGTTAAACGGTCACAAAAAAATTGCTTCTATTTTTATTTTGTTGGAATCGTTGAAACCTGACTCAAAATTCATTTTTTTTTTTTTATTTAAGAAAAGATTAGATCGCAATAACAAAATTTATTAAAATATAAAATTTTTTAAATGTAGCTCCTGACGATATGCTATACTTTTTTTACAAAACTTCTGGCCAATGCACGAAAATAACTCATTTCTTTCTATCTTACAATTCCGAAATAAGCTTGAAATTAAAAAACCATCATTCTAATTTATCTATTACTAGCATTACCCGGCGCGCTTCGCTACGCAAAAAATTGATTGCTAAAAAGATTTGATTTCTAAACACAATAATGTACAAAATTAAATGAATTAATTTTTATTTTTATTTCGGAAAAAGAAAAGCAACGTTCAATGTAATACAATTGTATACACAACATTTTTTGTTTTATTTTGTGGTGCATAAATAAACTCTCGAAGATGCAACGTACAGTTGACCGTGAGAAATTTATCATTGGTATGTTGATATGATAGCCATCATCTCTCTCCAAAACAAAATGGCGTATTGCAATGCATCATAACAGCGATGGAGTTCTGAAATACGTTGTAATTGCTCATTTCTACGATACAAAACAATATCTCGTGGCCGAAACTGTTCACCAACCACAACAATGGCTACTTCATCAATCGTTGGTACATTGAATCGTCTGGCGTGCTCCCCAATTGGTGTTTTATCGGCTTTTATTATGATTTTGTGGCCATCGGTGGGCATCCGATCGAGTGCCACTTTAAACAATTTCACCAATTCATTGTGTTGATGGAAAAATGTTTGCAAATTGCACAGCGCTGATTTAATTCACGATTCTCATCTCCAATAAAATCTATTTGCAAAAATTGATGATCACCATCTGGGAATGGTAGCAAAGACCCAGCTCTATGGTATGTTTGACCTTGAATCTGTAACGTTCGAGAAATATATGCATATAGATGACGGATGTGAATTTCTAAAAACATCGAACACAGGGACGGCACATAATTTAAATATGATATTGTTTATTCCACACGAAGAAATCACCTTAAACGGCGGCATAAATCCATCTCTTATAATATTTATAGCTCCAAAAGATGTCATTTGAAAGCATGAATTGTATTTTTGAATATTTAAGAGGAAATGCTTTGACGTTGGTGAATTGCCAAAAACCAATGAATGCAAAGGTTCTGGCGGAAGTTCTACCACCGACAATTTGATTTTCCCACCAGCACAGCACATGCTGTGAATTTAAATGCTTTGCAATGTATACATTCCATGTTCATCTGGCCAATGTAGGCATGCATGCTGTAATCAATGGTGGCATCACAATTGAAACCCGCGCGTTCCATTTGACGTATATCCTAAACGGACGTACGCCCACGACGGTTTCTTGGTGCTTCACTATTAACCAAGTGAGTTCACCGTCTGTGTCGTTGTGTTTCCATTTCATTTCGTCGAACACGATCTTCTTCACTTTGCAATCTTCGATTTAACGCTGTAGCATTTGATTGACGTGAACGTCTGCCAATGTTACAATATATTACTAATTGAATGTAAAAGCAAAACATTGAAAATTATTTCAAGAAAAAATTATAAATTTAATAAATTCAAAGTTCAATGTGTGTGCGTGGATAACTCAGGAACGGCTGCTCCGATTTTAAACAAACTTCACACAAACCACCTCCTCATAGATGGGAACGAACTCTAAAATTTTTGTGTCAATCGGCTTGGCGGTTCTTAAGTTATAAGATTACCAAGGAAATGTAACTTCTTTTTATATATATAGAAGATTACTTTGAAAAGTGAAAAGAGTATATATTATTTTTTTTTTTTCTCTGTTTGTCGAATGTGTATGTTTAAGAGATTTCGTAACCAATTGAGCATACTGAAGTCTTTTAGAGCACTATAATAAATTAAATCAAAATCTGTCGAATTTCCGATATTTTTTAACGGAACAAAATGCTTGTTTTTATAATATTTCTAAAAGCTGACGTAGTAGGGCTCACCGCCTTTCGGACGATCCCAATAACAATTAAAAAATAATGTCACCTCAAAATATTATCTGCTTCGTTATTTGTTCACATTTTGTACTCTTTCAATCCGAACCATTGGAAATTTTCGTTTTATTCAATCATTTGCGTTGTAATATGGTTTGCGATGTTTTTTCCTATTGGTTTCTGGAGCTAAAGGGAAAACTATTTTCAAAATCTGAAATATAAAAATAATTAGATATTGCTCTAATTCGACGTGTTCGTTATAAAATTTTATTAAATAGCTAAGCACAAATCGCCTAGAGATAAAGAGTAATCAAAAATAACTGCCAAAAAAGATTTAAAAATGAGCGTAATTGACACTAAAATAATTTTTTAAGAATTCTTTAATTCTATTTATGCAAATTTCCAGCAAGTTATTTCTTTATAATTATTATTATAATAGCAATCTATTTTTCTGATTCAACACAAAAACTAGCATGCGCAAACCATAACGTATGGAAGAAAAATCGTTTTGTTTACACACACAAATTGCCGTATCGAGCGACAGGGTTGCTGTTTTGCTCAAAAAAATGTTCATTGTAATAAAAACAGCTAAATAATTTATTATTAATTTTGCCATATTTTTGTTTTTAGTGCATAGCTGTGGCAACAGTTTAAGGCAAATATTACAATTTATCGCAAACAGTAAGGGGAAACATGAGAAGCAATTGACAACAACAAAAAATATGAAATTGGAAGACCGCAAAAACGAAAACGTATAAAGTATATTCGTTTTGATTTGGTGAAATTCTGAACACGGCTGATAAATTGACAACGCTCAGATTAAGCTGAGTAAATACAAAGTAATTTGAGAATTGTGTAACTTAATTATTAGAATAAAACAAAATTAAAAAAAGCGATCGGTTGAAGGAAAATTTTTCAATGTTATGTAGTTCAGATGTTACCGTTAACTTGAAACATAAGTTAGTAAAAAACAAGCCGAAGAAATTCTATAGATAAGTCAACCAACTTTTCTGCAGCTGTTTTCATCGAATTTTCCCCAAAAATTTCAAGAAAAAAATAATGTTTTTAGAAAAAGGATCCTAACCGAAATCCGAACGATGTTGAGAAAACAAAAATTTTAATAAAAATTTAAAGTCGGATTGCAATTTGAGTGAAACAAATCTTTGGAATAGGCTTGACCATATAAGATTATACATATGTGCTTGATGGGGTCATTAACACCTTTTTCAATAAGTTTAAATCCAAAAAGGAAACATTTCTAATAAGGGTATGAGATAAAATATCGAAAACTCAAGCAGCTATGCAACAGTAAAGCAACAATAACAACACCAGAAACTATATAAAAATAACAATAAGCACAAGCAACAAAGAAAACTGTGTAGCATATTTTCTTGTTTCCTTTTGGCGCTTTTCCACTAACACGAGGACGACAATTGGGTAAGCGTCATGATGGCTGCGTGAAGAAAGTGTGAAGAGTAGAAGAGAAAAGAAAAGGTTGGACAATAGAGCGACACAATGTCTGCTGCTACTGACTGACGTTGCTCTCTTTTTATACTCTACAGCCAGAGGGTAAGCGGAATATTAAGTTAGTTCAAAATATTTTAAAGTAAAAAACTCTTTGGCCAGTTTTTGGCCAAACGTCCCCCAGAAGAAAATCAAAATTTTGACAATTTAATGTGATTTAACACATGTTAAGGTATCCTGTGAAAAAATTATTACATTATAATTTGCGGTTTTTAAGTTATTGGCAATCAAAGTTGACATTTTGTATTTTATGAGTTTTCGCGATAATTTACAGAAAAAAAAGCCTTCATTCACTTTATTATTTATAAATATCACTTAATAAAAAAATAAAATTGACCTTAAAAACTTTTTGGTTTTAAATATATTCGAGTAGTTATAAAGATTTTGTTGGTTTTTTTATCATTTGGCTACTTTGCATTAAGGGTACCTCCGACTACCATTCGATATTTGATTGAAAAAAATGTTATAAATTTCTTCACATGTTTTACAACAAAATGCAATTGCCCCCGATTTTCGGAAATTAAATTTTGTATCTAAAAGTTGAATTTTAAAAATTGACCCCCAGGAAATTTTACTATTTTTTTAATTTCTTAACTGCCTAAAATAACTAACTAAAATAACTGCTTTAATAACCATTTTTCCAAAGGTTGTACTAAAATGTAAAAAAAATTTACAAATTGAAAATTGTATAGCTTACTTACAAAGATTCAAATCAAAAAATGTCAAAATTATCAATTTTGACGAAAAAACGTGAAATTTCATTATGGATTTTTGAAATTTTTTTTTTGGAAATAAAAAGAGCTTGAGATAGATTGATTGGTGGTGTCGTCTTTTTGTAATTGGCTTGGAAAGCTGAAACAGTTTGGGGCTATAACTCCAAAGCCAATCAATATTTTGGGTATAGGCTGTTTTTCCAATGCATGTGGAGCTCATATCTACCTCTGTATGAAATATGGTCCAATTCCAATTAACAGTTTTTTTTAATTAAGTTAAAAAAATGTTTTTGTTTATTTTTTAAATTTTGGTCAATTTTGGTCTGGGTTATCTATATCTTAAAAAAATCTGAGGGGGCTCAAAAGAAAAATAGTTCAATCCTTTACGAACACGTGTGTAAAATTTCATCACTCTAAAAAAATTATTATGGAAATGACAGGGTTTTGGCCAAAATATGAAAATCGGCTCCCACACTGCAGTGGTCGGCACGACCCTATCTCGCGTATATAGGTATTGGTGGCGGCAGCGATGTCGGCACACGTTTAGCTCACGTACACGGCGCGTGCGTTTGTGCACGAGGCCGCTATGCCGATGCTCGCGTTGACGTGTCGCTGTGCACTCACACAAGCGCAAGTTAAAATGCGAGTGTAATTTTCACCGACCACTGATTTAAACCGATTACTGTAATATTAAGCTCATTCATAAAGGCAAGATCTCAATTGGAGCCTACGATGTTGCATTTCTTAATAGTTGCTTACAACGGAACGGATCCACCGCCTCACTTTTTATGTAAAAACAAATTATTCGACAATGTAAAAATTTTAAAAATATATTATGTTACACATTATATGCCCCAATTTAATCCCCATCATTTTCGAAAGCTCTTATACTGTTACTTTAAAGCCCATATAGTCTATTTATCTCTTATCTTTTCGGCAGAGACGGCAGCTGAATTTAAAAGCAAAGAAGTGTTATAAACGCTAAATTTTTGAATTTTCGAAACACATTTTTTGGCCTGATAGAGATAACTCCCAAACATGCATTTTGGACGACTCGACGTCATAGTTCATGCGTGCTCTTGTGGAAACATGGCCGGTTAATCCCAAGAAACAGGTGACCATTTGCTTCGAGTAACTTCGCCCACTAAAGGGTGTAAAGCAGTGATGGGCAGTCTCTCAATTTACATAACTCGCGAGGCTATTGCACCAAAATCTGCCGCAGCGCAGTCGGCTCATGCACGGTCCAAGTGTGTGAAATCTCTTGCTCGTTTTTGCTTAATTGCGGTTCTTGCTCTCTCGTGCGCTTTTGCTTACTGCGCTGCTTACTCACACAAAGATATGTTTGTTTGTATGAGTTTTGCCCAACACTGGTGTAAAGGTTGAAAAAAAGCCATAACTTTGCGAAAAAAAATCATAAATGATCGCTTGAACTTTTAAATTAAAGGGTAAGAGTCGTACTAAATGATGTAACTGAAGTGACAGACCACACTGCACCCTGTACATTACCTTAAAAGTAGGAAGAAAAACCCCGTTTTACGGGTACATAACCTCAAATATCTCAAAATCCTGACGTGATGGGCCAATTCTGACCCCGGATTGGGATTCTACGCAGCAAATTACTTCGGAAATGACCCTTAGCTTTCCAACAACTGATATGACATAAACACAATTTGTTGCAAGTATCGAAAACCAAAAATAAAAATATCAACTTTAATAAAAAGCAATTGTTTCAAATAACAAATACCAAATTTTTTTCCTTCAAAATTCAATTTTACATAAACAAAAATTTGCACAACACAATTTTTCACACCTTAGTTGTAAAGCTTCTCTTTAAGCTAATCTCTATAAATTGTATAAATAAACAAATGTATAAATATGATGATGAATAAATTAATTAATTAGAATTATAAAAAGGGCTTAGAATCAGCTGACTTAACAAAAAAAATGCCACGGATAGCCAGCAAGATATTTGCCATGTAACTTGAATACCTGGATGTATATTCTATTATATTAATACTTAAGTTTTTTTCTCATATCTTTCAAATTTTTATCGACTTAAGGCCCGGGAGGAAAATATACTAGCCCCTCTACTACACCTTTAGCCTGAATCACGACAGTACGACAGTAATTACACCGGGCCCTTGAGAAAACTCCGGGCCCTAGGGGAATCAAATTTTCCAAAAACTTTTTTTAGCAAAAACTGGGTGCAGTGTATCCCACAGTCGTGCACCGCCCTATATAATTCCCATTTTATTTCTTATGCCATTTTGCTGGCTATTTGTTGTTCTTGGAACATTTTTTTCAACAATTCTTTTATGATTTCCTTATTACACATTGCGAATACAAGGAAAAGCTGTCTGCAATTTCAATTTGTTCTACACACACACACACACACACACGCACACATGTAGTGGTATATACATACGTTTGTATATATGTACGTACTTATTTATCACAGTTTGGCCCTTGGCTAATGTTTCGCTCGTTTTAATAAATTTTAAATTATTTCACTTAGCTGCGTAATAAGAATATTTCAAAAACATTCTGTATATAATATTCAACAGTTAGGTATACAATAATTCAATAAGGCATAAGAGATAAAAATAATAAAGAGAGTAAGCCAAGCAACATTTATGTATATGTTGCGTAAACATTTGTTTCCCCAATCCCTCCATTCTGGCCTCTTCTGGGCTTGACAGCTAATTGAGCGCAGCTTTCTTCTTATATGGCTATTTTACGGCAACACAAAAGGTTCGCAAGTTTCAAGCTTTAGAGTTTACTTGGAGATGGATGAAGAAAAAGACGAGAGAACGGACGGACGGACATCTGGTACTGGGTAAGACAATTATGAAATGTGTTTTTTATAGCCTCTTATTTAAACCAAGGGTTGGGCAGGGAAAACTTGCAAGCAGACATGACTAGATGAATTCATTGTTGGCTTATGCTACGGCCAGATAATAATTTCAATTTGATTTGAGTGCATATAAAATACTTTCGTAATACTTATATAATATGCTTTATGAAAAGATTAACTCACCTGTAGAGTTTTAGCCTGTGCAGCTGGGATAGAGCTTAATAAGTAAGAAAAGATGGCGTACGTTAAAGTCGGGCCCGGACGACTTTGGGATACCCTGTACCACCACCACATTGCAATTAAATCCGGTACATTGCTTCAGAACTCTAAAAGATAGTTATTTGCCAAATTTGGTTACAATATCTTCATAAACACACGAAACAAATCGAATTTTGTACTAAACAAATTTTTTTGACCGATAGGTTCTATTGGGGCTATATGATAAAGTCAACCGATTTTGATCAAATTTGGTACAGTGCTTGGGACCTATAAAAAACTTCCGAGTGCCAAATTTGGTTACGATATCTTTATAAACAAGCGAAACATGCTTAATTTTGTACAAAAATCGATTTTTTGGCCGATCGGTCCTATGGGGGCTATATGATATAGGCAAACGACTTTGATCAAATTTGGTTTAGTGCTTGGGTACTCTAAAAAACTGCTGAATGCCAACTCTGGTTATGATATCTTCATAAACAAACGAAATACATCGAATGTTATATAAAAAAAATTTGTTTGGCCGTTTGGTCCTATGGGAGCTATATGATATAGTCAACAACCGAATTATCCATCCAAAACTTTTGGTTTTTTTCGAGGTCCTCTGAAACACCCTTATGGGAGCTATATAATGTAACCCCGATATCGAAAAAATAAAATAAACTTGTCTCCTATGGAATAATAAGGGATCTAATCTCAAAGTTTGGTTGCTCTAGCTCTTACCATCTCTGAGATCTAGGCGTTCATACGGACAGACGGACAGACGGACATGGGTATATCGACTTCTCTAGTCACCCTGATCATACTTTAGGTAACTTTGGGGGGTCTCCGACGTTTCCTTCTATATGTTACATACATTTTCGGCTTGCACAAACTTAATATACCCTTTGTACCATATGGTACAGGGTATAAAAATTGGCAACAAAATTTGTGGATTTTTTTTACTAAACAAGTTTATAAGGGATCTGTCGAACGCTCATGTCAGTCTGTCCGTGTAATTATTTAAAAATGGGTAAATCATTTTTTAATTTGATTTAAAAGGTTTATTAATATCAATTAAACAAAGAGTGTAAAAGTACTTAGAGTAGAAAAAGGATTAAAAAGAGAAAAAATGTTAAGAAAACCATTTTGCGAAAAAGTGCTCCGTTTCAGAGAAAAAAAAAGAAGAAGGTAAAGTTCGTTTCCCAATAAAAGGCGCAAGATATTGGGATATTTGTGAATCAACCTAAATTGCTGGACATTTTTAGTAAAGTACAATTTAAGGAATACCCATTAAGATAACTTGTTGCTGTTTATTTTGATTTAATTGAATTTCCGAATTTCGTTTGATTTCATTACAGTATTTCAGGTACACTAAAAAGCAGTTGACCAAGGTGTAATATGTAATACATTAAATTAGGTTAAAACGCCTTGTACAAAAATTAAATGAAAAATTTTTTTAATTTTGGTAACGTTTCTTTTGGTGTTTGGTGCGACATTCGACATTTAAATTTTACAACGTAGTGGCAACCCTTTTACTCGCCGTACAAGGCATCGATACTTAGGCGCTGACAACTTATTTAGAAACGCATTTCAAGTATAGGTTTTTGTTTAGTGGAAAGCCGGCCAAATTTATAAATATAAAAAATGCAGTACGACGCTGCCGATGAACAAACATTTCAGCTACAAGCTTTAGAAATACGCGATATAGATGGCCAATTCGATCCAAAAAGACCGCCACAAAACGGCGAAGAGTTCTTACTGCACATGCTGCACGAACGCAAACGTTGTCCAGCCGTGGTCACAAAGCAGCCAAGAGCCGGTAAGACTGTGAACAATCCAATCAATAATGGCCTTACATTAGTTGACAGCGTAAGTAAATTATTTAAGTTGTAGAGAATGGTTAATGAGTTACTATAATTACAGCCCGCACTGCCTCCACATAAATGCCTGCTGCCAACGCCGGAATGGCAAAAAGCTCAGGCCCAAATCTTTAAGAAAGCCCGCAAAAGGATTACGGCCATGCGTCTTGAACTACAAGTTCAGGAGTATGACCAGTCATTAGAGCCACCACTTACATCAGACATCGAAAAATGGCAGCAATTTTGTCGCGAACAGCAGCCACTGCTCAGCACGCTGTTGCGCCTAAGCCAAATCGATTTGGAACACCTGCTGGAAATGCAAAAAAATTGGCTAAACAATGAGCCGTCATTGACGGATGGACCTTCTACATCCGCTGCCGCAGCTGCAAATGGAACAACTACACTGGATCTATACAATAAAGATGCTTGGCTGGCACGCTGGCTTTATGCCACATTGGTTTGCCTACATTTGCCGCTGGAGCCACATGTGTTTAGCACATTACGCTGCATAGCACGCGCTTGTGTGGTTATTCGCAATCAATTGCAACCGGAGGAAGTGCAGCGCGCAGCACCCTATAATCTTATTGTTACTATTATTGCGCTAGTGTTTGCACAGATGGATTTTGCGATCTATCTTTGAGTTATTGCCATTGTAATTGGAGTTTTTTTAAATATAAGCTTAGTGTATTTGTCACTCGTTATCTATTAACTTGAAAATACTCGACTGTATGCCTGGCATATTTGGCAGCCACGTTCATGCTCGTCGCCATCGTTGCTCGTGCTCCATAAGCCAATGGAATGACAGCAATCTGTTGTTGCTGAGTTCTGGCTCAGCGTTTGTGAGTTGCTGCTTAGTAAGCTGGAGCAGGTAGACAACCTACGCAGCTGCTCTGATGTGCTATTGTTGCTATCAGCGCTAAAGCTGCAAATGCAGCCGGGCGTACAGCATTGGGACTGCCTGGAGTGGCAGACGGCCTGTTGTTTGCGTCTCTGCTCCAATTGACTAAGACAAGCGCTTCTTGTATGGCGATTAACTGGACGTGGCTCCACGTGCAACTTAGTTTGCTTCATCTGGGCCGCATGGCAGTATTTGGTTTCGTTACCACAGAATTGTCTATTTAATCTACTGCGCAACCTGTCCTGCATGATGACCTGCGCTGAGAGTTCCACCTTGGGCGCCAGTATGCCCGGAAAGGCATTGGTGGCTTTCATTAGAAGTTGCACATTTCCCTTATGCTCGCAGCTAAGGCGGGGCACTGTTGGCTGCACCACGTTTGCCAGATTGCCAGCAAAATAAGCCAGTCGGCGTCCGTTCTGCCACAGCGTAATTTCCAGCTGCTCGTCTGCCAATAGCTGCTGCATTTCCGCCACTGAGGTAACACTTTTAAAGTAACCTTCCATGGTGAAATGATCATGGCACAGCAAGGGAAAACGCGGCTCCATAGCACCAGTGCGAAAATAGTAACCAAGTGTTTTGATGGTGGCCTCCAAATAGCCGTGCGAACAAAGCCAAACGCCGGGACAGGTAAGCTGTAGAGTATTTAAAGATAATTCAGTACAATTTCAAATCGCTTACTGACCGCATGCAACTGCAGCTCCACACGCATATAGAATCTTTTATTTGCCATATTTGTGTGTGCCTGGAATCTTTAACAAATACTTGTAATAATGACAACATAAGAATAGTATAGCTGATGGGGGTTTGGGGTGCATGCGGTTACCTTGGGGCCGGTTAGCTTTTGGTTAGCCATTTCGGCGTTGCCAAGGGCAGCAATATTGAAAGTTGAATTTGAAAATTTTTCGTTGCCCGCCAAATGCCAAAAGATAAAAAAGAAGCATTGTAGACATCTGTTGCTTCTGCTCGCCTACTAATATTACAACTCTTTTTTCGAACACCTAAATTCTTAAAGCTTGGAAAAAATTGTTGTTGGAAGGAAGCCTTAACTTCTTGTCAATTGCCAACTACTGTCGAAGGTAATTGTATTAAAATTTTATCCAAGTATGGGAAACTGGCGAAAAATCAAGAAGAAGCACACTGAAGCAGCTGTTTATCGGCAATTGTGAGGAAGTTTTTGCGCAAAGAAAACACTGTGGAACACGTCAGTTTATCAGCCGTAAAGTGTCCAAAAAGCTTGCAAAGATGCAGCTGCATTTACTTATAGTTTGTCTAATGGCTCTTAACATTACGCATGGAAAAGCAGATGAAGAACAAACGGCAGAGGAGGCACAAGGCGTTCGCTACGCCAATCGCTGCGAGGCTTGCAAAATTCTGGCCACCGAACTAGAGGCGCGTCTTGGTGAGACAGGTAAATCACATGATGTGATCGAACTGGGCTATTCCGTGGATGATGTGCGTCCCAAGAAACGCACCGAGTATAGACGTAGTGAGCTGCGGCTGCTGGAATCTTTGGAAAATGTATGCGATCGCATATTGGAGTACAATTTGCACAAAGAACGCACGGACAGCACACGCTTTGCTAAGGGCATGTCGCAGACTTTTCAAACACTGCACGGCTTAGTGGACAAGGGCGTCAAAGTTGATCTGGGAATACCCTATGAGCTGTGGGACAAGCCGCCCGTAGAGGTTACCCAAATGAAAACACAGTGTGAGATAATGCTGGAGCAATACGAAGATACTATATCGGATTGGTATTTCAAGCTGCAACAGCAAAAATCCCTACAACAGCATTTATGCGAGGAGCATGTGCTGAAACGTGAGGAGGAAAGGCAATGTCTGCAGGAGAAGTTGCCAGAGGAACGCAAAAAGCCCAAAAACGGCGTCAAACAAGAGTTGTAGGTTAAATCAAATCAAATCCAGAGATTGTATGCGACATTCTAAACTTTTCTAGAACAGATTTATATGTATTTTATGTAATCTTAGTAGGAAACACTTACTGTGTGCAGTTAATAGTGACAACTGAACCGAACCGACTGAATTTCTTTATACAACTGAAAACGCCCGCATATTTATATCGATTGAGCCGCATAAATTGGGTCAAACATTTTGTTAAAAGCCCATTAATTACCTGGCCACAGTTTAGCAGCTCTCAGCCAAGTAATGAAAACATTTAGTAACTACTTTTAGTATGTATTTGTTTTGTAAGTGTTTGTGTATAATAAATACGTAGCGTATGTTTAATAATAATAAAAATAGTTTTAAGTTGCCTTTAAAATTAGCGTGGAGTTTTCCTTGCCAACCTGCTATTTTGCGGTTATTGGAATCACGTTTATATATTTAGTCTTCTTTCGAGTCTAGAGTTTCATAACATCCCATTCATCATCCATATAATGTAAAATGGGCTTCTCGTGCAGTCGTTCGCCAAAAACCTCGCGCAATAGGCGCAAAACTTGCTCCTCGATGAAGGCCACCTGGTTTTGTGGACAGTAGTCATCCTGGGCGGAATGGGCCATCGTTATGGCCACTGGCGGCACGGGTAAACGCTCTAAAAAGCGTTTAAAGTACGCAAAATATTCCTCCAGTTCCTTACTAGTGCTTATATGATGCGGCAAACCATTATTGTCCGTGGTGCTACCCGAATCAAATATCAAAAGCCAGTCAATCTCATCGTCCGTGTATTTGCTTTGCAGTTGCTCAGCCAGATGCTCAATTTTGGCATAGATCTCTGGTGTTATAATGCTTTCGTCTGGCTTTTCCAAGCCCTCGAAATTACGCTGTTCTTCCAAATGGCAGAAAATACGCTTAAGCGCATCTAGCTGCTTTTGCCGCTTATCTGCCGTAGCACAGTAGTCTGCTATGGTTGCCGTGCCCGCCTCCTTGGCAAGCTCCACGCTCTCAAAGTGAAAAATTTGCTTGAGCTGTGTATAGCAGTCGGCATCTTTATATATCTCCAAAAACGGATTTGAAGTGCTAAAGAAATCCAAATCTATGTCAAGTATAAAGCACTTAGCATCTTGTTCTGTAATAAATTGAGTAGGATCTAGAGCATCAGTATCCGCATCATGTACTTGCAGCTCCACGCAACGCGATTCTTGCAACTCTTCTGTGGTGCAGTAATTTCCATCGGCTATAAAGTAATCTAGAGGACAATCCACGCCTATGCGATCGTCCTTGTGACCAATGTGGAACTTGTGCGTTCCTGTTGGTATTTGCTGACACCAGGAATTCTTTAGCCAGACCATGCGATCAAAATGACCTAAAGTAATAAATTGAACTTAAATATGGTTTAACTTTAACTTAACTAACTTATTAACTAACCTGCATATAGCGTGGGCATGATCCAGTTTTCGATGCTCAGCTCGGTAAGCATGGTGTCCTTGTCATATGAAGCGCTAGCAGGTGTATCGCGTGCAATAACCAAATCGGGATGTGAGTCAAAATGCACAAGCACATTCTTTTCCAGCGGCAAGTGGCGTGTAGCCAAACAGCGATAAATAAACTCTAAAA
The DNA here is from genome assembly GCA_949987675.1 of Chymomyza fuscimana. Lineage (NCBI taxonomy): Eukaryota > Metazoa > Arthropoda > Insecta > Diptera > Drosophilidae > Chymomyza > Chymomyza fuscimana. The sequence goes on from OX465089.1 coordinate 41,465,724, forward strand.
CATCATTATGATAATCCACTATAAAAACTGGTATGCGATTAAATCGCCTCAAACTAGACTGTGTGCTCTGCACACGTTCCAAGGAGTCCAACGAACTAGAACTAGAATTTTCCTCAGCTGACACCAGTTCAGGCGCCTCCTCATCATCATCATCCTCATCATCGTCTCCATCAGCGAGCTGTTTCATAGCAGCACTGTCAACCTTTTGGCGCTTACTTGGTGGCGGTGCCTCGGCTATTTCGTCTTTGCCACCCCCAGCGCTTTCACTTTGCGGCACTTTTAATGGCTCCAACTCCGCCAGTGACTGCTGCTTTACGGTGCTTTCTTTTTGCGCGCTTAGCGACTCCGTTGTATCCGATTCCATTTTGAAATTGTTTTAAAATTTTATTACACAGGCAGCGTGCAAAATGACGCAGACTTTTTCTTGCGTTTAAAGCAGACGACCTCGACGCTGTTTGTTTTAATGCAAACAATACAAATGCGAGTAACAAAGTTTTGGGGACGAAGTGGAGACGGACACGATAAAAGCTAATGAACCCATTCGCTGCAACAGCTTCTTCTTTTCACAATTGATGGTGCTGCCATATGGACAAAAAAGTACAAAAGTGGGCGCATATGGCAGCCTTAAAGCGTTTAAAATAAACAATAGCGCTGCCAACTTGCTCCCCGATTCTCCGTGAAAGCTCTAATTAGCCTGGACAATAACCAACGGCACAAAGCCGCCGCCCATCGATATGGATATTCTTCGTCGCTTAAATATCGATAAAATTGAACTGCGCTTTTATTTCAAATCTAATTTGAGCTTTTAATATAATTTGAGGAGTGTTAAAAAAAGCGTTTTAAGAGCACTGGCCTTAAACATAATTACAATTTTATAAGACCTTGGCCTTTACCTATGGAATGCTTTTCAAGGTTATACATAAGTAGTTGTAGAGTTATTTATACAAATAACGAACAATCAATAGTTTGTATGTACCATATACACATGTAGCTTTCCGCATAGTACAATTTTATTATTATTGAGCCAACGGCTGCTAAAGATGACGCCCAAGCCCCAAGCACAAAGCTTTGCGTTGACTGCAGCTTTTCATTCATAACTTTTGCGCTGCTCATTACATACGTTCACACAAACGCACATAGCTGTGTAGGTATATACATATGTTTAGCTTGTTTATATAAACTTGCTTACATATGTACATATGAATTGTAAGGAGTACACCCACGCAAAGCTTTGCGTTTTTTGCTGATTGGAATGCGTAAAATTTAGCTTGTCTCTGCCGCCCCCGCAGCTACCTTTTAACTCATTCTTTTTATTTTGCACGAAATACGAAAACTTTGGACAGCACACACATCTGGTAAAGGAGTTTTTTTTTGGGGTGCTTATTTTGTATGATGGAAATGAATGGCTTGCTGGAAAATGCAGACACCGCTGATGTTGCCGCTCGTTTCTGTTTTCTGTCACATGCCCCAATTGCGTGGGCGTGCAATGTTTCCGTTTCGCCTTATCAAAAATAAAATGTATACGCACCAGTATGTATGTATTTAGCGTGTACATAATATATTTACATATATGTATATGTATAAACATGCATGTTAGCCAGCCCAAGACCGCACAGTAGAAGATATTTGTGAAAACGATCAAAATTACATTTACCTAGAATTAAAACAATAAGTACTTTAATAGGCTGGAATATCTAAGAGTTTTGAAGATTCGAAAAAAAAGAGCACTTGGCAGATTGCTGGCAGCCGTTTCTAATTTCTAACAAGTGCAAGACAGTCTCATAACAGGTTGGATAAGTTCTATCGCCTCATCATGCAATGCCCCGTCAAAACTCCTGTTCTTTTGGTATCGCAGGAGTTCGCATGTTCGCTTTGGATTATAACTTCGCCAGAATGCACAGGAGATGTGGCAATCGAACACGGTGTCCCATTGTCTTTCTGCCTTGATTCTAACTATCTTTGTGATTTCCGAAATTACATCTTGCAGGGGTCTTTTTATATTCGTAATTGCAATAGCCGCTGGTACCGCTAATCCATTGGTAGCGCATTCGTCCGCCCCTAATATCTCGGCCTGAAACACGCTCTTATGACTTCTTTCGACTTCGAGCCGTTTGTGTAGATCTTTAGCTGGTTCTTTTTAATGAGAGTTTCTCGCGTCCAATCTTCTTTCTGTGGAAAGACCATGACGAACTTATGCTTCCGTTTCTGAGCTGTGGGTATGTATGTATACCTAACTTAAGTACGACACTGTTGTGACCCGAAGTGGGCGACGTAAGGTGCAGAGCCCGAAATCCTGCTGCGCTTCTCGTTGCCACGTACTTCAGGAAAGTACCCACTGGATTCATGCTAAGAATTCCCCTACCTGACGGTTTCCTTGTTCCCGACAGCAAGTAAACATATTTTGCTTCCTAATCAAAAAACCAATTTTTTCGAGACCCCTTACCTTAGCACGTCAGGTTCCAGAGATAATCTCGAAAATAATTCGTTTTATTTGGGTTTCTGAACTTTGCATCGTATAAAGTTCAGGTCAGGTCAGTTTAATCCAGTACAAAAACAGCAGCCGTTTCCACTGTGCGCCCAAGTGGCTGCTGCTGCGTGGGCTGGCTTGCGGCAAATTACAATATTCAGGCGTCAGTTTGGGGCATGACGGCGCGTTTTTTATGTGTAACAAATGCCCACGCAAGCTACCTAACTCCCCGTCTAAGGCCCGCTTCACAATTCGATTTACAAATTACTTGGGTCAACATAATTAACGGGCCCAACGGAAGTGAACAAAATCCATAACTGCCACTCAATTGAAAGTTTACACTTATAAAACTTATTATAACAAACCAAGCAGTTGAGCTGCTAGCAGCACATTTGGGTTTATTGATTTAATTGGTTGCAATTGCCCAGCCAAGTTTGTATCAATTACATCAAGACACATCCATGTTCCAAACAACTCGGGAGCTACTTTAAAAGATTGTTCATCTCTTGCGCTCAATTTGCGCAATTAATTTGCCCAGCATGTTGTTGCATTTGACCCCAAGGGTCAAATACTGCCGCATTAACCTTCGTTAGCCTCCACGGCTCAATTGAAGCCGTCATTCCGTCAGTGCCTCGGAGATCCCAACAAGCTTTATTTAGTTGTTGTGCATATTTTTAGGCGTGCATTGGCCCAATACAAATACATAACACCTACACTTGGCAGACCCAAATCCTAATGCCTAGATATGCACGAGTATAAAAATTGCGTAAACCCACGCGGCATGACGTCAAAGTCAAAGTCTAAAGGATAAGTATGCGACGCGTAGGTGTTGCACAGTTGTCAAACTTTTGTAGCATGTGGAGTGGCAGTGGAACTCTCAGCTCTTGAAAGAACTTGGAACACATTTTGTATATTTACATAGATATACAAATATGTTTGTACATAACTTGAGTTGGGATGAGTCACACGCCTTGGCTGAGCGATTAGAAACAGCTTTGGCATAAGAAACAATTAGGAATGGGAAAAAAGTAGCCCAGCTTCGGTGCACTTTAGTATACTCTTCAAAAGCAATATTTTCCTGACTTTTCTGAAAATTTGAAATTCAACGATAGATTCTGACAGATTATTTCTCTTAGTGGTTTAAACTTTAAAGCAATCAGACCCCGTATACGTTTGTTATTATTATAGATTAGGGTGGACCAAAATATTTTAATTCCTTAGTTTGAATCGTGTTTTTTTATTAAAGAAATAAATTTTTTTCGGTTTTTATATAAACCAAGCTACAAACTGCAAATCATTAATAGAGATTGAACTTTTTTTTCAAAAAATAAATTTGTTTAAATATACATTAGGGTGGCCGCCGCTGGTATGGAGGATTTTTAAACCGTCGATTCCAAAACAAAAACAAAAACTTTACAATATATTATGATTCCATACAGAATTTCGAAATTGATTTGACTGCGTTTTTAAAAATATGATGATTGCAGAAAAATGCTTTTAATGAGCATAAGCCAAATTAATTAAAACAGATTTTGTATAAAAATACCACAACGAGACTTTCTATAGATAGCTAAAAAATAATTAGGGTATTCAGGGTTGCTGTCGACTTGAGAATATGAGCACTTTTGCAACAAAACAAAATGTACTGGTTTATGTTTTCACTCTCTACTCAAATTGACTTCAAGCCAGACACTTTTGAGTTTCTATTGAGTTGAGCAAAAAGTGTTGCAAAATACTGCACTTTCAACAATCCAATATTTCGGGTATCTAAGTAAATAAAGTAACGTATGTGCGTTAAGTTTACTTAATTTAGTAAATCAAAAAATGAATACTTTTAACGCTAACGCGCCAAATATAAACAAAATCTGGACAGAAGAAGCAAAAACTCAAAAACTCGAAATCATCTACTAACAAATTGGGCGTTCACGCTTTAGCTAGTTGAGTTTTTGCGCAACTTTTCAACTGCTTAACTCAACAGCAACAGTGAGTACACAAAATATACTTGTCCGCATGAACAAACTTTCCAATACTATTCGCGCATGTATTGTATTATATATTTATTTATTAATTTGCAAAAACTATATAATAATATAATGAGGGATTAGAGTACTAGCAACAATGGCCTACGCAAATATTATTATATATTTTTTTTAAATTTAAATCGTACACAAATAAAAAAATATTAGCAAAGATTTTAAGAGCCTGCTAATCTGAGTAAAAAAATACAATTGATCGATTATTAGGAATACCTCTAGGCAATTTCATATACATATAACATTAAATCCCCATTAACCTATGGAATGGCTGTAGCAAAGATGATTATGATGATGACTTTATAAGGGTATTGAAAACATGAAAGAACCTGCACATCGCTTCTCAGACGTCATTGTATGATGTCCGGCCCGCAAAAAGTTTCGTATCAGTCACACTTTGCGTCGCTTTCGTGGGAGGAAGCTGGATGGTCACTTCTTTTGCTATCGCTTATATAAACATATGGGTTTATATATAGTACTTACATATGTATATTTAACATATATCGGGTGATACGTTGGTCCGCCGGCAATAACAGCTGTCTAAACGTCAATGCGATGATCGCCAATGACTCGTACGGCGCCCACCTAGCCACATCCGCCCGATGAATCACTTGGAACTTGGAATGCTTACCCGCATTCGATTGTGTTGAATGGAATTGCTTAGGTCAACAGAGTGGGTAGGGATCAATTTCTAGTGCAAAAAAATAGAAGTTCGAGAATTAAGAAACTAATGAAGGCGATGTGATGCAATGCTTCATGAGACAATTTGTATTAATAAGAGATTAAGAATGGAAAGAAAACATTAAACAAAATGTCGTGTATTGGGTGAATCAGCGGATTTACTTCCCAGCCGTATCACTTTCAGAACTATTTTTTTTATAGAACTAATTAGTAATAAAGGGTGTTATTATTATCTGGAACTTGATTTAATGGGTCCCGTTCAGTGATGCCGTCACGGCCCCATGGACGTCTTCTACGAAGCTGTATCAGTTTTCTTTAAGAATCCGCTTGAGTCGAGAAAAATGCTGATCTGACGCAATATCTGTGCTGTAGAGGAGGTGTGGCATCGTGGCATAAACTTGGCGCACACCAATCGCATGGCCAAATCTTCGGTAATCATTTTTTGGACGCTACCGTACTAAGTCGCTAATTTCGCCAATCAACAAGGCGTACGAGTCCTTCGCGGTTTTCCCGAGTTTGACGCACAAATTAATGGCGTAGCGCTGCTCGAAATTTTTTTCTATCTTGGATCGTTACGACACTTCTTGACAGAGGTTCGCTAAAATCGTCTTCCTCACTATCACGCACAGGTTGCCCGATCGCCTGTCCGTTCAGGCTACAGAAATTCAGTTCTAATACTATATTCGACATTTGATATTTCAGCAGAAGGCCTGATTCTGGTACAACATCAAGTTGTTCAAATACCAATCAGGAATAACTATATATGTATGTACATCAATCATTTAGATGTATTTTTAACTTTAATTGTTTATTTTTATTGTCACAAACATTAAAAAAAAAGAACATTGCTCAATAGCACTGCAGAGATACGTCAAAAATCCCTTTTCGCACTTGATTTTGATTTATCACTTAATTAAAGTTCAAGTGGGTCTCAAACCAAGTGACTCACGCACTCATGGTGCATTAGTCAGCGCCAATTGTTGAGGTACCATAAGTCTTGCAAAAAATTGTATTTTTTATATATTTTTAATATCTCAAGTTATTAAAAGAACACATTTGATAACAAAAAATGGTAGAGTAGTCGCTATGCTGACTTGGCAGTTTTGACAAGTGCAGATAGTGGGTACGGATGCCACTGCTGGCAAGTGGGTGGTAAAGTCAAAATGGGAAACAATGAACTTGAAATGCTTCAGCAGTGGAGAGTTATGAAATTGATGACCTTGCTCAGTCATAGTCAAGGCCGCACTCATTGAGCACCGAAAAAAAATTGAAGGCACATAGAGCCAACAAAAAAGAAATAACGAAAAGAACAAACAGAAGTACTCGGAGGCATACTAGAAGTTTTGACACTTGCCTAAATACGCCCAGTATTCTATTATTCTGCCTATGGCTTACAAAGTTGCTAGCCTAATTTTAAATTTATGTATGCTTAAGGCCCGGCCCACAGACTGTTGTCATGCCCACAAACTTGGTTAGTGAGTCAGTTGGCCACTCAAGCATAGAATCCTCAATACAACATCCAATAAAGTTGCCCACGCTTGCTTTTATTTTTGGTTGTCCAGGTCCTGGCTGCATCAAAAGTCTTTCAATTATATGTATGCCGTATGTATGTACAAGGGCAGTTTGATAAGTTTACAAGTAACGTTGTTACGTTGAATGAATATAAGCTTATACATATATGACATATTTAAGGGAATTTCGACGAATATGACAAAAAAGAAAGTAATTATAAGTGATAAAGGCAAAAAACAGTCCCTGAAACCAAAAAAAGAGGACAATCAGCAGCATTAATTTTAATGGTTCGTTCAAAAAATTTCAGAATGAAGGCAAAAAGTAAAAACTCGTTTTTTTTGGGTCAAAATTATATTTTTACCAATGACTTTCGTAAATATTCAACAATTTTGATGCCCTGCCCATGGTTTTTCACACTGACCACGTTAAAGGAGTGTTTGGTGTTATTCAATCGCAATTCAAAAGGGATTTTGAATAATTTGTAAAATTGGTCCTCCGATCAGTATTTTCTTGAGTTTTAGCAACCTGCTGTTGTTTTCTTCTTTTCAACCTTAAGAAATGGCAAAGCGGCGAGAGATTCATAATTATCTTATTACTTTTTGGAGAGAAAGAAATCCCTAGACTATATTTAGTGAGCTAAGTATTATACATAGCTAATTTTCGTAAAGTCACTGACTTATCAAGCGGCCCTCGTTTATAAGTACATATTTTGCCCTGTTTCTCCCGTTGTTTTTCTGTTACTCTTTTTCTGCCTTCCCTTTCTCTACCAGCGCACAAGTCGCGTGGGTTTGCATAGATTTTTTGTTGGGTTGAATGTCGATTTTTGCGTGGGACTTTCATTCATGAAAATTTTGTTGTATGGTTCGTTTCTCGTTTTGTTTCGAATGCGAAGTCGCAGTTGCCGTTGTACATACACATGAATGTACATATGTACATACATATATGCAGCGTGTATATAAAATCACGTTGTGTATATACGGTTTTCGTCCGTCGTTATGTCTGCATACGCAACGCATGCGCTGTAGGCTGTGGCGTTTTTTTTTTTTGAGAAATTTTTGCACGCGCGGCCATATCCTTGAATTTGTTTTGTTGCTTTTGGGCTGCTTACTTTTTGCAAATATCAGGGTCACGGTTATAAATTTAAACATTGTCAGAGTCTCCAAATGCGCAATTTGTATGTGTGCGTTACTGGCGTGCCCTGTCAATTGGGTGGCTCCAAATGCAAGTCCATTGATGAGTTTTCATTGTTTTATATACATACATATGTACATGTGTGTATTGGTTGTATATTTTATATGCACATAGCAACAGTGCAACAAAAACTTCAATTCCACACTTGTTCACACGCTTCCTCTCCACCTGTGGCCGCTCCCGTTCCCACCCACACTATACAAAAACTGCTCGCATTCATTACAACAAATCGCATCAGTGTAGAGTTTTTTATATACACAAACACACAGTTACCCAGCTTTGCTGCGAATTCAATGAATCAACACGCATACCAATGCATAAAAATATCAATGAACTTTACACAAACTGAGCACAGAGCACAGAGAGCGAATGCGCACAAATAAGAGAGCGCAGAAAGTATGTTGCCCTGTTGCCAATTTTTTGTAGAGCTCTGTCCAATGCTGGTATTGTATTTACGTGCCGCACCTACTGCTCAATGAAATTGAACTCTCTCAAGCTGTTTAATTTTGTATTTTCGCAAACATAAGTTACTAAAGTAGTAATAAAGTGCTGAGTTCGGCGTATATGGCATTTTTTGATAAAGAATTGGAGCTGATCGTGAAAATAATCCGAAAATGTGTTACTAGGGATATATGTGAGCTTAACATTTGAGTTTTACAAAATCACAGCAGCTGCTTGTTACAAAAAAAATTATTCTATTCATTTTTGGCAAAATATAATCAATATTTATTTTCGAGAGTGTAAACAAAAAAATTTTACAAATACATGAAATTGTATTGCAACTTTGCATCTTCCAGCTCTTGTCTGATTGCTACTATAAACAAAGAATTTTTTCTGGGAAACCGACGAATTATTTTTGATTTGAAATTTGAAAAGCCTGCATAATAATATTTTTATATAGTGTTTGTTACTGATCTAGTGGACCGAAACCAATTATGTACAAAATAGTGTTCACCTGTCCTTTGCTGATTCATTTTCTACTGGGTCGTCAGTTGCCTAGCTACACCTTACAGTGTAGACTCGGAGCGCGTTGTTGCTCTCGCTGTTAGTCTCAACTCTCAACTCTGTTAAATGTACGAGACGGCAAGTGTTTTAAAAGATTTTATAGTGCGTGCATACACTATTTTAATATATCCATAATGTGGTTTATATTAAGTATTTTTCAAATACATTACATATTTTAAGACATAAAATGCATTTTTCAAAACAAAAATGATTGCATTGCAAAAGTATCTGTGCATATTTTTGTTTTAAGCCCGAGTTCTCGTAAGTAAGTACGAGTACATACCAGTTATGAGTACTGTTACTTAACATCAGTATTTTAAAAATACGGAGATACGGCTCTCACTTTACAGATACTGTTGTCTGTAAGTCTACACAAGTTTCTATATTTTTTTAAACAAAGTTTGGGCGCCGAATAACGAAAAGTATCTTCGCGCTTGTAGGTTGTGTCGCGACAGCGTGTTCAGTCAGTCAACCGCGAGAGTGGCCAGTAATAAAACCTAAGCATGAATAATAAATAAACAATAAATGTACATAAAAACAACTAAACAAATTTGTGTGCGCTTTGGTAAAGTGTTTAAATAAAAATACATAACTTTAAGCTGCAAATATTTTGTGGCTCAATTCACGTAAGCAGGTTGTCGCTGGTCGCGTTTTTTAGGCTGTTTGGTTTTTGTCACGCACACACACACGCGCACATACTGGCAACGTTATATACACGTACATATATACGGTAGTGATTTGCGCGCATTTGTATGCGTGAGCAAGATAGCGCAGTAAAAATAAAAAGAAAACAAAAAAAAAGGGAATTTCAATTGAAATTTATGCCAAAACATACACACACACACGCCTAATACATATGTATAAACTGAGTGCAGTGCAAAAATTACAACACAAAACGTAAAAGGCAAAAAGCAAAAGTTTTCCAATGCGCTGCTGACTACAAAAATTCTCCAAAAAGACGTAGCAGAAAAAATTGTAAAAAAGAAGGAAAAAAAAAATTCGTGAGTGTAGAAAAAGAAATAACACAAAAAGGGAAGCAGCAACAAACGCAGTCAAACACACATACACACAAGCATACAAACCAAAGCAAAGCAGAGAAGTGTGCTGCTGGCAGATGATGTAAACTTTGTAACAAGTTTTTTGTTGTTGTCTTATTATTGTTATTCCTTCCCTTGCGCTGTAAACACGCGCACGGATTGTATTTGCTTTGATTGATTGCTTCGCTCAAGTGCCATCAATGTAAAATGTGTTGAGCTACAACAATAAAAACCAAACACAACACAATAACAATAACGTAAGAAATTTGTCAAACAATTAAAGCTTAAAACACAAAAGCAATAAAGCCATGCCGGAAACGGAGTTCGAGTGCATTTCGAAGGAGCGACTGCAGTCGGAGCTGCGCGCTGTCAGCGGAGCTGGTGCCAGTGCCGGAGCAATGGAGCTCATTATATTGGATTGCCGTGGCTCACATGAGTACGCTGAATCGCATATACGCAGTGCGGTCAACTTTAGCATTCCCAGCATTATGCTGCGTCGTTTAGCAGCCGGCAAGATTGATCTGGCCTCTACTATTAAGTCGCCGGAGCTAAAGGACCGCATACAAAACGGCTACAAAATCAGCCAATTTATATTGTATAACGATGTGGGTGTGACACCACCCCCAAAACTGCTGCCCGGCGAGATTGTCATGTTCAACAATGCAAATGATGCCACCATCAATATGCTGCATCGTCGTCTCAAACAGGATGGCTGTCGCGTGGTATCCCTGCAAGGTAAGTTCCAAGTTAATAGCTTTATAATTCGCACAAATCATTGCACAATAAATCAATCACAAGACTCTTGGGGGCAGGTCACAGTGATTAAGATAGAACTCATATAGAAATATTTTATAAGACAGTTTCGGTGACAGCTATATTTTAAAATGTGCGTTTGTTTTTTTTTTATTATTTATTTTTGGCAGAAAGACAAACGCAAATCACAACAAACTAGTGGAATGGCAATAGTTGACTTTAAGATACCCTTAAATGTTTCTAATTTGCAACTAGCTAACTAAGAAAGTGGCTCGGCTGCAGTTGGGGCTATGACAATTATTCAAAAGAGTTAAAAAAAAAGTTTTTTAACTTTTTAACGTACTTTCCCTGATTTTGACGTGCTAAAAAACGAAATTTCATTGGATTGTTATTCTCAAAAAGAGAATGTACTCTGTAGTTTTTAGTGGAGCTTGTGCAAAAATGTCCAGCTTATTTATATTAAACTTAAAAAATGGTCTTTGTCGAAAAATTCAAAAATCTTGTTGGAGGGATAAGGGGTACAAAAGCAAAAATTGAATGCAGGTGATGAAATAAAGCATAAGACGAAATAAATAAAATTTCTTAAAAGAATTATATTCAGTAATTCTGGATTCTAAAGACCAATCAAGGTCCCTAGCTCTCTTCGGTGTTAGAGGTCTTAGTGACAAAACTCAGTATATTAGATACTAGTACGTTTTGTTTTTGTTTTTGATAACACCAAATCTAGTATTTAAAAGTCTATTCTACTCATTCATCCTTTACGCTATAAAGTATAAAAAATCGAGAAAACAAACGACCCATAAATAAACATTTGCGTAGACATTCTGGCACGTCACCCTGTCATGCTGAAATCTAGCATTGTATATTATTATTATTAACAAAATAATAATAATAATCTATGGGAATATGCCAAACAAAAATGTGAGGGGTGTGTCATAGGCCTCACAAGTTGATAAGCACAGCTGGCTAGAACTTAGACACATATTGAGTACTGGCGAAAAAATACTATATGTTTAAAATTTGTATTTTTAAATAAACAAAAGTGTGAAAACAACAAAATTCAAAGAATTGATTATTAACTTTTAAGCAATTTCAAGCAGCTTTGTCACGTCAAAATATTGTTTTTAAATGTTTTTTTATGCATAAATTGCATAAATCGCAGATGATATAACTATTTCATGGTAATTCTGCATCTTGTATACTAACTATACCATTTTGGAAAATTTGCACCAGCAACTAGAATTAATTGTTAATTGCATTTATGCAGCCAAGAACTAGACAACTATTCCAATTGACGCAATAATAGTACAGCCAAGAAGATGAAAAAATCCCAAATTTTCAACGGAGCCATACAGCTATTAATAATTTTGCGTAGATCTTTTTGAAAGTGGAATTTTCATGACGAAATATAATTGTTCTGGTGGGACATATGAAAATCTTGTTTAAAGCTCTACATATTTTGTAATAATGCGCACATATGTCGTATTTAATGCTCTAGGGAACAATATTTTCATTTGTATTTATATAGTTGCCTTGACCACTTGCTCTGAATAGATAAATAGCATTGTGCAAACTTAAAGCGGAAATTTCAGATGCATATATATCAATGAGTTTTTGATGAATTCTAGGGCATGATATTTTAACTGATAAGCGTGGCTACATTGGAAAGAAGCCTGGAATTCCTGGACAAGTCTAAAACTAAACATCCGTCAAGCTGCTGTCATGAGTCAAATAAACTTTAATTGCTTTGCACTATATAGTCAGACAGACAGACATACATACATATATAATACATAAACAGAACGCGTACATATGTGTGTGTACACATACATTATCTGCCTCTGGTGCTGCTGTTGACAATGCCAGACCCCAGACGAGACGGACCAAGTAAACCAAACCAAAACCAGAACGACTGTGGCTTCATATTTATTTTTATCACTTCAATTTCCGTTCGCTTACAAGCGGCAAAATGTAGTCAGTCCGTCAGTTAGTCCACCAGTCAGGCAGTTCCATTGCGTAGCTACCAGCTCCATGGCAGCCCTGCACCCCTTCCGCAAAAAGCAACCCCCTCTTAGCCTAATACAGAGCATCGCATAATTGACGTACGCACGTTGGATTTTGAGTGACGCGCGACTGTCAGTGTTAATATCGCAAATTGACAATAGAACGTCAATACTCGAGCAATATTATTCCAGTATTACGGCTTGCTCCGAGACAAAAAAAAACAGATGAGCAAGGAAATGTTAAGTTTTCATTGTTTACTTGTTTCATTTTGGAAACCATATAGAAAATTAGCATATTTATTTAATTTACAGGCATGCAAAAAGTACAACAAACAATAGCCAAGTTGCCAAAAGTGTTAAGGTCACAGACACAGGTAGCCAGCATGACGTCAGAGGTAAAGCCATTTTACCTGCAATCTGTCGAGTGTATTGCCTGCCATAACGAGGGGAAATTCCAAAAAGCAAATCAAGGATTAGCTAAGGAAACCCAGCGGCGACAAACTTCTCTTGCAGTTTCTTGGTTTATTGTTCCGTTGATATTTTCTCAATTCTGACACCTTTTCTTAGGGTCGCTCATAAAACGCATTCTTAACTCAAGTACCAAGGTCCTTGTTGTTCAGTTTCTATTTTTTTTTTTTGTTTTCTTAATGATGTCTTGCCAATTGTAAATGAATTTCTCGCTTTAAACTGAATGGAATGCTGTTAATGAATTCGTTTTGCAATATATTAAATATGTGTTTGTTATGTAGTTTCCTGAAATTTAAAAATTAGCGAATTTTGTATAGAAGTAAGTGTACACAGCGAAATTTAATTCTGAAAACCACCTGTATACTTTGGTTCCCAATATTGTGTTTCTTTTACAGAAAACCAAAAAATGTTTGTTTTCTAACTTAACTATGACTGTTCTTCACCTAATAAAACAGGCAACCCTCGTATGATGAAATTAAGAAATCCAAGTTGAAAACGGCGTCTCTACATAAAGCGTATGCCAATAGTGTTTCCACTTTATTTTTAATTTTTTATTTTTACGATAACAATATTTTGCTGTGAAACGATTTCATTCTGTTTTGTATGCGGGCTCTTTAAATGCCAGCCCACCTGGACTGGGCGCACTTATCTTATCATTTGGCTTAGTTTGTTTTTATAAACGACTCATGCAATATTTGCGACGTATTTGAATGCAGCAGGAAAATGTCATTCAAAAGAATTGTAGTAAATTTTAAATTATCATTTCAAATATTCAGTTAATGGCGGCTAGCTAAGCCTTGAACTTAATTATGTAGGTATTGGCCAAGTTATTATTAAGCTTTTATTTCTGTTGTTAAATGCGTATTTTAATTAAATGGTCACTTTAAATGCATTTCTCAGAATTGAAAACAATTAAGATGCAACTCAGCTCATAAGTGCAGTCGTATCAAATTCAGATGGAAGGAGCGTAGGAAGGCATAGTAAGGAGGAGGTATAGCAAGAAGGGGACATTTGGCGCAATAAATTAATCAACAGACTAAAGTATGGCATAAACTAAGCGCTTCCGTTTGTGCATTAAAATTTAATTCAATTAAATACAAGCCGCTGAACCAACCAAATTGAATGTTGTCAAAGCAAAGTTTCGAACCTCACATGGAATGCATGGGAGAAAACATCTTTAGTCAAGTTTTAAACCGCTGCACTCGTTAATGGATGTTGTTGTTGCTCGCCCTAAACAGTCGGGGCAAGTGTAGAAAAATGAACCGAAAGTCAACGAACGATGCGTTGAGCGGTCGACGCAGCAGCCAACGCCACCGCCGCCGCCACCGATACCGTCGCTGCCATCCTCGTCGTCGTCAATGTCTCCACATTTATTGGGGAGTTGAAGTTAAAATTATAGGCAGAAGCCGCAGCAGCAGAGAGCGAGAACTCGTCTGCCTTTTTGATACCCTGTAAACAGGGTACATGGGGTACTATAGATTTGTGCAATGTAACTAACTGACAGAAGGAGCTAGGCAGGCAGATCATAAGTTGTTTATACCATGAGAACTGTGGAGAAATTTTTTCAACAGGTTAATAATTGCATCACTTCTCCGCTTAAGTAAAGTACCACCAAATACATTCAAATTACATTTCAATCATCTACGTCACAATGATGATGATATCAAGAGTTGAGTCAAGGAAAGCCTGTTTCGTAAAATTTGTTACGCAGTGGCGGTATGTAAATATCTAGTATATCTATATCTAGTCATGAAATTTAGTATGTTGCCCATGCAGACATAAAAGCAAAGCCACATCAATACAACCTCCCACACGATGACGATGCATAGCTTGCCCCAAACAGCCTTTTCGACTAGGGTTTCAAGCCCCAATTTGATTAAGTCCAATTGGTAGCTGATTGTGAATTGCACACAAGGAATTTACTTACAGGGTATCCCAGTGTCGGGCACCGGCCCGACCGATTCACATATATTTTTTATAGCCATACAGACAAGGCGGATACAAAGCTGCACACTGACTGTGTCGCTGTCCATGTGTCTATCTTTGTCTGTTGTCCGCCTCGACCCTTTTATAGAAATTGAACTCAGTCGCTGAGCGCATGCGCAACTGCGACTGCGGCAGCGCTACATCTTCAGCGTCGGAGACCATAAAAATGGCTCTGTGGTATTTCCACGCGTCGAGCATTTTCCAACTTGCTTTTTTTTTGTTTTTGTTTCTCTTCTACATATTTGTCGACACATGTACTCCACTCACTGGCTTTGGCTTTATTGGTGAGCTGTTTGCCTCATTGCCACCAAGTTGTGACTTGAGTTGCTTTAATTTTGTTTTTGGAATTAAAAAGCAATTTTCACAAGTTTTTCTTACTTTTACCTACTTTTCCACGCGTGGCAAAACAGAGTCGAGACTCAGGCGCCTCAAGGTCGGTAGACAGTTTTAAGAGCCAGCCTGCGCTCTCAGCTAAGTCGACTCATTACAATTTTGATAATCTATCAAAGAAGCGGCTATTGAGACTGCGACTTGACTGGTCTGCCTTAACCGAAAAAAAAAAACCAACAAGAACAACAAAAATAATGCGCATTGGCAGCAGTCGCGCCACCTACATGCCAAAAAGTTGTTGGCCAAATTTGTACAGCTTAACGCAATGCACAGTGGGCTGAATAATATAGAGCATGTAAAATCCAACAAAGCCAATACTTGCTTATTGAGTGTATTCATTAGTTTCGTTTGTGCAAAAAAGCGATTCCAAATATTCGAAATTCCAGTATGAATACAGAGAAGATAACTTGCTAGCTTTCCAAAATCGCATGTTTTGGTTTAGTTTAATTTAATTGAACAAAACGTTAATTTATGTAAATATATCTTGAAAGTTATATACAAATTACTGATAAAGTTTTATTAATTTCGTGACACCGATGTGTACTCGGTTCAAATAGCTGTTGCGCCAGTGTGTTTGTAAAAATTGAACATGCTGCTAGAAAAATTAGCAAGTTATTTATTCATTGCCTTTGTGCATAATACGTCGTTTTGTATTAAAAACAATTAGTCAAGATCAGCAATCACAAAATATTACAGTTTTTATGACCAACATTCAAGAAAGCAGTTAAACATATTTATAGTAAACGAACTGATTCCAAATTTTTACACTACTCGTACCTTACATTTTCGCAAGATTTTCCAACACTTTATTACCACGGTTCAAGCTCTTGTTTATGGTGACAAAAAACAAACTGTGCCCACATGCAAAGTGTGGACAGACATTGTTGGCGTACGTCTTAAAAAAAAGCAATCACAGTTGCTGCCACCTTACTCGAAAATATATTTCTGACAACTGTGCCTCGGGCGATTTTTTTTTTTTGGTCAGCCTACGAGCGTCAAAGATACTGACAAGTAACATATTTGTGTACATTCTTATTTGGGTCAGAGTTTGTGTGGGTTTTAATTGAGACGCAGCCAGAGTAACGGACGCACAAAAAATACAAAAACCCACCTGCTTACTGAAGAGCCAACGGAATCTCAGATACAGAGATATCGAGATACAGACACATAGATATCGAATTCTACAGCGGATAGATACAGTGCAAATATTTGCAACAATTGGCGGCGCTTGTTGATGATGATTTCCGGTCGGTCAAAATTAAGCAAAAAGCCGGTTCTCTGTTTGAGGATCCCAGTGTTGTTTAGTGGCACCGAACTTCAGCGGAAGTCGCGAGTTTAAGTCGAATGGAATTGTCATGTGGGTAGGGAGGGAAGGTATGGACTGATGATGATGAAAAGGGCGTTGCAAAAAACATAAACACGACTTGTTCGTTGTTTAAAATCACTGGCGCATTTCGAAAGACAAACAACGGGGAGCGTCAAAGTCTCAGTACTTGTCTGGTAGACGGGGGAGCCATCGTATGGTGTTGGAGCCTGCCGCGGCATACGCGTAAATTGTTATATTCTTGGAATTAGCAAACAACAACAACAACATCAATAGCATATATAAACAGACAGACAGAGAAAGAAATGATTGGTTGGTTGGTTGCCTCGCGTCTGCGGCGCAAAAAGGCGGCATCAGAATGAAATGGAGCTAAAAACTTCGGGCGGCAGCTACTAAAAACAACAACAACAAGACCAACATGCATTAAACAGCGGCTCGCTTGTATGCATAAATCTACAGTAATAATAGCAACAACTTTAACAACAACAACAACCTCAACAGCAACAACAACAAGAGCATCTAGAACAACATCGCCGAGTTAAACAACGTAAACGCATTTCATCAAAGTGCAAATTAGCAGTAGATTCCAAGCGATACACAGAGCTATCAGACAAAAAAAAAAAAATTCGAAACGAAAAACAGAACAGAACAGGGTTACGTTCTGTGCTTGGTGTCTATGCTTGGAACTGTGGTGAGAGCTTTATTTTGATGATTCCATACTCTAGTTATACAGAATATGTGTTGTAGTATTAACTTGATCGAGAAAATATTGTTGGTATCATTGTGGATTAATTCATTTTCAATCACGCTAATTTTTAAAATTTTTTTTTAACCATCAACTCTACCGTATACATTATTTTATTAGGCAAGTTTCGGATCTCCCTTGTGGTTTCTTCCTCTGTGAAAATAAGTTTCTCTTATTATTTTCGAGTGAATTCAATTACAAAATTCGTATATTTTCATCGATTTGCTACAGGCTTGTTGGATTTGAAATTAATTTTTTCAACTGTTCAAATCGCAAAAACTAAGTGAAAACGGCAACAGTTCTATACTTACAGTGCATTTCATAGCCCGTAACTGTCTATATATGATAACTATGTTATTCTCCTGGTGTACGCAATTATCAACATAGTAGTTTTCCTTTAAAGAACTCTGTCAATGGCTTTGCTTTGTCCCTGATGTCAGTTGCCATGTTTACTGACTGACTGACTGCATGAGCATAATCAGCAAGGTAGCAAAAATAAGTTCTCTTGGATACTTCCCACTGTGGAGTTCACTGCGCAAAAAAGGTTTACCATATTGCGATCCAGAAAAGTTGATAACCATTGATTGTTTAAACAATGAATACAAATCGTATCTTGTAAGAGTCTGTGAATGCTGTACAGACTAGTTCAGAGTTTGCATTTTTAGTTTTAGGAATAATTATATTCGTTTTTATTTTTTTTTAGTGTATTTGTTTATAAGGTATTGCAAGTGCAAATGCAAGTACTTATACTATGTATACTATATACCATACACTTTTTGCTGATATTTTATAATTCTATGTGTTGTTGTTGTTGTTTGCCAAATTGAAGAAATATTTTAAAACTGTTCATTAGTGCTCGCCAAGAGTCGAGTCCTCTGTCTGAACTTGCGTAAAGAGAATTTCATTTTTATTTCATTTACTTTTTTTGTACTGTATGCAATATTTATAAACACCAGTGCAGAGTGTGCCCCCTAGCCTCAAATCCTCCAACAACAAACGTCTTGAGTTCTTACGTTTAATTTTGCTTTGCACATTTGCTTTAAGATTTCATTTCGTTTCCAAATGAAATTCAGCTCACGTTGCTCAATAGCGGCATCGTCTATGGCCACTTAGGAGCTACTGGTGATGTTGTTGTTGTTGTTGTTGCCTTTGTTATATTCTGACTACCCAACGGGACGCTAAAGTTTAAGTTGTTTGGCGTTCTTGACTTTTTGTGCACTTGTCTTGAGCATATTAGCTACAGGAACATTTTACCGAGAGCGTATTTTGACGAGTGGATGCTGGATTAAACGGTTCTATTCAAATGTTAGTACAGAAAAACCTTCTCTTTCTCGAAATTCTTAGATTGAAACAGTCTATAGAACTACCAAAAATCTGCTGAAAATAGTTAAAAAACATATGTTAGCGTTGGAAGTTACTTAAATTTTTTTATTCTTTAGGCATATATGTCTCAAATAACTACTTATTACTAAGGACCATATAACCCACGTTTCATCGTCCTTATTAAAAATAAGCAGATATGGACTTTACTACAATGTTGTAAATATTGGGAAACCCTTTTATACATACTAATACTCATAAATATAGCGGTTGCGAAAAATTGCGGACGCCACCCGGTTTGTCCGTAACCCCCACAAAGATTTCGGTATTCCTTTTGTGGGTGACATTATAAATAAACTAAGCGGGCGTTACGCGAATCACTTGAGATCCAACCCCAAAACCTCTTGCCTGCGCCCTGGGCGGGTATAGACCAAGAAGAAGACCTCAGACGTCTTTTGATTTAGTCACTGGAGTTCCTCGTACACCTAATGTGTAACGATTAAGTTTTCCTCAATATAAGATTATAACCGACTCTCGAAAAGGTTGATTGCCAATAAAGAACTTATATAAAAAAAAAGATTTTGTAGAGAATATTTTCGAATGACCCTGTTACAGTCGCAACATTCCTCCGGTAAC
The DNA here is from genome assembly GCA_949987675.1 of Chymomyza fuscimana. Lineage (NCBI taxonomy): Eukaryota > Metazoa > Arthropoda > Insecta > Diptera > Drosophilidae > Chymomyza > Chymomyza fuscimana. The sequence goes on from OX465089.1 coordinate 41,485,275, forward strand.
GTACAAGGTATCCTCGTTAATTTCGACAGTATTGAGCAAATTAAAAATAAAAATAGATTGAAAAATATTATTTCCTAGAAATCGATTTTGGTGAGGAAGCCTTTAAAAAAGCAAATTTTTAAATGGTTGGTTCCCACAGTTCTTAAAATTTCTAATTAGAAAATCGCAGCTGCTAAAAGAAAAAGTGCGACGATATACAAAAAAATTAGTTCATGTCACAATTTAGAAAATAAGATGCAGCTTCTGCTAGCTCTTTTGGTCTTTCAGAAACAGGTAATACAGACTTTTCCTTTTGACATATCAATCTCTTTGGCATAAACTGGTTTTCTTTTAGGTATTAAACAAAAATTAATTATTTTTTAACTACAGGGTATTTTTTTTTATACGCTAGCTTGATGGTCAAAGGGCAGTCAGGTCACCAAAGTAACGGAAGTGCTGGTTAAAGCGAAAACCATCAAAGTTAAATCAAAAACAAAAAATCGATAAATTCTTAGTAAAATTGCGATGTTGCATAGCTGCATGGACAGCTCTTTGAATACGAAACTCTGTTTCTTTGTGTGTGTGTGTGTGTGTGTATCTATGCGATACGTGCACTTGTTGCATGCTTCAGGCAATCCGAGTAATGACGAACCAAGTTGAAATGCTGCTATCATACGCCATGTGCAACACTGGCAATGGCAAGAGCAACAGGAAACTGCGCATTAAACGGGTCAAACCCAAGAATCACAAATATACAGAGATACACATACAAAGAGCTACTTTCAATTTGACATGATTTAATATTTGCAACATTTGAAATTGGGTTATTTTGGCAAAAAAAAAACAAAAAAAAAAAAAACAAATTTTGCCTGCCAGTGACAGTTAAACAGTTATAAGGCTGCTTGCTACTGTAAAATTGGCCTTGTTGCCACATTTCACACGGCGTATGCGCAATTTCATTGCGTAGCATACAAAACATAATTAATTAATAATGCGCCTTCAATGCTGGGTAAGACAGGCAACAACATACAGCTTTCATAAAGCCACAAAAAGGTTCAGTTGGGCTTATACTGGTTAGGGTTGCGATTGTGCCTTCTTGTCTTCGTGTAAGGATGCTAATGCCGCAAAAGCTGCGGTTGGCTGCTACTATTTATAGCATAGCGCTACTGTCCTATCCCAATGAAATGCTGCTTCTAGACATATTCCGAAGGGCGTTCTCTTGCTTCTATCTGCGGGGGGAAGGAGTGTGTGCGCGGGCGTTGTCGACGACCTAGGCAAAATTAGGCTTGCTTATTTAGATTTTGATTGATTGGTGTACGCAGCTTGACATTTTTGGCCAGCTTTTAAACCAGTAGAAATATTACAACCAGGCTATGTCCAATTTGCGTCTTGGTTCGCAAAGGTGTAAGCCCAGCTGTGTGTGTGTGTATATAAGCCCCCCTAATAGTCATTAGTCTAAATGTTTCTGTCTATTAATAACTAAGCTAGAAGCTGCCTAACAACGTAGGGCCAAATTGTAATTGCCAGCTAAATGGTATTTAGGGAGATGTTGCGTAATAGTAGTCAGTAGTATGATTTCAAAGAATAGAGCACAGAGTATTAAAAAGAGAGGTACTCTAAATTTCAAGTTATGCCTTTGAATATCAAGAATACTTTGAATAGATATTTTTGTTGCTATTGAAGTTTCTTCCACAAAAATTCGTTTCCACTGAATTGCAATTTGTATAAAATTTCAATGGAAAAGAAGGATTTGAAATTTAAAAGAAAAGAAAGCAAAACTGAACAACGCACTAAAAAGCATTCGTATTTAATACTTTATTCGCATATTTTAATATCATAACTAACTCTTTGAAAATGGGTCACGTATACTAATTCATAAGAAAATGTATTTAAACGTTTTTTAAGTCAACTAGAAAGTATGAAAGAGTAGCTATTGGGTTGATAAATATGCGACTTTAAAATGCACTCAAACTAAGAGTGAAGTTGTATACCGAAAAGGTCAAGGATATAAGAATTGTGCAATATATATAAGAAGCCGAAGAAGGCGTGGCAGACCATATGTTGTTTATACCAAAATGATAATCATAACCTAGCTAATAGCTTGCACTGTTCCCTGGTACGAGAATAGTATCTAGAGATAAAAAACTTTACGAACAGAAGAGTTTAATCCCTCTTCAGATTAAGTTTTTTGAAATTAGCTAATATCTTGCACTGTTCCCTGGTAGGAGAATATCACGGCTTTTAATGCAATGCGGCATTATATGCATATCAGATAAATACAACAAGAATAAAAAAAATATAGTCGATTTGCAAGTTTTGTTATGCACGATTCAGAGTCACCAAAAATTTCTTATTTTGGCCCTAATATAGAAACCATATTCAATTTTTTTGAAGCGATGCCCCATTCAACGCAATCGATTTAACGTATTTTGTACCACACCTCTCTTTTCTTGCACTTGAAACTTACCGCAGATATTTTAAAAACCGATTTTGACTTAACTTTCAATCCACATCGAAATCGGTTGAAATTTGCGGAACTTGTAAATACCGTACCGCATCAAAAAAAAAACGTTTTCCAAGTCGAGAGTTCTTAAAGGGAGGCGTTTATGCAGTATTAAATTGTGCAGGAATTTATTTTTTTTTCGAGATAATATAGTAAGTAAAATGTTTTACATTCTCGGGCAACGACTCGACTGTACCAGATTTTGTTTATTATTGAAACGATATTTTTTTGTCAATAATACCCTTTTCTTGTCCCAAATAACTTAAAACTTTTATTAAAGTTTGGTTCTGTCTTTAAACTCTATACTTGATAACTTCAGCTTTGGTTTAGCAACTGAGTAAATAATGTTTCAGTATGTTGTTTAAAACACAATTTAAACAATATCTTCATGTCCATACAAATGTTTATAATTGCAGAAACTTTATATGCACTTTGTTCTATAAGATACATGGTATACAAATTTCCTCGTTGTAGTTAAAGACGCTTTGTGCGAAAATAAGCTGACATTCGTTATCTAAGTGTTTCAACTTTTAAGAAACTTAAAAAAACGGAGAGCACCTGATTTTCAGTTTTCAAGCTTTATTATGGAATTGCAAATCTATAACCCCAAAGCCGTAAAATTATATTGCATGCTGTAGTTATGTAGCTCTCAAAATAGTTTCCACATAATTTCAACAAACATGAAAATTCATTCATTGAGCACTCAAGACTTTGCACTTTACTTTCTAAGCAACGGAAGCCGCTCTCTGCGATTCTCAATTGAGAGTCAGCCATTATGACGACAGAGTGCGTCGATGTAGAACGGGGCTTAACTAAGCCATAGCTAACTCAGCAAATCTCTCGCAATGCGGAAGCTAATAACAACTACAAAGATGTGCATTTACACTCATTCATTCAAACACACACACACACTCACACTCACACTTATACATTGATAGTATGAAATGATGTCGCACGTCCGCTTGAACGAGGAGGGAGCACTGAATGAGCGAGTGCTGCTCAAATTGCATCAAGTAGAGCTTGCAAATTAACTCGAAAATGTGTGGCAGGGTATTAAGTGATTGCATGAATGACAGCCGGAATGAATGAATGAATGATTGACTAAACCGCTGTTTAATTCCATGTATATTTGTGTGTGCCCTAGAGCGTAGAAAATTGTATTTCCAGCGTTTTACTCGCAAAATAGTCGTTAATGTTTTTTTACTCTCTTTTATACTTTCTATCGTCAAGTTTCTTTTGGATTTTTCGTTCATTCATAAAACAAAGCTCGCGTTGTTTTTGTCGGCTTATGTAAAAAAGTATCTTTCACTTTTCGCCCATGTACAGCTGGCATTTTATGCTCAGCTAGCTGTAGGTGTATACCCCACACAAGATACATAGGTATAAGATACATGATGTGCCGGTTGCAGCATAGGATATCTATGCCGGTTGTTGTCCGCACTAAACTTTATAACTTGGCTCATCTCATTTCATTGGAACTACAAATAATGCGACTTTGTCGGAGGCGTTTATTGAGAATTTTTGCTTGAATATTTTGTTTAAGTTGTTGTTGTACGTACTATGTACACTTAAAGTTGGGTTCATTTTTTGGTCATAAAAACGTAGGCGTTGACAGTTGACAGTAGCGTAGTGGGCGGCATTTGTCTTTGGAGATGGTTGTTTTTAATTTTTGTTTTTCAATGTAGTTACGTCAATTAAAGGCACAGTGGTTGAATGTATAATTTAAAAAATTGATTAACAGCTTACAAATTTGAGATCCAGTAATTACAAGTTCACAAATTATAACACATCTTGCTTAAGCCAAATATGCAGTGCATGGACTAATGCAATTTATTTTCAACTCCAAAAATGTGAGATAGCTTGAAAAAAAGCTTTTAAAGTCCAAACTATGCAAAATGCAAATTTCAGCTATCTCGTGATTGTATTGTCATTTGCAAAAGCACTTTGATACTAGGTATCAAGCACATAAGACCTTAATCACTTTCTTTATTGAATTTCCATTAGCTAATGTTTAAACTTTTGGATTTATAAGTGCTTTAAAAAATGAACAGAGTTTAAAACTAGTTGTAAACTCTTTGGTGCACTTGTTTTTATTTTATGTATTAACTGCAAATTGACCTTTTCAATAGATAAACTGCAGTTTAAATTATGTGGCTAGTCTCAAATGCAACATTCTTTAGTGGATGCCTTCGTCGTTTACATACATGCATCAATCATGTTGTAATCAATCAACCCACAGCAAAATGTCAACGTATTGTGGTTTTTGGCCCAGAACTTTTGTGTGTGGTCGTGTTTTGCCTTTGCTTTATGACAATTTAATAAGAGATTGTTTTCATATTTTGCAATAAAGCTAAAACAACAAAAAACAGTCGAGAGTCGCTGTAAAGAACCAATCTCTATTATATTTAGTATGTATTTGGAACTCCTTATAGCGAAGACAAAAAATTGTTTAGCTTAGAGATAATCTGCTATACATTCTTGCTCTTCGTAGTTGAATAACAAGAAAAAAAAAAAATAATTTTAAAAAACTTAAACCCAACTTCGAACAGAAAATGTTTTTGAATTCTTTGTGCTAAATTATTTTGATTGAATTTGTCATTTTACGACTATCTCCCCTTGAGGGGACAAGTGAAGATCATGACGCTTTCTACAATACCTCATTTGTCAAATTATGATAAGCGATTTAGAAGTTACCAAAAGTTGCAGAGAAGTTGCCTTTTGCTATAACGTTTCTCGCGACGAGGAAAATGTTTGAATCCCTAAACGTTTTAGAAGAATCGTTAAAAAAGCTAAAACTTGACTTTTTTTTGTTTTTTTTTTTTTTTTTTTTGAATGTTTCCGGTCGTGCGCATAGATGGACTTTTTGGACTGGGATTGTTATGGCCGTATTGGTTCTAGTTGTTGTCGTTATTTACATAAAATAAATTCTCATCAAAGGCGGAAATGGCAGTCATTAATATTTGCGGTGCCGTATTGCTTTATGGCCGCCGTTTGGTTCATTTTCCATTTACATTTTCATTTTGTTGGCTGCATTTTCCTTTTAGTGTTGTTTAACTTTGTTGTTTATGTATGCGGCGGTAGCAGAAGCTAAAAAATATGGCTCCAAAAATAAGCAGCAACACTTTTGGGCGCTGGAAAATATTTGGGGCGTCGAAAAATGTAAACAAAATGGGCAAGCAGCCCAACGGGCGTTGGTTTTTCGTAATATCAGCGGGGCATTATGTTATATACAATACATATATACTACTTATAAACAAATAGATAAATGTACAAATTCCAGTGAAGCTTTTTGTAAAATGTCTGTTGCTAATGGCTAAGCATGTAAAACATGCGATTCATTTGGTGCTCTTTATTTTATGTCTGTGCACGAACCGACTGACTCATTGACAAAAACCATTGAACCGACCCCTTTATTTATCATTCATTCATGGAACCATATGTATATAAGCACATGTGTTTATATAAACATACATATGTGAATTTTTGTATACAAATCCGTGTATATGCATATCTTGTCATGTATTTATAGTAGCTGTCATTGTGTAACACATGAGTGACTGCATTTCTAGGCTTTGCCATACGAGCACACAATGCGTATGCGTAATATCGATTTTTATGTCTAAGCAAGCACATGCCAGCATAAAATAGTATTTTATGCGATATTTTTATTAAAACTAATGCACATGGCCTTAAGTGCATATAAGAGAAGAAAAAAAAAACACATGAGTGCAACAAAATATTAAGCAGCAAAATTTTATTAAAACATTTGATTGATTGTTTGTTTACAATTTTATTGATGAAGAGAAAATTAAAATGCTGCAGCGTTAAGTGCTGTATAAAGATAAGAATACAGTATGTAATAGTTGTCGGTCTTGCGTTGGTGTCCTAGATCGATAGGTATGCTAAAAGTATGCTGAGCGAGCTGTCTTGTTATAGGAGTTGTTAGAACAAAATGTTTTGCCAAAACTTGAAATGCCTATTTTAAGTAATTTTAGAAAATAGTCTGGGTGCTTAAAATCACGATTGTTATTCTGATTTTGGATCCTATATATTTTGTTAATAGCGAATACATATGCGTTGGCCATATTAGAAAGCTGTAATCATTTTTATTTATTTTTAAACTATTGCAACGAACAGATTATGCCTATATCTGTATATTGTTTACACTTAGGTTTTGTTCACGTATGCGTCTCTGTCATATCTCACAGACTAAACAAAACTACAATAAGTATTATGTACACGTTTTTATATATATGCATATACATATATGCGAGTGTATACTATATAGTTGTCTATATAGCAGTCATTTGTTTTGTATCTATGAGTAGCGCTTCATATAGTTTTGATGTATTTTTTTTTATCTGTTTGTGTTTCGCTATCTGTCATTTTGTGCCTTTGTATTAGAATTGTTTCATTGATGAGTTCACAACAAAAAAAACAAAAAAAAAAAAAAAACAATAGCAAACAGTAGAAACGACCTTCAAAACGTGAAAAATTTCAACTTGAGCCAAGCAAAGCGCAAACTTAATGAAATTCGTTTTTTTTTCTTCCATTTTTTAGTTGATTTTTGTCAATTTCATTTCTATTGTGGGCTTTAATATTTGTGAGCACTAACAAAAGCAACAACCACAATAAAGCAAACCGGATTCGCGCTTCACTCCCTTTGCCTACCTTTACGTTTTAAAGCTACACCTGCGCCAAAAAAAAAAAAAATTCATTGGAACATCGTTTGTGCCCCCGTTATAAGCCACAACGCACCCACGCCGCCCCTCCCCAGCATGCTCGTTAGTTGTATCCATAACAAAATCGAGACTCAACCCACGATTTTGTATCTATATGTGTGTTTGTGACTGTCATGCTAAGCGTAAAATTATTTTGATTACTTATTTCAAACCACAACAATAACAACTTTAATAACAGCAATAAAAAAAAAAAGAAAAAAAACATCAGACAAACAGGCAATGGCATATACATAAATAAATAAAAATAAATAAATATTAAATAATTTTACAACTGGCAAGCCAAAATGAAACTCATTCATCGTTTCGCTGGCCAGCTATCTATCTCTATCTATAGTAGCTCTGTTTGCGTCTTTGTTTTTTTCGTATCTGTTTGTGTCGCACATAATTTTTGCTTTTTTTTTGTTACTACTTATCTACAGTTGCACGTATGTTATGTCTATGTGTGCATCGTAAAGTAAATAAATAAGAAGAGAGCGAAAATTTAAAACAAGAGCAACGAATTAAGTATGCCCTTAGATACATACCGTACTTTGTAGACATACTTTAGATACATTCCGAGTATACTGAAATGGTAAATAACTACGTTGCTTTTTTAATAGCTGTAGTTCAGAAGGAAATAGCCATATAATTAAAAAAAAATTATTTCATCTGAACTTTTCAGCTAAGTCGAAAACTTTGTACTATATCCAAAGAAGTGTTCAATTTAAAAAACAAATCAGTTACAAAAGTACAATATGGTGACCGATTCAATACTAGATCACTGCTTAAATGACCCAGGCAAAAGAAAAAAAAAAAAACCATACTTGATCATAGCACACTACCCAAGTAATAACCGATCTGTCTGCTTATCAATGCTCATCGGGCAGCTACCGGAGCTGAACAAAAAGTAGGTTCGTTTTCTTTCCCGTCATCATTTATTTTTTCGATTAGCGTCACCACTAGATGGCGTAAGAAAATAATTATATATATAAAGGGTGTTTTTTTTTAGCTTGTTCAATCTTTCTATAGGGGTAATGACTATATGTCAACCTGAAAACTGTCATTTGTTTTAAAGTTTTTATTCAGTATGTTTTGGAAAATTACCCTGACCAATATATTACCAAGACCAAGATATTAATTTCACTCCATAGTTGGCAATTTTGTTTATTGACGTGTCTATTTATGAGGCGAGCACTGATTTTTAAAATAAACTTAAAGCGTTGATAAATAATAAGCGTCAGGGTAATTTTCCAAAACATACTGAATAAAAATTTTTCAAAACACCATGCCTAATACATTTTCGTTTTCTAAAATCGTCAATATTATGGTGCTACGTGCCATAAATCTCACGATACCATCGTATTAAAAAAACATCATCTTAGTAATAATTCGCAAGATGGTCCTGTCTGTGGCCTCCAAGATCGTACGATAAGACGTTAGATTAGACAAACCAACAACTCTTGATCATTTTGAAGTCAACAGAAATCGTGCAAAAATCTCCAGAAATTGTTGAAAAATGGTCAAAAGCGTATTGTATAAAAAGATTGTAAATAAATATGGAGTTAGATTTTTTCTAATCTTTAGTAAGTAAGTATGCATTGATGCGTACTTGAAACAAACATTAAGAGGAAATAAAAATTCCTCTTTAAAGGGTGTAAGTAAACAATTAGATTCAAAAACAAGAAAAAAAAGAAAACAAACGTGAGTTAAATAATATTTTGTACTTTGAGTCACGATAACTGGTGCCCAGATGTATTCATTCATACATTTCCAATGTGTAGACCCAACACCGATCCAACCCTCGCAAGCTACTTACTACCTACGATTCCAGCAAGATCCCAAGCCGGTAAACAGCTCCAAACGGATATGACGTAGGCGCGTTTTTTGTCGCGCACACTTTGAAACCGTTAGTTGGTCAAAGTTTTGGTGCTATCCATATATGGTTTTTGCCATAGGGCATAATCAATTGATTTGAATTGATTAAGTTGCGTTTCACCATTAAAAATGTCTCGCTGCCCAGCAATAACACGTGCGCTCAATTGGGCTCCAAGTTCATGCCTGCAGTCACGCACGCTCGCAGTTTGATCGTCTTAAGTGCTCTTTCTTATTATTAGAGAAAACCGGAAGCGTAAACAACAAACGCAAAATATGGCAAAAGCTCTATTTATAGTTTCCATTGTGCCGGGTCAGACCGGGCCGGGCCCCATATGAAGTATTTGGCATATACATAATGGCAAAAAGAACTTCTGTGTGCCGGAGCTGAAGCAACTTGTGCAAGTTAAGAGCTATAGATTTAAGATAGTGCAATAAATGGGAATCACAGGAAAGCAGTTGCTAACTATTTCCGCTGCACGTTTTCTAAAGAATATGTTTTAAATTTCAAAGATTTATTCAGGGAAATGAAAGCTTCAAATATTGCTGTTTGATTGAATGAAAGATTTTGATTTCCTATACAAATTGATAGTTTACTAGGTTGGGGTAATTTGTGTTTATTGGATTCTTGGCAGAAAACGACAAAGTAACCAGTAAATTAATTTAATTAAAAGTTTCTACTAAATATTAAGTTTGAAAAATTAAAAGAAAAACGCTTGTTTTCTTTTAATGGAATCGACTAAATCCACTACTTCTGAAGTTTTAACGGCTTGCAGGGGGAGGCACACTCAGGATGATTTGAATTGGTTCGACCTGCTGTTAGATAAAGCCCGTGACTAACCCTTACGTAAAATTGTTTACAGATAATAGTCTGAATAATGTCTTAAGAACTAAAGAACTAGTCCAAACGGTTTCCTTCCAATATTTCTGTCGGCAGAGCACGAACAGGCACAAAACTCAGTTAAAATGCAAACTTTGATGTGCAACGGAAATTGCTATCAAATGAAGTATATATAGCTGCATATGATCTAAGTATGGACTGTGCTAGGCCGCGCCTTGGAACTCTGCATGCGGGTGAAGGGCAGAAGCCCTTATATAGCTGCATATGCGTATCGTGTACGCGATACGACACTTGGTGGTTCGCTTTAACATACATATATGTATAGACAGGAACTTCTTGAATGGTGGTCGAGCGAGCAGCGAAGCATTCTCGTATAATGCATACGACCCGTGGGCCGGTCAATAGTATCATACATTGATAACTTGTTGCGCCATTTGCCATTTTCTTTCTTTTAGAATTAAATTTTTTTTTCTGCGCATTTACATTTTATATGTGCAAAGTAGGAAATTGAAAACTTCCGTTTTGTGTTATGCTGATGTTGATGACAATTCCCAGCTATTGTTGTTCATATCTTTGTTGTTGTCGCTGGTGCTCTTTTATTTATAGAAAAACAGCAGCGAATAGCATTTCCGTTTTTTCATTTTTGCTTTTACGTTTCGTATGGCAGCCACTTCCGTTTCTAATTGGAAAGAAACAAAACAAGAAGCTATCAAACCTTGGCCTAACTGACTGAATGACTAACTGACAACACATTTATGAATGAGTCCAAAACAAACTGCAGGAATTTCACGCACGCTTGAGTGCCAATAGAAACGCCACAACAAAACCGAGTAGAGTCTGTTCTAGCTGTACATAGAGTTAAGGAATGTCAGACACTTTGTAGGTGTTGTCTTACCAAAGACCAAAAAGCTACACTTAGCTAAGCATAACGAAATATTTCAAACGCCTCACCTGACGTTCCATGCAGCTTTTACGAAGCGTAAAAGTTCAAACATGTTTACTGAAGTCTGACCCGCTTTTATCTGATTTACATTGCAGATGGCTTCTCCAGTTTTCGTCAAGCATTTCCGGAATGGTGTGAGGATGACAACCAATCGCATAACAAAGAAGTAGAATCTAGTCGCAATGCACAGGCCGATCAGCTAATGGGTCTACGGTAAGTGCTGACCTGAAAACTTTTAAAATTTTAACTTATATTTGTTTTGCTTCTTTTTTAGATCCCTACGCATTTCCACACCACATTCCGATTCGGCATGCAGCAGCTCTGCGGAATCATCGGATTGTGAGAGCACCACACATCACCATCATCATCATCACCATCATCACAGTTTTAATGAGGCACCGGTTGAGATTATTCCAGGCCTATTTTTGGGCAATTCCAATCACAGCTGCGACTCGAACGCTTTGCAAAAGTACAACATTAAGGTGGGTGAAAACTAAGACTGCATAATTAGAATACAAGCTAAAATCTAACTCAAATCACTGCTTTATGCCATTTTAGTATGTTTTGAATGTCACACCGGACTTGCCCAATGAATTCGAAAATCTGGGTATTATCAAATATCTACAAATTCCCATTACCGATCACTATTCCCAAGATCTGGCCATACATTTTCCAGCTGCCATACAGTTTATAGGTAAGTTATTAAATCATTGCAAGTAAATCATATAGACAAGTCTTACTTAGTGTTACTTCTCTATTACAGAGGAAGCGCGCACCGCCAATTCGGCTGTGCTGGTACACTGTCTAGCCGGTGTCTCGCGCTCTGTAACCGTAACGCTCGCCTACCTGATGCACACGCGAGCTCTCAGCCTGAACGACGCCTTCATGTTGGTGCGTGCCCGTAAACCTGATGTCTCGCCGAATTTCCATTTTATGCAGCAGCTACAGTCCTTTGAAAGTCAGCTGCGGCTTAGTCCCAGTGATTGCAGCCAGGCCATGGATGAAGGTAACACTAGTAGTGCTGCCTGCAGCTCAGCCAATGCTTTGGCAGCTAGCAGCACCATAGTTGCCGCACGCTGTGGTCGTGGCTCCAAGTTCTCGTGCAATTGCATTGCTAGCGACTGCAAATGCATGCAAACAGGCGGATACATGGCCGCACATTTGGCCAAGGCTACGGGCGTCTCTCCTGATTCGGGCATTGAGTTTGATCGATGGACGCCATCGTCGGATACGGGTCTGAAATGAGATCAACTTGTGGGAAAGAGTTTTATAATGCCGCCAAGTAGTCAGGAATTGTCGCCGCCTATTTTTATTACAGCCAATGCGGATAATATGTCGCCGGCATCGACGACCAGTTCGTCAACATCGACCACAACCACAGCAGAGGCCGTGTCTGTTGTGGAGGTGGTGCTTGCCACAGCGGCGGCTACTGTGGATGCTAAGCTAAATGAGCTTGAAGAGGAGCAGGAGCTGTATCAGCAACAGGAGCTGGATGAAGTTGAAGTACAACTGGAGCTGGTGAATGATACGACTTAAAAGGGGGCAGGCGAAACTTTTATCCTACTTGTTTGGTTGTTCAAACCCACACACACTTCATACGTATATGAAGCATATAAAATATATATAATACAAATTTAATTTCTAGTTAATTAATGTAAGTTTAAAACAAAATAATTAAACTATTCTAAACGTTGCCTAAAGCAAATAATAACAACATTGTTTAAAACTTAAAGAAAACGATTAATGAAATTTAATTTTATTCATTTTCTGTGCAACCATATTAGAAGTCGTTAAATATGAATACAAATTAAACTCACTAAACAAGAAATATATGAAATATATTTATATTTAAAGTTATATATACATACCTTATGTATTTAATGTATTTAACACTTAAGCAAGTAAGTCTTAATTAAAATAATAAAAAACACTGAATTACAAAAAAAAAAAAGAGATCAACAGCATATTCAAATACATAAAATAAAATTAAAAATAATAAAATCGTGTTATTTTTAAAAGTCTAAACTTTGAACCATTTTAAGCGCGTAGTTTTGTAAATGTACTAAACGAACAAAAAAAAAAACACATTTTTATAAAGGTATATAAATTGTTATATACAAAAACAATACAGACAAATAACACAAATATTTCAATTCAAGTCATATGAATGTAATGTGAAAGAAATTAAGTTGATAAAACCCACAAAAAAAAAGTACACAAGAAAACTTATTAAACACACCAAAACAAATTTTTCAAATGTTTTTTATGTATTGCATTTAAAAACAAAAACGAAAAAGAGCAGACAACAAATAAGCCCAAATATTAAACAAAAATAACAACTTAAAATAATATAATAGCAAAAATACTTTGCCAAAAGATACAAAAAGAAGTATTATAACTAAAAGATATCTTGCCAACAGTAGAAGCGACTTAGTTGTCAAAGTCTTCAATTTGTTTGGCTATTTTTCTAAGCTTTTAAGCCCAGGGGCGGCAGCAGCTATGGACCCTAGGGGTCCCAACACACCTAATTAACGGTTTGCGAGTGTAACTTTTTTTTTGTCTTGTTAATAAGTTACATAGTTAAATACAAGCACATAGTAAACAAACCTATAACTATGTTCAAACCGTTAAAAATGTGTATAATGAGTAGAAGACGGACAAGTTTATACTTGTTGTTAAGCTTATGGCGCTGCGATATTGTAAGACATGCATATACTACACCTGAAAACCATGTACATACTATATATAAATATATGTATGTGTTTTTATGGTAGTCTGTATCTAAAGTAGATGGTACAAGAAGGCAATGTTGGTACAAAAACTTTATCAGGTCAGTTATAAATGAAGATAAACAGGTTTACAAATAAAATGAATACATATATTCGATAAACCGAAAAAAAAAAAAAAAAAATGCAACTAAAACAAAAAAAAATTTCGAAAATAAAGGCTGTGCGCAAAAAAAAATTTTAAAGATATAAACATATTTTTAAAAAGCTGTTTGGGCTAAACTAAAATAGAAACTTTATGAAAACAATGTAAACATTTCAGGTAAATGGATAATGAAAAGAAACTGTTTTGGATTAGTATAAGTACAGTATATAAACGGAGAAAAAGTCTCGAATTAAATTAGGAAAAGTTGGAAAATTTGGCTTGCCAAATTGAAGATACCCTTGCAGAACAATAAAATCCTTGCGTTATGATTTTGTAGTTGCAATACCATGAAAATGAACAAAAATGGAAAGAATTGCAAATGAAGTAAGACACTGAACTGCTATTTTTGAGTAGGTTGAACCAAATTTCGGAAAGCAAAACTTGTCTGAATTCGAAAATTACACATTATGTTGTTTTTTTTGGAATGATTTGGTTTATGCATTGATATGTGTGAGCCTTAAAACAATGCGTTATTATATTCAAAAGCTAAAAAGTCGAAGAATCGCATCGTAAACGATATAAACTGATCAAAGTTACTGAATTGCAGTCGTTTAATTTTATTTAATGTGGATAACATTATAGATTAAAAAAACTCAAACCGACTGTAACCAATATTTTTTGGCATCAGGTAATATTATGTCATTACAACCTTCTTCGATTCAAAAATCAAGAAATCAAACTAAAAACGTAAGCCTTAAGCGATTCTTTAATCGCAAATTTTACCAAAGTTATAACTCTACTAAATAAAAAAAAGCAAACGCGATTAAATGATTTTTTTTTTGCAAAGAAAATGCTTTAAAACTGATTCTGGAATTTAAGGTAATTCTGTGTTTTTACATTGTGGCCGAAAAGACGACATTTTTTTTTACTGAAAACATTTGCAGGTTATCAATTAAAACTAATAAACCAAATCGTTAACAAAACAACAAATTATATATAACCAAAATCGTAACTCATATTTAAATTTGACTATAAATAACTCTGACCATTAAAGAAATATATTCTTTGAATAATTTTTATGTTTAATTGAAAAGATTTTAGTTAATGGTAAGTGCGACTTGAGAAGAAGCTTACGCGCTCAGTTTAGTTAGCCAAGGGGATCAATCAATTCCATGTTTGTCAGCCAGTTTTTCTAAAAACTTATAAATATTCTCTGCAAGGGCATTAAAAAAGTTCTGCTGAATAATCGACGTACCCAACCCGAAACGAAGTAACTTATTTTTGTAATCGAAAAAAATTCGTTTCAAGGCAGCTAAACGGATTGAGTTCCTTACTTAAGTGCTATGCATAGCTATTGAAATTTATGAATGAGCGTAGTTTTTTTGTTTTTAAGGATTATAAACCCTAGCTTATAAGTTGCATAAAATAAAAAGCCACGATTTTACTGAGCTTTCAGGTTGATAATAAAAAAAAATGCAGCAACACAACTGCAGAAAGTTACTGCAATAATTTTTAAAATTATTATAAAAAGTTACGAGAATTCGTAATTTTGCAGCTATTTAATGTTGAATGCCTCAGCCAGTAAACTTAAACAAACTCACTGAAGTTTTTAAAATGAACTACGATTAATATTTTACAAAATATGAACGCTAAATGCGCACCATTAAAAAGTAAAAAAAATTAAATATTTGTGTGTCGACCATTTTGCAATGTTTAACTAAATTCCATTGAAAAGTTAAATAAAAAAATAAATAAATGTTTGCTGATATTATCGTGACAAATTACAAGTATTTTGTAAAAGCTTAAAAGGCACAAAACGAATAATTAATAAAAAATTTTTAAAAAACAAAACGGAAACGAAAAAGCTGCCTGGCAGCGCCTTGTTGTTGGATAGTTTCTGCTGTAGATTCCCCTGAAAACTTTTTGGGAATTTGCGGCATTTGATGGAGCGTTACATATTAAGTAAACAAAAAAACAAAATTTTACATATTGTATTAGATCTGCGTGTTGCATTTTTCCCCATAAATGTTTAGCACAAAAATTTCACGAATTCTAAAATGGCGAATGTATAGTTGCAATTGTGCCAAGATGTAAAATTTTTAAGATATAAATAAAATATATATATATATATACTAAAAGTTGTATGTACCTTAAATAAAAGTCCAAAATGTTACGGTACATGAGCTGAGCACAAAAATTAACAAATGCCCGATAAGATTAACTAAATAACAATAATAAAAGAAAATATTTGAAAAAAAAAAAACAACACAAATCAAGCTCCTTAATACCCTTTGCCCAAAAGCTAGTTGTGTTTTCCACATTTTGTAAACTTTACAAATAAATAAAAGAGTAAGAGCAGTTAATAAGCCCATACAACAAATTCGCAAAGTTTGCTAATGAATACAATATATAACTATATACATACATATATACCATATACCATATACAAGAACCTAATAAAACTGTTTTTAAAACCCGTATACAAGTTTAGTTTCAATTGTTAAAACAACATTTATTAAGTTAAGCGTTATGACTTGGTAAAAACAAACAAAGTCTAATAAACATAATAAATCAAAGTTAAGTTCGGGTAGCCGAAGTTTTTATACTCTTGCAGACCTTTTCAAACAAAACCTTACAAATACGAATATCATTCAATTGGTTCCATGAAATAGGAAAGCAAAAAGGATCGGCAGCTTAAAAAATCTTTAGCCCTATTAATAAAGTACTCATATTAAAACAATTTTTTAACTTAGAACTATTTGAATCTGTTTCCACTAAAAAATATAAATTGTTGCGATTAAGAATTTCTAATGCTACTACAACTTTTATCTGCACTCGTGTTTAAAAACGAGTTTAATAATTTGGTTTAAAAAGAGTCATCATGCATTTTTAAATCAATGTCGTAATATATCGAGATTTTTTTCCAACGACAGTATAAATAATATTTTTGGGAGCTTTTTGATCGATTTCATGAAATATTGCAAAAATTAGTTTATATTCTTAACGTAACATCAGATTAAATTTAATATACTCGCTGCAAGAGTATAAATAAACATACAATAAAATAGGGATTAGTACATATGGTGAGTATGGTATCTAAACGTTCAGCACAAAGATAATGAGATACTTTAGACTTAACAATTAATACACGACAAGTAAACACAAGGAACAATTTTACACTTTTGATAAACTCTATAAATGCTAATTGACGGTCATAATCCAAAGAGCAAGTTGCATTATTGTCTCAAGTTTTCAGCGTGTCGTATTTACAAGCCTTTGTTAAAGTAGACATGCTTAGGCACAACACCAGCTGTGTTCTTTTCCATTTCCTCATAGAGTTCCGGTTCGAAAGTGCGCATGGTTGAGGTGCTCAGGCTGCATTGCTGCGGAAACAAGGCACAAGCCGTGGGCACCATAAAGAAAAGGCTGAAAATAAATCGTTGTAAGAGTTACAAGCTAAGCATATTTATGGTTTGAACTTACAAACAGCCCACCATGAGCGTCTGGAATGGCGCGTTAATCCATTTTATACGTTGATAGGCAGGAAACTTTTCCAAGCGTTCCATTATTAACGGCAACACCAGCATGCCAGGCGCTGCCATGGTAATACGCGAAAAAACTACCTCACTAATGCCCTTGACTGCAGCCAGACGACTATGGCCGACAATTTCGCCATCTGCATTTTTAACCTCAATACCTTGTATAATCTCATTCTGTCGCATTAGCGGAATGTTAACACAATTGGCAGCTGCCACAGCAGCAAAAGGCACAAAGCGCTGGAACAGCGGCGTAGCCTTGCGTGACCAATAATTCTTGCAACCGATGGCCGCAATCAAAGCCGATGTCGTGGCAGATACATAAGCCACACCCAGCTGTGTAACACTGGTTGGAGAGTTAGCATTTCGATTGGTATAGTTAACGACCGCATTAAAGGATTGATTGATAAATTGCCAAAGCACTACAGCGGGCACAGTGCGATAAAAGGCCAGCATGCCGCCAGTGATGAGCATGCCGCCGGGCACCTAAAAGCGTTAACACAATGACATCAATAGGTTTCTCGCGGCGACCAAGGCGTTTTATTTTTGGCAGACAACACAACAATTGACGTCAGCATGTGACAAACGTGCCGGCTATTTTTAACTGCGTTATAAACGGCCGGCCCAAGCGCAAATCACGCGACTTGTGTCATTATGTCAGCTGTGTTGCATACACATACTAAATACCTGAAAACTCATGCGTCCGCAAAAGTTTTGCAGCTCGCCGGAATCGGGATGAAAAGCAGAGCTGTATAGCTTCATGTTATAGTGCACTTCCTTAGCATCTTTGGGCTGCTCGCCAGCGCGATACTTTTGCATCATTTCCTTTGCCTGCAGCAAACGCTCGCTGGGCAGCAACACCGTGCGTGGATCGGTCATCCAGGCATAGTACTTAAAGCGACCCATGAAGCTGCTTAAGTCAAACATCGGCTTGTCTACATCTATGCGCTCTGTACATAAAACATTATTAACCAATTCATCATTCTAAAATATATAAGACTTACGTAAATCTTGTGGCATTTTAAGGCCGATTTGAAGTGCAACGTTTGATGTTTTTAGCTGTAATGCTTACGTAAGCTGTGCAGTCGCTCTTCACACTTGTCCGTCCGACTCGTTATGACCGAGTTGTGCCGGTTTTTGTGCGCTTATGAGGTGTCTTATCAAAAAAAAAAAAACACTCGAATAGCACTGCTAGAGATCTTAGGGTCTTATTGGTGTATTTTTGCACAGGTGTAGTTCCTGTCTGTCTGTTGTCTGCCTTCTTTGCCAGCTATTGTGATTAAATGCTAGATTTTCTTGGCGCAGCGCCAATGAATTCAAACAATTTTGTTGGTATGTGTTGATGTTGTACGTTGGTGGTGGTGGCAGGTGGCAGGGAGGACATAACGAGTCAGCACAATTTACGAAACACTTTCATTTATAAACATACGCTTTAATTTAAATCACTTTTCTTGTTCGCAAAACGAACAAAATTTAAATTTAACACATTTTTTGGCAAATGTTTGCTTTTGTTTACGTCTGCGCAATCTTGAAAAAGCATGCATGTTGCCACCTAGCGCTAAGAAAAGTATGAAGCTGCCACATGTTCAAAAAATGATATTCACAGGCATGCGCAAGCATTTGACCGCCGCTAGCCATTCACCACGCACAATACAAACTTATTTGCATTGATGTTGTTGTTTCGCTATTCTTTTCACTTTCGTTACTCGTTTTATATTCATTTTCGTTGTTATTTACGAATTTCTTCATAATTAGCAGTTTACCAATTAAATTGTGTAATAATTATAAGCTCGTGAATTAAAATCAACCGAAAATGCAGTTAAGCTGTAGCCGCAGTGAATGCACACGCAGCAGATAATATTAGCAAAACAGTTTCCGGGTAAAAGACGTAGGAGGATAAGTGAGTGCACTGCAGCCAAACCTGATAAGCAACTTGGCAGCCACAGGATTCCTTCTAGAGCATTGAACTCAAGATGAGGATGCTGCATGTTTTGTATGTGGCGCTAGTCTGCAGCTGTGCATCAGGCGCCAATATATTGGCCGTGCTGCCCAGTGTTTGGAAATCACACTATTTATTTGGACGCCGTTTGCTGCAGCAATTGTCTAGTCAGCAGAATCATTCGGTCACTTTAATCAGCCCACATGCAGCTGAAAGCGGCTTGGATGCGGAGCTGCCCAACATAAGAGAAATTCGCATAGAAGGTCTTATGGAAAACTGGCAGGACATGGGCATGAGCTTTGAGGCGGAACAGATGCATGCACAGAATGTAATGGAACGCTTTACGCGTCTCATATATGCCGGCACCACGAATGTGGACATGCTCTTGTCAGATGCGCAAGTGCGAAAGCTGCTTACAAGCGGTGAGCGCTTTGATTTGCTCATTGTGGACTTATTTTTAAGTGATGCGCTTCTGGGGTAGGTCTAAATTTATGCCATACGACAGATTCTCTAATTATATTGCGTTTTCCACAGTTTGGCCTTTTATTATGACATTCCCACCATTGCAATCAGTCCCACCGGCGCCAATTCTTGGCTTGACAATATGTTTGGAAATCCACAGACTGCTGCCTTAGATCCCAGCAATTTTCTGCCATATACAGAACGCATGAATACCAGACAACGCATTGCCAATACTCTCATGACTCTGTTTGAGCGACTCACTTACAAGTAGGTGCTATACATTAATATATTTTACATGTTTATAATTATTATTATCATCATCTTCTCTACAGTTTTTTTCACATGATTACACAGCAGTCGGTGTACTTGCAGCACTTCGAACTGTTGGTGCACGAGTCTGCAGTTCCACGTACAGTGCCACATTGCAGGGATTTAAGCAAGAATCTTAGTCTAGCCTTGCTTAATTCACATCCGGCGCTACATTATCCACGCGCCTATTTACCTAATATGCTTGAAATTGGCGGCGTGCATTTAGTATCACAACAGGAGCAGCAGCTGCCCAAAGTAAATATTTTCGCAGAAATATCTCTTAATTGATTTATCAATCTCTTTATCTTAAGACAACCTTACTGCAAGTTGTAGCTTGACTAATATGTTTTTAATTTTTTAGCATTTGCTTAAATTTATTGAGTCTGCTACAAGTGGCGTGATCTATGTTAGCCTAGGTGCCGATGTGCGCATTGATGAGCTGCCAAATGAAAAGATATCAATACTTTTTGATGTACTTTCTCATCTCAAGGAGTTTAACTTTCTGCTCAAATGGGAATCGGATCAGTTTACATATCCGCTGCCGGAACATGTAATGATCAACAGTTGGTGGCCACAGGAAGCTATTTTGGGTAAGTTGTATTTTCTAAGCAGTTTCAATAATATTGCCTTGGTGAGTATACTTAAAGTGGCATGCAACTCGTTAAAAATCATTAAAAGCATAACATATACATACAACTCGTTTTTATTTAATAACTTACACTGCTTTTAGCTCATCGACACGTCAAGGTTTTCATCAGCTCTTGTGGTTTGCTCAGCGTTTATGAGTCTATTGCTGGCCTTACGCCCATTCTTGCCATTCCCATACTGCCTGAACAGGAGGTTGTGGCCAAACGATTACAGCTACAAGGTGTCAGCCATACTGTCAGCTATGATGCCATAGCATATGATGCGCTGCTCCATGGCATACGTCAGCTTACGCTTAATGCCAGCTACATACAGCGCTTGACTGAGCTTCAGCAACGTCTGCGCACAGATGCATCCGTGCTTGCCAATGCGCTGCAGCACATAGAATTGGTGCTGCGTTCGAATGGTGCTGACTATCTCAAGTCCCATGCCAACACACTCAACTTTTGGCGCGCCGAAGGTTTGGATGTCTTGGCCATAATTGCTTTGGGAATTTGTGGCATACTCACTGTGCCGTTTGTGGCCATTTGCTGGATACTGCGTAAGTCCTATCACAATGAGGCACAGGCGCAGGCACAGCAACAGCCTTATCACGCTAGTCTTAAGATTGTAAGGCGCATGCACAGTTATGGCAATGGCAACACAGATTCAGCTATTGTGGAGCCACTGCGCCGCTCACGATCAGCTTACTCACTCTCGGCGCATTCTAGCTGCTCTAGCTTTAGCTCCACTACGTCTGCAACACCGTCGACAACATCAACAACGCCGCTGGATCTAACACCGCCGCCGCCTGCTGCCGTAGTGGATCATGTGCCGCCGCTCTATGTCAATCCAACAGTGTATCCAACTCAAGCATCACACGATTAAAAAGCAGTGGAACGCAAGTTTTTAATGATAGTCTTATGGCGAATGCAATATCTTTTTACTCTATAATATATCTTGTGAATCTAGCAATTTAAGTGTGATTTTATGTGTTTGTTAAATAAGTTCTTATGTAATTAATGAGTTTGCTTATTGTGATCGTTAGTGTTTTTTGTAAAACAAAAAAAGCAACAACGTATATAATTAAAACATACAATTTTGGTAGCATTGAAATTAATCCACTAGTTATTAAAACACAATTCAAAAAAATTTCAGAGAAAAACACCAGTAGGTTACAAAATGAAGAAATTAAGAAAAAAAACTAACCAAAGATATCTTTATACTTGACCAAGTAATCGACTTTTCCAAAATCGTTAAAAAATTTAGAAAGGTGGCGTACATTAAAGTCGGGTGCGGACGACTTTGGGATACCCTGTACCACCAAATTGCAATTAAATCCGGTATATTTCTTAAGAACACCAGAAGACAATATCTTCATAAACAAAAGAAACAACGAATTTTGTTCAAAATACATTTTTTCGACCGATCGGCACAATGGGAGCTATATGATATAGTCCACCGGTTTCGATCAAATTTAATACTATAATAACTATAAAAAACTTCCGGGTGCCAAATTTAGTTACGATGTCTTCATAAACAAACGAAACACAACTAATTTTGTATAAAAATAAGTTTTTTGGCTAATCGGTCCTATGGGGCAATATGATATAGTCATCCGACTTCGATCAAATTCGGTATAGTTCTTGGGAACTATAAAAAAATTCTAAATGCCAAATTTAGTTACGATATCTTTATAAACAAACGAATTATCCACCTAAAACTTTTTGGCTCTTTCGAGGTTCTCTGAAATACCCTTAAGGGAGCCATATAATATAACCCCGATATCAAAAAAATAAAACAAGCTTGTCTCCCGTAATAAGGGACCTAATCTGAAAGTTTATTTGCTCTAGCTCTTACCATCTCTGAGGTCTAGGTGTTCATACATACGGACAGACAGACAGATGGGCAGATGGACATGGATACTTATTTACCTATTTCTCAATGTTTTTAAAGAAATTCCAAATGAATGTTATCGGTTTATATGTTTTTTCATAAATTTTGACCATTCACGTGTGATTCAAAATTAAATATATTTAAGGCATCCTTACATAGTTTTATGAAGTTTTGTCATTCTGTGCGTAATATTTCGAACTGCGTATAGGCGCTTACTCTGAATTTTTATTTTGAGATAAAAAAGAATTAACGCATAAAATTCCGGGACATTTGGCTTGAAAACGGAACATTTTTAGGTTGTCCCGGAGCTTCGGGACACAATATGTATAACTCAAGAACGGAGCCTCCGATTTGCTGGCAATTTGGTATATTAAGTTTGTGCAAGCCAAAAATGTATGTAACGTTTAGAAGGAGTCGTCGGAGACCCCCAAAGTTACCTTAAGTATGATCAGGGTGAAGTACATATACCCATGTCCGTCTGACCGTCTGTCCTTCCGTTTGAACGCCTAGATCTCAGAGATGGTAAGAGCTAGAGCAACCAAACTTTCAGATTAGATCCCTTATTATTCCATAGGAGACAAGTTTATTTTATTTTTTTGATATCGGGGTATATAGCTCCCATATGGGTGTTTCAGACGACCTCGAAAAAAACCAAAAGTTTTAGATATCGTAACACAATTTGGCATTCGGAAGTTTTTTAGAGATCCCCAGCGCTGTACCAAATTTTATTAAAATCGGTTGACTATATCATATAGCTCTCGTAGGACCGATCGATCAAAAAAAGTGTGATTTATAAAAATATCGTTACTAACTTTGGCAAAGAAATATCTTTTGGAGTTCGTAAGCAATATACCAGATTTGATTGCAATGTGGTGGTACAGGGTATCCCAAAGTCGTCCGCGCCCGACTTTAACGTACGCCATCTTTCGTTTTACCTTGGCCATCCCATTCCAAACGTCTACGCCTAAGATTCATCCAGCAAGCAAACGTTTGGGCAGGATAACTTCTTTCAGGTCCACTAGAAACAAATCGCTTGGAATTGGAAACATTTATTTTTAATACATTTAACTAAGTGAGGTGACGCTGATTTTTTTCTCCAAATCGACGAATCGTTACTGTCACCGCAAGAGAGGCACTTATGAGTTAATTGCGAAAAGTCCATTTGCGCTAGTTTAATAGTTTTTAAAATATGCATCCACTCATGCCCTGAAATGCTGTTTTGTTTTTAATCAACTAATTTTGATAAAATTTCGTGCAGTATAAGCCATATATCAAAAAAATAAAGTAAACTTGTTTTCCGTGACTTAAGAAATTCTGTAGTCACCTTGATCTTACTTAAGGTAAAGTTGGAAGGTCTCCGACATCTACTTCTCTATATAAGGGATATAAAATTTTGACCTCTTTATTAAGTTCAACTGTCACTATCAATCGCAGTTAAAATCATACCGCACAGCGATATTAACTATTTTAGTTACAGTTCGAGATAATGGTTTAAAAAATGGAGATAGATAGACTGAAACAGTTAATTATGGGCGCATCCCTAATTAGCCGCTTTACTTGCTGCTCACCGGCGGCACGCTTTGATGTGCATGGCGGCGTGTGCACTTCATTTAAGGTGAGTGCGCCTGAAGTGTCTCTAAGGACGTGCGGATGCAGCACAGCGCAGCGTTTGCTCCAAACCGAATGGGTTGCGTTGGGTGGTACCTTCAGTTACCTGGCTGACTGTTTGCTTGGCTTTGGCACCTGTTTGCATTCACTAGTCAAGGCACGCACACACACACACACACAAGCACAACTATTGTGGCATATGCTCACACAGATACACAAGCTAACAAACACAATGAAAGGGAGACAGCGCCAGTTGTTGCCTTTGGCTCTGCATTCCAATTGCATGGTGCACTTTTTTCCTTCTTTTATTTGTTTTGCTTTCTTTCACTTGGCTTCTTCTTGTTGCATGTTAATAAAAGTGTAATTATGCAGTTCACCGTGTCTCTCTCTCCTTGTGTGTGTGTGTGTGAGTGTTGTCATGGTTTATGCATTTTCGTTTGACTTTTTCACATCGCTTTATTCTTTTGTGCCCTGTTTTTATACCCTTTACCCGAAGGGTGCTTCTCTTAACAAACCCCTTCATGACGTTTAAACTTTATATTTTTGAGTATTTTTGTTTCTTTGTACAAAATATTTTACGCACAAAAATTAAGAAATAAAATCCAAAATCATTAGATACATTCGAAAGCGATTTAGACAAGTCCATTTGTCTTGCTGCCTATGGTAGGAACATGAAATTTTTCACAAGTTGTGGCTAAGGGTCTATGGCCATTCTTCACTATCATGCAGTTTTTTTATTTCCCCCAATAACATTTGGTCTTTATCGGCATATTTTTTGGAAGTTTTTATTTATTTAACGCAAACCTTCCTTTGGAAGGTATAGGCAAAGTATACCAAATTTAAATAAAAGGCAAGAAGTTTTGGATGGATAATTCGTTTGATAATGAAGATATCGTAACCCCCAGCACTGTACCAAATTTTATGAAAATCGGTTGACTATAACATATAGCTCCCGTAGGACCAATCACTCAAAAAAATGTGTTTGGTTAAAAATTCGACTTTTTTTTGATTGTTTATATTTTTTGTTACCAAATTTGGCAATGAAATATCTTTTGGAGTTCGTAAGCAATATATCGAATTTGATTGCAATGTGGTGGTACAGGGTATCCCAAAGTCGTCCGCGCCCGTCCTACGCCATCTTTTATTGTTGTTTTTTGCATATTTTTGGTTAGGCATTGGGAATTTGATATATTTCATGTATAAGCCACAGAGTCCCTTAAACCAAAGTCATGAACAACGTGGGACATAACCGCAACTTCTGCGAAAATATATTAAACAAATACCGATACCCGGTAAACCTTTAATGAAGGCAAAGCCTTTGTTTTTAATTTTCATGTAAAACTAGTACATTTCATATTCATATTGTTGTACTGTCGCCTGAGGTTCCGGCCAATTTTGAACCCATTGAGCATGTTGAGCTGGCAATTTGGAGCTTTCGAAAAATGTCTTTTTCCCGAATACGCGAAATAGTGCTAGCTACAAATATATGATCAAAGAAGTTTTCCTACGGTCGCCCGACACCTATCAAAGAAACACCTTTGCCAGATTCATCCAAATTACGTGACCCAATTTTTACTATTTTTGAACCCCCTCGGTGACCAACCTTAGTATATGGCAAGACCCCCCTTCGTAAGTATGATTTTAAATAAAAATCCCACTTGGGATATTTTTTTTTATATGAAGTTTTGTCATTCCGTGCGAAGCATTTCGTGCTGGGTATAGACCTTAACTAAAAAAAAACAACTAAAAAAAAAGGTTCGACTTTTTGTGGAACCAATAAAAAAAAAAGTTAGTTTCAAGCGTGGTATTTTCTCTTTTCGAAAAAATATAATCGATTTGATTCAAGGCCGTCAGTCGATCATCCATCCCCTGCAGTACTTTGCTCTGCGACTTAATACGTACATATATCGTGCTTCAGAGATTTTTGGAATCAGACAATTAGTACGGTGGAATTTTCTTAAAATAAAGATGCATATAATATGTATAGATAGGTATAATATCTTAATTGCTTACGGTACGCTTTTGTCGAATTATCGTTAGCCTCAAAAATATGTAGCATACAACATTAAAATTTAGAATAGATTCTTAGGGAACAATAAAAGTACCGTCACCTTTTCTTCACTATAAGCTTATATATATCGACTACATGTGACTTTTGAGTATCTTAACTAGATGCAGTGATAATAACTCAGCTTTGACGTAGTGTGGATATTGTAAACGTAGTTCACGTTTCGATTGAAGCAAATAATAATTTTTTCTTTTGGCACAGCTTTGGCTTTTTTAGGTATTTTTTTGACTGGGAATCGGGAATTTGATATGTCCCACAGGGTCCCACAAACCACAGTACTGAATATGTGTTAAAACCGCCACTTTTTCAGAAATCAATCAATTAACTTACGACCCTCCCACCATTTTATTCTGGATCCCTTCGTAACAGACAGCATCTGCCCTATTAATGCTAGCATCTTTTTCTTTTTCGGTTTTCAAAATTTTTAGTAAATCACATAGGATATTCCCTAAAGTTTTCGTTTTAACTTTATGTCTTATACAAGGGTTACTATTTATATTTTTCGCTTTGTATTTTTTCGCAAAAGGTTTATTTTGTTGATGTTGATTTTGATTCCCACAAATACAATTTTGCTGTTTACTCATCATGATAGATAAAATTTCAAATCTCGACACAGGTTTCTATATTGATATCACCATTTGCATAAAAGTCGGTTGGAAACTTGTAATACTCAACGAAATCGGTACGCATATTAATCTTGTCGTAGAAAAACAAGTTCTTTTTCCACAAAAAACATTTCAAATTTGTAAGTATATGATTTTAAAAAAAAAAAAAAAGTTTTTTTTCCAAATCCAAATTTTTTTCGAGTATTTATCTCCTCAGGCAAGTAGCTCAACATATGCCAAATCGATACAGAATGGTGATTATTTAAGAAAATATATAATTTATCCGAAACATGAGGTAAATTCCCATATAAATGTATGTAAATACATAGGGGTCCCGCCTGGCATCATGTGTCCGTCCGAAATACCAAAATGCTTATCAAAACCTCGGGTAGCGATTAAGCCATGTCCGTCCGTCCGTCCGTCCGTATGAACGCCTAGATCTCGGAGACTATAAGAGCTAGAGACACGAAACTTTACCAGCAGGTACGAATATTTCCTGGAAAGATGAAGTTTGTTGAATCATGTCATCTTTCCCCGTTCCCCCGCAGTAGAGTTTCGCGGTTTTTAGCCACACCGTTTAATATTTTCATCTGAAATTTAACATAGCGATGCGTTGTGGTTACATGCATCTGTGTGTAAAAATTGACCAAAATCGGACAAATACAGCAAAAGTTATAGTCAAAAATGTAAAAATTTCCTATAAATTGCCTATAAACTGCGTCAATATTTGAGTCTACGTAATTATGGTTACAAGTGACCTAGAATTAAGTGCTTTTGGTAAGCTGATTCATGTGGCTCTAATGAACAAATCCACATTCAAATTTTATCGACGCGGTCCCCCTAGCCCCCGCAATCGATTTACCGTGTTTTCTCCCACACCCCTCAGCATACCAACTTGAAACTTACCCCATATTCTTTAAATAACTTTTAATCTTTGACGTAACATACGAGTTTTATCAAAATCGGTAAAAATTTAGGCAACTTAAAGGTATAAATATCGAATTTCACAAAAAAAAAAAAAAATTCCAATTGAAAGTTCTTAGAAGGAATATGCAGGAAACATTTTTTCGAGGCAAAAGGTACAGGGTATTCGACTGTCGGGCACCGCCTCGACTGTATCACATTTTTTTATTCCAATCGCTAATTTTCTCTGTGTTAATAAATTTCAATACGTAACCAAACTCATCAAATAATTCTACATTGTTTTCTTTAGATTTCAACCAATTCTTTTCAATCATAAATTTCATAGTTGTTTCTACATCTTTCCAATACGGTACAGTTGCAAGTCTGGCCCAATCGAGAATGAGTACATCTTCAAATTGTACTTTCCACTGTCCAAGATAATCAATACACGTTTGATAAAATGGAATAACAATTTGCATTATACCTTCTTGATCTATTAAATCGTCACCGTTCGCTTTGTTGATATCATCGAGTTCTTGTAGAACGGCTGGTGATAAGTATTTTGCATCCACTCTTGTTTTCAATGATTGCATCAAATCATCTAAAATGTTTGTCATTTCAATTGCAGAAACTTCATCGCAATGAAATAGTTCAAAATTTCTGCTTTGCGGCGTAAATAACAAAGTATATTTATTATTAGGCCCGGCGCAAAAAAAAAGTTGTATTAGGTGTACAACTTAGCTTCCGCCGTTTTTCGGTGGACTCCTGTAGCGGCATGTGCTGGTACAAATACATAGATTAAATTGGTTCAAAATAAGCTTTTTTCTGCCGACATAACAACATACCCAAATCAGTGTACTTGTACTTTCATTAAAATATTATCCCTGTTCGAAGATGCCAGTGTTCGGGCCAAATTCTCGTCATTTGCGGGAAGTTTTGATTTTCTGATACAATTTGAAGAAAACAGCTGCTGAGGTTCATCGTATACTCAAAAATACTTTAATGACATTACTCTTAGTAAAAGAACATGTCGTGAGTGATTTCGGCGCTGCCAAATCGGTGATTTTGATGTGGAAGACAAGCATAGCGGTAGGCTAGAGAGAGTTTTTGAACACTACGAATTGGAGGAATTGGTTGATGAAGACTCGTGCCAAACGCAAAAAGAAATGGCAATATCATTGAGAGTTATTCAACAAGGGATTTAGAAACGCATAGCATACTATATTTGAGCGTCGCGCGAAGAAACGTAAATTTTTTTTTGGGCGTTTGCTGTTGATTCAAGTTCATGTGTTTATTGCATGTTTTACTATTGAAGTTAAATTGCAAGTTTGCAAAACCGTAATTCTCAGAAATTTTAATCCAAAAAGACCGTTATCTTCGGTTTTGTTATTCATGTTCGCATATTTGTTATTTAATTGAATTTAAAATGAAAATCCGGGCCACCGGGCGGAGGTGGTCATCGGGACACCGGGACGTTGCTTCCAAAATCGGGCTATGGCCCGGTTTTTTCGGGCCAGTTGGTCACACTAATCATGTATCTCTATTTCAATATCTTTTATAGAAAAATCGGTAA
The DNA here is from genome assembly GCA_949987675.1 of Chymomyza fuscimana. Lineage (NCBI taxonomy): Eukaryota > Metazoa > Arthropoda > Insecta > Diptera > Drosophilidae > Chymomyza > Chymomyza fuscimana. The sequence continues at coordinate 41,514,528 of OX465089.1, forward strand.
AGTAAATCTTTAAATTCAGTATTATTTGTCTGTTCTGACATACCGAATCAAATGGCAGGCCCAAAAAATTATTTCGGTATGAACATAGGTATACTACGTTGTTCAAAAAATATTATGATTTTTGATATTAAAAGAAGAATGCTTAAAATTCGTTTTCCGGAATAGCCTTCAAAGCGCGCAGCGATTCACGCTGTATCTCTGAAACAGGTTTAAGGCGTTGTTCCCGGAGCGGTTTTTTTTTTTAATTACCAAACGAGATTTGACTTTTCTCAGGCACACATGGTGTTTCCAAATTATTTGAATTGACACCAACCATGTCGGCAAGGTCTCTGATTACACTAGTTTACAGCAAAATGTATGCTCAACATGTTTTACTCGTTTCCGTTCAAAATTCGTTGATTGATAACACTAATTTACAAATTTCAAAAAATGTAGGTATCCTCAACATGTTTTAGTCATTTCAATAGTAAAATGGCACGCTAAAGCCGAAAATGATCTTGATTTTCGTAATCGATCAAACTAAAAATTACAAAAAAATTGCATATGAATGGATAAATAACGAACATTTTTTGACAAAAATGTATTTCAAGTATAATTGATGGGTAATTCAATTATCTACAGTTTAGTAAAAAACTTATCAAAATCAGTTTAGTACAACCAGAGATACTTGCTTTGAAGTAAGGACACTTTTTTTTTAATTTTGAAAAATGGTTTTTTCGAAATATTTCGTAGTCCGTTCCAGGAAAAAATTTTTGGACTGCATTTTCTAAAACATGTTGAGAATACCTACATTTTTTAAAATTTGTAAACTAGTGCTATCAATTAACGAATTTTTAACTCTAATTCTTTGGTTGACATTGATAGTCGCCATTTTCTCTGTCTTCTTTAAAGTTTTTGAACCCCTTATGAACCGTTTTCTGCGACATAATCAATTCACAAAGACCTTCTGCACAAACTCATTCCGCAATGATATATACATAAGTATATATGTACCTATATTAATATGAAAATGTCGAAATATAAATCTGAGGTACTGCTGCCCCCTGTGTAAGCACTTGGATGGTTCTACTCAATATACTATCGTGAAAGCTATACAAAATACATTTTTAAGATATCAGACTAAACAAAACCTTCTCAACTTAGTCTTTTGCGTACATTCCTTTCGGAGAATGAAACTGTATATACCTAGTGTTTTTAGCAGACAAGAATTCAAATCAATGCAAGCAGTTCTTTCCATAATTATAATTCCCATGCAATCCGATCAAACCGCAGTTGTCGCAATGGTCAAAAGGAGTAAGCCAAGCTGAATCGCTAGTTTAGTGGCATAAAGCAGCCATACGCATGACAGCTACAAAGTCAACCACAAATATGAGCACAAACTACAGGGCGTACCAAGACAAGGCTTGACATTGACAGGGTTGAGCAGAACGGAGCAGTCTGCCAACCGCAGTGAAAGAATTTTGACATACCAAAGGGCTCGGATTACAGCTGGGAAACTGGGGGAAAAAACGCAGATCGAAAGGCCATTAGCGCGGCTGTCAGCAGCTGGTGACGCATGCAACAAGCAAGGAGCGGCAGCGATAGCGCATCAAAGGTACCATTGACAGCATATGCGGCATGGTTGGTCTTTGAAGTTTAATAAAGTGCATGGGGGGTGTGACACTACCGAGTGTAGCTACAACTAAAACCAAAGCCCAAAAACTTTAAATCAACAATCATCATAACTTGCCGCACTTGATGCCAAATCTACCATTCCAGATGTCCCATGCCTGTATCTTTTTGTTGTCACGGCTTTGTATGACTTTGTTTTTGCAACACTTGACTGCATCATGGCACAGTCAACGCCCACAAAAACACATGTGCACATTATATGTACAAGTATATAGTACTATACACATACATGTATATGTATATGTGTACCTCCAGCTCTGTGTGCATTTTCCACTCTCATCCAATTTAATTACTTTTGAGTTACGCAACATGGCAAGCAGCAAACAGTAACCAGCAGGCAGATGCCAGGAGCCAGGACAAAGTTTCTGGCAAAAGGCAAAAGGCAACAGGACCAAAGGACCAACTGACTGCATTTCATTTGACTCTGGTTCTAATGGCGCATGCATGGAGAGTTTGCCAGCAGCAGCTCAACTGGGTTTCAATTTAAAATTCATAATTTGTAAATTAAATTTAATGTAATGGAAATATGCGAAACTCGCCAGCCCTCATACACTTCCCAAGCATAGCTACTTTTTTTTTTTCCAGGCTGCTCTAGTCTTTTTGCGGTCTTTGATTTGCATTATCGATTGTATTGAGAAGCCCGAGATTTCGCCAGCGACACTCAAAAAAGAAACAACAACAAAATTTGCATAGCAAAACAAATTCTCAGAGCAGGAAAAAAAAGAGCCCCGGCAGCTGTTACAGCCAACAATGGCGACCCAAAAAATAAGTGGACGTTCATGCAAGGAGGGTTAGGGAATGTTAAATGCTCTAATACAAGATGTTAGAAATGTAAATTAAAAACAACGAACATCTATAGAGCGGGAAAACCCTATCAGCCATGTGGCGGAATTCAAAATTATGCAACGAAATTTTGGATAAAGAGAAAAGTCCAGCCGACTGGTTATGCTGGCTGGCACCTGGCACCCAATGCCTAGTTCTTTTGTTTTACAGTCATAGCTTCTCAAATAAAATAAATGTTTAGAAAATTTCTAAAGAATGTGAGATATCTTTTCATAGCTATTGCTAAGCCTATTTTAGGAGAAGCTACGTAAATATGTGTCTAATCGTCTCATGAATCTCTTTAATTTCATGTAGCCTTGGATTAAGAGTACATAAAAATTCTAAAAAAGCAAGTTTTTTGTTCGACTGCTGGACAACTATTAATCGTAGAAAAGCGATGGAGTACTCATTTTTTAGATAGTTTCAATTACTTTAATAAAATATACAGGTCAAATTTACGAAAAACCCTACTTTAAAAGGCATTATGCTTGAACCAATTAACCTATAACCTTGATTTAAGTCTTGTTGATAGATAATTTTATTTAAAATAATATTTAACCCACGAGTCTAAGTTTGATAGAAAAAAAGATATCATGCAAAAAACGTAGCAACATATATAGTCAGAGGGCGGTGCCACGCCCCATACCCACAAATACGAAAACTCGGTTTTTGACATATAACAATATCCCTAACGATCCCTGAAGATTTCATCCATTAAGTATCTTTTTCCTTCTTCTTTGAGCCTTCGTTTACTGTACTAATTTCAGATTAAAAATTTAAACTTCGCTTGATGAAGTACATGGAAAATGACAATTGTAGGAAGACCAAAAAATTCAAAAAATATAAAAAAAAAAAAAAATACACAGAAAAAAAATTTATGTTAGGTTTTAATGAAGCTGGAAATGATGTTGAATGTTGGAAAAGAATGCCAGTTTGTTAGACTTTTGAGAGTCCCAAGTGCAGAGAAATTTAAGGGGGTGGCGAAGATCCTTGTAAAAGTAGATGCATCTGGGCAAAATTTCGCAAAAAAAATCGTTGGGTTTTTTTTGGAGAAAATTATTCAGAGGCTCGAAATAAAGTATATAAGAACGACAGAAGATGACACTCTAGAAAGGTCAGTAGATTTAATAACATATCAGATGTTTTTAACAGAGCATTGGACCCGTTCGATCCCTTGCTATCAAGTCTCTGCTTAAATGTGGGGAATATACTTGCAAGATGAAATTAACTATTATGTAATCCTGTGAAAAGGATTGCAAGAAGACATTTCTGAGATTCATTAAGGTATCATTTTAGTGATGTCAAAGAATTTTCTATTAAAAATTTAAATTAAATTGATTCTTTAAAGCCCAAAAAAAATATATGGGCGATGAGGGTGAGCATGTTCGGATCGAGCTGAGACTTACCCCAAAAAATAGGCTAAACGTGTTGGATTATGATAATGCATATAATCTCTATGTGCTTGGTCCAGATCCAGGCAAAGGTGCTAACGAATTTTAAAAGCTTGTTGGTCAATAGTTTGAGTACCTAGAGAGAACTCTGCATAAAAAATCATTCTATTGTAGCAGCAAACAGGATATTGCATTCTTTTCTAGAAAAAATTTCCTGGGATTCTATTCTCTTCCAATAAGAAAGTGAAAAAAAATGTGCACAAATTTTAAATTAGTAGCTCAAAGTTGATAGGTTGCCTATTATTTCTGGAGGATATTGGAAAAAAGAGAGACATTAGAGACTTCAACTTTTAAGCTTCGCTTGGCTGTTTGGTAACATATGCTATATTTAGTTTAGCTCCTCGTTAATTAAAATAGTAATTGGGTTTGGGTCTAGTAGTAGTAGTCTTATTTTTTGGGATAAAACGAATTCCTAATTTTTTATGAAAACATTTATTGCATTGTGTTTCAAACTTAAGCAATTACAAGGTATAAGAGTCTGGAGATTTACACTGGAAATAAATCAAATGTGTAAACCAATGACAATTATCTAGTTACCAATGTGAACGCGAATCCTTCTTTTAAGAGTGATGAATTAAGCCACGTAAAAAAAAACTGCGTAAATCTTCTGCCAAAATAGTAAGCACCAGAAATTTTGGTCCGGTACAAGACACTATCATTTGAAACCTAAACCTAAAATTTGACATGATGTGTTGCATTTTAATCCAATTTCCATGTCATGTTAATATATACAAGCGAATTTTCTTTTGTTGCTATGCCGAATCTGTGTATCTTTAAAGTGCATTCAGAGAGTTCAACAAGAAGCACATCAAGAGCAGGAAGAGCAGCAGCAGGAAATGTATCCACAAGGAGCAACCAACTGGCTGCAGCACTTCCTGTGTGTGTTTTTGCATGGACTGTGCCACCGCCACTGCCATAGCCAATGCCGGTTGTTGCCTGTTGGTAGTTGCAAGTTGGTTGAGTGTGCTAGATGCAGATAACAGGCATACACACGTTGTCAAGATTGGCTTTGATGTCTTTTTCATGTGACCGACGCAATTCAGCTGAGGCCTGAATTGGGTGTGGTCGGGCGACTTGTCGAACAGCTGGGTTTTCCATTGTGTACGTGTATAGAGCTGTGTGTGTGGGTTGACAACAATTAAAAAAAAAAAAAAAAAAAATGTCAAGCTGTATGACCGGGTGGGGCTCCAGCTCAATTTAAGTAGCTGCAACAAAACAATAGCAACAAAAAGCAGCCAAATATATACAAGTATTTATATAGTAGTACCATGAAAAAGTAAATCTTTCTCCAAGCATTTCAATTTGGTTTTGTTTATGCGAGCTAAAAGACCGAGCGACCAACCGACCGACGGACCAAACGACCCACCCACGGTTCACAGAACGAGATACACAAAAAAAAAAAAAAACGCTTTGAAGTTTTGCCGACCAAGCAGCAACCAACTGTCTGTTTTTATTTTTATTAGCAAAGGGTTGCCAAATGCTTTGAAGTTCAAGTGTAGACACAACACTTAACAAAATACATCTCATATATATTGTAGAAAAAGCCAAAGCTAAAAACAAAATTAAAAGAAATCCAACTCAAAGATGACGCCGCTCTGCTTGCTAATAAGTATTTATCAAAGGCGAAATAACGTCAAGCGACTAAAATTGAAATATCGCATCAATTTGCCGCGCGCGGCATATTAAGCGTTGCAAATGCCGCCAACCGCCAACCGCCGCCCGCCGTCAATACGCCCATTTCCAATCCCCTAGTCACCACCGACTTCTATAGCATTGCCGCTCACTTTATAATAAAAGTAAATAATAATTTAATAAAGCCAAGCGCGCAAAAAAATATTAAATATACCATAACGAAATGTTTTGGAAGGCGAAGCTTGGATACTCTTTCCTTGGACTGAAATAAAATTTACGCATTAATATGTGACTGTATTTGTTCTAATAATGAGTAAGCACTAAACTTTCAACTTCAATCCTTTTTTCTAGCATAAACGGCCGTCTATATATATTTTAAGACATCACCATCACAATATCCCCAGCACCTTCATCAATTTTCGCAGTATTCATTGGATGGCGAATTTTACAGTCATACCTGCCCATCTCTACAATTACCTGTATAAACAAAAAAGGTAAAACATTATAGTAGCACCTACCTGGAGGTACGCCATTCAGATCTGAGGCATGATGAGGCATAGATCACACGAATTGTTTACGTATCCAGACCTTGAGATAGGTAGGTTAGCTGCTTGGAATGTACTGGCGATCTCATAGTACTAAACATTTTCTGTTCAAAAAAAAATTGTATTTAAAAAATTGAACAAAAAATAAATAACAAAATTAGACACCTTCATGTGATTGGGATACCCAAAATGTGAAAAAATATTGATATTTTAGTCTAGAACTTTAGAAATAACTTGTTTCTAGGCAAAAGGTTTTCAATTTAGTCATTTTTGGTTATAGCTCCCGAAGTTTCCAACGAAATTTGATAAAACTTGTATCCAAGTATGGGTAATAAAAAAAGGAAGGTATGTATATGGCTTTTACAAATCTTGGGTGTATCCCACAAAGTAAAAATAACTTTTATATCTTAGTCAACACATAGAAAGTAGCTTTAAAAAAACAAAATGGGTCTTAAAAAGAATCAATTCAACTTTTCGTTGGTTATTAGGCTCACATGAGGCTTCTTTCTAAGTTTGGTGGCTATAGCTTTTATATTAGCGAAAAAAGTGGAATGTTGTGGTTTATAGGGGTAGAAGTCTTACATTGATAAATATTTTTCTATACGCATATTTTGGCGGTCTAATCTTAATTTAACACAGCAGTTATGCTGATGGTATCCGAGATTCATGTACAACTTATTCTCTTCCGCACCTCCGACTGCTTGTTACGGTATTAAATTATACATGCCTAATTTCTTGTGTCAAATCTGCAAAAAGCTCTGAATCATTCTGGCACACCCTTGGGTTCAGGCTCTCTCTCTATTTCCTTTACTTTTTCAAATACACACTTTTTACAAAAATTTGAATTAGAGTTGGATTGCTTTTGACCTTGAGATTGCAAATCGAAAAAGAATCGACTAAGCGACCTTGCAATACATACTTACTGAGTGTGATGAGCTATTTAGAAGAAGTATATAGAATATTAATGCGCGACTTTATTTTGGTTAGAAAAATTAACTTTTGCATCATCCCTAAAAATTGTGTTTATTTGGGAAATCCGCCCAGCCAATCACAAGTCTCAAAGTGCAGTATTTTCCCAAAAACATAACAATATTAAAATACTTCAACAAAAAATAAATTATTGAATTCAATTTCTTGAAAAGAAAGTAAGCACCTTAAATGATGCCAGCTTGATCATATAGCTGATATGCTCCTTTTGACAGGTCTAAGGTAAACATGAAAAACTTAAATGTTGTTGCTGCCAATGATGATGATTCTGATGACGACGGCAAAGTACAAAGTAAAACTTGCCGACAACAGCTGAGAGTGAGCGCCCTCTATGTGTCAGTCAGTAAGTCATTTAGTCAGTCACTCGACGACTCTTTGGACGATCGCTGCGCATGCGCAATGTGTGTGGTGCCGTCCATGGTTGTTTGTTGTCTGTCCAACCGCTTCAAATTGATTTGACCGAGCGCACAAGCTTTTGAACAGCTGAAGTTGATAAGACCGCCAGTAATTTTCGCACGGGTGGCGTTGCTGACATTTTGCTAGCCAACGGTCCTGGGCGATGCCAACCACCATGTACCATAATGGTGGCGGCACATCAAACGTAGCCGACGGCCGGAGGCGGCTTTTTTTTTTTTTTTTTTGTCTGCAATGAGCATAAAACTAGTGGGTTTTGTGAGCGGTGCCTTACAGCTGGCCAGACGGCTAATCAAGCATACATCATCATCGTCATCGTCATCCAAAACTACATTATTGGCTGCAACATAAGAGTTATGCTGGGTTTACAAGGCGTCACGGTACCTTGCACTTGAATGTCACACTGGCACAGTTCAGTGTAAACAGGCGGCTCATGGGCACAATTATGGCAGGAGCTGGCACGGATTTTGACTTGAATTATGTTGCCATAGTATAACAGGTGTGCCAGTATGATAGTTAAGAGGAGAAATTTTATTTGTTCATTACCAGGTGTCCATCGATTTCTTATGCTTATCATCGTGTCCGTTTGTTCGTATGAACAACTACATCTTCGCGACCATAAATGCTAGCAACACCAAATTTCACCAAAGGATGCAGATTTTCCTGTACATAGACCTTATCTTCAAATATACAATTTTTGCCGCTCAAAGATTCAATTCTTGGCAGATAGTTCTTATGACAACTTCCCACTATCCCATTATCTGGTACCGCCCCGACTGATTCAAATTCACGCAAGCAAAGTAACGAAAGTGTATGGATTTCGTATAAATGTACTATATGTAACATGCGAAAGAAGGTGTGGCGGACCCCATTAAGTATATATATTCTTGATAAAGGCCCACACACATGACAAAACATCATAGAAAAAAAGCACATTTGGGATATCCCATTCAGATTTTTCTAAACCCACTCCCTCAAGCTATTTGTAAAAATTTTTGCGAAGGCGCTATAGTCATCGAAACTGGTATATAGACTCCTATAGATGTAAGTCCATAAAAATTATTTTTACATTTTGGTGGTATCCTCCGAACAGTCCCCCGCATCACGGTTTTTTACTATTGGTCGAAACCTTTCTAAATAGTAAGTCAAAATGTACCATAGCAGCCTAAAATATTAATGGGAATTTCGGGAGTTATGGTGTAAAGTGCTCAAGCATAAACTTTTTTGCCTAGCATACCCTTCCTTCTCGAAATGAATATTGAAGGTCTTACGGTGGTTGAGATGTGAAGAGCCGCTGAGCCGGAACACCATAGTTTTTTTATTTTACGAAATAGTAAGGCTCACGCGCTTCTTTTTATACCAACGTGTTCCAACGATATATTTTTAATTTTCACAAGTAAATCTTATGTATAAATCTTTTAGGGATTATAGATGGAAAGTTGTAATTTAAATAGGTTAATTAACATTTAAATTTTAATTTTAAGTGCATTTTCAGTTGTCGATATAATTTTTATAACCAGGCAACCTCAGTATTGTGTGTTTTGTTGTCTTGAGCGCTTTTGTCTTGTTAATGAAGAAAGTAAATTTTGAATTTTCGGGAAATGTTTCGAAAAAAAAAAACTGGCTAATAAATTAAAAAAAATATCAAATTTTCTTTCAAGCGCTACATCTAGTTCTTTTTACGAAATTGTTCATGAGCTTTTTCATTGGTTACTTTTTAAGCGCACTTGCTCACAACGGCATACTGCTATAATGTGAAGTTGTATTCACAACAAATGCATTAATAAGTGACAAACACTGTGTAGAAACTTTCATTTGGCACAGATCGGCCCAGATAGTGTGGTCCAGTGCAAACATAGCATTCATTGTTGCTGCTGCGCGCATGCGTTTGACGGTACAACGTGGCGTATGAGTTATGACAATCAAATGGATACTACTATGACTATATAGCTTTAGCTTGCACACGTGGGGCATGGCTAGTAAATCAAATTGTTGGCATGCCATGTAAACAATGTTATAAATCACAAAAACTGCAGCCATATGCCAAAGGGTACGAGCAAAACATACACAATCCGACAGATACACCCACACGGAAAACGCACCGACATCAGGATGCAGGCAACTACAGCATGACACATAAAGTTATATACATATAGTTATAATGAAGCTGATACTGCCGGTTTCAGCGGATAATTAATCAACGGAAAGTTGATAGATAGTAGAGATACCGATTTACACCTCTGGCATCCGATCGATATTTGGCTATTAGCTAGCCAAGTAATTAGCAGGAGACTTACCCGCTTTAAATTCAAGCCATTAAAAAGTGGCGCCGCTTGCGGTTGCACATTAAAAATTAAGAGAAAAGAAATCAATTTAAATTAGTTAAAGCTTTGCTAAGGCAATAAAAAAAAGTATCTTAAGGCTACAGCACAATAAGCGCACTCTGTTGTTAGCTTCGTCTGGGTTTGCCTGTGACATGAAGTTGGAATAACAAAAAAAAAACGCTAGAAAAGTCATTAATGCTGCCCAATGTTGAAACTTAGCATAGAGGAACAAATTGTATTTTTTAAATTTTAAATTAAACGACAGAGGCGTGCGTAAAAGTTGAGACAGGGTTTGGTAAACGAAAATTGTCTTATGGAATGGATCCATTAAGAGCAAGGTTTATATGGAAAGTGTTATTCATCTTAATGTCCTTTTTTCTTTATATGTATATAATTTTTTTAACTCTATATTGTCAAGAATTAAGTGATTTTCAAAGGATCTACTAAAAAAAAAAAATTCGATTCGACCATTTACAAAGTGGTAAAAGTGCCATTTATTTTCAGACTCCGTCATTTTTAGTTATTGTTGTATAGGGGTAAAATATTTTCATTAATATTTTTATTTTTTTTTCTAAATGATCATGTTTTTCCAAAATAGTCTTTCCATGAGACCTAGGGTTTTATATTCTGTGGTTTGAAAAAAATCTTTCAGACAAATTTCAACTTAATAGTAATCTTTTGATGTGCCAGATTTCCAGTAGTACCAGAAATAATTCTAGCATAGAAAGACTTAGATTTGGAAATCCTTTATCCTTTGAAAGATGCAGTGTTCAAGAGACCGTCTTGACATTTGTACAGCAGAAAACGCCCAAAAATCGTATATCGTTTCATGATTATACTGGTTTTAAAGGTATTCCAATTAAACTAAGCTCTAGTATACTGGAGTCTTTTAAATCACGGTATTTGCAAGTAACAAAAATATATCTTAAGATTAACTAAAGAATAATATATGTACAGCGGTGCTCCGAGAAACGAAAAACGAAAACGATCAAATTTAATTCGATTTCGATTTTGCGTGCTCCCAATTTCACATTTTTGTTATCGATATCTTATAATGTATATCCCCAGGGTATACCCTGATGGTTCCCTAACTTTTTGTTGGCACAGCCCTGCACTTGTCGATTACTTCATATCGATTTAATTTTCGTTTAAATTAAAATACTGCTATTACTTTATTATTTTGTCTTTCAAAAAAATTTACAAAATAATATAAGGCTTAGCAACAATATTTATTAAAAAAATGTGGTACAGTCGAGGCGGTGCCCGACAGAGGAATACCCTGTACCTTTTGTCTCGAAAAAATTTCTCCTGCATATTCCTTCTAAGAACTTTCCAATTGGAATTAATTTTTTTTTGGTGAAATTCGATATTTATACCTACAAGTTCCGTAAAGTTTTACCGATTTTGATGAAACTCGAATGTTACGTCAAAGAAGTGGGGTGGGGGGACCGCATCGATAAAATTTGGATGTGGATTTGTTCATTAGAGCCACATGAATCAGCTTACCAAAAGTGATTCTAGGTCACTTGTAACCATAATTACGTAGAGTCAAATATTGATGCAATTTATTGGCAAGGGGAGGTGAAATTTGTACATTTTTGACTATAACTTTTGCTGTATTTGTCCGATTTTGTTCATTTTTTACACACAGATGCATGTAACCACAACGCATCGCTCTATTTAATTTAAGATGAAAATATTATACTGTGTGGCTAAAAACCGCTGCGGGGGAACGGAAAAGATATTGTCATAATTCAACAAACTTCATCTTCTCAGGAAATATGCGCACCAGCTTTTAAAGTTTCGTATCTCTAGCTCTTTTAGTCTCCGAGATCTAGGCGTTCATACGGACGGACGGACGGACGGACATGGCTCAATCGCTACCCGAGGTTATGATAAGCATTTTGGTATAAAGGACTTGGGGTCTGCCACGCCTCCATCTGTCCGTTACATACATTGCACAATTCTAGTATACCCTTTGTACCACCTATAGGTACAGGGTATAATTAACTGCGATTTACCTATGTATGTTTATTACAAGGGAAATTTTCATTTATACAAGACATGATCCATGTGTATGTATGTGAACGTGTGCCTAAATTTCGTTAGGAGATGTGCATGCTATTTATTGGATTAATGCAGAAAAGAAAAAATTAAAAATTAATTTTTAACAAAAATCTTACTTGAATATCAAAGAACATGAAAAAAATGATTTCAGTTTAAATTACGTGCACTTTTGAACCTTTTTTTTCAAAACGATTTGATTTCACTTGCAACAAACATGCAGCTTCAAACCACATTAAAATATCGTTTGGGTGAAATTGGGAGCACCAAACATGTGGTTTGAGTACAAATCCGAATATTTTATTCGTTTTCGTTTGCCGGAGCACAGCCAATACAAAAATTGGATAATAAATAAAATGTAATACGGGGATTCCTCTAGGTCCGAAGTTCTTAAAAGTGTAAGAAATATGAATTCTTCGGAAAACAGGGCTCAAGTTTTCTCTCAATGGCTTGGCGAAACCAGGAAATGTTTTCAGCTCTTCAATACCAATTTTGTTCGCCACAAAGCTCATCATTAGCCCTGCTAGTTTAATCTTTATAAGGTCCCTCAAGCTACGCCACTGTTTCTGTCATATTTAAAAAAAATTAACGAAAAAACTTAACAACAAAAAAAAAAAGCTTGAAGCATTGAAAATAAGCGTTGCCTTTGTATTTACGTTGGGTTCGCCTTGCCGCCATTGCACAGCAAATCAATTTTTTACGTATAAGAAATTAAAATTTTTGGTTTTTTTTTTTTTTTTTTTGGCTGGTTTCTTTGGTGCTTTGAAAATAATAATAAAACGAAAAAAGATATGATACAAAGAAAAACTTTTAACATTTTAACACACATACACACATAAAACGCAGCACAAAATTGATTTTCGAGTTTGGCTAAAGCAGCGTCATAGACAGACAGATGGATTGGTTAGATGCATGGTATGGTATGGGATGGGAAGGGATGGGATGGGATGAGATGAGATGAGATGCGGTATAGTTGGATGGATGACCCAACGGTTCGTTGTCTCGGTGACGTTTGTTCTTCTTGCTGCGTGTCCGTTGAGTGATATGCGCATGGATAATGAAGCAATGACGATGGCGGCATGAATGACTGCATGACATTATGTTGCATGCAGCAAAGAGACAAAAAAAAAAAAAAAAATTTAAGAAAACAAAAGCAGTAAAGAAAAGCGTCAAAAGGGGCAGCCGCCACACGATTGTTGTGCCACGCTCTGAGTGTAGCTGTATGTGTGTGTGCTGCTGTAATGTGTGTGCGGCTTGAGCGTTTAATTAAAAGGCAAAGGCGGCAGCGTCCAACGGTTGATCATTATCAAGACTGGAGATAATGGACCCCAAAGCCGCGCATAGCAGATGCGCCTTCAAAGTTTCCAAGTTGCCTCATGAGGCAGATGCAGCCGCTGCCTTTGCGGCTTTTACGGCGTTGGCAACGCCTTTAAGTAATAATTTTATTTTTTTTTTTTTTTTGGTGGGGGTTACACTTAAAAATAATTTTTATTAAGCTTGGCCTAAGAACCCGGTGCATATATTTTATGAAATAAAAAAAAGAATTATGTATTTGTAAAATTTTAATGTAAGTGTCAGTGGTAAAAAACCAGCTTAATGCTGTTCAAGATTGAGTCTGAAAAATTCACAGATTTCGGTGCTTCAGATTACTTTCCACATTATCGATTGATGAGACTCTATCATATAAAAACAGACCTTCGTCGGTTTATATAATTACGAAAAATATTACTAGTCACCTTTTAAGCTCCTATTCTTCTAGTGCTAGATAGACAACCATAGTGAAACATTCATCCAGCGAAGCCCTACAAAAAGGAATTAGTTACCCTATATACCCAAAAGACTACACATTGTAATAGCTTCTTTCATGGTTGTGGTTTGGACGCCTATTTAAGAATCCTGTGATCAACCATCTGTCATTTGTCAATTTGGAACTTATCTTAGAAGTGCATTCGAGCTCATATATTGTAACTCAAGAATCTAGTTCTTTCACAGAGATAAGAATATTTTTTGGATTCGGCATTTTGCTCATAACAAAATTTTATTATAGGAAAATCTATCTTGTGGTAAATTAGCTCCAATCATTCAGGAAATGTCTGGATTTAATACTTCTTTGGTAATCATATTCTCATCCTTACTAAGTGATCATCATCCTTCATGCTACCAACTATCCAATCGTAGCATAGAAATAATACGCTCATTACGGCTTAAATGACTTTTCGGTTAAGTTTCAAGAGCGCTGGATGGTTTGTTGTCAAAGTTTGTTTCTAAGGATTTAAATTGGACAAATTGGCATCTAGGGTTTCGGTTAGTAAATATATCCGCGAAAATAAGTGAAACGGGCCACTTTTTTCCTCGACCATTTTTACATATGTGGTAGAGCCAGTAGCCAATAGTAACCACGTTAAATTTTATTGCAAAATTCCGATTATTTATCGCGTTATCGATAACTGAATACTATCATATCTCATAAACGAATAAAGATACTGACACAAAGTTATTTATGATTTAAGTTTTTTTTTTTTAATTTTTTAATAATTTTAAAATTCAAATGAATTGACCTTGTATCTCTACAAAATCGTCATAGTGGCCAACAACAACTTACACTAACAAATAAAAATGGGTTTTTATGCACGACCAAGACTCGAAAGATATGGTATTCTTACCCAAAAGAGTGTTATGAAAAGCACCAAAATCTACGAAGGTAAACACATTTTTATACCACGTTTGGTATTGGTTTTGGCCAAATATTCAAAATTTTAAATATCTTCTATGCTTTTAAGTAGAATTTTAAAAAATGAAAATTTATTTTTAAAAAAAACAAAGCACACTATATGACATTTGTAAACAGCTGATTTTCATCGTTCACGTTGTTAGTCGGGTATTTTTACCTTTATGCCTTGTTATTAGGGTTGCTCCACGTCCTTACTCGGGTATTCTTGCCTTTATGCACTTATGCCTGACAAATTGAACACCCCAATTGATTCCAAATTTTTATATAATATACCAAGCTAAGCTATTTATCTTATGAAAAACATTTTCTTTAAAATTTTCTCCTTAATGTTTAAGCACTTGCTTTATTTTCTTATTAAATAAACAAGTCTTCAAATTGATTATTTAATTTTTGCACCAAATTATGATGTACATATACACAGCAAATTTTCATTGAACTCAGGGTAACAAAAATATAAACATTAATTAATTTGTTTTATTTATATAGTATAGCAGATTTTCTACTTCATTCAAGCACATTTGCGCAACATATTTTCAATAAATTATGAGCAGCACATAAATTTGGCATACAGATACACATGGTATGGTATGTAGATACATTTGTATCTTGCGTCACAGTGCCTCTACAAGTGGCAATTCAAATCAAATGCTGGCTCATTAAAATATACACATACATGTTAGCATTTGTGTAGTATATTACAATAAATATATAGATACTTCCAAAAACTAAAACAACAAATTTAGAGATAATGCGTTGGAAGCAATATAATAAAACAAAATTATATATATACTTAAATGGGCAAAAATAAGTGAAGCGGGTCACTTTTTAAGCCCATGACATTGATTTGGACTTACATATATATGAGAAATAATATATGAACTTGCTAGGAAAACTTTTAAAGGCTACATGGCCGTGTCTTAAGATATTCAAGGTCAAATGTAACAAAATATTAATTTTTTGAAAATACTAAAAAATTTCAAAAATTTATTTGTTCAAAATTTAACTCAAAATATAAATGCATCATTTTATTTATTTGTATAAAGCTAGCTTATACTTAAAAAGATATAAACTAACAGTTACAAAAAATAGAAAGCCATGGCTACCGGGGCCTTTAGCTAAAAATGCATAATTATACACAAAATAGACAATTTATTATCATTGGATAAAAAAAAATAATAAATAAAAAAATTGTGCTCAAAATTAAATAAAATTAATAATAGTGAAATTCATTTAAAAAAAACTATAAGTCATATCAAAAATGTTCTATATAATAAAATATTTTTTTTTAATTTTTTTATATTTTATTTACACCGTGTCTTTATTAGACAGTAAGTAAATTTACTAAATAATAATTAATAAAATATTGTGTTTAAAAATAAAATATAAATCAAAAACAGATATTTAAAAAAAATTTGTTTTAAATATGAATCGAATCTAAGACGCGACCAACTTATAATATCGTGAAGCCGATAATTTACCAACGATCATACCTTTATGAATGCTTTTGCCACAAATTGTTGGAGCCTACTATATACTCTCACGCAGACACAGCATACCTCACTAAGTGAGGACTTTTTCAGTAATAGTCAGTAATAATAATGTTCAAAATTTCAAATGACGGTAACTCGATAAGTAGTCGGAATTTAAACTTATATAGAACATATGTACAAAATAATTAAAATCGAAGAGATCGATTTATTGGCCCGCTTCACTTAGTTGCACCCATACATAATGTATAGATTTTCTTTACATTAATATTTTTGGACTGTCGTTAAAGAAAACCAAAACCAAAAACAAATACATAATATAGATAATAAAGACCATGTCTATGTATGTCTGCTACATAATACAATACTTATATGATGTGCACTATTAAATAAATTAACTTTGTTGTAAGGGCCTGGTCATAAATATTTATACGCTGCTGTCATAAAATTCAAATGAACTTGTCAACGCTTGGAAGTCAAATTGCTAGAGTGTAATAGATATACTAGCTGGACAGAGCGACAGACAGGGAGAGATAGAGCTACTATATTGAGGGAGTTTTTGATATTTATAAACAAATTTCGTAAGTAATTATGAATCGTCTTTGCTGTTGCATATGGAGGATGGACAGGAAATTATATTGTAGAGCCATAAAAATGACAGCCACTAGTCGAAGACAGTGTATGGCACAACATGTGCCACAAGAGACTGCTGCACCCAAATGGAGATCTCAGGCCCAGGCACAGACCGTAGCCCAGACCCAGCCCGTTTACATATCCACTTCCCTTTCCATGTGCCCAACGTTTGATGTCTTTGACTCATTTTCAAATGACTTTTACGCAGAAGTCATTAAAAATCAACGAAATTTTCCAATTAATTTTGATAAATGCAGGGCGGCTGCAATTTGCCTGAATTCCAAATTTCCATTGCAACAGCGGAAATGTTTATTGTTTTTGGAAAGAGATACATCCGTAGATGTAGATAGACAGAACATTCAATTGTGACTTATTAGGCCGAAATCATTAAAAATCATTAAACAAAATTAGAGAAAATAGCTCCACACATAACAACAGCCAATTCCAATCGAATTGTCTTTGAGATGAAGCCATTTGGTTGGCGCTTTTACGATCTATGGCCAATGATTTGGGACGCCACTTTTACGACTTGCCCCCCTTACGAGATTTTACTTCAAAAGTATGGAGTATAGAGTACGCTGGGAGTAAGCTTTATGACTTGATTAACAATGCCAGAAAGACGACAAGCGGCTTTTTAGTAGGAAGTAGTTTGTTGGCCACCAATTAAGAGGTATGATCAGTCCAACTCTTTCATGATTTATCCTACGCCTGTCGGTATATGTATTATTTTTGAAACTATAAATATTTAAGTACACCTGCTCCAAATTTGCATCTCAAGTTACTTTACAGTTTTGGTTACAAGTTTAGGTTATGCATAGGACGCATAGAACCCATATGACTGAGAAAATAAAACATAAAATCAATATTTTCAGTTTCTTTTTATTTTAAATTAACCAAGCGATATAAAAAAAAGAGACTTTCGGATCTAGAGGGCTGACCATTTTTACTAAATGGATTTGAGGTTGCTTAATCCAAATTCAAGGTCAAATAAAGCCCAGAAATTCAGGGTTCAGAAAAAAACAAGTTATTTTGGTGCTTACCATAGAAACCTGAAGTGCTAATGTTTTTTTGAACTCGTATTCGAATTCAGTGACCTCAAAAACATATAGAAAACATTGCCTAACAACTGGACTCGAAAAAAACATTTGTGGAATTTTTTGAGGTTAGAATAGAACCTCCTTCGTCGTTTCTGCAATTCTCATCTTCCCACCCTGGGGCGGTGCCACGCCCTCTGCCCGGTCCGGGCGCCAAAGATACTCGACCTAAAATCGCCCCTGACCTACCTTAATTAGACCATGGTTATTACAATGTTTTTGAAAAACTTAAAATAGTATTTAAATACTAGTTAAAAGTAAACTTTTAAATGTGTGTATAAAAAGGAAAATTGTCGTATTTTTCTATGTTCCATCCCCAAGGCCCCAGGAGGCCTTTTGCATTTCAAGGCTTTAAGTTTAAACTGTTAAACTATACATAGAAGGTACAAAATGTATGCATAAAAAGTATTTGGATAGATTAAAAATATCTTAAGGATAAAAGTATTGAAATTTCATGTTGATCAAGCTTATAGTTTATAAGGCTTCCAGAGACCTTAAAAATTACAAATTACTGAAAATGTTCAAATTGCTAATTTATCTAATTCTTCGTCTAATTTCTCTGAAGATTCTTATTTGGTATATTATTTTTTGCAAACATCGTCAAAAATATGTGTCAAAGAGGATCTTTCAATATGTTTTGAAGATTATAGAAGCTACAAAATTTTATATGAAAGTGTCTCCAATGAACTAGTTCTTCACTTGAATTTAAAAATTCCGATCTTTCCAGACCTATGTTTCAAACTTAGCAAGTTGCCAAGGGGAGCACTCGTAGTGCTTGAAATGGGAAATATGGTATTATATATATATGATCCTATGGCTCCGCGGGGGAGCAAAGGGCCGTATGATATAGATTCATTTTATAGTTAGTTAATGTCATGGCTTTCGATTTTTTGGCATTGGTCTCTTTGGTCATCACCTAATGCTGTAAACGCTTTTAAAATTGAATACAATTCCAAAGGGTGTTCCTACTGCAGCTTACTAATGTAATGATATGTAAGTACTTTTTGTCTAGTCTAAACGCATGAATTTCGAATTCACATATGAGTTCCACAATGACCAAGTTGCGCACAAGCCCCAAAATCCAATTTTGCATGTCAAATACAGCGACAATTGCCATGACCTCCGCCATTCAACGGTCGCATCTGTCAACTGTCAAGAGGAGCTACAATCCGATGTGGGGGCGTCCACTCAGTCAGACACAAACGCCCACTTTTTTTTTTGCCATGTCTCGTAATTACATTACACTCGTCGTCTGTGTGTATAGGAAGTTGGTCTTTGCATCATTTCATCATGCGAATTGTGCGACATTTCATAGAACTCAGGAACTTACAAAAAAAAAAAAAGTCCAGAATAAAAACATAAATCAATAACATGGCAGGCCAACATCAATCAAAAGGACTACAGAGTAGGTTAAGTGAAGCAGCAGCAGCGTAGGATGAAGGGCATGATAAAAATTGCCCGCATCTAAACAAAGAACGACATGAAATTAAGACCCGCAACGGATCAATGCGACGTTCCTGATGACGATCGGCGGCAAGAACATCAAGAAGAAAAAGAAAAAAAAACAAAAGTAGCAAAAAAAAAAAGAGGCAGAACAAAAGCAATGCAGGAAACGAATCGTAACGAAACCCTTTTGGTTGACTGTTAGAGAGGAGGATCGGTTGAGCCTGCTGCGATCGCGTGTTCTTCTTCAATTACTGCGCCATTATACTGGCGCGGAACGCTTTAACGTCGCAGACGAGCTCCGACGACGACAATGACGATGAGACTGACGGCCAAGACACAAAGACGTTGTGCCAGGAATCGGTGCGAATGTGCCTTGAGGCCTATAGCGGGCACAAAGCAGCCGCCTGGCAGCATGAGGCACATCTTAAGAGGTTCCACTGCTACGAGTGCCGCTGGTCTGTGGTTCACTTGTTGCTCAAAATCTGCGTTGCTTTGCCAACAAAAAACAAAAAAAACCTCGTAAAGAAAAGAAAAAGTTTCGAACTTGCAGCGTAATTCAGGATTCTCGTTGCTCTGTTATTATCGTCGGTCTGAGCAAGTTTTTGGCGGTGACTGCGGCTTTGGCTGCTGGTAGGTAATTGCCCTGATGTTGTGCACAGCATGCGTTCCAAGAGCGGCCAACGATCGCAGCAAATTCGATCCGTTGCACGAAATTCTGTGAATGTAGAAGCCATATTTGCGATAGTTCGGGGTTAAAATAAGTGGTTGCCAACTTTTGGGCATGTCAAAACATCGAATAACATAGCACATGCAACAACTTTTTTTGTAAATGTTTGGTCTATGACATTTGTACAAAGAACGGAAACCATTTACAAATTTGCACTCCGTTCCAAGAAGTGCCGAATCAATATTTAACACATACAATTGAATGAATGCGTCTATTACAAAATAAATTACTCGTATACATTTTAATCTATTTAATATATATGGGCATTTCCACAGAAATGTCAACCAGGACCGTAAAATTAAATTTGAAAAAACTGTTGATTTTTTTTTAAATTTTATTTTAAAAATGTCCAATATTTAATAAAATAATGTCTTATTGTTTTATAAAAACTGGCCTCAAAGGTGAAGATATTGTTTTCTCGCTTTTATTAACTTTTAGAGAGAGGCTTGCTCTTAGAGATGGTAAGGCTATTTAAAAAATTTTTTTCTTTTTTTTTTATTGCAAAAAAAAAATTTATTTACATACTTTTATATATTGCATATATCACATGTTTTGTTGTCGCCAATGCAGGGTGCAGCTGGAGCCATCATTGGTTATGAATTAAGGCCAAATCAGGCCGTTATATCAATGTAGGAGTTTGTGTGTCTGGCTAGACGCCCATTATATCTATCTCATTATAAACTAAAAAAAAAAAATATTGTGTGTAAAAAGGACACCAAAATTTGTTTTATTAATTTTCAAAGTTTGTCGTTGCACTAAACATTTTAGTGATCGCTTGGTCCTATGGAGACTATATGATACAGCCAATCGATTTCGATCAAATTTGGAACACTTATTGGGAGCCCCAAAAAACTTCCGAATGACAAATTTATAAACAAACGAATTATGTACTGAAAACGTTTTTCGGACAGATCAATCCTATGGAGGTTATATGATATAATCAACCGATTTTGATGGAATTTGGCAATGTGCTTCGAAACCTTGAAAAACTTCCGAATGCCAAATTTTGTTACGATATCTTCATAAACAAACGAAACACAACCTATTTTGTACAAAGCAACGTTTGTTTGACCGATCGGTCCTATGGGAGCTATATAGTATAGTCAACTAATTTTGATCAATTTGGGTTCAGTGCTTGGGAGCTTCGGAACGCTAAATTTGGCGTGTATTACATACTTTTTCACTTGCAAAAACTTACCATACCCTTTGTACCAAAGGTACAGGGTATAAATTTGTCGCGTACTGAATGTCGCTTTCGTAATCAGTATTTAGCTTGTAAAAAAATAACTAGTGAATATATTTTAGCGTAATAAATTTTAATAGGAAGCTACAATATTCCACTTTAGTTATAAATTAAACGATTTTAAATATTCTTTTATATTTCGCAGATTTTTGTAGATGCAGTTGAAATCGACTTCTATTTTTGTCACGTACCCTACCTTTTACACTGTATATACGGCTACAAAAACAGTATCCAAAAATAAAAACACGGAACAAAAAATTTCACTTTTTCTTTACTTTTTAGCACTTTAAAGGCGTACGAATGTCGCGTACTGCGATCCTGGGAATGCCCACATCAGAAGATATGCGTGGTCATATGCCAGATAAATCCTAACCTCTTATGATCACCAACTATTGTTAGAATGTATTGTTTTGTGGCATACGATCTCGGCTATCCTCTGAGCACACTATAAATATGTATTAAATAGATTAAAATATATACGATTACATACATACTTTTGAGTTTAGTAACAATAATAAACCTTTTTCTTTTATTTACAATACCAGTTAGCTGAATTTAATCGGTCTATTGATATATATCGAAAAATTGCAAACATGATTTAGTTATGGGTAAAAGAGAAAGGGTAAAAAAATGTCGTTACTAACCAAAAAGAAAAGTCCAAAATAAAAAAAACCACAAAATCTTTATGGTACCGCTACCTGGTTCAATCTGACATAAAGAAATCATTAAAAGTATCATCATTTAAATTCGAAAACTTTAAAAGTAAAATTAAATTGAATACTCTCCCCAAAAATGATTTCCATTATTCTTTACATAAATATGTAATTCAAATTCGTTTTTAATTTATGATTTTTCATTTGTTATTATTTTTTATTAATTAGTTAATAGTTAATGAAATTTATAGGAAAAATATGTTCGTGTTCGTGAGCGTGCGTGAGTTATCTTTAATTTGCCTCCATCTCTAGACAACTTTTTTTTTAAGAGCGAGCAGCTCAGCAATACAGCTCTGTTAAATAAGAGCGTTTGTGCTGTTAATCAACATACAAATCTCTCTGGCTAAAGGCTAAAAAAGGCCGTAAGTGCGAGCAGCACAGCAATAAAATACTGTTAAATTTCAATGTTAAGTGGAAAATGTGTATGTTAAGAAAATTAACAGCTGCTGTTATTTAACATACGCTATGCTCAATGGCTGCTATACTTCTGAAACAGCGTTTGCACTTTGAGTTATTTTCGAACGCGCTAAACGAAAAGTATCTCAGCGGTTGAAGCGCGCATCGCAGTTCGTTCTGGAAGATACGCGAGAGGCACAATTCACGTAGTTGCCAGTTACCAAACAAATAAGCATAAATAAACAAGATATATACATAAAGGATAAACAAATTTGTTTATCGCTCTTTGGGAAAGTGTTTTAATCATAGAAAATCTATATCTTTAAGTTATAAAAGTGAAGTTTTTTTTTGATTTTACAAAAGCAAGTTAAAACACAAAAAAAAGTCAAAACCGCCCCTTAACATCAACAAAAACAACACCCCAAAAAAATTCGCAGTCAACGTCGCCGCTAGCGTTGTCGCCGCAGTTGCCGTCAGCGTCGTCGCAATCATTTGGAAATAAATCGTGTTTTGCGCTTTAGCTTTTTGAGTTATAGTATCTGCGTGTGTGTGTGTGTAATGTTGTTGTTGTTATTTATTTGCTAGTCGGCAATGCAAAAGCAGCAGCAACAACAACAACCACCACAACAACTAAAATAATCACAACACAAGTCGGCAAAAATGTTTTACTTTTACAATTAACGTAAGCGCGCGCGCGCAACGTTAAAAGTAGTATCTGTAAGATACACAGCCATATGCGGCGCACACATATTAAACAACAATAAAAATGCAGCATATCAAAGTACATAGTAGTAAAAAGTTTTACGATTTTACCTTAGCCCCAAATAATACAAATACAAATTAAGGTCGGGTCGGTTGGCGGCGCATAAAACACACGCTCTCTTACAGACACAGGGGAGCGGAAGCGAACGCAACAACAAAAACAACAACAACAACCCGGTTACAGCTCGCTCTTCTTTCCGTTGCTGTTTTGAAGTGTATTAGTCTTACCTGTGTGCTACCTGTGTGCCGCACAGCAAACACACAAAAGGATACCCAAAGGCCGTAAAACATTTTGGGAAGCGGCAAAGACAACGGCAACAGCAAGTTACAACTGTGTCGCTGCAGGTCGCCAGAGCTAAGCAGCAATACATAAATTGCCCACCCCAAAAAAATAAAATAAAATACAATTCAAAAACTCGGCAAGTAACTGCAAGTTGGATCTGCCACAGCAGCCACCAAGGCATAAACATGGCGGGCAACATTGTCAAATGGTGGAAACATAAGATACTTGGCGGCTATAAACAGTTCTCAGGTAAGCAAGCTCTTTCTAAAACATTGACTAGTGGCTATGCACACAAATCAACTGAGGGATAACCTTTCGAGGTGGCAAAAAGTACGCAAGTAGTCAGAACAAACTAAATGGGTCAAATACCTTAAAAAGCTGCTATTCTCAGAACAATAATGTCGTGAAAAGTTCCAAAAAAGAAGTAAGGTACTGTTTCTGGTATAATCAATAATAGAGTTGAGAACGTTGTAAAATCAACGTAGGGTGAACTTAAAAACAAAAAAATAGTTTTATTCAATTTGACCACTTTTGAGTGAAAATCTGTAGATTTGTTCATTAAAAAGTTTTACCTATTATTCTATAAATTTAAGACTGCTGTAAACAAGAAGTATAAGCAATAGGATATTTGTTGAAATTTCTAGCTTTTCCCTTCTAAAAAACGTTCTATAGCCAACTTTTGTTATAATAATCTCTGCCAAAAAATCCACACAAACATTCCACGTCTCTAAGTTTTACAACAACATGATTCATTTGAAATGCTAAAATCAATTGAAATCTTTATCCAAACAAGGGTTTTCTATTAACTCTTGACTTACATTTCGCATGTCGCCCACCAAAAAATAATAAGAAAAACTGTAGACAATCACTGCAGCACTCGCCTCGACTACGTTTTTATCTATGAGATACACAACAGTGTTTGCTTGTGGTCGTACGGCCGTTCTATAAAATACAAAAATAGAACATACGCTGTACGAAAATTTGGGCATAGTGCTGAACATCAAAAGAACACGACGCACCAAAGAAATAAATAGAAAATGGGAAATTCGAAGAGCCAAGGCAAGTGCTAGAGTGAGATGGAGTGACTGGAGCGGTGAGAGGTTGCCCAGCGGCAAAACTAGCAATAGCGTCAATGGCAGGTCGTGATCAATAGAACGATCGACGGCGGTTCGCTTTTTTTTTTTTTCGGCATGGCATGTCGGCTGCTGGGGTACACATATAGATACACTCTATAGAAAGATATAGGCCTTTATGCCGCCTGCATTAGTAGAGGGTAAAAAGTATCATAAACGTAAATAAACAAGACCGCAAAGCATAAAAAGGCCAAGTAGCGTCCAAAGTGGATACACCGACAATGCTGCTGATGTTGATGATGATGATGATGATGATGATGGTAATGGCGATGATGACGGTGACGATGACGATGACGCTGCCTACTAAGAAACACCACGACGATCGTAGCGACCTTTCCGAAAACAAACGTTGCAGGAACATCAATCAATCAATGTTTTGTTTTCGTCGTCCGACAACTACAAAAACAACAACAGCAACGGCCACATCGATGACTACGTTGACTACATCGAAGACGTCGACATTTCAGTGGAAACGTTTTGGGCCTGGCATACCAAAAGCTGGGATTCGATTGTAGCAGCAGCTGCCCGCAATTGCTGCGCCAATTAAATGCCAGGCCAACACTTTGAACTGTAACTCAAGTTCAGTTCACTCAAGTCATGTCAGCAAGGCAGGCAGCACAGGCTCTGACACACAGTGTGCGAGAGAGTGAGTAAGATAGAAATACTCTGGGCCCTGTGTCTTTGGCCCTGGCCATGGCTTTGGCTCTGGCTCTGGCTCAACTACAGCTATCCACCAAGTCCAGGGCATACCACAAGCCATACACTAATTGCTTGCAGATGCAGCACACTGCGAGCAGCAGAATTCAAAGAAATACAAGGCAAGGCGGCCGCTGCGACTGAAGTATGCAACTTCAAAGAAAGCAGCTAGCTCGCCAGTCAGCCTGCCAGGCGAGTGGCACAACAAAAACAACAATATATATAGATACTATACTATACACATGCATATGTATATGTACATACATATATATACGAAATAAGACGAAAAAGCCAGTGCCAACAACAAGAATTGAAATGCTCAACGACTAAAACAACGTACGAAAAATTTTTACCTGTTGCAGGTAGAGGCCAGGCAGCTGCCAAGACAGCACACAAAAACCTTTTAAAAACCCTCACGTTGATAAACAACAACAACAGCAAGTCGTCGATTTGTTCGATCTTTGGTCTGGTCTCGTCGGATCTGGCTTGGTCTGGCCTGGCCGCAAGCAAAAATAATAATAACTGAGCGGCAGCAGCAGCAGCAGCAGTGGAGTCGGCACGTTGCAAGCTCCAACCAGTTCGCGGCCCAACTATGCCAAACATCTCGAAGCACAGCGCACGACGATTGAGCAGCGGCTGTCATGGATGGGGGACAGAGCGGCGTAAAAGGCGGCATCATTTTCAAGCCGCCATACACAAAAGCGGTTTACAGCCAGCCGACAGAGCTGGCGGACTGGCGGACACAATGACAGACATTGCTTTGAGATACACACCGCGGCGACGACGGCGGCGGCGGCTTCGTTGTTTTCGTCGTCGTCGGCTCCGTCATGCAGGCCGCTGAGTGCCTGACCGGGACCAAGACCAAGACAAGCCAAATCGAGTAGAGTTGAGTTGAGTCGAGCCGGGGCATGGCCAAGCTGGGCTTGCGCTCTGTTCAAAAGATGCGCTTTTTGCTTTGAGTTTAAGACCAGGCCGAATGCACACTGGTCTGAGAGCAATTGGTATGCAGTAAAATATTAGTAAGCTTCAAAGGTTTAGCAGTACTTATACATATTTTTCGAAAGTTTTAAAGTAACTATTGTTTTTTTTCAAAATTGCTAAAATTTAAAAAAAAGGAGTCAGAACTAGTTTTTGGGACACTTTTACTTACGAGTACCGTCGCTAACACTAACTGATTGTGTGAAGCTGTTAAAATTTTAGCAAGATATTGAGATATTGTAACTGAATTTATTCTTTTTAAGATTAATGCTTAGCTGCTATACTAAAAATTTCACGTTGGGCGCAATTTGTTATTGCAAATTGATTGAAAGATTAGAATATTACGGACCTATAAGTACATTTTTAAATGTTCTATTTTGGTATCTTTAGATACAGAGCCTACATTTTTTGTTGACCTTTGCTCCACTGTGCATCATGCGGGTTTCTTAACTTTTCCTTGGCTGTTATTGTCGCTGGCGATTTTGTTGTTGTGAATTACGGTAGAAGCCAACTGGCGGCGACTGTTGCACTGCACTTTTGGACTGGCTGATCCTACGCCACAAACCCTATAAGCAATTTTCGTAATATTAGCCAGGAAGTTGCCGTGTTGTGCCAGCGACCTTATAAGGCGCGGCCAACTTGGCTTCGACGCTGCAACAACAACATTAACTGGTTTGTTTTGTTTTCGTATTATTATTTCTCTTATATTTTTTATTTTTTGTATTCTTTTTTCGCTGTAAGGCTAAAAACCAATGCCGCCTGTGCCAAAGATAAAAAGCTGTTAGCTTGTAGCTTCTGCATTTTGCGGCAAAGTGCAAGATTTGGGCCGTAAGGGGTTAAGCTAAATATTATATACACTTATATGGCAGATACTATATGTAATGACTTTTGAGGTTTTTGTTTTGGTTTTTTGTGTATCTGTGTGTTTGTGTGTTGATTTAGCAATTGGCTGGCGCATTTTGACGCTTCTTGGAAACATGCCGCCAGTTCAATAAGTAAGCACATATGTATATACATAGCAAATGCATACATAAAGTCTATACACACACATGAACTATATTTGTGTGCATTTGTGCATATGTAAATTGTAAGTTTAAATAAAGCGCACAAAAAATTCTATAGAAGTGACAAGACAAGCCCACAAACTTGAGCCTCTCTACAAGCATGTCTCTATGTATCTTCGAGTGTGTCGCTTTGTGTTGTTTGTATCTTTGGTTACTTTCAATAAATATGATGGAAAAATCATATCAGACAGTCAACTGTTGAACGTTATTGTTTTTGTTGTCTGTCAAATGTACAGCGCCTAGTTATACACTTTAAGTGGTTACATTGATAGGCATCTCATTTTGGTAACACATAAATGTACTATCTAAAATAGAAACTTTACCTTACATGAATTATGCTAATTTTTGACCAGGGCATAAGCAAAACTTCAAACTTTCCGACTTATAAATAAAACATAAACCAGCTATTCTATATATGAATCCAAAGAGCATGCAAACTTCGGCACCCTTGAGTTACCTTTAGCTGCTTGCCTATTTTCTTTTTAATGCATGATAGTTTATGCCGCACTCTGACGTCTGATTGATAAGGGCGCGGTAAGAGGTCCGACCAACGGCCTCAGTCTCTTATCTTAATAATATTTAATGCCTGGCTGGCTCAAGAGAGGCAAAGTGAAAATGAAATTGAAAATAATACAAAACGCTTTGTCGGTCATTAGCTTTGAATGGACGCCGCCGCAGCAACGATGCCTCCGTCACAAAGCCGGCAGAGCTAATGCCGTTTGGGTATTTGTTGATTATGTCAAAGGCAAAGGCAAAAGCAGCCGCCGCCGCTCTTGACTGACGACGAAAGTGCATGGGAAAGAATGTGTGGACTGGATCGCAGGGGGTGGGATTGGTTGTTGGTGTCAACAAAAAAAAAATGTTGAAGAGAGTGAGCGCAAAATGTTTGTGTGCTTTAAAATGCAAAACAAAAATGAAGAGAAAAAACAACTGATGGCATTTTTGAAAAATAAAAATGCGCGGGGTGTCCACAAAAACAAATCCTAAAAAAAATTCGTCAGGCAAGTGTCCGACAGTGGAATACACTGCTTCTACTTACGTTTTTCCGAATGAGCTTTAATTCACGAAATTATACGATTATAGGTGTTTTTGAGATAAACTTAAACATTTTATTGCTTATTTGGCTCAACTGAGTCCACCAGTCGAATTTGGTGTAATTTTGTTGCAGTTTATTTCAGTTGAGCGGGTCTGAAATGGATACATTTTTATCTATATCTTTCGAATTTTTTATGGAATTTTTTAATGTAAGTCTAAAAAGCAAAACTCTGGATATAGGGTTGTTTGAGTCTAGCTTACAGCAATGTAGATGTGAGCCTCAGAATTTTGTATCTTTAGTTCTTGTTATATGTCTTTATGGCCATGGTTGACTCACTGTTCGAGTTAATGATAAGCATTTTGATCCAAAGCAACTATGGTTTCCCACGTCTACTTTCGCACGCTACATACAATGCACAAATTTACAACACCCTACCCTATAGGGTATACAAATATAGTCGAGCTGCAGATAAAACAAAAAACGCGCACAACAAATAGCAATGCGGCACATGTGTGTGTGTGTGTACCATTTGGGTGTCCCTGTCTGTCTGGCATTGTGTGTGTTTGTGTGTGTCACGCCTGGCGCGCTTTTTTGTTGTGTGCGTGTCAACGGCACACAGACACTTTCCGCTTTTGAAGTGGCTTTTAATTGATAAAAAAGTTTTTATATGTAACTGTGAGTATAAAGTAAACGCATTACACATACGCCATGCTGGCTGCTGCTATCAGTAGAGTAACAACCACACACACACATACACTAACAGCGCAATGCCCTATTGATATTAATTCCCACGCTGTTGATGCCATAAGCGCCAACAAAAACAACAACAACATCTACATTATATATGCCGACAGCTGCAGTATTCAGTTGGGAATGAAAATCATCATCTATGGGTTGAGCTCTCGGCATCACAGCTCCTAGTTAAATGTTAAAACGTGCTGCCGATGGGTCAAAATGTAAGGTGGTATACAGTAGACCCTTAATTTACAGACTGAGCGGCTAAAATTGTTAAGGTTGCCAACGAATTTTTTTGAGTATAGTAGTATAGTATATTATAGTTTAATGCAAAATAAAAATATTTTAATAACCATTATCATAAACTAGAAAAGAAAAATTAAATATATATCGAAAAAACAATTTATTTTTGTCTATTTGATTTTTTGGGTTCCTGGCGGTTGAGTTAAAAGTACAATCGAGTTACTACTGCAGCTAGCTAGAAGCAAGGTTAAAAATAATACGTATAGCGATACCTGGGCTTACTGCCTGTCTTGTCATTATGCTCAAAGCCACATCTTTTTGATGGCCACAAATTAGGCCAACTCTGTGTTGGGAATCCAAGCTCAAGCTGTACTTAATGTTTTATAGTTAAACACTTCCTTCCTCTGTAGCGCTGTTTATTATTTAGACTGAAAACTTGGCAAAAAGCAGACGGCCGTATTAAATTGTTATGGCATGGCATTGCCGATTTATAGAAAATTTCAATTGTGAATATTGATTATTCATTTCCTCGAGCGGCTACGACAGAGGCGCACCTAGAATGCTTGGATTGGCAGCAATGTCGTTGTGGATGTGATTGTCGACGTCATCATTATTGAAATGGCAAATTGGACTGCAAAAAATTTTATATTGAAATTGGTTGTTGTAGGGTTTACATTTGTTGTGCGGGCTGGGTTCGGACGGATAGCTTCTCTGTGTGTATCTGTGTGTGTGTGTATGTTTGTGTGTAATCATAACGGCTCGCTTGTTAACATGCTACATTAAATTTTTATCAAGAGCCATGGTAACAATACGCCATGAATGCCATCCGAATTGGGAATCGCAATAGGGCTTACATTATAAGCGGCTGCTGCTGTTTTACACGAGGGCAGGATGAGAAGTAATCGGCCTAGCAGCGAAAGCTTTTTTAATTTATCAATGTCATCTTTTTTTCGTTTTTTGCAATACATTCATAAAAAAATAAACAACAATTTTTGTGTGATTTACCGCAGTGCTCAAAGTAGGCTTCATAGATTACCATATCATTTGAGGGAAATCCTCTTTCAAGAAACCGTGTTTATTTTTATGAATCACAGTTGCCATATCAGAAAAATATCATTTTGTGGCGACTGATATTTTATCTTGGTAGAAAGGAACTTTTTTCGTTGTCTCCATACAGTATTTTACTATTATTCTACTGCGATTTTCAAGTTAATCCAGAGGAATTGTTTTGCGGACTTTCCAATAATAATAATGATTTAGTGTCTGGTTTGTTGTTTTATCCACAATTATGAAACTGTTCGAAAAGTACCGATCAAACATCGC
The DNA here is from genome assembly GCA_949987675.1 of Chymomyza fuscimana. Taxonomy (NCBI): domain Eukaryota; kingdom Metazoa; phylum Arthropoda; class Insecta; order Diptera; family Drosophilidae; genus Chymomyza; species Chymomyza fuscimana. The sequence continues at coordinate 41,545,161 of OX465089.1, forward strand.
CACACATTACTTTGTCGCATCTCACCTTCATGCATCTTATGAATATCCACATATAGGTGCTATATCACTCAAATCTTACAGAGATGCTGGAGTCTCTTGTTCGGCTTAAACGTTATCATCAAAAATGTTTTTTTTCTCCGTATTTAAATAAATGGACTAAAGGATGACTCAGGTGGTTGCACTCTTGGGGAAGTGGTTGCTAACGTGGCTTCTTGGCTAGGCCGATTAGTTTTCAGCCTGCCCACGTATATGTATATAAAAACATAAATATCTAAAATAATGATGTTATTGTTGTTGCTGTTGTTGTCCTTGTTGATTATTATGATTATTGCGGCATGCTTGCAATGTAGCATGATTAACACACGGCAGCAAATGTCGGCAGAGGAAGCACGAATAAAAAAAAAAAAATTGAGAAAGAAAAACAATAAACTGTACGGAGAAAATGCTAAAAGCAAAGCACAACAACATCAAAGCTTGCAAAAAGAAAAAGAGAAAAATAATAATACAACAAATAATCATAACAATGCGCCATAGCGACCACTTGGTTACGCATACGCCGTGTTGTCCTACAGCCTGCCTAGCCATGACAAGGCAAGACAAGTCCCATTAATGGCCATGGCAGACTATCTGAGACTGCTCTTAGGTCTCTTTTATTGGGGTGTGGTCGACTGGTCGGCATAAAAAAGCGTTAAATTACAAAGCAAAAGTGTAAGGGTATAAAATATTGCAAGTTAAAGGGGAACAATCTTGCTCAAGTTGCAAACCAACAACAGCAAATTTGTAAGTGGAAATGTGTATAAGCCATATAAATAGCAGAGGATGGTTCAAAAGATATACAGCCAAATATTTGTTCAACATGCTTCTCAACTTTTATATAATAATATAAAACAATATATAATTAAATATAAGTTCTTTAAAGAAACTAAAATGAATGTTTAACGAATGTGTTTTTAAGTCAATGGCCTTGTCAAGATACCATATATGTCCAATGAAAACAAATAATTTAAACTTAATTATTTTTTTACCATATTTTTTTTTACCATATATGTCCAATGAAAACAAATAATTTAAACTTAATTATTTTTTTTTTAATGCTTAAAACTTTTACAGATTAAATAATTTGATACTATTTAAAATTTAAACTAATAATATGCGTGGGTAGCATGAAATGCAAAATAATTGAAAAAAAAATCCGTATCGAGTCTTCATCAATCTAAAATTATCTTATAGATACATAAGAAAATTTAACATCTCAAAAAAGTTACTTTTCATTTATTTAAGCACGTAATTTTTAGCTGAGCCGTAGATTTGCCTAAAAAACTGCATCGCTAGCATTATAATTAAAACAAACCTTGTAAATTTAAATTTATTAAAGCAAAAATAGAGAGTATCCGTATCAGAAAATTGATTCTCGAACATTTTTACCGGGTCAGCATAGACCCAAAAATCATGCTGAGCATAGTAGATTCATGACAGGCCATTCCCTTATATTATAAATTATTATTATGATTTATGTAATTTATTACACAATGGCAGACAAAACAATAACAGTAATGACGACAGGCCCTCACACACACACACACACACATACTCACATACTTTTTAATGTATTTAAAAAGTTTAAAATAGCATTGAGGAAAAAGTTTTAATCGCTCATATGTGCGGCTCTACGGAAATCTCCAATGGAATGACGAAAAGCTTTCACAGACTTGGTCATAACCAAAGGCGCTTTATCATACATTCAACTCGCTATCAGCTTGATGTGTGGGGGCAACAACGACGTCATAAATTTGTAGCGCCAATTAATCATTCACTTTTATTTTTTTTAACAAGTGCTGCAATGTAGTCCGGGAGGGGTGGAGGGGTACTGTGGATTGTAGGCTGGCGCTGGCCAGACGTAGAGAGAATTGTTTATTATATGGAAATAACTGTTGTTGCTTGTCGCATTGCAGTGCATTAAATAATTGATACCGTTGCGTTGTATCTTTCAGATACTTTTGTAACATACTACATGCAATTTGCCATAAAAACTGTCAATTTCAATTATGTCAAATTACGCAGTGTGTGAGAACTTTGCAATTTGTGAGCTGTATCGATGCAGAGCATCTATGACAGCTGTCACAAGTTTAGCAGAATTTGATGATGCATGGCCTCATAAATAAACTAAGCAGCAACAAGTTAGAAGCTTTGTAACCTTAGGGGCACAAAAGTATCTAGGGTAATGAGCATACACGCACATAAAAGCGAGCAAATTTCAAAAGGACTGCCAGCAGCGCATATATAGAGCGAAAGAGAGTGCGCCCAATGGGCGCCCAATGTGGGGCGCTAAAAAAGCGCTGCGACGTGCCGTGGCATTCATTAAAGGGTCGCCACGTCAAAACTGGTCACAGCTCAGCACATCAAAAGCCACGGCAACTTTGACATCGTTGTCGACCCCAAGGATAATACAAATTCTTATCAAAGGCCAAACAGGAGCCTACAAATTTTATTACTTTGACAAATGCGTAGGTTGATAGCCTAGCGTCCAATGGGTTGCTGTAGACTTAGCATTTTTTTTCCAGGAATTTTAAGTGTTATTTATGTTTGTACAGTTAATTTGCATCTCATTGATGTGTCGAATGAAAAACTCATTCACAGAAAATTTCAAAGAGCACTAAGAAAAAAAAGGTTCAAAGATATTTTATGCGTGCATAATTAATACTTGAGAAACTGTAGAAGAAACAAGATGAAAAACGACGCGATGTAAGAGGCTTGAGCCTAAGCGGAAATGCGGCAAGAAAAATTCTTTGAATGTCGACCGAGGGACTGACGACCAAGCACGACAGCACGACAGCACGCCAGAGCGACCAACCGACTGACCAGCCGTTGTCTGGTTAGCCATTGTCCAACCTTCGTAGCATTGGCTTAGCTGGCATTAAATTTTCATGCTTTAAACAGCGGCACGAAATAGGCTTAGGCCTCGAACCCAAGCAGCGTTTTTCACTTGAATTTCAGTCGGCGTCCATATAATTAAGGCGCACACGGCAAAATATGAGTGCAACACTTTTGAGAGAGAACCTGCAATTTGCCCACAGAGCGCTGCACGATGCTCATTAAAAGTAAAAAAAAAAACCAAACAGCGTTAAAAAAAATGAAATACAAGAATAAAAACTTTAGCACAAAAACCTGACCAACAAATTGCGGCAGTAACTGAAGCTGGGGCTGCCCCAAAAGTGCTACACTTAATGGGCGCAGCGCGGAGTCTTCTTCGTTCTTATACGGCTCCTCGTAATGCTCGTAGTCATAGTCGTCGTCGTGGTGTCTGTGTTAATTTGGAGCCGGAGGCTGTTCGAAGCGACTTGTAAGTAGTAAGCGGTAGATGGCGCTGCCTCTTAACGGATCTGAAGGAACTTTATGATAAAGCAGTAAAATTTAAATGAACATAATGCAAGGAAAATGTATTGATAATTGTCGGCATAAGCAAAAGCAGCTGTATTTAGCTTTTATGGGATCGTTAAAAATCTGGATTTATATGGTCTATTATATACAATAGAAACTAAAAATGGAAGTGGAAGTTGAGGTTATAATTAAAAAAAAGGAGTTAGCTATAGCCACATATATATTATCTATCAAGTTATGTAGGTATATTTTGAAATATAGTATCTTTAGATGCTTAGTTTCCAATGCAAATTCAAGATATATGTATAAGCGAATAACCCTTAACCCTCTATTTAATTTAACTTTTAATAGAATAACTTTTATTAAAACTATCAACTGGTAGTGCTTTTAAAGAATATTTATTTATAATAGCTATTAGTTAATAAGTTTTAAAATTATATTTTTAGCATAAATAACTTTACATTTATTTTAAGTAAATTTATGCGTGCAAACATTATTTGTTTAATTTTTATTATGCAAATTAAATACAAAAAAAAACTTTTACTTGTATAGATGAAGTAGCTTTTATTAATGAATTAATTTTTTGTGTAAATAATCCATTATTTGCAAATATTTTTTTTTTTTATTATTTTATTATTATGCAAATAAACGTTTTTTAACGAAATTATAAAATAAAAAAAAAACTCATTTTGGCAAATTAATAACAAATTATCCTATTCTACCTTATCTCAGATAGCTTTTTCATTTGAAGCCTTTTTAAAAAAAAGGCTCTAATATATGCATGCCATATTTTCAGCCTTTGTGTATACAGTCAAAGGTGGCTTATCGAACATGTCATTGGTTTTAGAAATTGGGTTAAAAGAGATTCCCGATGTGCCAATCATACCATACTCCAATTTTGCTAAAGTGGATTTTAGGTTTGGAACTGTAGACAGAAAGACATTATACATTTAATAAAAGGAAGTCTATTTTCAACATGCATAATATAATAAAAATTATGATATTTTTTGTTATTAGTTTCATAAAAAAAATTTCTTGGCACTAACTTCTGTTCCATATTCCTCGTGCAACACTCGCAAATGACTACAGCTGCACTGCACTGGCCTTACATTGAATTTAATTTGTTTTGTAATTAGTTACTCACATATGTTACTTGGACCGACTCTTAATCCCGAAATATGCCTCTAGCCCGTCCAACATATTTCCGTTACGCACATTGCCATTGCTAATCTCTCAAATGGCTCACGGACTATAAAAAACAAAAATCAGAAAAAAAAATCCAAAAAAAAAAAAACAGATTCCGAGAAAAGGCGTGCGACTGGGGCACATAATTCACTATATACAGCGACTGCTAACAACAACATTTTGACGTATATGAATTGATCATTATGTAAAATTATGATTTGTAGCGTTCAAATTACAAATTTGTTACATATTCTTGCGTAGGAAGTCGCGACGCCTTGCATGCTTGGCCTGCTCCGGCCCCTGTCAGAGATCTCCCTCGACTTGAAGGCCCGCCTTGTGCGCCAATTTCAGCCAACCACAAATCATTTTTTTTTACTTTTTGGTTGTTTTTGCTTGTGTTAAAAAATTGACTTTTTGCAAAACGATAAACGAGAAATATTTTCTGCGTCCCATAGCAAAGGGGGAAGCGCTGTTGGTTGTGGCAAAGGGGATGACGCATATTTACGCATAATTTGTGCGGGGCCCCCAGTTTGGCATAGTTTAAGGCAAGGCAACGCAACATATATATAAATAGGGTAGGATATAAATAGTAGGGTAGAATATGTAAAACTGTAATGTTTAATAAGCAAGGGAGCACGATGCTCTATGTGGAAACTTGTAATACCAACTGCGGAAGTGACTTAACATAAATGTCGCCAAACAAGAGTGGAAATAGAAACTGAGCTGCCCTAGGTCCAACGAGCGTAGCTTGGATATGCATATGTGTACTTCAAAAATCTAATTATCTTTAGTCAAAGCTGCTGGTTTTGAAGTGAAAATCTTTGAATGTACTGCACCGTCAACTTGAAGCTAAAGAGCGAGAAGTTTTTAGAGGGTAGACTTGCTTAACCTAAAATAAAACTCTTAATCTTATGCAAATGGAGTTACATGTTTTCATCAATTCGATTTCAGATTGAAGTACTTGCGCTATATCGGCCATACAAATCCAATTAACATTACAGTTCCACAAAAAAAAAGTTTTCTAAGCTACCGCTATGGATTTTGCCATTAAAATTTTGTTTTGGTGCTCTGTAATACCCCAATGGGAGATATATCATAGAATCCCGATATGGAAAAAAAATTAATATGTTTCCCGTGACATAATCCCAACTTTTTGTTGGCCTTCATAACGACGGTCAGGCACATAGACAGGCAGACAGAAAGACAGAAAGACAGACAGGCGGACATGTCTATACCGACATCTCCAGTCACCCTTATCAAATCTCTGAAGCTTCCACAAACTTAATTTACTTGTTCACTTAGTATTGAAACAATTTTTAGGTTCGTTCTGACAATGACTAGCCGCACTAAAAATGTGTAGTTGCATATTTAGTTTTCTATTTATTTTTCATTTTTTCAAAGAAAATACAAAAAACCTAGTACAATCAAAGTATAGCCTGAAAATTTAGTAAACTATCGTTTTAGAAGAATGTTAAATAATACGACTTCTAGACTTAAGCAGAAGTAGCCTGAAATAGTCTAAAGGCACCGCTTTCTGGGCTAAGGTTTTTCCATTTACACTTCGATTTAGGCATCCCTTTATAATATAGACCTTCTTACATACTCGTACATACATTTTGAAGCCTCTTATATATACACACATTAATCGCTTATATACACTCAGTTGGAAGTTGGAATGAGCAGTTTGAATTTAAAGTTTCCTATCAATCAAAATTTTCTTTCATATGAAAATTTTAAACTTTCTGCGTAAAAATATTTGATAAAAAAAAATAAAACTGCAGAAAAATTACAGATGAAAATTGAAAAAAATGTTTTTTTTTTTTCTAATACTTGCCCAGAATACTTCACCTCACTATCTCCAAAAGCAATTCTACAATATTTCCTACATTGGGTTGCTCATAAATTTTTTAGTTCTACAAAGGCTTCGTAGAACGTTGGGTGGTTAGTAGTTGACCACATTAGCACAAAAAAAAAGCAAAAACATTTAGCTCACAAAATTTTAAATTTTTTCGTATTTTCTAATGTTCATATTTGTACTCTCTACACAATCTCAGCTTTGGTCAAATTAACTTTCAACTGCTCACAAATTGGACTGCATTCGGTTTTATCAGAGGCTGTTGGTCATTGCACTGTAGCAGACCACACCCAAAGCATTAAACATTTCCTTGAACTGACATCCAGTAACCGCAGCCACAAAATGTCAGCCAGCATAACGGCAACACCTGCCTACCAGGGTGGCCAAAGACCGTTCCATTGTGAACGGAAGTGCTAAAGCAGCGACAGACACTGTGACAGTCCGACAGTCCGAAAGTCCGAGAGTCCGACATTATCAAAGGCGCACAGTACTAATGGTTGGAATAAGAGGCTAGCAGATATAACAGTTAAACCAGGGGGGGAAAGGCAAATCAGTGCATTGTGTGCAACACTGGAGGCAGCTTGCAACTAGATCTGTATGGATGCGGTTTATAGCCAGGGCTGCCAGCGGAAGTTTTAACTACTCGCCACACACACACTGACTCCTATTCAGATGAAAATTAAAATCAATTGCATACAACACACACGCACGCATACACAGAGTGAGCAACTATTATATGGCATAGTACATAAGTATGTATGGCTGCAGTTCCCTACCCCCTGCCAACAAGACACACACGATGTTTCATGTTGGCATGGCTTGTCATTAGCAGTGTCGCCAGAGACTTTGGGATGTGTCATGCTGTTTGATACCTCGAAAAATCTACCGAGAGCGCGAGAGAATAAGAGTTTGCCTCGCCATGTGTCCTGTATCTACTTTGGGTCTCCTTTTGGTCTCTGCCTACTCTGGCTGTTTTTGTTGACGTTTTTATGGCTGCTAACAATGTGTCAGATTTCTTGGAATTGACGATGAGATGCAGAGCGCAGCTAATCCAAGCGGGGCTATAGCCGAAAATGCTTTCTCGGAGAAGTCATCATCTTGATGGTAATTAGGCATTGCCGTTGTCGGTGCTAATGACTGGATGCAGTGGGAAATACGTAATATGGTGGGCACAAAAGATGACTTTAGTGTGTAGAGATGATACTAGTGGTATTTTTTTTTGAAGATACCAGAAAGTTTCATCGAATGGAATACATACAGAAATACAAAATGAACTAGCTCATTTTAAGTGAAAATTGAATTTTTGTTGTTGAAATATTGTTAAAAACTAGCAAAAGTTAAAAGCATGTTGTTTGCTTTGGATATGAACGAATATCTACTGTAAGGCCTAGAAACGTTTAAATTCTAATTACAAAATTTATTGCTCACAAACTAGTTACTTAGAAATTGAGCCATGAACCAGTTCATTTTAAGCTCAAATTGATTGGCCTTGAGTTTTTTCTTCTTCTAGGAACGTTTAAATTCTCTTCATTACAAAATAATCAATTTATTGCTCACAAACTACCAAAGTTATAGTTGCCATTAGATAGTGAACCGTGAACCAGTTCTTTCGGTTAACTGAATATATATTTTGGTGAACCTTGAGTGATTTCTCATTTTTGACGAAAGAAAACCTAAGAAAATAATTTTTTTACATTACCCTAACTGCTTATGAAATTGTTTTTGAAATAATCTTTTAAATGTATGAATTGAAGAAGCAAACCCTTTATTGGTTCCGTTCTTGTCAACTTAAACTCAATCATTCTCATGGATTCAAACATAGAAAGAGCCAAATTTCATGACACTTCTGAATGACGACAGAGTGACAGTCTTTAGACAGAATGAACATTAAAATGATTACGAAACTAAAATTTTTTATATAGAGACAGAGTTTGCTTAAGTTTTTTTTTGTCTATAAATTAATTCTGTTTTTTTTTTTCCTTGAATTATTTTTTGAAACGTAAGAATTATTTTATGTTACAGAGAGATAAATTAAGTTTTTAGCTTATGAACTAGTTCTTTTCTTAGTTAAATAGAGCTTCGCTAAAATGTAAATCTAAGAGTATACTGCTAGTACTGAGTTTTTCTTCTTACTTGGAAGATAATAGGAATATTGAGATATGTATGAACTGTAAAATGCAAAATGTTCATTGTATTCTATTATTTCTCTTGTCATACACATGAACAACACTCTAAGGTAAATGCATCAGGAGGGGCTGAAAAATAAAACTTTTTAAGGCATGCCATAGTTTCTTAAAAACTGTCAAGTGCATTTAACAAAAGCAAATGAATTGTTCTGCTGTTTTGGTCTAGAATAGAAATAAATGCAAAGTAAATTGTGATTTTAATAAACTGCTTTAAATGATGCGACAAAACAATGTATCTTTTACATTTTCCACTCTACTTGCTGTCTGCTATTTGTAAAATTTATGACTTTGCTGTCAATGATATGCCACCCAGCTAGCTAGCCATCAATGTTGACACCATACGCTGCACACACGCACACAGATACAGATACACAGTATAGATACTCGTACGACTCTAACGACCGACAAGATACTCCACACATAGTTGCACATTTCTGTCTGGCATTTTCAATTTCATTTCTTTTCTTTCTCTTTAGTTTTTTTTTTCTGTTTTTTGCGATAATTTAAAATGCAAAACACATGGCCCAGTGTCCCAACACTTCCCATGGACTTTGACAAATGCCGCGCTGTTTAGCTAGGTGCTAATGGGTCGACATCAGCGGATCTCCCATGCCGAAACAAAACGCTTTGGACAACAACGCTTTGTTAGCTGGCTTTATTGAAATTGATGATGAGCTGAGTAGTCGGATACTACGTGGCATTGTTGGCGTCCAAGAGCTTAGCTTAAATCTATATGTATCTACTACACTCAGCCTATGAACGACTGACTGACTTTGACATTGATTGATTACTTTAGCAGCATAATTTATATGATTGCATTAGTTGCCACACACAGATACAAAGTGCTCTGCGCCTGCTTGCCCACTAACTTTGTTATTAATAGTTTTCAACTTACTTTGTGTGTGAACGTAGTCCTATGCGTAAATTTCGTGGAAAATATTTTTTTGGTATTTACAATATATGTACATACATAAAATATGCCCCCTAGTACTGCTTTTTGGTATTTAATTTTTAATGGTTGCCATATGCCCTGACAGACCCAGACTCAGTGCCATAGCTAAAGCCAGTCTGTCGTTTATACTATTCGTAACATATCAAAAGAAGAGAGCGAGAGAGAGAAAAAAAAAAACAGCAACAACAAGATTACAAAAATTGTGCAAAATATTTCCCAATAGAATTTCATCGAGTATTTTGCACAAAATTTGATACCCAAAATATGTTGCACAGCAGCCAAGCGAGGCAAGCAGCAACATCACGTACACAACAAACCTTCACCCAAAACCACAACACAACCCAGAGCTGAACTAAAAATCCAGAGCACAACCACAGTTGAGTGCAGTGGGCGGGGGGAAGGGCCAACTCTTAATCCTTTGCGCTGTCCCGCTGCAATTTTGTTTGCCGGAAAATTTGAATTTTATTTATGGCTGACGTTTAGTGTAAAAGGAAAGGCAAAAACAAAAAAAAAAACAAGGACTGCTGCTAGTTTTCAATTTAGCAGCTGCTTAAAAAAAATTGGCGCTGGCAGATTTTCCATTTATTTTTTTTTTAAAGTAGCCAGCTTTTTGCACGAACTTCATTATGGTAGTAAAATTTCTTGTAGTTTTGTTTTTTCTTTTTTTTTACTAAAGTTTGATGTCTTTTCTGGCTAATTGAGTAGCCAACGAAGCAGCAGCAGGCTGGAGAGCATGTAAAAAGTGTTGCCAAGTCATGCATCTAATTATGAGAAGCACTAAGAAACCTGAAAAAAAAACGAATTCCACAAAAAACCAACTAGTAACTATTAAGTATCAGGTAAAACGTTTAAGCTTAATTAACTGTTACTTGGCAGTTTCCATGCCAAGACCAAAGGCATCGTTAAGTTTCCAGTTCCGTCAGCATTTCCCCCAAACTTGAGTAACTTAAGCAAAGTCAGCAATTTAGCAGCAATTGATATTACATTAGGCAACACTGGTCATTCACTAACACCAAAGTCCACATAACACCTGCGGTTATTTCAATCCTGCAATATCTTTTAGCATTCCTTACTCTAGTTTTTTGTTGAGCTAGCTGATTGTTCATTGAATTACCTTGCAGCAGGTAAACTCTTGATAGAGACTACCGCATTGACTCTTAACTCTCTAACGGTAAATACCTTTTTTTCCAGTTTTTTTTTTTTTTTTTTGAAACTTAAGCTTACACAGCATACCGTTAGGTCAGTCATGCTCAAACGCCTGGCGCCTGCTTTCAGCTGGCTGTCTGTTATCGGACTGGGCCCATGGCGGGCACATAGCGCCAATAAAATTATACAGCAATGTCTCTATAGAAATATCTATGGTTTTTTGATGCCCTTAAGTGGGGTTTATGCGGCTTGAATGTAAGTGCGTTGTGCACAAAAGTGGCAAATATGTTTCAAAGTTATTTGGAACTAAACTGGAATTAAATCTCCAAATAACTAGCTCTGTAAATTTTTTTGATTCAAAATAAAGAAATTTAAAGATTTAAAAAAAAAATGTCGTCGTCCGTTTTTTTTTAGCATTTTTAAAATCTGATGAAAATTTCCAAATTTATAGCTAAAAATGTTTTTTTTCGACCACCTCTCCTACAAAGTACACTCAAATCAAGCTATTTTTAACACTTTTTGTAAAGAAGCTAGTCACTTAAATCGATATGTAGACTCATGTGGGCTAGAATAAAAAAAATGGTTTTTATTTTGTGGGGGTATCAGCCCCCTTCCCCCTCAGCAGTTTTTTACTATTTACTCCAGAGGCTTTTTAGGTAGCAAGTTAAAATTTATCCGTGGATGTAAATTGAATTAAAATCGGCTGGGAACGACGGGAGTTATAGGCAAAAATGACACAATTTAAGCCCCCTTTGTCTTGAAGATACTCTAGAAACTAAGAAATTACGGAAATGGGTAGTCTCGAAATGAAAACAGGACGCCTTAAGTGGGATGGCGTGTCAAGCAAGCAGGGAGCGGAGACTCCTAGTTTATTTAAAATTACATTTCCTACGGTTTAAGACGATTGGAAAAATTCTTGAATACAAAGATTGTTTTTCTAAAATGTACAGGTATGTCAAACATCAAATTTCAATACAGAACAAAATATTATAATTAATATTTTTAGTTTTTAATTCGTAGTATCAAAATTCGTTAAATAATGTGTGTAAAATTTAAAAAAAAAAAAAAAAACTAAAAGAAACTTCTAATTTAATGAAAAAAAGTATAAGATTTGTTTCTAAAATTTCATTCTTGGGTGTAGTACTATGTATGTATATGTCATCATCTAGCCAAAAATTTTAAATTAATATTTTGATTTCTTGCTCTATGGGTGGAAGATTTGAGATTTGAAGACTTTGCATGCGTCAAGCTTTTTAGTACCAAAGGTAGAAAGGTAAGAAAATGATTCCGACGAGTAACTTTAACTCAGAGCTATTTAATCTTAGCATGGTGTTGATCAGGTTTCTTCATAGAATGTTTTTTAAGACGTTGTCGTTGTAGCAAACTCACAAAGTATAGCAAAGTAAAAGTAAAGCCAAAGGTCTGCGGTTCTTTACAAGTCACAAAAAGATTTGGCCGCTTGCATCTACCAAGTGCTTCGGTTAGGGTATCTACTTTTTGGAATGCCGAGCCAAAGCGACCCATTTATCTGGTTACCTTAGTAACCGCAGCAAAGCACACGTTGCAATTTCTTTGAAACTGAATAGTATCTGGCACAGAGAAGCAGAGTATCTGTGTGTATGTTGCAGCCGCTTGAGTCAGTTGAATGTATCTGTAGCTATTAGTCGTTAGTATTTCAAGCTGTGTTGCCTGCAATTAAACTTTGCGTCTTTGCTAATGCCATAAAATGAAATTAAAGCAACATTTGACTTTGGCATGCCAATGCGACATGGCCAATCCATGACTCTAGTAGTGTGGTTACTTGTGGCTGGTTCTCCGTCTTTGACTTGGATATTTCCGTGCACTTAAACACTTAACGCCATTGTTTATACACTTGAGTGCACTTGGTCTTGTCGTCGCTTTTGATGTGGTGTGAAAAGTCGGCAGAGTCGACGGTGAAGACGATGACGTTGTACAAGTAGATGGTAGAAGTAGTAGTACAAAAAAGCTTAAGCCATTTTCTTTTTAAAACGACACGCATATAAGCCTGGCATGAGCAACATGGGCAACAATCCCAAAAACATATCCGTTGTACAAGGCAATACTCATAAGTGTTCAACTAAATGGAAAAGCATTTCTTTTAAGCGTTGACAAAACAATAAAATAAAAGACATTGGACTTCCCAGAGTAGGAGGGAGGATAGACGCTGTACTCTGTACTCTGGGGGTTGTCAAAAAGAGCGTAGGGCTTGAGCTAGGGAGTGACTGCAACACGTTCGATTCTTGGTCTTTATAATGAAGGCATGTAATGTAAGTATTTCGTTTGTGATTGTGATTCTTTGTGTACTTTGGTGTGAAAATTGCCACTGAAGATATCCGTTGGGGGGCAGGCAAACATTCCTTGGGGCCCGGTGTGCGTTTCGACTGTGGTTTCCAACGACAGTGGGCATGGCCAATTTAAGGCAAGCAATTTTGACGCTAACGAAAAGCTATGGAGATAGCTAAAAAGCTTCTGTTTTATACATGTATCTATTAAGCCAACATGGTCATTGGTGCAGGCGACAAATATTTCCAAAGCGATGTCGGTTAAGCTTAATAAATTGCGCTTAAGGTGGTTTTTTTAAAGGATTATTGCCATGTATTTGGAAATATTCGATGGGTTATTGTTATTGCTATTTAAATTTGTGTATATGGCTAATGATTGCATAGATTAGGAGTAAGAGGTTTAAACTTGGCAAAAATATGTACTATTACAGTCTCAATAACAAAAACAACATTCAATGGAGCAGCAAATTTGAAAAGTATACCTTATAAGTAAGGAATAAACTTAAATACTTTTGATTTTAAATTATCTTTTTTAGCGATCATTGAGAATCGATCCTTGGTCCCTAGACGTCGTAACTTGAAGTTTTCAGGCCCACATTTAACCAACTAGGATAACCTTTTGTGTGCGTTTGCTACTAAGGCGATTCGAATTCACGCATCTAAAATGCTTTATTGTGAATATCTCCTCGGTTTATGGTTTGATTTAAATGATCCTGAAAATCTATCAAAAAAGTTTTTTATTCACTCCATACAAAGAAATTCCGCTAGTTGAAAAAAATAAACTTGATCTTGATGGTCACATAAGCAGTCCAAATGCCAAGTTTTCTTTTTGACGTACATACATGTCTAATCCAATTTCATTTGTCCTTCTAAATTAAAATTAAAAAAATACACCAAATACTGTTTTTCACGGTCTTTTTTTACATGGTGTTAAAATAACACGGTCTAGAGAAAAAACATTTTTTATACAATTTCATTCGATTTATCACATTAAAAAAAGATTTTTATTGAAATTTTAAAGAACAATTTTTTATTCAACCTAATCTTTTAGAAATTTAATTAGGAAATTCCCCTTTCTAATATATTTTCATAGTAGCTTAAGGACTTACGTCATGCTTTTTTCACGATATCGATAGTTAAAGCTTTTGTCGCCTGAACTGAAACAAAAGTAGGTCAATTTTATGCCATTTGTGTGGCAGCTTTTGCTAAACGTTGAAATGCCATTGTTGTATCTGTGGATGTTGTTGTTGTTGTTTGTTGTCTGGCAGCAGTTGCGCTAAAAGTGAAATGCCAATGTAGCCAATTATGCCAAGTCGCAATCTCCCATACCCCATCATCATCGACCAGATAGACTAAGGTAACGCGAATTGCTAACAATGCAAAGCCTTCGCATACACTGGCGCCGCCTGCCATTTTTCTGCTCCTTTCTTTATTTTTTTCCAGTTTTGTTTTCTATTTTGCTTATTTCGATGTTTTGTTGCTGTTATCTGGAGGATGGTGGCATCCTTCTGGCAACAGCTGTCAAGAGGGCTACGTGTGTGTAAGGTGGGGTAGTTAAAGCTAGATGCTAGATGCGGCACAGGAGTAGGGGGCTTACATGTATAGAAAATGGCATAAATTTAAGAGGTACCCCCACTCCATGGCATGACAGAACAGAGCATCGAAAAAAAAAAACAGAAATGCCTAGGAAATGACAACTCTAGTATTCGCATAGCATGTTAAGCCGGTGCACACATGTGTGTGTGTGTGCGGTGTGCGTGTGTGTTAGCCTAATTCGATTTCAAAGCACACAAAATTAAAGCAGCCCAAAGCTGTAAGCGGCCCCCTATTATGGCCTAAAGCTCCGCTGTCAGCTTCTAGCTGCCTTTTGTTCTAACGACAACGGCGGGCCTATTACACAAAAACCTATTGAAAAATCATATGCCATGGCAGACAAAGACAAAGACAAACACACATAACAGACGAAACAAAACAAACAACAACAATTGTAAACACAAAAGACAAACAAGAGTACACTAAGAAAAATTCGAAGCATACATACACGTAAACACACATAAACGCTCATAATTAGAAGCTTACCAAATTTTTTAAACATTTTCCCTAGTTTACATTTTTTTTAAATTTAAAAAATAAATTTTTGTTTTACTCATTCAAAGAAAAGTTTTTTTTTGAATAAAATTTAACAGCAAAAATTTGTTTCTGAATTATGTTTTTAAAAATCGAAAATTTTAGTAAAAAATTATTAAATTTAATTTTAGAAGATTTTTTGAATAGCCTCAAACTTTTATTTTAATTAATTTTAATAAGCAAAATAATTTAATTAGCTAAATTTATTTGCAATAATTTGGCTTTTATTTTAGTTTTATAAAAACATTTCCTTGAGGAAACAAGTTTTCTTTATTTCAAAAAAAATTTTGTAAATCTTTAAGGGTATTTATATTATCATATATAATAACATTTTATAATTTGCAAAAATAAAAAAACATTGCTTTTAGAAATTGTTTTGATATATTTGGCCTTATTTCTCAAATAAAGACAATTTTTGGTTTTAAACGCATTTATTCTTAAAATATTAAACTGTCTTCTGAAACTAGGATGAATTTAAAATTTCTGGCTTGTGATATTCAACAAATACTAAGGTTGCAACTAAAACTATGAAATATTGTCGAAACTTCTAAGATTAGCGTATTTGCCAATTTTTGCACAGTGTAATGATTCTTTGTTGACATCAAAAAAGGGAGCCAGAGAGAGCGGGTTGGGTATTGTGCGCATATATGGCCATATTGATACGTGCCCGGCATTTGGCATGTTGGATTAATTTCATTTGCCCATTGGGAGGCTTTGGCTAATGTTTGTTTTGTCTTACCAAGCCACTCAATGACTTCCTTTGGACTGCCCAGTGCCCCTACTTGATGATTGTTTCTCACTACCTCTAGCACCCCCCTCACACACACACACACACACACACAGATTCTCTCTCTTTGTACCACGATAATGGCAACATTAATTTGAATTGCATAATTTGTTGAGCAAAAAAGAAATTAAGTCAATGGTGCAAACAATATATAAATATCGATTAGTTAAGCAAATGAATGCTTTGAATGAAACTTTGGCCAACAGCAGAAACAACAACAAACAATACTGCAAATGACAGACGTAATGGAAATAGCTCAACAATAAACAGAGTTGTAGCTGGTAGTTGGTAGTAGAGGGCTCTGAGTGCTCTCTGGGTTCATGGTATGTCAACTATGCCACTTGATGTCAACACCAGTCGCAGTCGGTGTGGTTCAGTCAAGAGAGACAGAGAGAGAGAAAGAGAGAGAGAGAGAGAGAGAGTGGAAGAGTGCGAGTGTAAAAGACCTCCAGCCAAAGCAACCCATTTAATTGAGAAAATTTAACACGTACACACATTTGTATTCATTCAAAGTCTGATGTCTTGGAAATTGGATTAAAGACGCCAAGCAGTGAGAGCGATAGACACACTCACATACACCCACACACAAAAGAAACTAACTGTAAATTACATTTGATATTAGAGTGACGCTACAAGATGGCGTTGCTCTTCTTTGGCTTGTCTCTTAACATTGGCATTGCGTATACGCAGCGTGTGCAAAGTGAAGTTTGTTAGTATGCCATAATCGTATGGCGTCGCTTTATTTATAGCATTAACGCATATTAGGCCTAATGGGTACAACATACGTTGGTAAAAGTTGTAGCCATTGTTGGCAACTAGGCAAATGGAGTAACTATCCGGAGCATATTTTTCTCTCTCGATTTATATATATATTTTTTTTGTGGTAAATTGCGCAACTAAGTAAATTGTTATAAATGGTCACGCTTGAGGCATTTGTAACGCTCAAAACTTGATGGTAGTTGATGGCAACTAAAAATGCTTGAAGATCTTTTGTTGTACTAAGTAGTAGTATGTAGCAAGTTGTTGGTGTGGCAATATGAGCCAGGTCTGGGTACGAACCAAGAAAAAAGTTCTTTTGATTGTGTGTGTAAGACTTAAATATTTGATATTTGTAAAACTGTTTTTTTTTTTTTTTGAAAATGTATTTGAATCAGCCAACTATGACAAAGGCTAAAGTACGGAATGCTTTTATAGGTGAATTGTAATAGACAGTGAAGATGTCTCAATTTTAAACGTATAATAAGTAAATACTTTTTGTACATGACTAGATAAGACTCTACAAACGAAGGCGTCTATCATAAATCCCAGTTTATGACCACAGGCCGTATCTCGTCTTAAGTGTGCCAGAACTTGGCTAGATTGTCTTTCTAAACTAAACTTAAACAATCAATTAACAATTTCAATTTGTATTGAACTTTTTTTGTACCTCATAATAATGTATTTTAAAAAATTTTAGTATGTAGAAATTCTATTGAATAACTAAAAAAATTTGGGGCTTATAAAATCGGGTTTGTAGCATAAGATACTCCATTTACGTCATTATTTATGATTTCAATCTTCACCCCAGTGGTTTGCAAAGAACAAGACAAATTACGAGAAGATGCTTCAACCATCTCCCGCTAATGTTCTCTTGAATACAGACTAATTAAGAATATTCTCCTCGCAAAACGAAAAATTATGAAATTTGAGCAAATTAACAACATACAAATAAAAATAGACTTGCAAAAAACAAAAAATGTGTCCAATATCCAAACTCCAAAACGCTATTTTAGAACAAGTTCCAGGAAGGCCTATGAAAGAAGCTAAAAATAATCTTTTATATCTAAATTTTAATGAATTTTTTAAGTAAATGTGTAAGAAAAGTGTTTTAGGTTAGATTTTGCGACTTTTATAGTTTATGTGAATTCACAGCGGTTTCGGTTTAAAAAAAAATACACAGGTTTGACTTTGTACTTTCTTTTGAGAGGTTAAAAATTCTTTTAAAACATTGACATGATCAATGATCTTACATCTCGAGCTCAAGGAAAGGAAATCTAAAAATCAATCAAAATCGAGACAACATAACTAGTTCTTAGGGAATTAATTTTACCTTTTTTTCTTTTGTTCCAAGCTTTTATCTCCACTTTCCTTTGGCTTAAACTGAATGTTAATGTTTCAGCTAAAAAGATTATAATATCTAAATTTAGTGGTTAGCTTTAAGTAAAGCATTTTTATTATGAATATAAAGCATATTATTAAACCTTAAAATTTGAAAGTTACAAGCATTTTAAAGATACAGATGTTCATTGTGATTATGATTACTAAATCAGTATATAATGCCAAAACAATATTTTAAAAAAAATAACTAATTATGCTGCTTTTTAATTTTCGTTCATAGTATTTTTGTAAACAAGTAACTATGCAGTATATAAACAAATTATTATTACTCTCTCTGGTTGCCAAACTACAAAGTTTAGTTTGGTTTAATGAAATTGCATTTGGTTTTGGGGTTTCAACAGGTCTATTGATTTTTACTTGCAATATTCAACAAATTCAAAGTTTGTATTGACATATTTTGTAATATACGATATTCATTCATTTATCCCTGCCTTAATTAAAGCCAAATTTAGCCTATAGGCCATAAAATTTTCTTTGACATGAAACATTTCATTTCAGTTAATTAAATAATTGATTGATGGTAGAACTGATTGATGTGTGGTGGCCTGAGACCAACAAATTGTCAAACCCATTTCAAAGCGTTTTACTTAGTTTACTAAACTGAAACATTTTTTCTTTGTATCTTTGCAGGTGTGTATAAAAAGCTATGGAACAAATCTTGTGCATATGAAAGTGGCTTAAAGTAAAATCTTGTAAGTTACTTCAAAGACAACCCTTAACTAGGCTGTTGAAAAATACCTTTTTTTTGTATATGGGTATATATAAATTTTTTTGTGTTAGGGGTTGTGTTATAACTTTCACGCTTTAACAAACTGTCAGACAGACATACGGACAGACGGACATACAGGCAATCTGTGCAGAAAATGTGAAGAACTTTTGCTACGTGTATATTTTAAGCATTATAATCGTATTAAAGCGATAAATGGTCGAAATCGATAGTGCCATGAGCAGCAGTCGGAGTAAGCAGTTTTGCCTATTTAGTTTTAACAACGAGCTCCAAAATCTGTGAGGGTGACTTTTGGCAGCACATAGTCTACACCCCCGCAAAGTAAACACTCACACATATAGCAAATAGTCACGTACATAGTGGCAAGTATTTTAAAGCAACCCTTAGATCCAAAGTAGTAGAAAACCGGCTTAAACGCCCCAAATTAGATGGCAACGTTGGCGACGCTGGCGGTCGAGCGTCTGACACTTCTACGCCAGAATTTTGTGTCAGCTGCGTCAGGAAATATGACAAAAGGCAGCCAGCGATTGCAGGGCTGGCAAATGCCACTGCAACGGAAACGACAACCAAGCCACCCCCAAAAAAGTTAACCCAACCCCCGTGCATTGCAGTCAACTCGACTTTACTGGGTGGTTTTGGTTTTGAGGCCCTTAAGGACGACTGGTTTTTTTTTGTTTTTTTTTTGATTTTGCAATTTATTCCTGATATTGCGCGTTGATGACGCAATGCGTT
Organism: Chymomyza fuscimana; assembly: GCA_949987675.1. Taxonomy (NCBI): domain Eukaryota; kingdom Metazoa; phylum Arthropoda; class Insecta; order Diptera; family Drosophilidae; genus Chymomyza; species Chymomyza fuscimana. The sequence continues at coordinate 41,564,696 of OX465089.1, forward strand.
GTTATTATTTTTCTCATGACGGGGTGTTGGCAACAAAGGGTTAACAAAAAAAAAAAACCACACAATTAAGTTGAGAAAACTACGCCCCCGCTAACACGCCTCTTACCAATATGTTGCCCCAGTTGGCAACTTTCTTTCTTTCACACTTTATAAGCAAGTTGCGACTTCCTTTTGCTCTTCCGCTTTTTTTTGTATCAAAGTGCAAACAAAATTTATTTTCCATTTAGTTTTATGCAACACAAACAACACAAATACGAAAAAAAAGAGCACAAAAAATAAAAAGCAGCCAAAGAAAAGCAGCTAAAGGCAAAGCCAAACAAAGTTCAATCAAGTTAACTTTGTTGCCAAAGCGAGCGACAAAAGCAACAAACTGGGGAACGACCCTATTGCAGGTCCAGGGCCAAGTCCAGGGTTGGAGCTAGATTTGTGTGTTGGGCTTGGGTCAAAAAAATGTGAGAAAAGTTCAAAGCAGCATGGTACTTTTGACTGAAAGCCGTAGACAATTTGACCAACAGCCACATAGCGTAGCTTAAGTGTATTTAAAACTTTAGACCCACTCCTGAAACAGCTCCGAAGCATTTTGGGCGGTCTTTACTGAGGTTTAAAGACATGCAGTATGTTCTGAAATATGTAAAAATTATCAAGTCGTAGATTAGCTTATTAAGTGCAAATCTCTATGACAGATGTACACTTTTTAAATTTATTCTGTTCAGGTTTTTGTTTGGCATCAAAACTGTATAAGTATAAGATGACAAGTTTTTAACATAATTTAAATATTTTCAAAAACACTTAAAAAAGTAATGCTAGCTTACTTGACACAATGCAAATATTTGCTTAAAATGCATAAAATATTTGCTCAAATATTTAATTCTCAGTGTGATGAACAAATATTTGCACTTAAAAATTTGACAAAACTTTTGTGGCCACGTATTAGCCAAATAGAATTTCAAGCAAATACTTGCTTCGTGAAATAAAGCAATTTTCTGGCAAATATTTGGCCAAACATTTTGTTTGCTTATACAGAAAATCGGTATGAGCAAATAGCAAATATTTAATGATTAAATTGTCATTTTTGTTGTGCCGTATGTTCAATAAAACGTGAGCACTAGATTTCAAACATTTTCTGCAAATTTATTTCGAAATTTAGTAGAGGGTTCTCACTGCTTGCCTTGCTCAACAAACTTTGCTCCACCTAACGATAATAAATGAGAACGCGGTAAACTTTTTATATTAAAGAGAGAGGTAAATAAAATGAATGCCACACGTTAGTTCTAGATAATTTGAGTCAAAGTTATCAAAAATTTAAAAGAGTTGGTAGAGAAGCTCTCCCTCAGACACATAAACAGAGCTTAAGATATTACAAAAACTATGATTTAATAATATGCAAAAATAAAACTTTAATAAAAGTAGCATTTTCTTTCACTTAGACAGCACAGTTGGAGCATTTCCAAACTTGAAGCTACTTTCGGAAACAAGAATAATTTACTTGGAAAAAACTGGTGCATACTTTTGTGGTGGCCAGTAAAACTTCTAGACAAAGTAGAGCGCCAAATATTTGCAACATTTTGTTGCTGAGCAAACTGCAACAGCTGCTTTAAAACTCTTAGCAATGAATCCTTAAGACAATAGTCCAAGACTTGGACAATCTGTGCTGAGCCAAGTTGCGTCGTTGCGTTGGCTCTGTACACATGACTGGTAACAATAAAGTTTGTACTTGGTGTTAAAGTTTTATAATGACCCAACGTGGCGGGAAACTGGGTCAAGTTGTATGCCAATAAAGAGTCATGCCAGTAAGCAGCGTTGGATTGCAGCAGCTGGTACCAAGACGCATTTATTTGCATAACACTTTGGCTGGCCATAAAGCTGCCTTTTAAGCCGCATCTTGCGGTCCGTGTCAAGCAATTAACTGCAAAGAAAATCAATTACAGTAACTTCATTTGGCATTGGCTAAATGACTTCCGCCAGAGAAGAAGACGTTGATGACGATGACGACGTTGACGAGACCATGGTGATGGCCCATAGTGATGACCATGGCCAAGCCAATTGCGACGGCTGTGCGACTTAATTGCTTGACTTCAGACCAAGACCGAGACCCTTTTGCCTAAAACGGAAATCATGTTATGGCGCGCTATGATGGCCACTTCAATGGCCATAACAACAGCAATAGCAACAGCAATAACAAATCATAAATATCCAGCTTGGTGGACTGCGGCGAGCCGGGCGCAGCACACTGAAATATGGTATATAATGACAAATCAGAAAAAAAAAACACGCAGAAACCAGTCGAGAGAGGCAGCTGGACAGCAATCAAAAACTGATGAAGAGTCTGTGCTCCAAGTACTCCCTCCAATTCACAAAAACCGATTGCTGAGTCAGAGAATAATGGAAAACAATTTAGCTCTACCATGCTTGTCCATAGAAAATAGAATAAACCAACAACAAAATAAAGAAAAACTGAAAATGGGAAATGGGAAAAGAAAAACTAGCATTAACAATTGAATTTTCAAAGGCTCTTATTGTTTTTTCGCTTGGCCATAGAGCCAAAGCAGAGAACAGCAGAAAATTGCCAAAGATTGTTAAAGTGCTACGTTGCCTTGTTAAAATTCAATAAAAAATGATTGCTTCAGGCTGAAGTTTTGCCAACGAAGTTAGGATACTCTAAGCATCATAAATATTTAACTTTTCAGCAAAGTATTGTATTAACTTAAAAGGATGCTTCAAAATTTAGCTAAAGAAACCAGTTGCGTTTTTGTGAATTTTTATATAATTTAAAACATTTTTTTTTTTTTTTAAGTTAATTCGATTTAAATTTTTAACAGAAATTTAATAAAATTTGTCTCTCTATCTAAATATAATAAAAATAAGTTTTTTCCGTCCATCTTTTATTTTTTTTTGTTGTCTTTAATTTTGAAACTCTGCGTTATTGACGAAGCAAGCAGGGCCTGAGTTCTTCAGTTGTTTTTTTGTTTCCGTAATAGCATTGATATTAATTTTCAATTTCTTTTTGAGAACCAAAACATTATCCATGATCTTCATGTTCAATGGTTTTACACGTTAAAGGGAAATTTTCAACGCATCTAATAAATTTTTTTCATTTCTACATACACTGGTCGACATAATTATTTTGACATATCAACAACTTTTTTGATTTTTTATTTATTTCCGAAGCTATGTTCGGACTAGGGTATACTTTCAGAAAATGTAAAGATTTTAATATTTTGAATATTGTTTGTTTGATAATTTTATAAAATTTACAAAAAAGTGGAAATATAAATAAGTGATAACGCTTTTTTAAGCATCTAAATAAGAATTAGGATTTTTTTATTATATTTATTCCCGTCATTCCAGTGTGGAGCATAGAGCCGTAACAAATAAATTCCATTCGCTCGTAATTTTTCGGGTACCTTGCGGATCAAGTGGTACCCTCGCCAGGTCTTCCTGTGGCTTTCGCAGTGTATGCCTATGCCAATTCCATTTTTGATGCTATAGGAGATTGTTCTGATCGTTGTTAAAAATTATAGCTGACCAGTAAATAAATAAAAATTTGTTATATTTCATTCGGCTTACATTTTAAATTAATAAAAAATTTCGCATTTCAAGCCATTTTGAGGCGGCTTGGGACCGAGTCAAAAAGCTCTCTTGAAATCATATTCAAACCGTTTATTACTTCTTTGACAGTTGCATTCCTCGCGTTCCTCGCTTTTTTTAATCTTCTCTTGATACCATTTCTCAACCTGCATCTGATGACAAACATCTCGACATAGCTAGAAAGCCTATTACGATTTGTAGTGCATATAGACAAACCAAAACAAAGTGGGTAACAAATATTTGAGGTTTCGCCAGGCGTAGAGAGGTTTGATAAACAGAGTACAAGTTGGAAAGCAGGTTTAATTTTTGCCCGTAGACAGGCACAACAATTGGGGAAAAGAAACAAATCTAACCAAAGCGAATGTCATGCAAAACTGGCGGCACTTGGATAGCTTTAGAAGCTCTGGCTACTGTTTTGTTTTTTTTTTATTTGGACGACGTTACGAAAGCAAAAAACTCGACTCACACACGAGCCGACCGCAATCGTCAGCAGAGCATGCAACCAAACAGTAGCTGCCACAGTTTTGTTGCCTGCCTCCGAACCTGAAACTCACATGTGCCACGTATGTTTCAAGTTTTGTACGTAAATCTCAGAACGTTTTTCGTCTGTTTTTTTTTTACTTTTTTTTTATTTTAATATGCTACGTGCAGTGCGAGAACGACAACGACAATGACTCCGGCACGATGTTCCGTGCTGCGTGTTGAGTAGCTCCCGGCAGCAGCACTGAAAATATATGTGCTCCAAAAAAAAAAATACAAAAACAACAACAAATACAACAAAAACAAAAAGTTGGCAAGAAGTTTTTGCAACAAAGACGACAAAGTCGGTTGACTTTGTCATATGAAAAGTAAACAAACGGCAGGCAGGCAAAAGGCAGCCAACAAACGACATGGGCCCAGTCATGGCACAAACAAAAGTCCAAACTGACAGCCAGTGGCGTTGCCCAAAAAAGGGATGTGTTTTAAAAGTCACGCCAGCCTTTGTCGGACCACTCTAGCAGGCTGAGCTATGTAAAGTTAGATACTGATAAAATACTCATGGCTATTCAAAGTATCTAATGGATAAGCTATTTTGATTTTGCGTAAGCTCTATAGCATAGTTGAGGGTCAAAATATTATTGCTAAAAATTAATATCTAAAAAAATATTTTGTATATTGTGTAAAGTATCTATAGTTGTATCATTTTATAGATATTATGCAGTCAAATTAAGTCTCGACTTTGAACTTAGAATAAATTTTGACTGAATTGCATAGCCTTGCTTGAACCTGATATGTTCAAACCTGTCAACCGTACCTCGCCGAGAGTTTCTGAAGCTTGCAGTACTGGCGTACATAGAAAGTTTGCGAATCAATCAAGACACATTAAAGGCTGGCAAATCCTAACCATTATTAAACAACCCAAGTGGCATGCGTCTTGAGAAAACTTTTAAAGCTCAAGTTTAGGTTTTTTTTGTTCTATTCATTTTCCATTTAACAGGTAGTGCTCACTTGAAGATTTACTTGTCGAAAGCAGCACTCATTATGCTCAACTTCAAAGTATTGCACTCGAATGCAAATTTCCACATATTTATCAAAAGTCTGTAGTGCCCCAACTTTTGCTTCTCTGCTCAAGCTCCACCACTGTATATCAAGTTTGTCACATAGTTTTTGACAAAAACTTCACTTAAGAGTTTCGTCAGCTAGTAGCTCAACTACTTATGGCACATACCACTACTCTTTGGCACAAACATTTGCAAAAATTGTTAATTACAGCAAAGTAGCAAACAAAAAATGGCTACAATGGTGAGAAAAACTATATAGAGCGTATTTCTTTATCTATCCACGCTCTGCTTTATGCACGTAGACAATAAAACTATTTTATGGCTAAAGTTGCAGCAAGTTTATTTAATAAAAGTTTTGGCAAAAGTACTTTAAGAAATTAACGTTAGCAAAAGAGCAAAGCAAGCAAATAAAAGTTGGCTTAAGGCTGCTTTCTTGCACTTACAAAACTCCAAATGACAATTGTGCAAAAAGTGTGTGGCTGGGGTTTGGGGTTGGGTGGTTAGGAGGGCTATTTGATATTGGTGTTGGCAAGTTGGCAACTTTGGGAACAAAGCCAGAGTCAGAGAGTCGCAGCAATGCAATCAATTTATGCAAATGCGCAACAGAAAGCCAGCTTGATTTTAAAATAATGAAAGGCGTGGCAATACGTGGCGTATGAATAATATAAAAGCATGAGATTGGCGTATACGCAATTTGTAGGTAGTGAGGTACGAAAAAGCAGCGTATAATGTAATTGCCAAATGCCAAAACCAAAGACGGCCGGCCCTTTGTAGTGTGTTAATAAAAACTGCTTACACATTTTCATTAAATATTTAGCCAAATGGCCAAAAGCAGCGGAAACAGCAAAAGCAAAAGCAACAACAATAACAAAACAAACCAGCAACAATGGGCCAATTTCCATTTGACTTTATGTTCCAGGCCTGTCAAAAACTTAATTTGCCGCCATTTGCACAAATATTTTACATGCATTATGTGTAAAAGTGTATGTATTTGTGTATTTGTGTGTGCCTGTGTATGTGTGTGTGTGAGTGCGTATCTGTGTGTTGTTTTTAAGGTAATTGCGCAAACAAATGTTATATGTTATGCAGGCTGCTGCGTTAAATAACGCAAGAGAGGCAGAGAGGAAGAGAGGCATAGCGCAACCCACGCGACGCTGTCGACGCCTGTCAAGTACTGTAGCTGTTGTTCTGGCTTTGAGCTGCTGCTGCTGCGCTGCATGTTCTTTTTGTTGTTTTTGCAGCCGAAGCACAGTGGGCCAAATGCGCTCAAAAGTTTGTCAAAACAAAATTATTACAATATGTAAAAATAATTATTGCAGCGTCAAAATTTGAATGGAAAAAATAGAGCGTGTTATGCTAAGTATATTTAAGGTTGTAATAATATATTCAACATTTTTGTGGATAGCCATATATTCAGCAATAAAGGAATTTGATATTCTGCCAAAAGAAACATCGGCATAGTGCAACTCTATTGCAACAGTGGTTGTTGCCATGAGAGTGGGACCGATTGATCAGTATATATTCTTATATATTTACGTGTAATTTGTGAATAAAAAAACAACAAAAAAGCTTAATCTATTTTTAAACACATAGCAACGAGCTTCATCGTATATGATCAATGGTTGCATATATATTTTTTGTTCTCAATGTATCTTTGGATTGAAGCTGTCAAAATAGACAAAAATATATTCAACATTGATGAATGTTAAAATAGTAAAAATTGTGTCCAAAGGTTTCTTTTGAGGTATACTACAAGCACATATTACAACATTATCATTTCAAATATAATAAGAGTTATTACTCAATTGATTATAATTGTGTTTTTCTGTAACTATTATACTTTCCAAAACATTTACTAATTGTCAAAGTGATACATTGTCAATTAAATAGCTTAAAAAAATACATTTTAAAACATTGTCTATTTTCGTTGGGTAAATTTAGCCATTTGCGCCACTGTGCGACGCCGACAACAGCTACTGCAAAAACCACAACAAGTAGAACTAGAAAATAATTTTTCACTAAAATGCGAAACAACAACAACAATAATCACAAAAACACAACAACAACCACAAAATGATGTCGTCGTCGAGTGTTGCAAGTAGGTGCTAAAAATGCGAGGCATTTAGAGAGCTACAAAGAGAGTGCGAGAGCGCGTGAGAAGGGAGAGGGGAAGTGCGGGGTTGCACTTGAGTTGCATTAAATTTGACAACAACTACAACAACACAATTCAAAGCAGCTGCCAAGTGCATCTTGTGTCTCTACGTCGGTCTCTCTGTCTGTCTTAGTGTGGGTGCACGCCTCTCTGTCTGTCTGTATAAGTCTGTGGAGGAAGTGTATATTGTTGTTATTATGTGCTTTTTTTTTTTGCCACTCTCAATGAATTAAATATTCTGCTGCCATTTATTTTTTTTTGTATGTGACGCTTGCCTCCAAAGTCAAAGCCAGAAAAACAAACATAATGCTAGTAGGAAAAACTAAATTCGCAAATAACAAAATAAATATACTCTAACTCAGTACACCAGTAGAACCATATAAATTATAAATTGTTTATATCAAAATTATTAGCATCAACTATATATTAATATATCTATCCGCTATGTAGTAAATAAAAATAACTCATAGGACCAATAAATATTATATCAGAACATTTAGCCAAAAATTGTAAATATAAGGAATATTCGGAGTATTAGATCGGACAAGAGCCACTTGTTGTAAAGCTTGGCCCACTAGTGTAATTATGGTTAGCTATATTAAAAAAAGTCAATATTGTTAATTCTTGTAAATAATATAATGTGTGTAATAAAAATAAATAAATCGATTTTCGAGTGCGGGGGCTTTTTGAGTTTATGTCACAATACTGACGTGCTGGAATTTATTTGACCTTGGACTCGGATTCAGCGACCCCAAAAAAACATTTTTGTGGTTTTATCTCTAATTAATTTATTCTGCCCATTTTCAATCATTTTTTACGACATGCATTTTGTTGTCGAAAAGTTTATTCTTTCCATATATTGCATTTTTTATTTAGTCAAATCTCTCTTAAACAGAAATTATAGAAAAAATTCAAAAAATTCATGACATTTCCTTTGTATATTTGTAAGGCATTTAAAGCAACTTGCTTTTATTGATCATATCTATCAGATCTTTGCGGTAAACTTTCAAATCTTCTGCCAAATTTTATGTTTGAACTAAGTGGCATACAGAACAAAGACGATAAACCTAAAAAACTGCCCAAAAATATCAATACAATTTTAATTAAAACACTTAAACTGATGGACAAGCCAAAAATGAAAGATCAATCATGCTAACAACAAAAAAAGATTTTTACTTTTTAGGATCGTAGAGGCCATCTTGTAGTTACGGCAAACTTTCTAATAAAGCTAACGCACTCTTTGACATTTTAGGTAAATACCAAATAAATCTTCAAAAGCATTCTTTGGGCAAAGTTTTTGCGCCAAATAGGAAGCCAGCATTCAAAGAGCCAGTCAGCCAGCCAGCTAGTCAGTCAGTTAGTCTATTCCGAGTTGGATCTGCAAAAGATTTAGAGCCAAGTGCCAGAGTCGCGCCAAGTAGCAGCATTGGGCAGATAAAAGCTGCTATAAAAACTGTCAAATAAACATCAAAGCGTATGCGCAACGCTTCACATGCTAAAATATATATTTACTTTATAGTTATGTATCTGTAGCCGTATGAGTGCGTATCTGTGTGTGCTGGTATGCGAGCAATGCTAATGGGTAGAAGCTCTGAAGTGCAGGGTGTTGGCGTTGCTAAAGTAATAGCACATGGAATAACATAGCATAAAAATATTGATGTCTAGAAGTGTTGGAAGGAGCAGGGGGTGTGAAGTATTTGAGTCTGGGAGCTGTCTTGGCATGGACAGTGGGGTAGTCAATTACTTTTCGGCAGTGTTATGTTAAGATGTTGCCAAACCCAACACAAGTTGATTGGTTAATTTAAATAAAAATTGAAATATTTAAAAGCGAAGCAGATTAAGTATTTGATCAGCAATCGATTTAAAAACGAATGAATTTGAAAAAATACATTCAATATGCGTTGTCGTTTAGCCTTAAAAATTTTTGTATCATATGCGTCTAATTTTCTCTTAAAGCTCTTTTAAAATCTATTATTAAAGCGTCTCAAGTATCTTAAAAATGTTGCCGATTTTGCCATTAACAATAAGTTCTTATATAATGGGTATAATTTCATAACCCAAATTTGGTTTACAATTCTCTTGTATGTTGCACATTGTATCAATTTTCACTTTTCAAGACCAACTCAAGATATTTCTTGATATTTTTTTGGTATGCCTCTGGGGGTGTCTATCATCAGTAGGCCCCCACAGCTACCCCCCTGCTCTCAACTTGCCGTAAGGCGTGCGCCTACGCAGCGAGCATGCTTCGCCGCCTCTGGCAGTCAAGACACCCGCGCCACATCTGAAAACGTGACAAAAATTTCATATTGATGTCTTCTTTTATGCTGCTTTTTTGGCTTTTTTTTTTGGTGATGCTGCTAAAGGCAATACATAAAATTTTCACACACAGATACACAACAACAACAACAACGTAACCTCAACAACGAAAAACCAAGAGAAAAAGTGTGAATTAGGCGCAAAAGTTGAAAGAGGCGCATAATTCAGTTGTATATATTTTATTATAGTGAATGCTTTTGAAGTGTGACAAGTTGCTGTTGCTGCTGGTAAGAGCCTGAGTGGCTGGGTGGCGAGATGCGGCGAGGGGTGCTGAAATTTCAAACAGTTTGGAGTGCATGCATACTATATACTATAAGTATATCAACCCCAAACACATGTATGAGTACAAAAATTCGACAGAGATACATTCTAATGACACTTCAAAGCTGTCACACAGATACACACATACACCAACTCACATTCGAAGTTCATAATTTGTAGATTTTTATTGTCAATCTGCCAACAATGCGCCGCTCGAAACCCCCACACATTTACATATACATACATACTTAAATACACACATATTGCTACGCTGTAAATTTAACTAAAATATTTATAAAAAATTTTATCTTTTATCGCTTTAACGGCCTGACATTGCAGGTGGTCATAAAAAAAAAAAACATACAAAATGTCAGATACCAGCGAGTGTTTATACATACATATACAAAATACATATATATGTAAGTTTTTAGGTAATAATAAAAACGCATAAAACTTGAGATGTGTCTCCCGTGTCAAAGCATATATGTATATATATATATGTTTTTTGTTAGAGTCGTAAAATACAGAACATAGCAGTCGACCGCAACAACAACAAAAGAAACAAACACTGGCGAGGGCAGATTCGTCAATTCAAAGTGAAAGTGACAAGAAATATGACAATTTCCGTATTCTCTTGTCAAATAATTCATAGCTTCAAAATTATGATACTTTCTACTACGTGCGCCGTAAAAAAAATGTTAGTCAACTGTCAACAGTTGTTATGCTAAGTTTACACTGGCCCAGCACTGTGTCACTGTGACGATCTCATATACAAGTAATTAGAGTTTAGATTGACGTCACAACATTATAAATGCATTGGATGTGAAGACTACTACTACAGTAGTGACCAGGTGTGAAAAGTAAACAAAGAACCATTTTTTACTGGCAGTGCTTCCCTTTTGCCAATGCCTAAAAGTGTAAATAGAAGTTGACTTAACTAAATAACGACGCGAACTATTCTTACAACAGAGGCAGAAGTGCCTGACTAATACAACAACAAATACTCGTTGCAGCTTGCAATGGCATTGTTTTTTGTGGGTTCCAGTGCATTAGGGCAGCAGATTTGCACAAAAAATAAAGATTGACAAATAACAATAAAGGACTGCTGAGAAATTTATAATATAAATGCACGTTTTATTTTTTTTAATTATAATTCTAGATTAAACAAAAATTTTCTGTTCGTACATTCGTTTTCTTCTCCTTTTATTCTGTAGTTTCAGTTTTTTATTGTTTTCATTGTTTTTCATTATATTTTTTCTTGTATAGAAAATTAAATCATTTATAATATTCCTTAAAATTTATTATTTAGCATATATTCATACATAACTTAGTTTTAAGTCATTTGTATGAATTATATTTATTATCCTTAAGTCCTTAAGCTAGTTTATAATTTTTAATTATAAGATAGTTGTTTGTAAATAAATAAATATTTATTATACTATCTTTTGTTTATTACGAAAAAACAAAAAAAAAAAAACAGTGTGCCTGCCCCCAGAGAAAAGTGTAAATATGCACTATTTCTATAACACAGCTGTTAACAATAACTATGGGGAACAAACCAAAGTTACTGCTACAGAGTAATAATAATGCATAGTAATAATAAGTGAATATTTGTCTTTACACGGAATAACTATACATTCCTTTACTTTAAAATGAGCTTAGTGTAAAAGCAGTGTAAATCCAGCATAATCAACATTTTGGCAACATTAGCAAAAAGCTAAATGCTGCATAAATGTAATGCAATATGCAGCGATAACATTAATCGATCAGCAACCATAGCAATTTTTTAGCTCTTATGTGTCCAGTAATTTTGAAATATACATACATATGTATTTACCTATACCAACCAGGCCAGCCTCAATGAAGCACACACATATTGTATCTTATCATATTGACTGACTATTGTCGCCATACGTTTGTGTTACAGATACAAAAGAACATGCATATTTACACAATTTTTTTTAGCTTCTACGCTTTAGCAATCAAATTACAAAACTATCAAAACAGCAGCAACAGCAGCATCAATAACACTACGTAAAACTAGAGCAATGTGGCTTGTTTGATTGACATTTGATTGACAAAAGAAAAAAAAGCTAAAATAAGCATAAAACCAACAAAATGTTCTTAGAACGTGCATTGACAATGCTGATAAAAGGCCATAGACGGCGCCAATGACTAAACAAAAAAAACGAAGCCAAAAGCGGCAAAAAAAATATAAAAATTTGCTTATAAGCAAAATTAACGCCTTTAAGTTAATGACTAACAACAACCAACATCAGCAAACATTAGTGACCGAAACATTCGTATTGAAACGCCGTCAGCCGCAGTCGCAGCATCAGCCGCACATTTTGTTTAATATGGCGCGCCAAAGGCTGGACGCCGACATAGTAGTACAACAACAACAAAAACAACAACTAAACAGCAAGAACAACAATAACTACAACAACCTTCGCTTGCTCATTATGCCGCTCATTCATTATTGTTGTTTCTGTTGTTGTTGCCGTTGTTGTTGTTGTGGCTGCGGCGAGTTTAAGCGCGCTGTTTGTAATTAATTTCCGTTTGTGTGTAGCCGCAAACTTTGGCGCAAAGCTTAAATAAACCACAGGAGAGCCAGCAAGTCAAACATACACTCCGCGCCACTTGAATAGTACTCTAAATTTTATTTTCCAATTAGGCAATTTTTTTTAATGGAAATTAGCTTATACGTATTGTAGCAATTTTTTTTTAGAATTATTTTTTTTAGATTAAGTATTGTTAAACGAAAAATTGTTAAACCTTTAATCTGTTTGCCTCTAGATAATTAAAACAACATACAATGTTAAAAAAAGTAAAAAAAATGTTGTAAGAAGCTTGTAAAAAATGTACATAAAAAATTTAAATTTATTCATACCATTAAAAGTGTAGCCGTATGTTTCGAAACTCAAATTGACAGGATATATTTTGTTACCTATGCATATTGGGCTAAATTTATAAATTTTTTGAAATGGTCCATCTTTATTTTAATTAAATTCACTTAAAGGGCCTGAAGTACAGCAATTTCATGATATGTGATGACAACTCTGCTACTTTCAGCAATCAGCTGGTTGTTTACTCTAGAAAAGCATGGAACAAACCTCAAATTTTGAATAGAATAACTTAGCTAAGGGTGGTGGGAAAAAAAAGTTGAAGTATTAGTAAAAAATACGTAAAGCAAATTTATTGCGACAACATAAGATTTGCTCAAGAAATGTATACAACTAAAAAATTAGACTACAATTTTGCTCGTTTTATTAAGAAAAATCTACCAAAGAAGTAATTTTTATTTAAATTAATATTTATATAAACCGTATTTTAATGTTATTAAAACTGTTGTTAATCAATGTTATGTTTGAATTAAATAAATTCGTTTCAAAGTTTATAGTGTGCAATCAAAATTTTAACTTAAAAAAAATACGTATACGCAACGTAGCCTTACATAGACGGTACAAGCAGGCACGGCCAGATCGATTACAAATTTTGTGCCAATATTTTGTGTGGCAAGCTTGGATTTAAAAAAAAACCTGTCAATTTAGCCCATTTTGCTATGATTCGAGCTGTCTTTAAAAATTGTTGTGGGCATTCTTAGCCAATTAGAACATAAAATGCTTAAAATTTTACAGCTCCAATCGATTAAGTTTTGTACATACAATACATACTTGAAATCTGTAAAATTAGAAAAAAAAATATTTCAACATAGTCTTTTGATCTAAAAATTTTCAAAAAATAATTTTAATAAGTTTTAAACAAAAAGTAATTCCTTACAAAAATATTTATTTACATAGATAGTCAAGGCTTTTGGTAAAACCAAGACCCTAGTTAGTTTATAAACTTAATGGCAATTGTTGACCATAAAGTCAGCTTAGACGGTTTGTGAACTCCTTAAGAACATTGCACACATATCCTTTTCAGTAGGCAAAAGGCTCAAATACAATAAAATTGACCGAATCAAAAAATGGGGGTAAACATAACTACATGTAAAGACTATACTATACTTTTAATAGTTAACTTAAATAAGATGTTCTTCAAATTTCATTCTTAAAAGACTAGATAAAATTGCTTTTCTTGTTTAGAAAAAACGAGCTTAAATACCAAAAAAAAATAAAAAATTATATTGTACTATTTACGTGACAAGGAGTGTATATACACACATGTGCATACAGTTGCACACACAAACACACACAAAACCCGTTTCGAAACACGTTGTGTGCGGCAAGATGAAGGCCCCCAAAAGCGACACGCGCAGCCAAGCGCGCCAAAAAGAGAGAGGGGAGTGGTGGAGCATGTAGCGCAGAGCAGAGCAGAAAAGCAGCGGCAGGGGAGAATGGAGTATCTTGTGTATATCGCACATAAGGCACGCTCGATCTAAGCTTGCCAGCAGCTTGATGTTGTTGTTGTTGTCGGCCACTCATATAAGCCCAGTTAAAAGGCCAAGCCAACGCCACCGCCAACGACGACTTTTGCGGCATTTGTTTCACTTGATTTGTAATAACATTAAAGCAAAGTAATAAAAATGCCGACGCCGGCAAAAAAAAAAGAATAATAATACATAATAAAACAAAATAAAATAAAAACAAAGCTGGCTAAAAAGCAATGCCAACAATGCAACAGGCCCAACAACAAAAGGTAACCGCAAATTGCTGGCATATTTAATAGAGCCACGTGACGTCGCAAAAACAAGCATAGCCCCCTCACTGCCAACAAAGCCCATGAACTTCAGGCGCCAGCTGATAAGGTGACGTAGACGTCAACGCTAACGCTGACTGCGCAGTCAACTAGCTTGCTAGCGGTTTAATTAAGCATAGCAGCGCATAACACTACGCAGTCGACGTCGACAGCGGCAGCGACGTCTACGACAACGTCGCGCCAATATAATTGCTACTGGTATTTAGCAAGCAAGCATTTCGATAATAAGTACCTTAACTCGAAGAAATAAAATCAACAACAACCACAACAACGTTGGAAAATAAAAAACAAAAAACACAACAAAAATAAAGCAGATTTCTGTTGCTGATAAGGCGCCACATTTGCTACTTTTGATTTTTGCCGACCTATCGATAAGTGGAAACTATGCCAAATTAAAGTTGTAAATTACACGTAAAAAATTAAAACAAAAGAAAAACACTTGAGCTAATTCATAAATTGTGTACAGGATGTTTGACACTTGTTTTTCAAGCAGCACTTAAGGGTTAAGTAGAATCAGTTGAGTGTTCTATGGAAAAAAAACATGAAAACATTTAAATCTTTTTTTTCGTTTTTCCACGAGGTCGTTAAAAAGTCAACAAAGCTTTTAGAGTGTGCCATGACAATAAAATGAATTTAAATTAATTAATTAAATAATAAAATAAAATAAAATAAAACAAAATAAAAAAAGTAAAATAAAATTAAATGAAATAAAACAAAATAAAAAAATAAAATAAAATAAAATAAAATAAAATAATAAAAGTAAAATAAAATAAAATAATCCTCCTTATTGGTTAATCATAAATTTAAATAAATAAATTTTAAATAAATTTAATCACAGGAAGAAATGAATGTATTATATACTATAAGAGTATAAGAGTTTGGATATTTATCACTGGAAAGAGAACGATACGTCTGAGTGACAAACGTAGTGACAAAAGTAGTTGAAACACATTTAAACAAAAATAATAACAAAAAAAGAGTACAAAAACATGTAAACGTATTTAGGACTCTCATTCGTAGGCTGTAGTTACTTGCTGAATTTAATCCATGTTAATGAGGGAACCGCAGTAATTCTCTTGGAGAGACACATCGCTAAATAAATTTATTTTGTCGTCCTGATCATTTTGTGATAAAGTTTGTGACGTTTTACTCATTTCTTTGTAGATTGCAACATTCAAGTTAAAAAGAAACATGGTCGATTCTGTATTATATTTTATTAAAATATTATTATATTTATTTTCACTTTACGTCTAAGAGAGAATTTGAACACAGAGTGCTACCATAATAAAAACACTTACGCCACTAAGTACTTACTTTATCTTGAAACAACTTTAGCCCAAAGTAATTTATTTGCACTTATCCTTCAAGTCTTTTAGATTTCTATCATGATCAAAATATTTTTGGTTTTTTTTTTCGTTGTGTTGGTTTTTGACTTCATTAATTGTTGTTGGTCGTTCGCGTCAAAAACCCTTAGCTTCATTAACACTTACATGCGAGATATGACTACAGCAACTAAAATAACAAAAACAACAAGAACTATGCAACCGCAAGTTTTTGTTTTCTTGGCCCCGACAGATACTTTCCACACACACACACACACACACTTACAAACAATTATGAAGTTTATCTTTAGTTTATATCTTTGAAAACTTTTGCCTGCTGCTTGTTGTTGTTGTTGTTATTATTACATACATTTTTTGTTTTCCTCATAGTTGCCATGTTAGCACATCATCTGTCTAATAAATTGCTGCCAGCCAGCCAAGTAGCCAAGTAGCCGAGTAGCCGAGTAGCTGAATAGCCGAGTATCGGAATAGTTAAGCACATCTGTGCCTCTTGCTTGGCTCTTGTGTCAGTCCAATGTCCATTTTGTCGGTTTGGTTATAAACCGCCATGCCGACATTCATTAGCCAACAACGGCTTTATGGCCATCATCAACATGAAATGTAAAACGAAACCAGCAACTAAAGACAACATGGGCGTGTAAGGGTTTACACACTCTAGCAGATTGATCGATCGTAGATAGAGTGTATATATATATAGAGTATATTTCTCTCAATATAAAATAAATTTGTAAAGCCAACCGGAACAATATGGTGTTTATTAGCTTTAAACATAGATCGATTCTACTTGTTTAAAAAAATTTAGTGACACAGAAAATAATTTCCCTCAAATTTCTCTAGAGTTGCAGTTATCGGTGGCACAGACACGCCTTTGGGGAGGTTTCAAAATATATATTAAATTTATTCTGGATTTGATTAAATTCATCAATAAAACATATTATATTAAATAAAAAAACTTTTACTCATTTAAAATGGTTTTTAAAGTTCTAAGTTTCTGTATCTCTATAATTTAATACATCAAAAGTTTAAATGATAATTTCCCTGACTGACTATTTTGTCAGTCGCCCCTAGGTGGAGCAAGGGGACTGTTCGAAGAGAACAGGGATCTACAGTCTATAGCCGAATCCGAACGTCGGTGTCTTGAATTAATGAGATTTTTTTTTTAAATACATGATTTTAATTTTTACAAAACGTCTAGTAAAATCTCCAATAATAAATTGACTTTCTTTAATCACGCTTAAATATCGTTTATTTAAATAGGTGTCTAAATGCATTAAAATTATTTTTGAACAGTTGCAACTCTTTATTACAATTCTCGTAAAAGCGTAAACGTTTGGAACCAAGTGTCTGAAAACTAAAATCTCTAAAAGATCTCTGTTTTGGTTTTAAATTTTTGTAAGCTTTTAATTTATATACCAATAGATATTATAAGTATATTAAGTGCAGTATACAAAACCACACTAAGCAAGAAATTTAAAAATTTTTAAAGCTGTTCAGTAACCTTATTGGGATACATCCACTGTTTAATCTTTTCTCATTTAAAAGGGCGGCCAAGCAAGCACTTGATATACTGGGAAGCTACATATACTCGTATATGTACTATGTATATACTTTGAGCGCTTTTGTTTTGGCTTTAATTATCGCTTTTGTATTTGTAAGCAAATGCCGCAGTCAACTCGATCGTGGCGCCAAGATAAGTCAAAAAGAACATGTTTCTGCCGGGTCTCTCAAGTGTGGATGTGTATGAGTACCACCTATCTGTGTTTGTTGTAGCTGTATTTGTTGAGTCATCTTGAAAGCATTTGCGGCTGATATAAAACATGCCGCGTGCAAATTAACTTTGGCCTAAACCACTCTAAACCAGCCAAGAAGTAAATGAATTGAAATTGTACATTTACGTAATGCACAACGTGAAATGACTTAAAGCCGGCAGCGACGCTGACTGCGCTGCAATAGTGGCAATAGCATTTTGAAAATGAAAATAAACAGCAAAGCCAGCAGATGGCCATAAGCTGACAGACTGACGTACGGACGGACTAACTGAATGAATGAATGAATGAATGAATGACTGACTGACTGACTGCCATTGCCTAATAGTCAAGACAAGTCAAGATACAAGATACTACAAGCTACACTGACCAAGCAGTGTCTAGGGAGGGACTCAGAGAGGTTGGGGTATGCGTCTACTCTACCTGAGAGGTCACTTGGATAGGCATTTCGAAAGAGCTTTGAGTTCGCTGTTAAATGTTGATGCTGATGCTGATGTTGAAATGTTGGTCTCATGAATTTTATATGATAAATAGGCACTGTGCCTGTCCCTGACGTGCGTCGTTCGTTTGGACTATCTATCAAAAAAAAAAAAAAAAAACAACAAAAAATACAAAAGCTAGTGAGAGAAATACTCGCATATATCATAAAAAGTAGTCATGCACGTTGTACGTGGCGTATGAGTGATGTGCGGCTGAGTTTGACTTTATTTCTAGTTTACCGCTTGGCTTAATTAAAATGCGCACAACTTTAACTTTATTTAAGCGTATTTTTTTTTTCTTCTTCTATCATTTCACTTGTATTTCGTGAGCTACAAAAAGCCCACAGACCAAATTTTGACACCCAGCTCTGGTATACATAAATTATCCATTAACACATAAATATTTATGCTTTACTTTTTCTATAACCTTTATTTTTACATAAAAATTAAAAAAAAAAAAAGCTAACAGCTAAAGATTTTAAAGATTAGTTTTGTTATAATATTGACGCTGTGCGCTTTTTAGTACGATTAATTTGCATAATTAATTAGTAACTTGAGAGTTAACTTGCGTCTGTTTGCTTTTTATAGTGCAAACTGTCGTTATATACAAAAATGCGCATAAATTTTTTTAAGTATTAAATGTTATAAATGTTTGTAATAAAACATGAATTTACTACGGATGTATAGTTTAGACCATATTAAAGTTTCACACTTGGGCCGTTTAAATTGGCATCGTTTATTTTTAAGCAGCTTAGTATAAAAAATTAATGAATAAGTTATGAAATAAATATAAACTTATTTTAAATTGGTTCGATTTGCAGTCTATAAAATGTATCTTGTAGATGCAAATCGCTTAAGCCATAAAAACTGGCTTTAAATCATTCAAAGAGCTGAGTTTTTTTTTCTTCAAATTTCTTTATATGTTAATAAGCAGTAAAAAAAAAAATTAGTCTATTTTATAGAAGTTTTTTTTTGTGAATGAGGTGAAAAATATGGGCACTGAAAGTCCATGTATACAGGGGGTTTTTTTTATAAACAGAAAATAATGGAGCAGCAATAATAATGGTTAGACTTTGCTTAAACAATTTCGAACTTTCGCTAAACATTTGTATTTTTAATTCAAGTTCAACTAATAGAATCCCCTTAAAAAAGCAGCCTAGCGCATCCACCGGGGTTTTCGGGTCAGCATCTCCCAAAAAATGGAAACATGGGTTGACAGTGAAAAACCCCCCTATAACCAGATCCTGGATCCGCTCCTGTTAGATAGACAGTTATTTCGTTTAAACCAGCAATCGTAGGAGCTGGTTAAACACTGCGCTTTTTAAGTAGTGCACATTTGTACACCAAAAGAATAGAGAATTCGCTTGGCGAAATAAAGGCTCTATTCCCTCCGAGCAAGTGAAAGTAACTGCAGTTAGTCTGCAGTTATTCAGACCTTGCTTAAGCTTTCCATACCATGCGAAAAATCCATTGTATCTTGGCAAAATGAGGCCAACGTCTGGCCATACAATGAAACACTTGGTAAGCAGCACCACCAAGTTCTGGCCAATTCAACCAACTCATTTTGCTACGTTGTTTTTTTTTTACTTCTTTTGCACTATGGCTAATTGTTTTCATTTGTAATTTAGTGCTTTTCTAGTGAAAACTCTTTGGCACTCTCTGAAACAGAGACTGCATAATTCCTATAGGAAAAAAGAAAACAACAATAAGAAATATAAACTGAAGAAATGCTTCGCCACGCTTGCATAATGCTCATGCAATTAAAAGGAATGTCCTTGAACCCTGGCATCAGCCAAATTAAAATGAAAAATGAAAACCGAGTGCGAACATAGACGCAGAACTGAGCCACTAATTTGGGTCAGCTACCAGAGTTGAGTTATACAAATTAATTTGAAAAAATAAAACATGGAGCTACAACTTGGTTGGGCTGCATTTCCACAGTCCTGGTAAATGATATACATACATAAGGGTGTTACATAAACCTAGGGTTTCGTTGACTCATGCTTCATTTTGTTTAGTTTTGCCACATTTTAGGCAACTTAGCTGGCGCTTTGGGGCAACCAAAAAAAAAACAAAAGTTGGAAATTTTTGTATTCATTTCAATTAAAAACTTTTAGCTCTAAACGCAGCCGACAGCGACGAGACATCATTGTTGCACAGTGGACGGACAAGCGTATTGTTTTACCAAATTTTCGATAAATTCTCAAATTTTTTATTGTAATTTAATTTTTTTAGTGTCAATGCATTTTTTGATATTAAATACTATTAATACATATTTTTTTAATAAATAACACAAAAACTGTGATACAAAAAAATTTGGTTTATTTTTAAAAAATTTTTTTGTTAAATTTAAATATATACTTTTGTGTGTACCATTATAAAAAATGATAAAGGTATCAGTGTCAACATGCTAAAATTTTCATTTTCTGCATGTGATTTTCTCATAAAGGGCGATTTTATTTAACGCTTTTGTGTCATGACGTAACTTATACCCAAATAAAGCTTTAAAATAATAAAAAAATTGTTATCGATACAGTAAAAAGTAACATATATGTCCTTTTTAAGACGAAATAATCCGCATACGTATATTTTAAGTTTATTCGATTTACTGCTTCCTCTCAATTTCACATTTTTTGTGGCCGATAACTTCTCATATTTCCCTTACTATTTTCGATAAAATCTTATTTTGCCTTACCGCAGCTCTCTTGCTACAGCTCTGCACTTGGAAGACTTTTTTATCCTGTCTTTCAAAAAAATTAACACAATATTAACAATAATATATATTAAAATTAACTACGTCTTAGCTGTTTTTATTACATACCTGTCGCATCTATCAGTTATCGATATGCCAATTTGTGTATGCATGTGAGAGTATTCGAAAAATTTTTGTGGCTTGTGAATGCTACTTTTGGGTTGAATAAGAATAAAATAATTAACAAAGCAGTAGGATTTATACCTTATACAAAATCCGTTTTGGAAAAATTGGAGTAATGTAATAATCAAAACGAATATTTTATAATAAAGTGACCAATAAAGTTGCCTCCTTCCAATAATAATTTAACGCTTGACTAGGTTAGGTTAGGTTAGGTAAAGGCGGCAGTTAGGACGTGACGTCCCAACTCACTTAGGCCAGAAATAGGCCCGTTGTGCTACGGCATGGTGGACTATCCTCCACCCTTCCCCACTAGAGAGATCCTCTTGATATTCAAAATCACTGCCATCCGGTGGCCTCAATAAACCTCGAAAGGCATTTTGGGCTCTGTTCTGAGAGCTGGGATAAGTCATTTAAGAAGTGTGACTTGAGGAAGCGGAACCTTGTTCTACAAAGTCCCGGGCAGTGACAGAAGAGGTGCGCCACCGTCTCCAGTTCTTCCTCGGCACCACAGCTTCTGCAGAAGTCATGGTGAGGAGGTTTTAGCCTTAATGCATGAGTTCTCACCAGCCAGTATCCGGTGATTGCTCGGATTACTTTCGAGCATTGAGCTCTGTTTAGACAGCAAAGTTCCTTGGTTCTTTTCCTGTAGTACACCGGCCAAGTTTGCCGTGAGATCCTGCATGTGTTCGATATTCGATTCCACTTTAGATTTGCAGTATGAGCAAAATGGGTTTTTATGCTTAGTTTGCAGCTGGCCATAGGAATACCCAGACGCTCCTTGTCCTGAAGGAGGATGCTGGTAGTTCCTTATCTTGCCAGTTCGTCCTCAATGCAGTTACCCTCAATATCCCTATGTGCCGGGACCCAGATGATGTGAATTGAAAACTGTTCTGCCATCACCTCCAAAGACGAGCGACAATTATTCATTGACTTCATACATGATGTCAAAGAGGCGAAGGACTTTATGGCCGCCTGGCTATCCGAATAGATCTTAGTTGAGCCAGCCGAGCCCGGTACACCAACATTCTAATCATCACTGGTTGTCACGCTCGACTACCTAATGCAAAAAAATGTGTTAAAAAAACACACCCTATATTTGGTTTGATAAGCTTAACTATATCACTCATGTTATAACATATATTTGTGTCTTTCTAATTTATTGTAATATAATAAAGTTAAATGTATTTGGTGTGTGAGTTTCATCAAGCCAACGAACTGGCTTTTTATGTATCTACTAAGATAGCGCCTACCGATAAGCAAACCAGAGATCCAGAGCAAGACTTTTTTCTATTCAAATTACATCTCATTTTATGGCCATTTCGTCCACTGTGCGTCATCAACATCGTCGCCGTCATTAATTAGGAATGCTCTTGGCGCAGTTGCCGACGCCATCGCGGACGTGGTCGCTGCCTCTGCTGCGGTCGCTGCCACTGCCTCTGCCTCTGCTACTGCCGCAATGCTTTCAAGTAGTATCTGGACGACTCTTTGTGTTGGCGTTGAGGCATTAAGTTTTTACAATGCGCTTTTGCTTTTTGTGCAAATTGCAAATAAATTGCAAGCGGCCAAGCCGCACAGTAGCGCAAGAGTCAAAGACAATTGCCGACAAAAGCCAAAATCGAGGGGGATCTTGCAAAGAAGATTAGATAGGCAGTCCGTTTGCTTAGATAAAGCACACAATATACGACTAAAAATACAACAACAACAAGCTCCTTTACGGAAGGCGACAGCAAATGTTTGATGCAGTACGTCAGGGGTCTGCCAATTCCATGCCACTTTGCATTTTAATTAAAATGCGCTACAATCACATGAACAAAATATTGCCTTGCTTATATTAACTTGTACACTCTTGCTCTCTCTCTTGTTACAGTTCAGGAATGTACCACAGACTCGGAGGAGCTGATGTATCACCAGGTGCGCGCCTCCTCCTCATGCAGCGCACCGCCCGATTTGTTGTTGGTCAGCGAACGTGACAATAATATTCCACTCAGATCGCCGGTGGTAAACATAATCACAACGCCGCCAGGCAATGCCTCTAGTGGCGTAACAAAGCAGCAGCAGCAGCAACAGCAACAACAACAGCAACACCATCATCATCATGCTCAGGTGGCTGCAGTGCAGCAACATGTGTCACGGCAGGACAATAGTGGCAGCAGCAGCAATAGCAAACACTTGCGCATAAGCAGCAGCAGCAACAACACTGGTCGACATAATGGCAAATATGTAAATTTGTTGCAACAACAGCACGAGGAGGATGTGGTGGATGCCACAACGCAGCAGCCACAGCAACAACCACATGGCACGCATCAACAGTCGCGGCATCTGCATCACGGCAGCAAAGAGGAGCGAATTCGTTTGGAGGTAAGCGAATACATTTAAATTGAGTTAATTTATTATGCCTCATGCCCCTTACTTTATGACCCTAGAGCAAGCAACAGTTTGACTTTATCCAAGTTTCAACAAAAACAAATGTAAAATCTCACTAAACCATCAACTTAAACTTTGCTTAAAGTCCATTTAAATATGAACGTCAGAAAAATTATTTTTAAACTGCAGTTTTTTATGCGACAGCCCAAGGGTATGCAATAGTTTTTTTTTCAACTTTTTTATACCATGTATCCTTAGGGTGAAGGTAGGCATGAAAGTCTATATAAGTCATCTTCTTCCGTATAAACTGGGTGCATAAAAGCCGGAGCAGGCTTTCTCGTTAATGTCCAATCCCGTACTGGTGTGATATGTATAAAATTATTGATTGGAATTTTAAAAGATACAGAAAATATTGTTTATCATTTCAAACCTCCTCTCTTAATTAGAATAATTATATATTATTAAGCTAGCAGCATCTCCAAGATCGCAAACGATTGTCTTTGTAAGGTCCACATCTTTCAACTTATTAATTTAAAACTTTGCTTTGATATTTACTTCGTTTTCAGGAAAGCCGGTTCCAGGGCTTCCAGCTGCTTTTCCCCGACCAAGAATACAGAATAAAATTTTCGTCGATTTTATGAATCGGTTGGAAACCTATACCATATATCATCCTGATATCATCAAAAATTAATATCTGTCATCTTCGGACTTCGAAATTAATGGAGTTTTTGCTTTTAGTAATATTAATAAGGATATCATAATGCCAAAGCTACTTTTTCTCCTTCGAAGGTTGCGCCGCCTTTTTCTGAACCCTTCAACAGTTTTGTTTTCTTCTTCTTTGAAGAGGCTTTTTGTTTGCGATAATTAAGAATGGCAAAATTTATCGCTAAATCAAATCAAAACAAAATCTTTTGTGATTATTTCTGACAATTTGACATTTTTTCTTCGACATTATGAATCAGTAAAAAGCGAAGATAGACTAACTTGGTTTTGGTCTTGGTTTTATCCTAACCTAATAAGACGCTGCAACATTTTTTTTCGAGACCGGTTGTCCGGAAATATTTTTTATAAGTTTTTGGAGTCGCTGAATTCGAATCTGAGGGAAAAAAACTACTGCACTTTGAGTTTTCTGATATAATCTCCAAAATAACAAGTTGTATGGGGTTCTTTGAAGTTATGTCGGTACCCTGACCCTAAACCCACAGTTAAGGACCTCGAGTTGTTGGATCTGCTAACCTTACAAAGAGGATTGTGAGCTCTCATTTTAAAGGCAAAACTCATAAAGACATAAAGTATTAAAAACGAATTAAGAGATGTGTTTCAAATAAAATCTCGAATTATGATGTTTCTTGCATAAATGAATGATTTAATTAATATATAACGGCTTTCAAAGCCCAACAAGTGCCAAGTAATAGAAGCAAAAACAATCGCAATAATTATAAGGAGAACGACAACAACAACAACAATCTCAAAAACCATTAACAACTTGTATATAGAGTCATAATTTGTCTCTAAATATTTAATTTTCATGCCCCAACCACGATAAAAGATTCCAGACTGCTGCATACTCTGCAGTACTACACTCTGTTGGTTCCTCCTCTGCCATTGATAAAGTGCTTCAGCAGCAGCAACAATAACAACAACAACTAACAACTTCCTAACCAAACAGTCCCAATGAAATAAAAATAATTTTTAATGTTTTTCTCCATTTCTTTTATTTTTTTTTGCTTTTTTTTTGGCCGGCTATTTGGTAAAAGATTTTTAATTGCCTTTGAGTGCTGTTCCAGGGCTAAAATACAGACACTTACCCTGGCCAGAGTTGTTGTTGTTATTTGTGCTGCTCGGTGTTTGTTGTTTTTGCCCCCGCTCACTTTTAATGGTTTTTTATTGAATTTTAATGTTTTTGGATATTTTGGCAATACGAACAGGCCGCACGCTAGACACGGCGGCTCATACATTTACAATAAGTATGTACACGTACATATGTACATACAAACATATATAGTACATAAATATATAATGGTTGTTAGTCCGAGTGCCCCGTGGGTGGTAATTGAAAATTGGCGGCGCCCTTGTGTTAATGAAATATTCCCATTTTTTTTGTTGTTTCTATTTGCCGTTTCGTAAACGGCCCTGACTAACAGTTTTTTTTTTTTACTTTTTCTACCTATTTCGGGTTCTTGGAAAAAGCAACAAAAAAAAAAGGCAGAGCAATGAAATTTTAATTAAAAGCGCATTTAGAAGTAGAGTTTATGGGCCGAGGGCCGTTCATGGACACTGGCACCCAGACCAATACCGATTTGTGGACCAGAAACAGCAGACACCGCTGTGGCAGCACAGTAGGTCATGAAATATGACTAGCTCTCAGTTGAGTTGATTAAACTTGACCGGCGCCACCTGGTGGCTGAATCTGTAGCGTGGCCAAGATGAAAAAGAAAACATATTTGCCTCATAAGATATTAATGCAGAGCACAGCAAGTGGCGATTGTTGAAGCTCTGTTAATTCTATTAACAAAACTTGGGCTAATGAGCAACAGTCTCAAAGATATGTAGACCTTGGCAAGAGATTATTAAGCATAGATCTTAGATCAAGATTACTGTGTTTTAGAGGTGTCAAAAATGATATTTTACAGTACATGAGAGTACACAAGATAATATATTTGTCGATTTTTTTCACTTCAATTCACGCACTAAGCTGGGAACCCTTTGCAGTGTTGGAATGATATCAAAAGTAATTAAATTTAAAAAAAAAAGAAGGAAATTATCTAAAACAGGGATGTCCAAACACTGCTTATGGAAGAGCAAAAACCAATACATATAAAGAAAAACACTAACACATTTAAAGTAAACAGTTATTACGGTTTATTGAGTGCACTGTACGAAATTGCATGTGCATTCTTATAAGAGTGGTAAAAAATAATGAAAAAAAAGTTATGGTACATATGTATACTTATAAAGAACTTAAAAATTGGTCAATATCAATATTTATTTTAGTTAATGATAGTTTTAATAATGCCTCCAAATGTTCGTTTGTTAATCGATTTCTCAGTTTATTTTTAATTAATTTTAAGCTTGAAAACGCACATTCACAAATATATGTGCTTCCAAAAATAGATAAAACTCGCATAATTTCGATGTGGAGTAAATGGTATTTGAAAAATTAGGAAAATATCAGTATAAAAATGATTTAAAAAGTAAAATTGAAAGATATTACAATCTAACTCTTTACCTGCGCAGGTAGGGGCATAAAAATTGCAAAGTTACTAAACTTAGTCAATGGATGCAAAACACCCTTTGGTACCTCTTAACATTTGTTACTACTAGAAAAAAGATTGTATACAAGTGCGAATTTCTTCCAAGGGATTTCCCGAAAAATATCTATTTATGATGGCCACGTGCAAGTTTGTTTTATTACCACCGGATTTTCAAAAAAATATATATTCCATTCATATGTTTTTACTTATAGCCACCATCTGTCTGTTATATACATTGCATAAATCTAGTATACCCTTTGTACCGAAAGGTACAGGGCCATAACCAGTTTTCGTTTGCAAGCAACGCCTTAAAAGTCTCATTTAACAAGTTTCCTAAAAAATAGCGAAAGAATCTCATACCGATTTTTGTGAGTGCATGCTCAAACGAAAAGCAACAACAAATTACATTGAAAATGTACACGCGCATCGCTGCCTATGCCTAAGAGCCATTACAAAAACAAAAAGAGCCAGATGAGCAATGGGCCTGGACATCCCTGATCTAAAATAAAAAAATATATTTTCAAAAATGAAATATTGTTATTTTAGTTAAATCATGTTACCTGAAAAGATAGTGTATCTAAAGCCTGAGCTTAAAGCTAGCTTTATATAGCTTGTCTGAATAGACAAATTATATTTTTGGCTCATCCACAAGCTCACTAATGACTTTGTTTTTTAGTGGATCCAGCATACGTGGACCCTACCTACAATAAGTGGGTCCTATTTTCGATGTACGAATATTCGAGTAATTATAACTAGAAAAACAAATTAGAAATTATTAAAGTACGCAGAACTAGATGTCCAAGAAGAACTAAAATATCTCCAAGCAAATCGGAAACTTCTTTCTCGATCTATGACATTACTAAGCTATCAAACGACTTTCTTTTATATATGCAGCTACAAATATAGATAGAGATTGGCAAGAAACATACTTGATTTGAAAGATTTTACCTTATGCCTTCTTAGTACCATTAATACTAGCTTCAAACGTAAGTCATTCTCATTGTCATCTCTAAATGGTTTTTGTTTGCATTTATTTTCAGGAATTCACCTGCGATGTTTCCGTAGAGGGTGGCAAATCTACACAGCCCTTACAATTCTCATTTACGTTCTATGATTTGGATGGGCATCATGGGAAAATCACAAAGGATGACATTGTGGGCATTGTCTATACGATATACGAGTCCATTGGCAAGTCTGTAGTGGTGCCGCATTGTGGCAGCAAGACAATAAACGTGCGCCTCACCGTCAGTCCCGAAGGCAAATCAAAAACGCAGCCGACTGCAGCAGCGCCGGGCATGGGACCAACCTGTAGTAGCAGTCATCACAATAACAACAATAACAACAAACTGAAGAAATTGCCCGCGGCTCTGGCGGCCACGTCAAAAGCAGCCAACGCGCTAACGACTTCCGCTGCAGTCGCTGGAGCTGCAGCTGGAGCGGGCACTGGAGCTGGTGCCCAGGCCCAGGCACGCCGTCAGCATCGCTATAGACCACGCAAACTGATTAAGTCTGATGACGAGGACGATGACAGCAATAGCGAGCGGGAACGGGATCGGGAGAAAGACACCGTAGATCTGCCAACTGGCAGCAGTGGCAGTAAGCCAACCAAAAGCCATGTCAGCGGCAGATACCAAAAGAACAATGCCAAATTGGAGCAATGCTGTCAGCCGGAGCAGCAGCCGGACAATACCTATGAGAATATGTTGAATCTCAAATGTTGCGGCAAGGAGACAGCCGAGTTGGATTGCCGTCAACATAGACATAGCTCGGATATATACATGAAACAGGCAACGCATAGGGTCAAAATGCTGCGCAGGGCGCGCAAACAAAAGGTAAGCAAGAAAAAAGAAAAAATTCCATCTACAACAATAGCAAAAACAATTTGGCAAGAAACACAGTTACATTACATCCGGCCGTATTCAAAGCCGATTTCTCAACTGAGGTCTGTGGGTCTCCTGACTAGGAAATTCGATTGTCAGTAAGCTCGGGCAGTAAACAGTAGTCAAAAAATAAAATAACAAACACTTTAAGTTAAAGTTGAGAAAACGGAAAATGTTTATAATACAAAAAAAAAATTAAGAGCTGCAACTCGTCGCCTTTTTGTTTTTGTTAAGTTGATTCAATTTTTTTTTCATTTTATTTTATTTTATTTACAATTTTATTTATTTTCTTTTTTTAAACATTTCACATTCACCAAACATCAGTATCAGGATCATTGCCTTGAAACACGCCAGCGCAGTCTATCCGTTGGTAATGAGGTCAGTTGGCAGAATCGTCACCTACAACAACAACACCATCATAATCAGCAGCAACAACAAAGCAGCCAGAAGAGCGCATCCGGTTCACCGCCTCTGGGCGATGTTCTAGATGGTGTACAATTGCGTCAGCCACGTCCACAATCCAATGCTGCCTTGTCCCTGTTCGCACAACAGCGCAAATCTGCTGAATGCTGGAAATCTGCGCTTAATCGTAACGATTTGATTGGCATTATAAGGGAAAGCATGGAGAAAAATCGCTTGTGTTTTCAGCTAAATGGGTAAGCAGCAGTCTTCAAAAAACCTCAGCTTTACATTTTGCATTTCAAAGTTCGTAATCTCTGTATGGAACTAGTTCTTTTTTGTTTAATTTGTGTTCTTCTGAATGGCGATTTTGGTTACGGATCTGTTTTGATATTTTTTAAATATTTTATTTTCGGATTCTTTGACATTTACTTCGCTTATTTATGATTTATTATTATATTAATGACCAAAAACCAGGGGTGGATTAAGCACCTTGAACGCCGAAATATCGAGGTGCAATCGCTTTAAGCGTCTTCTGTGCTAATGCCCGACAAGAACATGGGTAAGTGAGTTCGGGTGGCATCTAAGGCGATCCGCTTAGCGGCTGCTAATGTTATTCAAGACATCACTCACGAAAGGGACGCTAAGGTTACGATCAATAACGCGATTACGCAGATACCATGGGAAATTATGAAATTTCGTAAAGCCATATTTCTGAGGAGTATTAAAGGCGCCTTGAAGATAAGTAGCTGCAGCTAGGATGGCCGATTCCTCACCATATGTAGCTATAAGAAGCTGCGGGTTCCGGTCAGCTCCTTGGGAGGGCATGTCAACAGTAAAAATAGTGCTAATATCATCCTTAACTGCGACTGGAAAAGAGGGTTTTGACAAAAACAATTTGAGGACAAAGTAATGTGGGGCATGTTGATCATCGAATCGTTGATTTGGGAAGACCCTCGACGCGTTTGCTGCCAAAATTCTATCCAAGAGCAATTTTCCCAAAACTTTGATTGAAATTTGGATCCACTTCGATCATTTTTGTTGAGTTTTTGTTGGTCTAAAATTTCTGTTTACAAAATTTTCATTCATCATAAAAAAGTTACTTTTATAATTTGAGATTATAAGACATTGTGTTTTTTGAAACAAATAAATGGAGTCTATTAAACTATTGATGAAAAGTTCTGTGCACAATAATTTTAAAAATTGAAGACAAACCATTTAAAATCAAACTGGATATATTAAAAAAAGGGAATGTTTAATGTTTTTTTTTTCTAGTGGGTATACTCACATAAAACAGATAATTTGTATTTTAAAATTAAAAAAAAAAAAATTCTAAAAAAATACTTAAATAAATAAATAAATACAAATAAAATAAAATAAAATAAAATAAAATAAAATAAAATAAAATAAAATAAAATAAAATAAAATAAAATAAAATAAAATAAAATAAAATAAAATAAAATAAAATAAAATAAAATAAAATAAAATAAAATAAAATAAAATAAAATAAAATAAAATAAAATAAAATAAAATAAAATAAAATAAAATAAAATAAAATAAAATAAAATAAAATAAAATAAAATAAAATAAAATAAAATAAAATAAAATAAAAGAAAATAAAAGAAAATAAAATAAAAGAAAATAAAATAAATATAATAAATAAAATAAATAAAATAAATAAAATAAATAAAATAAATAAAATAAATAAAATAAATAAAATAAATAAAATAAATAAAATAAATAAAATAAATAAAATAAATAAAATAAATAAAATAAATAAAATAAATAAAATAAATAAAATAAATAAAATAAATAAAATAAATAAAATAAATAAAATAAATAAAATAAATAAAATAAATAAAATAAATAAAATAAATAAAATAAATAAAATAAATAAAATAAATAAAATAAATAAAATAAATAAAATAAATAAAATAAATAAAATAAATAAAATAAATAAAATAAATAAAATAAATAAAATAAATAAAATAAATAAAATAAATAAAATAAATAAAATAAATAAAATAAATAAAATAAATAAAATAAATAAAATAAATAAAATAAATAAAATAAATAAAATAAATAAAATAAATAAAATAAATAAAATAAATAAAATAAATAAAATAAATAAAATAAATAAAATAAATAAAATAAATAAAATAAATAAAATAAATAAAATAAATAAAATAAATAAAATAAATAAAATAAATAAAATAAATAAAATAAATAAAATAAATAAAATAAATAAAATAAATAAAATAAATAAAATAAATAAAATAAATAAAATAAATAAAATAAATAAAATAAATAAAATAAATAAAATAAATAAAATAAATAAAATAAATAAAATAAATAAAATAAATAAAATAAATAAAATAAATAAAATAAATAAAATAAATAAAATAAATAAAATAAATAAAATAAATAAAATAAATAAAATAAATAAAATAAATAAAATAAATAAAATAAATAAAATAAATAAAATAAATAAAATAAAATAAATAAAATAAAATAAAAGAAATAAAAATCCATAATTTTATTTCAAGTTAGAAATTTTATCTTTTATTGTTGATGAACTGTGAATTGTTCAAAAATGCGGCTTACCTAAATGTTAAATTATCGATAACTCAATAATTAATCGGTATTTGGCTAAAAAAAGTTATCAATCAAAAAAATGGATTTAACAGTGATTATAATAATGAATTTGGAATACTTTTCTTACATATAATGCGAATAATTAAAAATACAGATATTTGTTTACATTACAGTAGTCTTAAACATGGAGATACGTTTAAAATCGATTTCCGATATTCAATATTCATTGCATACTTTAAGGCAGTGATGGGCAGTCTCTCAATTTACATAACTCGCGAGGCTATTACACCAAAATCTGCCGCAGCGCAGTCGGCTCATGTACGGTCCAAGTGTGTCAAATCTCTCGCTCGTTTTTGCTTAATCACACAAAGAAATGTTTGTTGGTATGAGTTTTGCCCATCACTGCTTTAAGGCAAGCTTCTTTAAGATTGCATTTGGTAATGATAGTTCATCTTAGACAGAGCAAAAAAATAATTAATCTCGAATAAGCTTCCAGACAAATTTGGTTCAACTAATTTAATTTGTTAGCCTTTATATCAAGCCCAAAAGCTACATTAACCCCACTTGGTAACCCACATTTACCTTTTTAACTTGGTTTATGGCGACAAGCGTGTGTTAACAAAAAATTAAAACCTCTTTAGGCATACTATGTATCAGCACAGACTAATCCGCCAAAATGCATAAACAACTTTTACTAATTACAACCCTTTTACTTGCAGAAAACCCCAAGCCAATGTGAGTCCCATACGGCAGTCGCAGTCTCATCAGGCACAGCAGCAGCACCAGCAACAACAACAACAACACCATCAGCGACAACGCTCAAATACTGTCTCGAAAATACCCACGTTAATTGCCAACCACAGTCCTGCCATAACACAGCAGCCGCCCTCATCCAGCAACAACCCCAGCAACAGTCCCACCATGTGCCCCAACAACAACCACATCGAGCTAAGCAGCACGGCGCACGAAATGGGCAACAGCAGCCTTTACCATCCCCAACCGCACATACCTATCTACCATCAACAGCTGGCCATTAATCCAGCCGTCTTGGCCGCCCAGCATAGCCACAGTGCGCACAACAAGCTGAATCTCTGCGGCTATGATTCTTTTTTACACGCTACCATTTGTGGCGGCGGCAGTGGCAGCCACTCCCCGCCGCCTACAAACACTGCCACAGCTACAGTGCCGGCCATGGCCAGTAATGTGGCCACCGTGCAGCCCATTGTGACAGTTCCTAAACAGAAGAGCAGCCACAAGCTGCTGCGCAGTGGCAGCTCCAATAGTGCAGCAGCAGCGGGGCAGGGCTATCAGCGGCTGAGTTCAACGGCCGCCACACGTCACAATCAGAGTCTGGGGCAGGAGCAGCAAAAGACAGGCAAGGATTATAAGAACTATGGTAATCTCATTTATGCCAAGCTCAGCGAGCAGCTGCAGCAGAAGGAGCAGCGTCGTCTGCGTCACAAGCAGCAGCAGCAGCAACAAAAGTTGCAACAGCAGCAGCAGCAACAGGAGCCAGTACAGCGGCCGGTTACTTCTAGCAGCAGTGGCTCGCAAGATTCCAAGACTGTGCTCTATGGTGATGCCCTAGAATGTGCACATCTGCTTGCGCAATCCAATAGCGAAGAGGAGGACTCTACCAGTGCAGAGCTATCCAGTCCAGCGCTGACCAGCACGCCCAGCAAAGTGGTCAGCACTGATACGCTCATTGATCTGAATGATGAAGTGGGCGAGGCTGTGGCAGAGGCAGTAACTAGCGGCGGCGGCGGCAACAAGCAGCTGGATGATGAGAATGTGGTTGATGTGGAGCTAGACACAAGCGCCTCGAGCTCCATGATACATCGCTATGTGCATGAGCATATACATCATCATTATCATCATTTCAAGGAACAGCATAATGTCTAAACTAACAAGCACAACTAAAACTAAGTAAACTACAATTAAAAAAAAAAACAAGAAACATAATAATTAAAAGTAAACTAAATGTTGCTTACGGTTTTTGAGTAATTAGCGCAAATTGTAATTTAATTAGCATTTATTACGATACTCAAACTACGATATTATGTATGTATGTATGGAATTTGTATTTGTTGTTAGTTAGCGTGGTAAACGCAGTTTTATAGCTCTCAGCTTTTTGTGCTTAAGCTTGCGCAGCATGTTGCAGCAGCATATCAACAACTAACTCACTTTAGCAACATGTTGCAGACTTTTATGTTGCTGAGCATTGACGGCTAACAACTATATGTACGATATTTGTATTTGTTTAATGCAAAGTTTATTATTATTATTATTAACTCAAATTGTTGTCTATGATAAAATTGAAAAAAGAAACGCCGCTTTTTTATTATTATAAATTATTCTCAATATATTTATGATTTTTTACAACTATTGTAGTAATTTAAATTTTTAATAATTTTTAAATTTAAACAATTTTTAATACAAAACAAGACATGCAACAATGCAAGTAAACAAAAACACAAATGTTATAGTTCAATTTTTTATTTTTGTATTTTTTATATACAACAAATGTATTATTTTTTTAATTTTCTCTTAATTAAAAACACTCACACATACACAAAAGAAAGCACACAACAACAAAATGCATTTAAAAACAACTCTTATTTAAATAAAAAAGACTGATTTCCAATTAAACAATATTAATTAATTAATTATATATATACATATAGAGAATTTATGAGAAATAATAAATAAATAAATTATTGATTGCAAACATAAAACTCGACTTGTATGTTTTTTCTACTATCTCTGAGTGTCAGTACACTCTGTGCATTTGGCCAAGAGCCATGAGGTAAATGTTGTCTATTGACGGTTGGCCAATAAAAAAAATGAGATTGAGTTGCAGAGAGAGCAGCAGCGCCAAGAGATGTAAGTCAGCTAGAGCAAATTGCGTATTGTTTGTCTAACTAATCTAATAATAAATCGTCGCACGCCGCCATGCGACATGTAAGATCGGCATCGCACAGTGGCCAACATTTGAAAGCATAGTACTAAAAACTACGAGGCTTTTTTTATTAGGTCTACATGAGCGAAACCAATTTTGTGATTCGATTTGGTCAAATTTTGATCCGAATTCGATTTGGGTATGGACCCTAATAAGCATTTTGGTATAAAGAACTTTAGGTCTTCAACTTACAGACAGACAGAGTATTTTGGAATTGAAAGTTATGTTTTGCCACGCCTGTTACGTTCATTGCACAAATCCATAATAAATGGGTAAAGGGTATAACTAAATATCTGTAAATATACATGAAGAAAGCTTATTTAGCTAATAATGAGCAGCATACATATTAAGAAAGGGCTAAAAAGTATGTGGAACACAAACAACGTGCAATTAGTGTAAACAAACGATAAAAGCCCAAGTAACAATCACAAGTAATCTTAAAGCATAAATATAGTAGATGCTCTACTATTCGGACCTAAACAAACATATGAAATATAATAGCACATTCACAAACGATTAACCAAAAACTACAGAGGGTTGACTAGTTTTAAGTAGGTACCCAAAAAGGAAACGAATTATTATAAGGGTATCAAAAACATGAAAACCAGGTCATCAAATGCTACAACAAATTTGATTTAATTTCGTTTTTGCGTTCTCCCAATTTCACATTTTTTGTTGTCGATTTATTTCCCCAGGATATACTTTTATATTCCCCTTAGCACAGCTCTGAACCTTTCGACTACTTCATATCGTTTACATTTACGTTTGATTAAAATTTGTCTAGTACATTATTAATCTCTCTTTTAAATAAATTTACACATTAATATTAGCTTTAACAAAAATATTTATATAAATTAGTCACGATTTACTTATTTTTTATGCAAAACAATTTTCCGGGTTTAATCAGAAAAGAATAATTCAAAATAATTATCAATAAATATTTAACTTGAAATTAGCATAAACAAGAATGTTTTAAAAATTATGTTAGTTTAAAATGCGTCCAGTTTTGAAACTATTTTGGCAATTCGTTTTGATTTCTCTTGCCACAAGGTAGTCGGATTCAAACCACATAAAACATGCGTTTTGATGAAATTGCTAGCATCAATAGGTTGTGTCTTGAAAGCAGTTTGTGTTTATTTTTAGATATATGTGGAGGGTAATATTTAAAAATAAAGCATAGGAAATGTTAAACAATAGTATTTAAGTTTTTATTAATTTCAATAGAGATAAAGATACAACTTAAAGCTAGCATGCAGTAATAAATCATAGCAGCTAGGACCTTCAGCTAAAAGGCTCAAATAAAATGCAACCTATCGCTAAAATTAGTATAAAAATACACATTTTAAAAATTTAACTTATATTAAGCAAAGAGGAAAAAACCTACCTGCACTTGGGCGAGACAAAAACGCTCATAAATTTAGTAAAAAACAAACGCATCTCGACCACTGTGCAATGCCCGCCGTCGTCTTTTTGGCAGCCACCCGAAGCATCGGCAGAGACACAAAAGAAAATTCAAAATGCCGTTGCTCAACCAATTGTTTTCTCACTGAATTTCAGTGAATTTTCAACCGTCGCGCATTACGCAAACCAAGAGGAATATAAAAACAAAGTCCAAGTAAAATAGAGCTGAATCCATTCAAGGAATAATGAGCCCATCCGCCGTGCCCACAGTATGTGCGCTATGCAATGTACGTGCCACACAGCTATGCGCCGCCTGCAAAAGCGTTGTCTACTGCAGTCGAGAGCATCAGAAGGAGCACTGGAAACGTGGACATAAAAAGCAATGCAAGTGCTATGAGGTGACCAGCAACGAGCTGCTTGGCAGACACTTGCGTGCCACAAGGGACATCAAAATAGGCGAGCAAATACTGCGTGAGTCGCCTCTGGTGGTGGGACCGAAGGTGGCCTCCATGCCGCTGTGTCTGGGCTGTCACAGGAATTTGCTGGCACCACAAAAGCCCGCCAGAAACTATTACAAATGCAGCAAGTGCAGTTGGCCCTTGTGTGGCAAGGAGTGCGAACAGGCCACGCCACACGCGGGGGAGTGTGAGCTGATGGCCAGCAGCAATTTCCAATCAAAAATCAATTTTGTAGCAGGCGAGGAGAAGAAGGAGTCGGCCTATTGTGTCATCATGTTGCTGCGTTGCATGCTGCTAAAGCAAAGCAACCCGGAGGCTTTTGTGCGTCTCAATGAGCTGGAAGATCACTTGGAGCAACGTCTGGAAACGCCACTCTATCAAGTGCTGCGCGCCAATGTGTTGACATTCATTAAAACTGTGCTGGGCATGAAGGAATGGTCGGAAGTAGACATATTACGCATAGCTGCCATACTGGATACAAATACTTTTGAGATACGTCAGCCGCTGGAAGGGCGCAAGGTGCGTGCCTTATTCCCCGGTGCAGCTATGATCTCACATGATTGCGTGCCCAATATGCGTCATCGCTTCGATGAGGAGATGAATATTATATTTATGGCCAAGCGTAAGATTAACAAGGGCGAAATTTTGAGCATATCCTATACCCAGCCTCTGCGCAGCACTATACAAAGACGTTTGCATCTGCGTCAGGCCAAATGCTTTGATTGCAGCTGTGCTAGATGCAAGGATCCAACGGAGCTGGATACCTTTGCGGGTGCCATGTTGTGCAGAAAATGCAAAATCGGCAAGGTGAGTTTGGACAGTCTGAAGGAAGGTGGGAATCTAAAAGATTTGCTGATAGGCATGCGCTCAGTGTGGGGAAGAGACGCAGAACATTTCTAAATTGTTTGGGAATTCTGAAGCAGCATTTAAAATGAAAGAGTTAAGAATTGAGTCTAAATTAAGATCACTAAAACAATTTATACTAAGTTCCGGAATCGGAGAAAACCATTCCTAAGCTTTCCATACCGACAAATAAGTTATTTATTAAGTATTTTTTTGGCTGTGAAGCCCCAAATATTTTCGAAAAAAATATGAGTTTTCTTTAAAAAAAATTAAAACAAATTATTTTTCCATACATAAAAATTAAAAAAGAAGTTTAAATTAGAACTTAACCTAACCAATAGGATTCTAAGGGGCCGAACCCAAACTAAAACGAGTCACGCAATTTGGGAACGGCCCCTAAGGCTCTTGGTATTTCGAAATTTATCTTAACTTTTGCTAAAAGATGTCTTGAGTACTTGATTTTGATAAAACATTATGGAATTAAGTGCTCTATTCTTTGGAAAAAATATTAGTTCCCTTAAAAAAAAACAATTGGATTTTTCTTACAAAAACCACAATTTTCCCCAATAAAAAAATGGCTCAGATAAGAACTTGGCCAAGTCAAGATAATTCCAAGAATTTTGATCTTTATAGTTTTAATTAAAAAAAGACATTTTTTTTGCTAAATTTTTTTGATATTTTTCGAAAATGTCCCAAGACATTGATTTCTATGTAAAATTATGAGAAATTAAGTGTTCTTTTGTAAGTAGACCCATGGGCGTAGCTAGAAATTTGTTTCGGGAAGGGGTTTTCTGTGCACCATACAAAATTTGGAGCAATTCATTTAAATAATCTTTTTTTATAACTTGAATTATATTTACAATAACTATTACATGTTAAAAAAATAGGCAGCAATTAATTTAAATACATATTTTCATAACTTTAATTTAAAAAGTTATTAGGTGCTTTTGAATTTTTTTTCCCCAAATCTAAGCTATTATACTAACTAAACTAGCTCAGTATATATATATATTTTTTTAAAAAGTGTTTAAGCGCCACCCTCTTGCTACTTGCTACTTATGAGTGGATCCTACCTATTTTCGAAAAAATATAAGAATTTGCTTAAAAAAAATAAAACAATTGAATCAAAGTAGATTCAAAAAAATTGTTTACAATAAAATGGTTTTAATTAATCAACCACCTTCAATTTTTGTTCAAATTTTTTCCAAAATGTTCCTAGAACTTGGTTTCTATATACGTTTTCATTTACCAAAATAATAATATTAATAATATTAACATAAAATAAAAATAATAATACTAACGTAAACCAAACCAAAAATTTTTTTGCGTATTTTATATATATATGTATTAAGATTTCAATTATTTCAACAAAAACGAATCCGAATATTTTATTTATTTTATTTTGATTCATCTTGAAAATATATGTTTGGTGCTCCCAATTTCAACAAAACGGATTTTTTATGTGGTTTGATTCCGAATACATGGTTGCAAGAGAAAATAAAACGGATTGGCAGAATCGGTTCAAAAGCGTACGCATTTTAAACTGTAATAATTTTTCAAATATTTCTATGATATGCTTAGATTGCATTTATGCCAATTTCAAGTTAGATATTTATTGGTAACTATTTTTAATTATATTTTTTTTTTTGATTCAAAACGAATTTTCGCCATCAATACTGGATTATAACCAAATTGTATCCGTTGATTGCCAATAAAAAAAAAAAAAAAAAATATCAAAAAAAAAAAGCTATGTTCTCATACGTAAGTAAGCATGGTGCATGTCTTGCATAAAATATGGTTCATGTCTTGCTTAAAAAATTAATTTCAATCGAAAGGTGTGGAGCTGTGCTAACAAAGAGTTAGGGAAATATGAGTAGATAGCGATAGCAAAAAATGTGTAATTGAGGTCACGTCAAAACGAAAACGAACAAAATTTATTCGTTTTCGTTTTCCGAAGCACGGCCTAAGGGGCCGTACCCAAATTACGTGACCCAATTTTTGCACTTTTTGACTTTTTGAATTTTTAAGAAATTTAATAAATATTATTAAAGAAGTTTTACCTAAAATATTGAATAAAGTCAAACTTTTTCTCTCAGATCATCTCGCTGAACCCATTGGACTACTCATCGGATTGGAAATGTCAGCTTTGCAATTTGAAGAAAACAGCTAAAGAAGCGCTTACTTTGGATGCAAAATATCAGCAGGAAATTGAAAGTCTTGATAAGACTACACCATTGACCATGGAACAATTCATAGAAACATATCGCGATGATTTACATGAGACTAATACAGACGTTTTGCAAGCCAAATACGCACTAACACAGTTATATGGAAGTGCGTCAGGTTTTCTTATAGATGGTAAGCTTATAATGTATAGGTATTATATGAAAATGTGATTTTTCAACAAAAACTCTTTGTAGAGCTCACCGATGCAATGCTAAAACGCAAAGTGGAGCTTTGTATAGAGTTATTGAAATTGGCGGAGCTATTTGACGGTGGTTGGAGCATATTTCGAGGAAATCTTTTGATAGATCTGGAGGAGGCGCTTGTGGCACAGGCTTTGCGTATGACAGATGCCAATGCATGCGAGGTAGGACTTAAGTAAGAAGCATATTTCAAAGAGTACAAAAATTGTTTTTTAAAATGCAGAAAAAGCTGAAACAGGCTGCCGAAATTTTGAATGAAGTAACGAATATTATGCAACACGAACAGGAACTGCAGGAAGTGTTGACTGAACGGCGC
Source organism: Chymomyza fuscimana (assembly GCA_949987675.1). Taxonomy (NCBI): domain Eukaryota; kingdom Metazoa; phylum Arthropoda; class Insecta; order Diptera; family Drosophilidae; genus Chymomyza; species Chymomyza fuscimana. The sequence continues at coordinate 41,604,613 of OX465089.1, forward strand.
CAAATATTGAATCAAGCTTTGGAACGTTTTAAAAGTGTGGAGCAGTAGCTTAGACAAAATTAAAGCTGCAAAAAAAACTATTAAAATTAAAAGTTAAAACATTTTAAATTAAAAACCGCTCGAAACTTCTTCAAATAACTATTTATGAACGACTTTAAGCTAAGTGCTTTGTAATTTGGTAGCGCAACAATTAGCTTTATAGTGTGTGTTGCTTAGAGGTTGCCGGACTGTTAGAATAGAGTGCATTTTTGAGTTGGTTGGCAATACCTAGCCAGCTGTTGCTTCACGTGGAATTATTTTTCAAGTTTTATTATTGTTATTTATTAAAAATATATATAATGGCAAGTGTGCAAGCTGAAAACGTTACAAATGAAGTTAAAGAAGATATATCTGAAGAGAAACAGCATCAAACAATTACGAATGAGCTAGAAACTTTAAAAACTGAAACTACAAATGAGCCTCAAACCGCTCAAGCTGAAAATGCTGAGGAAACAACCGGTAAAGAATTTGCTTACTTGGAACGCAAAGAATTTACCTCGGAAATCTATAAAATTGAAGTCAAAAACATGGGCTACTTTGGCATAGGCGTAAGTAGATAGTTAACCAACACCAGCATAAACTATAGTTTCGAACTTTACTAGGAATTCAAAAAGCTACTGAAGAACACGCTCAAACTGGACATGACCAAAATAAAATCGCCCACGCGCAAGGAATATGCATTTGTCTGCTTTCGTACATTGGAGGATCAACAGCGCGCCATCGAAACACTTAATGGCTACAAATGGAAGGGAAAAGTCTTGAAGGCTTTGGCGGCCAAAGCATCAGCAGATCCGCTGCAGAAACGTCGCGCAGAGGCAGATGCGGATGAAAGCAAACCAAAACGCCAACGCACTGCCGTGGAGGCCACATGTCCATTGGCTGCCATGCCTTATGAACAGCAACTGCAACAGAAAACTGCGGAAATGTCGGAGCTGCTTAAGAAGTACACACAAGAACTGCGTCGCCTGAGTTACGAAGCCAAGCCACACTTAGATAAATTCGAGTTTAAGGGCGTGTTGCCATCGCCTAAAATTGATGGCTATCGCAATAAGAACGAATTTACTGTGGGCAAAAATGCAGCTGGCGAGATTGTAGTTGGCTTTCGGCTGGGTAGCTATAGCGATGGTTCGGTGGAAGTGGCTGAAGTGCAGGAGCTGCCGCATCTGCCGGAGCAAGCCAAATGGGCAGCACGCAGTTTTCAGCAACTTGTGCGTCAGTCCAAATTTTTACCTTTTAATCCGGTTGGCAATCTGGGACACTTTCGACAACTTATGGTGCGCAGCTCCACTGCAACGGGCGAACTGATGTTAGTTGCTGGCATCTACTCCTCAAACCTCAATGAAACCGAGCTCTTGGACCTTAAGACTGAGCTAAAAGCTTTTTACGACAATGTCGAGGCAGATGCACCTCATAAGTGTACTTCGCTTTACTATCAGGATGTTAAGCATCGAGAGGCTGGACAAATGGTCAATCCCGTGGAGCATCTTTCGGGCACTTCACACATCAACGATGTGATTCAGCAGCTGCAATTTCGTATCAGCCCTCTGGCCTTCTTTCAAATCAATACTGCAGCAGCTGATGTGCTTTACCAACAGGCTATTGATATGGCTGCACCTACGTCAGATACCGTCATGTTGGACATTTGCTGTGGTACAGGCACTATTGCTTTGGCCTTTGCCAAGCATTGTAAGCAGGTGCTTGGCGTGGAAATAGTACCAGATGCTATCAAAGATGCAGAGCATAATGCCGAAGCTAATTCTATAAGCAATTGTAAATTCTTTACGGGCAATGCGGATGATTACATTAAGGGCATGGTGCAAGAGGCTACGTATGGCAACGAGCCGGGCAAGCAGTTGGATTTAATAGCTATTGTGGATCCGCCACGCGCTGGATTGCGTAAGTTGAAAGGTTTACTTTTAAAACGGTTACTTTCATATATTTTCTAAAACCAATCTTACAGATAATCGTTCCATTGCCGCCATACGTTCCGCCTCGGCCATTAAACGCTTGGTATATGTATCCTGCAATCCAAACAGTGCTAAACGTAACTTTATTGAACTAGCACGCCCTGAATCTAAGCAATATAAAGGCGAACCCTTCTATCCAAAGTCCGCTGTAGCCGTCGACATGTTTCCTCACACAACTCACACTGAGCTTGTCATTTTGTTTGAGCGTGGGACTGAGCCCTCCAATGCTGAGCAAACTTAGCGTAAGAGCACTTGGTTACTCAATTTGATTACTTTGATCATCGTTGTTTTTTTTTTTGTAGGCCAGCAGAAATCGCGCCTTTCTCCCGCCCTGTAGATAGAGATGTGCTGTGGGATTGGATTTATCATCCGTGCGTTATCGCCTCTTTGTGCTGACGGTCTCTTTAAGTTTTATTGTTTTAAATTGATTTAATAGTGTTTACGCTGAGCTGCTGTCTGGCGAGCGACTTCCTATTTAAGCGTAAACCCATCAAACGCTTTCAATTGCTGCCAGTTCTAAGTTGAGTTCGGTTCGTCGTATATTAATAAACGCTTTAAACGTGTTCTCATCTGTCGGTAGAGAGTAACAGAACCGGAAACTTTCCAAACGAAACTATGGCTCAGCAGGTATGGGTTCTATTATAAGTGTTCATTAAGTAAACTAACTTTGCACTCAATTGTAAACCAATTCCGTAGCTGTAGTTTATTGTTGTACAATAATATTATGACATGTAAATATTTTCTTAACGAAGCATTAACCTTTACAAGGTCTAATCGCAAACCTTTTTTTTCGATGTAAACAACTTCAGCTGTTGTAAACAAAAAACATAAACAGATATATCGTAAACAGGCAAACGTGACCAATTACATGTTATCAAATCGACAACGCCAGTAGTAATTTGCATAATAAGTCGTACTTTTTTTTTAAGTCTAAAAATAATTGTTACTTAATAAAAAAGTTGACGCATTTAGTAGCGGGAAAGATTCATATTTTCTTGCTGAAGTTTGTGTTTTTAAATAGAACTTCGAGAATAACAATCCTAAAGATGTTCATCTACAATTCAACTCGATAGCGTGAAAGTTAAGAATTAAATTTGATACAATTAACCAAAAATACTTTATAAGGAATCGTTTTTTGGGATCTAATGTGGGGATCTAATTTTAAAGTTTGGTTGTTCTGAACGAATAGACGGACATCGAATTATTTGGTCACCCTGATCATACTTTAAGTAACTTTAAGAGGTCTCCGAAGTCTCCTTAATTACAGTAGTGCTAATGAAGTTCCTATCGCCGCAAAAAACCAATTTTGAAACTTGCTAATTGCGCCAATATTTTTAAATTTTTCGATAAATACTACGACTAATACATAACCAATAACATTTTTTGTTTTGGATGACTCTTCAAATTCGTTGTTGAATACACCTTCAAATACGAATAGGTACTTGTGATCCGATCATAAACGTAAGGACCCGTAGGCGCACACTATTGACAACATCAAAGAGTATAGCGTACAAAAACTTTTTGCAGCTGAAATATGAAACATTTATTATATTTTTGTTAATTAAATATGTATAAAGTTACCCATAAAAAATCACTTTCAAAAAAATTATATTTTTTTAAAATTTTGAATATTAAAAAATAAATAAAAAATTACCCATAAAAATATTTTAAAAAATAAAAAAAAAAATTAAAAAAAAAAATAAATTTTAATTACAAAAAAAAAATATAAAAAAAAAACTTAAATATTTTGTGTTTTCTAACTCGAGCTTAGTGCCATATTTTGAATTTATTAATTTTGCGGCGCTAGGATAGGGTAGGGTATAGGGTAGAAAAATAATATCTTCTTTCAAATCGACTTCTGCTTCGAAGTTCTGACTATTGAATTCCGACACTTTTAGTCGGAATCGAAATCCAGAACATGCCTGATTATTTCCTTTAGACGTATTAATTTAATTACCTACATATGTAATTTTCCAGTTGTTAAGATTATATAAAATCTAATCTCTGTTTCTATAAATGCTAGCTTTAAGCAAATCTTCTACTTTTTTTTTTTGGCAATAAAGCAAACCTTTGAAATTTGAAACTTATACATCAGGTGTTTAAGATATTTTCAAAAAGCACAGGCCGTACTCTTATAGGAATTTTAGCAAGTTTATTTCGCTTAGTAAACTTTGAACATGATCTAACAGGCAGAAGGAGCAGTTGCAGACTATAAGATTTTTTTGCACTAAATACAATCATCTGGGTAGCGATTCAGTCCGACCGCTTGAACAGGTGACAAAAGCTTTTCCAAAACCAAACATCCGTTAAACACTTTGAGACCTAACTAGCTCACAACTGTACTTTTTTTCAAGTGCAGCGGTAAATATGCGATTAAAATGAAACAAATTAATAAACATATTAAGTAGAATCAAGAAGCAAGCTAAAGGCGCCATAATTATTGTAAATAAAATAAAAGCAACAATAACAAAAGTAAAAAATAAGCAATGACAACATGCGCGACACAAAGACAGCTAACAAAGCGATAAAATATAATGAAAAAATGTCAACAAATATCACGCGTGTTTTTCAATTTATTTATATGTATGGGTGTATGTACATATATGTGTGTATAAATGACTATTGATGCCATGCCCACCTAGCAACATGTGGAATTCTTGGAAATTCTTGTGCTAAGAAATGTGCCTTGCGATTAACCAAATCTTGACCGGTACGAGAAGAGGGAAGCTTTGCAGCAAAACAGAAATCAACAACAGCAAAAAGCTTTTCTTATAAGTTTACAACTTTATTGTTTATGGAGCACATAATGGGCGAAAAACGTAAACAAAGGCTAGCTGCCAAGAACTAGTAGTAAACAAGCTTTTTATTTAGCAGCCTTAGCTCAACATCTGACGTCAGCATCATGATGGCGTGAGCGAACGGCAAGCTCTCGTAACAAGTTGAGGGCGCGCCTCTAAGAGCGCCTGGTGGGCTGGGCCGCAACAAATACAACACGATAAACTTTTCACGTGCACGCCGACAGCGACGTCGACAGCGCACACGACCAACACGTTTTCGGCAATTGTTGTTAATGTGCGTAAATGTAAGTGTATGTGTGTGGTTCATTTGCATTAAGCTTTTGTCTAACAAGTCAGCGTAAGCTTTTGAAAAACTGTATAAGCAAAAACAACCATTAACGATTTGTTGATATAAGTAGTTGTGAGTTAGCTGTTGTTGCTTATGCCAAGCAGAGCAGAGGCCATCAACATTTTATTTTATAAAGTTTATTAAAAAAGCCAAGCAGCAACTGTACATGCAAAAGCAACTAACAAACCAAAACAAAACGCCGACAACACATACAAAAAAAAAAAAAAAACCCATACATGTGCGTATGTGTGTGCATATAAGAAGAAACGGCAAAAAAGCTTTTTCGATAAAAAGAAATCGTTTAAATTGCGCGCACAACAAAAGCGCTGACAACAGTTGCTCGTGCAACGTCGCATCGACGACAAAGGAGCGTCAAAGACAAAAAAAAAGAATACAACAAAATATCAATATAATAAAGCAGCATATAACGCAAAAATACAAAAGGAAGTGCTCAAGGATAACAAAAACAAGATAAAAATACAAATATGCTTACTTTATAGTTTGCTTAGCAAAAATATTGCGCATACGCCGCATAGTGCAAAACGTTTGCTACAACAAAACAACTGTGATATAAATTGAAATTTATTTTTTGTTAAATTTAACAAAGCAACTTTAAAATTGTGCAAATTATACATAATATTTGCAAAAAAAAATAAACAAAAACTCTATAAACATGTCCGTGCCAATGCTATTGACACCTTTGGAGACCCAGACACTGGACGAGCACATGCAAAATGTAAATATAATTCTATAAGCTACTGTTGTAATGCAAGACAATACAAAACGACACCAATAAAGAAGGGCCATAAGTTAGATAGTATACAAATATAAGTAGACAGAATTTTTGAGGGTTCTTGAAGGTCATTGTTGACATTTGCTAGATTTGTTTTTGCAATTTGTAAATACGACTTACATAAGTATAAGAAATCAGTGACAATGCCACTGACGTAGCTAAATAATAGGATGCAAAATAAGTAGATAGTTTATGCAAACAAAAAATAATCGAAAAAATATTATTGCGTTTTAAAATTTATTTTGAAATAATTTTTATAGACATGCACTTACTACAATGCACTTTGTTTCTTTGTCGTGCACAAAACGTAAAATTGTAAAGCGGAAGTATAGGGTGCAAAGTTCTCAAAATAATTTCTACAGATATTCATTTAAAATTGAGTAAGAGCTTTTGCATAAGTGCGATATGTTTATGTTTTTCATTCGAATATAAAAATGCGAACTAGATGGAAAGCATAACAAGACAGTCTGTATAACTAAATACGTCAAATATATCATAGTACACATATGTATATATAGTCTAAAAGGTTATTGATATTATAAATTTCTACAAAACTGCTGAAAAAATTTTTAATTCGAATATTTGTAGGCAGTACAGTGCCCCATTGGTGCTGAAAAAGTTTAGAAATCATAAACTTTAGAAAATTTATAGTTTGATTTTAATGAGAGACTATCAAGTGGCCCACGTGTGGCAGTTATTGACGTCGCTTGCAAAATCAAAAAAAGCAGATAAGCTTATCTTTATTAACAAGGTCCTTGGAAATGCTTGCAATTTTTTTTTTATGATTTGACAATTTAGTCTTCAAATTACTTTTTATACAAACTCTCATGCTATATTTATGACTCATTTCGCTAGGGTGACGTCCCTGTTTACATACTATGTAGCTAAAGCTTTCATTGCCACTGCCTTATGTCGCAAGACATGGTCAAGACTCTAAAGCTCTTATTGAGAGTCAGTGTGTGTGAAATTATTCTGTTCAAGTGGCCACTCAAATAAAAAGTACCTAAATGATAAGATTGTCACTCATAAGATTTACAAGCAATTTTCAAGCATTTATAATAATTGTGTTTAATTTGAACTTTGTCTTATCGGTGAAACGCCGCAGTCGTAAAAATTTCTAAGTCATCCCACAAATTCCCAAAGCTTTGTCATGACTTTGTTGCAAATAATCATAAATAACAAACAAATTGATAGAACAAGTATTTTCAAGGAGAAAAACATGTGTGGGAGCTTTTTATTTGTTTTGGTGCCAGCCATTTTACCAAAACAAAGAACATATGATTGCAGCTGAGACGACTGAGAGCGTGAGAGGGAATGAGCAAGTTTGAGAGTGTGGGATTTTAAGAGAGCGCCTGCGTTAAAACTCAAAACTTTGATTTATGCAATAATTGTGTTTTGATGAGTAACACGTGAACAGTTGGTATAGGCAAAAAAAATAAAAAATATACAAAACAGTATAAATTATTCAGAACAACCAAATTGAAGATATTTCTAATCAAAAAGTGTGGAAATAATTTGCTGAAAATTTCAAGTTGTTGTCAGTTTTAGTCAGTGTGCTAATTTTGGTTGCGCCTTAGAGTCAAAGATCTCTGGCCAATTTGCAAGGTTGCGATAATAGTGTCAAGTATGTTGCTGCGGAAAACTGCTCGAACCGGCACTAAATAGATATTTTTAACAATACGGAAAATTAGACGCAGAAAATAGTACATACATATCATACATATGCCTCTCACAAAACTATCAAGAGAATGCGCAAGTTTTCGTTTTGTTCGTTGTAGGTATTTTGAAATAATGCCAAAGAATTTTAGTGCTTAGGTTTGGTTTATTATTCGCGGCATGTTTTCGAAACTAAAACGACACGTGATGTGATTTAGTTGTCGCTATTTAGTTCATTAAAGTATATTCAAATAATTTATGGGTTCAGCCCGCTTACATAAACTTTTACGTTTATCAATAAGCCGCCAAAGGTTTGCCGATTTTCGTCTAGTAAGCAGTTGCATCATCAGTCACAATCCGCAATGGTTGCCCAAACCAACCCAACAGAAACATCTTACAATCCAACAACAACGCCAGCAAATTCAGTGCATGCATTCGAGCTTAGACACGTTATCTACAAAGGTAAATAAGCGCGACCTTCTTGCTGCAGTCGCGTTTTTGACGCGTTTTTAAACGCGCACAAATTAAAAGCTCGCACAAAAATTTGAATTCGATTTGAATTACACGCGATTGTTAACGCACGCGATTTAAAACAAAAACCTAAAACTAACTTTAATTCGAAAAGAAAAACGATTAATTTCAAGCACTAAGAAATTTAAAGCTGTGACCGATACATAATATAATTTAAATAAATACCTATATTATTTCGAGATTAATTAATTATAATATAAAAGTATATCTTATAGAATATCTTACCTTTGAACGCAAAACACCACGAACGATATCATCTGCAATGGTAATCATCTATCTACCAATTTGGTTGTTGCGCACCACAGTATAAAGTACATCTTGTTTTAAAGATGATGATGACTTATATATACTATATGTTCAAGGTTATTTTCAAATCTGTGTAGAACTTCGAGACAGGGGGAAATCCTCCAGAACCAAACCAGACAAATTTTAAATTTTTAATTAGAATTTGTAGAGGGCTTAAATTTTTAAACGTATTACTTAAAATTACGTGAGTTGAGCTTACGTCTAGCTTGTGGTTCATAATGCTTGTAATTCAAAATAGTCAATAGACGTTCCGACTTGTAATTTTGTAGCAACTGATAAGGAATCCAGAAAAAAATAATAAAGTACAAATCGTTTACAATTCATGTTCCATCGCACCTTGGAAATGTTTTCGAATTAGGTAAAACGTGCAGTCGCGCTGACGATGTACTTAAGCCTGAATAGTTACATGTTCGAGTGATAGTGAATTATTTGTTGGGCAACAGCTGGTACATAGTATAAGAGATAGGGTATATTTTTAGTTTAACCTTCATAGCAAAATCAAGCTTAGTTCCGTAAGCTATTTCAAACACGTGATGTGTTGAGCAGCCAAGAATTTGTTATGAACACGAGCTTATCGCCAGAGTTGCACCATATGGGTTGCCTATATAAAAGTCAGTGGGTTGGTTATTAAACTCAACACAATAGTTAGGCTGTGTTTGGTGCCTAAGGCTTATCAGGCTTTTAAACCCATCCTAAGACATAAATTAGCTAAAGCAAAATAAAAATAAAACTCATGTCAAAGTAATCTTAATTGAAGCCAGAACAGAAGCGTCAATTAATTAAGTCAGTCAGAGCCAGTCAGTCAGACAGTGGGCAACAGTCCGTATAAATTACTAACACAGCATGTCTTCTTGGTCCAGTGCCCTTATAGTAACCATTGCCTGCTGTTTCTTGCAGTGTGCTGCCTATGTGGATGCACTTGCCACCAGTTATGCTGCCTCTAATGAGCTGCCGGAAGTCGCTCACGATGCAGTCTGCAAACCATCGTTGCGCACTTTCCAGGTGCGGCTGCAGCAGCCGCTGGCTAAGCAGGAGCTGCTGGGTCTGACTGGCGATGCCAAGGCTTTGGGTGAATGGCAACTCTCACGTTGCGTCGCTTTGCAGCGCATTAATGAATTGAACTGGACGGCCACAGTTGTATTGCAGTCCTGCCGTCAGCTGGAATATCGTTACTTTGTCTATGTGGAGGATGCTAACAAAAACAAACAAATACGCCGCTGGGAGACACATTTCAAGCCGCGTCTAATGGGTCCTTGTGCTGGTGAGTGTGAGCAGCTTGATGAATTTGGATATGCTGCGCCAGGAGCTGCGCCGCTGGTGCATCGAGGCTGGCTTACGCAAGAGCAAATCGTGCAGCTAAAATTCACTGGCGAGAAAATGTTCCAGGTGCATGATATTGAGCAGTTTGACCCGCAGCATGTTCAGCTTAAGGTTGTGCCAATGGAGATTACACCCGGACTGCATGTGGAGGTGACCAAGCACATCTATGGCAACAGTCGGCTTAGATCGCAGCCAGCGTATGGCATACCGTATACCAAAGGTGATATAGTAATATTTCACATAACCTTGCCGCTGATTAGTCGAGAGCAGCTCTTTACTTTGGAGTGCTACAGCACAGACAATCAGCTGCTGGGCAGTGCCATCATAGCCAGCTCACAACTGACGGGCAGTGAGGGTCAGCTGGAATTGGCGATTACATCAGCAGAGAATGCAGATGTGACCATTGCAAGGCTGCGTTTGCCGTACCTTGTGGTGGAGCCCTATCACGACTCGCCGCTGAACTTTAAGACAACCTATGCGCATTATTGGCCCAAAAGCTGGCCTAATCTGGATGTGGGTCACCGCGGTATGGGCAAGAGCTATATAGTGAACCCACCTAACGAGCGTGAGAATACACTTAGCTCTTTTCTGGCTGCCTATCATCATTTGGCGGACATGATTGAACTGGATGTGCACTTGACAGCCGATGGCATACCTGTGATATATCATGATTTTGGCTTCAATACAGCACCCAAGGGCAAACAGATTGAGCGCTCGGAGCAGTTGGAATACGTGCTGATCAAGGATGTTAGCTATGAGCAGCTCAAGCGCATGCGCATCTTTGCAGTGATCAATAGCAAGGTGGTGGAATATCCCTCACACAATGCCGAGCCATGTAAGGAACATCGCATCTTTCCTACACTGCAAAAGGTGCTGCAGAAGCTGCCCAAGTCTCTGGGCATAGATGTGGAAATCAAATGGCCACAGAAGAAAGCAGATGGTGGCGTAGAGGCAGAGCAAACTATTGATAAGAATTTCTTTGCCGATCGTGTACTGAACACGGTTATACGTCATGGCTGTGGACGTCCCTTGATCTTCTCCTGCTTTGATGCGGACATGACCACTATGCTGCGCTTCAAGCAAAACATATTCCCTGTAATGATTCTCAGCATGGGTGAGACAAAGAAGTGGAAGCCGTTTACGGATCTGCGCACACGTAATTTTACAGCTGCCATCAACAATGCTCAGGCTTTTGAACTGGACGGCACTGCGCCGCATGCCGAGGATTTCCTGGGTGATAATGGTGCTGCACTATTAAAGCTGGCACGAGATCAAGGTCAAATTGCGCTGATCTGGGGTGACGATGCGGATTCCAAGGAGCGCGTCAAGTATTTTGCAGACATTGGTGCTACGGCTACCTGTTTTGATCGCTCCGATCTGAATATGCCCGATGGCAAACAAAGGGCGTTCTTCAACTCGCCAGAGCTGCTGCAAGAGTTTGAGGATCAATGTCGTGCTTAGAGAGAGGGATTAAGTCTTACGCGGGCGGGTAGCTTAAGCTTAATTTAAAATATTTTATGAGCCATAAAAAAAAATATTATACAAATTGCTTCTAAATATTTATTAGAACTCACTTAAACCAAAAAAAAAGCAGCTCATTTTATGATTTATAATATTAATAAACTGTCATAATAACAATCAGGGAAAGCTTCGTTTGAAAGAGCTTCGCGGGCGAGCTCAGGTTAAGAAGTAGCAAAACAAAAATGTTAAACTTATACATTTTTTATTAAAGTTGTACAAAACGAGACAGAAAGCAAGGTGATAATGAAAACAATAAATGGTAAATGCTAATATATTAGTGGAAGTTAAAAATTGTTGTTAGAAGACGGTGTAGACACATAAGCTCAGCAAACATAAGAAAATTATATAAAAGACGCTATAAGAGAGCAAAGAAAATGTTTTAAAAGTACCTAATATAACTTTAAGTACCTAAGAAATAAAACAATTACATATTTTTACATATGCATTCTTGTAAAATATTATTAATAGCAAATTTTTAATGCTTACTATTTTTCTATGCCTAAGCTTAAATAAAAGCAAGCCAATAAAATACTTTGTATGGAAACTAAAAACAAAAAATGTTTACACGATATTATAATATCTAAATGTCTTGTTTGATTAATAAAAAATTAATGAAAAAGTTTTATGAACAATCCAAAAAATAAAAGATACAAACTCCAAAACTTCTGTAACATGGATAAAAAAACAAAACTGGAAGCAAATAATTAAAGTATTCATTTCCTTTATGCTGTGCTGCAACACTCAGAACATTCTTGCAAGATTTGTTTCACGGGCTCAAGCATTCGTTCTATGAACCAAAGTTTTAGATTATATTGCATTAAAGTTAACAAAAAAAAAGTTTTATAACTTAAATACCATAATAATTACACAAACAAACTAGTGTAACTAGTAACTAAGCTTAGGAAAGAGTTTATTGCTTCCTAGAATCTATTGTTACATTGAAAAACCTGAAAGAAATTTATTTTATTCAGAATAAATAATTAAAGCAAAATAAACACCAATAAAAGCACGTAGGGTATTCATGTAGTTGGGGTACCGATGCAGAAGTGCGAGACCAACAATGTGAGCAATCCTTTTGCAAGAAATATTTGCTCTCCATATTTAACTTTATGTGAAATTCAATTAATTAAAGGTGTCGGTCGGCCATGAGCATTGCATGTTGTAATTTTCTCAAAATTTGCCGATGTATGCAACTATGATGATCTGTAGATCATCCAAAAGAAGCTATTGATGAACTTTTGATTGACTTTACTACGTAACTTCTGCTGCATCGAACAGAACGGATTCGGAAGAAAAAATTAAGATGTCCATTCCTCATTAACGTGGCGTGACTGTATTCTTGCACTTCTCCAATTAATTATATCTCTTGCTTGCTCAAAAAAATTACGTGTTGGGTCAGCCCTAGCTTGTATTCCTTACTTGCTCTTCCCGACTAACCTGTCTGCTCTGCGATCTACGCATGCTCCTGCTTTGCGGTCCATAAGTCTAAGTTTTCTGTGTTTCCTGCAAAGTGTTCCTTCGTTGCTCTTCTCGTCTAACATCTTCAACGTCTCTGCTCGGCGATCTACGCAATGTATCATCACTCTCCTGCTCTGCAATGGTAAACTCTAAGTTTTTTCAGATCTGTCTTCTTTGTAAACTCTATTTCTTCCTTCTAAGTGTTAGCTGCTCCGCCGTCTACGCCTTATATCCCTCTTCTGCCCTACATTTCTAAACTCCAAATCTTCTCTGAGATGCGATCTTTGCATCTCGCTCTTGAAGCCCGACTTCTACATTTAGGCGCTGAAGCTAATTGGCGCAATTCCCGAAACCTAAACACACGTCGAACACCTATTGTTTAAACTTCAAGGCATTAGCATTTAGTTTTTATCAATAGTGTTTGAAATTTAATGTCGCATTAGGTAAATATTTCACTTATATCTTTTACAGTTTTCATCCGATTTTAAAAATTTTTGCGGCATACGATTCTATTCATTGCGCAAAATAACCGTTATTAATTTCCGATATCTTTTATAGTGTCGATGTAAACCGCCCAATTCTCCTACGAGGAAATAGGGAAAGATATCGAAAAAACTGGCAGACTATTATGCGCATCTTTTGGTAAAATTTCAAGTTCATATCTTTTTTAGTCTCTAAGATCCTTTTACTCATACGGACAGATGGACAGACAGACAGACATGGCTATATCGACTTAGCTGGTGACGCGGATCAAGAATATATATATGTACTTTACGAGGTCTATCACGCCTCCTTCTGCCCGAACATACATTTACACGTACTTTTTATACCCTTTGTACTTTTTAATACAGGATATACAAATGGAAGGGCATTCGAAGATTGCACAAGGATCTTCAGTAACTAGCAATCAAATTAAAAACTGGCTTTAACGGCGATTTCATTAAAAAAAAGCAAAATTTCATCATTTATTATTAACTAGCTATACCTGTCACGCCTTGCTGTGCCGTTTACTAAATTAAAAGAAATACTAATATCGTTACAACAATATTCTATTTTTATTTTGGATCATTGTGTATTTTAATTCGTTTTATCGAGGAAAAAATCTGACAATTCAAGTTTTCAATTGAATGCTATTTATTGAAGTGCATTTGGATTAGTGATGAGCAATATTTACGTACCTGTGATTTGTCACAAGTATTTTAATGTAACGAGTCGTATCAGTGACAACTATTTTGTCACGGCGACAAAATGTAACGAGTCGTATCAGTGACAAGTATTTTGTCACGGCGACAAAATACTCGTGGGTAACATGAGCTGTTACAAAATACGCTGCAAGTATTTTCATACCAATAGCGACAAAATACTGCGAGAGTATTTTGCCACAGTCACAACCCAAGTTGACAAAATATTCGTGGATATATAAGTTCGTATGAACTGCGACAAAATATTCGTAAGTACAAGATCCTATGAACTGTTACAAAATACGCGCCAAGAATTTCCGTACCAATAGTAACAAAATATTGCAAGAGTAAATACTGCAGGTAAATACTTGGCGCGTATTTTGCATTTTGTATATTATTTTATGAACGCTTACAAAATAGAGGGCTAGTATTAATGAATACAATAGTTTTGAGATATTTGTTGCAATATGAAGGGTCACATGCAAAGAAAGTGTCTAGTAGTTCAAGAGACAAGTGCCTTTAAAATTTTTGTGAGTAAATAATAGTGAATAATAACATGGATAGAAAGAAAAGCGAAGTTTGGAAATTATTGAGTGTTTTAGATGATAATTTTGCCTTGCAAATATTGCAAGATGCAATTGGTACGGAACTACTTGGCGCGTATTTTGTAACAGTTAATAGGATCTTCAACAATCAATTTATCAAAACATATTCAGAGGAAACATCCAACGTGTGAATTACCCAAAGCTGTAAGATATTAATTTTTTATAAACTATAAATTTTATAATTTTGTTTTGTGACTGTGACTGCAAATTCACAGTATCGCTCATCACTAATTTGGATACACAATGTTTTTAGTTGTTCCATCTGGTGCATATACGTATAAGTCGGATGGTTTTCCAACGCGTGAGCAGGCATACATATAATTGTCCCCGGGAGAAAGAAGCATGGATTCTCTAAATTCAATCCACATACTTCTAGCGATTGTCCTGGCGCTTTGTTGATGGTCATTGCAAATGCGAGTCGTATTGGAAACTGCAAACGTTTAAATTCGAAAGGCATATATGTTGATATCATTGGAATGCGTGGTAACAGCACATTTTCTCCCTTGAATTTGCCATTCAAAATGGTTGCTTCGATGATATTATTCAATTTTCATTTCCAATTCGAAATGTTCGTCTGTCAAATTTGAATTGAATGGAAACTGAGTGAACACTGTGTTTTTTTTGTTGCATTTGAAAACTATGCTCAGTACTCAGCGCCACCTATCGAAAGGTGTCCATATTTATGTTGTAATCCTTCTCGACAACATACCGAACATAGCCTGTAAATATGAACACAATCACACTGCAATATATGGATTCTATAAGCCTCGTACAAACATACATTCATTTTTATATATTTAGATATAAATTATGTACGACTATTTGTTTGTTATTATAAGAATAATACAAATTACTAAAAGATATTTCTTATTACTTACGTGACAGATAGGTGTCATAGCAGTGAACTCGCCAGGAGTCTGCTTCCTGCTAGACCTCTAAAAAAACACGGATTTGCTAAAACGATTGAATCGTGATGATTCTGAACCTTATTATTAATCCTCGTGCTGAGCTCACGAAGTTTGGCTTTTTGGATTTTTATTTCTGTTATTGTTAAGGTACATTTTATTTACGGGTTCAAAACTTATTTTTTGGTCTATAAAAAAAAAAAAAAACTACTAACGTGATGAAAAATATATCGAGCATTAAACAAAACATAAGCTTGGCTAAAAAAAAACCAACAATGAATTCTTTACAAATCCTATTTTATACATTCGTACATTTTTAAAGAGCTTCTACAAGACATCAAGTCTCTTCAATAATTTCTTCTAGGTACATAAAAAGTGAGATATACAAATTTTTAGCAGTTAATTAAACTATTTTTCAAGTAGCCTTCTATCACCAAAACTGATTTAGGCTTATTATTGAATTTCTTTTCACTTGGTATGGTTACCACCGCAGTTCCCTCGTCAAATTGATTTGTTGTTTATCCCCTTAAAAAGAAACATTGTGAATATTATTTTTGGTTACATATGTAAACATTTTTTTTTTTTGTTTTTTTTTGTTTATTTAATTTTATTATTTCTAAAATTATAAACTATAATAAACACTAGTTGAACAATTTTAAATTAGTTTGTACTAATGGACCCTAAATGATCGCTCAAGTACTTTATGTATAATTAATTTCTTTTAGGATTTTTTTTTTTTTTGTAGTAATTTAAACTATATGTGATGTATTACAGTTTTCATATTTTTTAAAACATAATGAAAAAGTCTAAAAACATTACGTAATTATTTCACTAACCTAATACTTAAATCTAAAAAAAAAAAAACAAAACTATGTAGGTACTATTATTATTTACACGTATTTCTATAAGATCATTATTATTAAGTCACCAGTGTTTACAAACACATTTTTTATATAGAATAAGAGAAGAGAAATCCAAATGTAGGCCTTTGGCAATTGCTGCATAATTCAATTGCAGGAAGACGTATTTAAGCATTATATCCTAAATAAAAATAGTAATTTTACAGATTATAACAGTGACACTGAGAATTGTAACACTTCTATGGATGATGAAAGACGAAATTGAAAATCCCTTTTCATATGAATTATACGCAGAAATCGACTCTTAAAAATTGATTGCACCTTGTTTCTACTTAAATAAGTCCCAATTTCAAAGGTTTATTAGAATTTTTCGTATTCTTTGAAATTAAAATATAAATTGGCATAAATAAAACTAATATATATTTATAAATCAAATCATTAATAGTGAATTAGTTAAAAACACACAACCAGCAAAAATTGACCTTATTGTGAGTGGGAGTGGGCGTGGTCAGATCGGTCTGAAATTTATCTCAGTTCTTATATATGTTATTACAATCAACTACACCAAATTTCATGTCTGTAACTTTATTTTTCGAATTTATGCCAAAATTTGACTTTCTGGGCCAATGTGCACTGTTTAGCGCAGAAGTGCACTGCTTGTCCAGACATGGACATGGATCGGAGAAGGCCCACTCCGTTATCAAAACCAAGTGGAAAATGTAGCTACAATTGCGGCGGAGGAATGCGTTCTAACGTATTAACGGCGGTCATCTTGTAAACACATCCCACATCCTATTGCAGCGTCTGTTAACCAGATCAGGTTCGGCTGCGAGCGGAAGTCTGTCTTGGATCAAGCGCTTCGTTATATAAATGTGCATTATTTCTCCACACTGGAGTACCCACGATCGCCCCACAGACCTTAAAGTGGGTTGCCTTGGGCTAGTAACCCGGCCGGAAAAATCCCATAATCAAGAAATAGAATCCGCCCTATGCTCCGACCGTAATTGTCTTAGGCAACTCTGAAGCTAAGGTTCGGATAAACAATTGTTCACAAAGCAGTAAAGGCCGTGCTACAAAATAAAATACTCGGATTCGTTTTGAAACCACACGCTTGGTGCAGTAGATTTCACCAAAATGCATTTTTATGCATGGTTTGAATCCGAATACTATCTTGCAAGTAAAACAAAATCGAATTGGCAATATTCTTTATTCTATTTATGGCACTTTTAATTTAGATATATTTCTGAATCAACCCAAAAAATAGCATGCACAACTCAAAACGCATTTTTCACATACGTTCACATGGTTCACGTCTTGAGCAAATGGTTCATGTCTGAAAAAAAAAAAATTACCTTTGTAATAAGAATAGCTTGGTCGTGGTTAATTATACTCGAAAGGTGTGGAGCTGTGCTAATTTCTACAATGCACATCTGTTTTTGAGGCGTATGAGTTTTGAAGCATATACCAATTTTGGTGATTTTGACCTGTAGGTTATTTTAAGTGGGGCTTCCAAACTATCTTTTGTGGATGGGTTAAATAAAATGAAAGGACTGAGCCGAGCTTTAACTTTCTACAAAGAAAGGCTTGAAAAACTAGAGCATAAGAAACATATTTTTGGAAATTCGCACAGACAGGTGGACATGGCTAAATCGATTTTTGTTTTTCGTCCTGATCATTTTGGTATAAAGGTTGTGGACTTTTTTGCAAAATATAATAATTGGCTAAGACTACGCCAAGTTTCTAAATCACGACTATTTCCAATATTAAAAAAGATGAGGCAAATTAATTTTCACTATATTTCAGTGACAGTGCATACCGAAACAGCGCGGTATATAAATTAAGTTTAAATCGCGTGACCACCAAACAATTTCTGCGGTACCAACAAGTGCGAAACCATAGTTAATGGGATCCACTTAGCTAACCCTAGAACATTTTAATACAGCCTTCATGCCTGCCTAATAGCATTAGCTGCGTCTCGTTTGAGTAATTTACGATAATTGGTCTGGCGAATGTAAAAGTTACACTATCTCATGGACTTCATAATTCAAGAGGTACAGAGCTACCCGGCTAATTGACATGACAGCTGAGCCACAAACTCAACTTTCAGCTGACCAGAAGCTTTATAACCAATTATATGGCATCTAATTTACATGCAGACTACAAGGTTAATGGCCAACGATGCGGTAAAAATTTGGACTTGGTTGCTTTATATCTCAAGTGCGGATGGTTGGATGGCTTGGCGTTGCTTATTCAAGGAGTATCCCGTGGTTAACGAGAAGGTAAGTAATCTAATCAAGCAATTCATTTGACTAGTCGCAATTTATTAGATGAAAGGTGTCTGGTGGATTTATGGCACATTGCCGGAAGCTACCAATCGTTGTCTCATGGAGCAGTGTAAGTTGTGTGCAAATGTGGTCTATACTGCCTCTAATACAACCAAATCTTTCAGTGGATCTTTATTGGACGCGCATTACGTGGACAGATTATGATAACTTTGCTGTGGAGCTGCATTGCTCCATACCTTGGTTTCGTCATCAAATGGCCATATATACAAGGGCAAAGCAGCCCAGTGCGGAGGTGTTGAGTAATGTGGAAAAGTATTTGCAAACGGTGCAGTTGGCTCTAAAGGATTTCAAGTTGGTTGATAAGCAGAATTGCTCGAATCAAACGGATGTGCCTTTACAGCGTTGGCATTTGTCCAAATATCAGCACATGGATTATCATCCTCATTATGTAAAACCCTTGGTAGTTAATGAGAATATCTAGAATTTATATATTATTATTATAGACAGTAAAAAAACATGGAAAGAGTGAAAAAGCAACAGAGATAGAGATAATTAGAAAACAAAAAATTCAAATTTTTTGCGTGCTTAAGTTTATACTCTTATGAAAGTCATATAGACTATTGTTAAAAGTTCGCTTCGCTAAGTACTTTTCTTATATGAGTGAAACTAATTTTGAAATAAAAATATGTTTATGTTTATGGTTTTTAGAAGAATTAGGGCTTAGAATCCACTAGATTGATTTGATTCTGACTATATAGTGGATAATTTAAGCTCTTTTCAATATAGTTCCGAGTTATGGACCCTGTTTTTTTGTACACTAACGTTGATGCGTTGCTAAAATATTTTTCGTCAAACACATTATAATCGTTTAAACAGAAATACGCATAAGATGAATAAAAACATTTTGGCACGCGACATACTTTTGTATTCATATGATCATTGAAGTATTTACCTAAATTCTCGTTTAAGACTTTACAAACATTTTGTTTCCATCTGAGCTAAAAAGATTTTTTGGTTGTTAACTTTACATGCCCGAAGCAACCTTATTTGGGTAAATTTATGGTGTCTTGACATGTTTGGTGGCGTTAGCCATAATCTGATATGAAAAATCTTGTTTTGACAGCGTGTTTACCTGTGCTATTTGAAAATGTTAATTCGTAAGAAAATAT
This sequence comes from Chymomyza fuscimana, assembly GCA_949987675.1. Lineage (NCBI taxonomy): Eukaryota > Metazoa > Arthropoda > Insecta > Diptera > Drosophilidae > Chymomyza > Chymomyza fuscimana. The sequence continues at coordinate 41,624,335 of OX465089.1, forward strand.
AATAATAAAAACTGTTTTACATAGATTATGTGGATTTTCAGTAGACATAACTTTGTTTTAAGCGATTTTAAAATTTTGATTTGGTTGATCGACAGCGATCTTCAATGTTGGTAAAATTTAGACAGATGGTAGGAAAGACTTAACTATAGACGAGGGCAGTCTGAAAAGTAGCGGGCCGGATTGTGTTTTTTTCATCTCAATTTTTCTGCGGTAGTTTGGGTTGAGGTGCAAATGTTTATACAACAATCAAATCATACTAATAAAAACAAGATGAATTGTCGTCAATTTCTTATTCTTTTTCATATTTTCATATTTCGGTAAAAATTAATTAATTTAATACTTTGTGTTCGGATTGTTAATGGTCTACTTGGTTCCTAAACAGGTGTCAACAAATAATAAATAGTAAATGAGTTTGTAAAAAATGTTTCGCAACAATATTTTCTACCAGCCATTTTTCACGCCCGTAATTATACGCTAGCACATTAGTTTTGGCAGTGGCGGCAAATCAGTACAGCTGCTGTTACTGGTGGCGCCATCTAGTGTGCATGCGTTGGAGCCTTCTTACGTAAGGGCTCTGACATAAAATTTCGCGACTATTTTTTTATATGCAGTTTGTTCTTTTACGGTTGTGATTTTCAGAGCTGAATACAGACACTAAAACAGAAAAAAAAAAATAACGAGTACAAAAGCACTTCAACCCTCGGGGAGATGAAGGATTAAGTCGATATACAAAACAGATCTTGAAACAAAAATAGAGAACGTCCAGTTTACTTTGGCGCCCGGTGCATACAGCCTGTTACTCAAAAAAAAAAAATTTAAAGTATAGTCATATATAACATATGCTTTCAGGGGAGCCTGTAAATTGTAGTTCTTTCGGAACTCCCATCTCAAACAGCTGCTCAGATTTGACAAGATGGCCCTAGGCTCCACTAGGAGTAACAGGACATAAGAAAAAGAAGATTTGACAATAATTTGAGTCTCCATTTTTAATACAAACAAACCATCAGATTTTGTAAAAGACTATTTATTTAAATTTATAAAAAAAAATCCAAATGGTCGATATTTTTAAGAACACTTCCAATATTTGGAAATGTAGTGACTGTTGGCATTTGGGAACTGCCGAAAAAAATCGTAATAATATAAATATTTTTATTTATATTAAAGAAGCTCAATTTTATCACAACACTTCAAAGTCCAAGAAAACGATACGGGAGAAGGTCAAGGTTAGTATGTCAGCTAACACGGAATAATTGGGATGTATTATTCGGTACTACGTTCATTGAACCGATTCTACGTTCTAAAGCAACAAAAATACAGCCTAGCAGCGCTGGCACACTATAGCTCAAAAGTTGTAGAAAAATTTTACGAATCACGATTTGGCTCAATCTCCAACCTATTCTCCAGGAGAGACTGCTATCGAACGATATGGTCATTTGTGAAAAGAATGTAGGACCTTGACAATTGAAAGACTGTCGATAAAAGTAGTCTTCTTTGCCAGAAAGATTACTTTTCAGCCTGCCCTCGTATACTAATATATTGATAACAACATTTAAATATAGGAACAGCAGGCAAACAGCATACCATAATTTATCTATTGAGAATATCTTATAGAATAGAAGTTTTATAGATATATTTTAAAATACGCTTCCAAAGACCTTGCAAGCAGCTGAACAAAGTCAATGTACTCTCCATCGGTATTTTAATGTGCTTATAATGATGTGGCCATAAGACAACTTTCAAAATGCGGCCAATTGGCCAAAAATTAACATAAAACATGACAACAATATGTGCCAGAAAAAAAAAATCTGCGCGAAAGGGAACGCGGGTTTTAATGCTTTATTGCTTGTATCCCATTGACTTCCCCCTTGTCAACCCAAATAAGTAGCAAAAGATGCGACTTATTAATCAAGTCTGGCAGCAAACTCACAAAAAAAATTAAAAAAATATGAAAAAAAGCGTAGCTGCCACCAACTCAAAATAATTCCGTATGCCAAACGTAACAAAACTTTGCTGATCATTGAGAGAATCTTTCATTTCTGCGTCTGTCATCGAACGGTTAAGAACTGAAGATCCGCGTCGCGTCTCAACGTATCGCCTTTGATAGTGACGTAGTGAGTAAACTTGTTTGCAACGTCGACGATGACGCGCCGTATTGTAGCTACTCTTAGTTTTCGGTTTCCAAAATGTTTCGAACAAATGTGTTAAAATCCATTAACATACTCCACACAACGGCATTGTTTCGCTTGCTTCTTTTGTTTCACATATTAATTTGGTTGTCCCCAACAACCACAACAACCTCAACAACAACGTCATCAATACCCGCTGAAATTTCACTCAATGAAACTCTTGTTGTGGCTCCCAAGCTGCGAAAGGCCCTCGAGATCTTCGAGCCATCCACACATATAAGCGCGCGCAGCTATGTATGCGTACCATTATTTCGCGTCTTTAATCTGGAGCTGCGTCATCTGGTGCTGGCCAACGATGAGCTTGTTGCCATTACAGGGGATCACAGCAGTTTGGGTCATTGGCAGTTATCCAAAGCGGTGCCTATGAAAGCGCAGAATAAAGCACGCACCAAATGGTATCTGAGACTCTGGATATGCGCCAGTCAACGTTTCTACTATCGCTATCTTATCTATGCCATTACGGCGCAAGGAGAGCGTGTGCTCAGACGCTGGGAGGGCCAGCAGGTGGCACGCATGTTTCAATCCTATGAAAGACATCGTTCACCGACTATGGATATCTTTGGTGAGGCCTATGAGCGTACAGTTGGCGGCAGCGTGCATGTGGAACGCGGCTGGCTGCAGCAGCAATACGTGCTGGAGCTAAAGTTTGTTTGGAGCCAACATTTGAGCATAGCCGGCATTGCCGCCAATGAAAGATTTCGACTTAAGCTGAGCACTTTGGAGCTACTAGATAATGCCCTAATCGAAATCTCTCATTATGGCTACAATCGCTCCATGTTTCGTCCACAATCCCAAGCTGGTGTTCGTTATAGCGCTGGTGCTATAGTCATCTTTAGAGTGACCCAAGCGCTGGACACAGCCAATACATATCGTTTAGCCATCTACTACGAGGCAAATCCGCAGCAGCAACTGGGCGAGTCTTATATATTTCCCATGGATCTACGTGGCAGTCGTGGCATCTTGAAGCTGCCCATTTATTCCTCTGTGCAGGCGCTGCACATAGGTGAACTGGCGTTGCCCTATTTGATCGTACAACCCATGCCCAAGGCGCATGCCAGCAACTTGAAGGTCAGCTTTCAACGCTATTGGCCCACCAACTGGCCCACCATGGATGTGGGACATCGTGGTTTGGGAGCCAGTTTTTATAACCACAAAACAAAGCTAGTGGAGAACACCATAGCCAGTTTCTTGGCTGTGCTCGAGTCTAAAGGTGATATGGTGCAGTTGGATGTGCAGCTTACGCGCGATTATGTGCCGATTGTATGGCATGGCTTTGGCTTCTATACGGCTGCAGAGTCACAGCTGGTCACGGATCGCTTTGATCTGCAATATGTGCTCATACGGGAGCTAAGCTATGCGGAGCTTAAAAGCAGTCGTGTCTTCATTACACAACGCTGGAGTGTGCTGGAGTACAGCCATTTGAATGTGCTTAATACTAGTCAGCCGCTGCGTTTGTTTCCCAAATTGTCAGAGGTCTATCAAGAGCTGCCCAAGAGATTGGGCTTAATCGTAGATATCAAATGGCCGCAACTGATGGAAACGGGCATTATGGAGTCCACACAAACGCTTAACAAAAATGCTTATGTAGACAAGCTTATTGATACGACTACGCTCTATGGCTGCGGTCGTCCGCTTATCTTTGCCAGCTTTGATGCGGATATATGCACCATGTTGCGGCTTAAACAGCATGCCTTTCCCGTGCTGCTGATGAGCATAGGTAAATCCCGCACATGGGATGCCTATATGGATTTGAGAACGCAAAGTTTTCATAATGCTGTAAATTTTGCGGAATCGGCAGAGATTTTGGGTACGGTGACGCATGTGGATAATTTTGTGGAGCAGCCGCAAAAGCTTATCAATCTGGGCCTGGATTTACAGCAAGTGGTCTTTCTTTGGGGTAGCGATTTGAGTGATGTTCAATTGTTGGAGCAATTTCGCGCAATGGATGCAAGTGGACTGATCTACGATCATATAGAGCTTTTTGGTCCAGCGGACTGGAAAAGAGCACCCTTTTTCAAAGCGCCGCAGTTACTGGAAGTGTTTGGTGAACAATGTGTGGCAATTGGAAATTCCACCACAGCACCGGGTTTTAAGCCACCAAAGCCTACTATATGGCCCAAACAAAAGTAGCATAGAGCAAACTTATTGGTTGGGTCTTTAAAACTGAAGTGATCTCAAAATAAATAAATAATTTTTATAAGCATATGTTAAATGAAATTGTTTAACTCTTTTTGTTGTTTCCAAAGTTTCTAACAAATTTTAAGTAACTTCTAGAAATAGCTATCAACTAGCTAGAAATTTGTTGGGTTCCTTCCTACCTTTAACGTCAATTATATGGCTTAAAAGAAAAATTTGTGCTTGTTAATATTTAACACAAACCTTACAATTAATTCGTGGATCTATCCACGAAGCTACAGCTATAGCTCCTACTCTACCAATATATTACGAACTAGTGTATAACTATGGATACCATTAGTACAAACAAAAATGCTAAAAAAAATGGGAGATGTTAAGGTCGGGCGCTGATGACTTTGGGATACCCTACCAATTAGGCTTAGTGCTTTCATACTCCAAAAACTTTTGATTGCCGAATTTGGTTCCGATAACTTCATTAACAAACGAATTATGCCTTAAAAACGTTTTACTAGACAGTTCGGCTATATGATTTAGTAAATCGATTTTGATAATATGGACAAAGGTGATATCTTCGTAAATAAACGAAAAAAAACGAATTATGCTCTATGCTGCATGATATTAAAAGCGATATTTTCAAGAGTAGTAGGAGCTATATAACATTACCCCATATCGTTTTTCATGACATAACAAAGGATTTAATTTGAAAGTTTGGTTGCTCTAGCTCTTACCATCTATGGGAAAACTTAAAAAATTTCAAAAATTTTCCCGAGTTCTTGTTTAAGACTAGGAGTAAGCAAAGCTGTATAAAAAAAGTGTAGATTTCCAACATAAAGATATCCATAAGGGCACATTTAGAGTGCCCGGATCGGATCAAGTTAATCAAATTGACCACGTACTTGCAGATACAAGACACATGTCATCAGTAATATGTAGATGTAAGATCCTTTAGAAGAGCTGACTGCGATTCTGATCACTTTCTAGTATGTGTGAAGATAATACCGCATATCAAATTTAAAAAAAGTAAAAGGCAATTCAAGAAAAAAGTGAAATGTAGATAGAATAATTAATGATCAAGAAGTAAGAGTGCTATATCAAGAAAAATTTGCCGAAAAAGATGGTGCGATACAGCGAAGCGAAGATGATAATGGAGTAAATATGTGGAGTAATTTAAAGGAAATCGTTGTAAAGTCTGTGCAGGAAACTGTACAAAGCTAAATCAAATTAGGAAACTAAATCGTTTCATGATATTATAAACTCACAAACCAAATCGTTGGTTTGTAATCCTGGTTTTTAGCTAGTGTTAGTTAAAAGTTATAAAAAATGCATTAAGAAAATAAAATTTTGAACGTTGTCAAGTTGCTGTTAACTGGAGGAGTTCAAAAGTTGAGGAGAGATTAATTTGCTGAAGCGTGAACGACCTATTTTTTATTGAATTGTGTTGAATTGTGGAGTTTGTAATTTTTTAATTTTGCCCGTTTTGCAGTTGGCACAGCCAATTAAATGCTCAAGATTTCAATCACTTGCTTTTAATATTACAAAATTGCGTATTTTGCAAAACTAGAATTAGGGGTGGAATGCGGAAAAGTTGAATTGAGAGTTGAAGCGTAAATCTGTATATTTTGTTGTTAGAAAACTCCTTAACTTTTTACTTCCCAACTCAACAGTTACCGTGAATACCCTTATTGCATTTTAAAAAGAGTTACCCCTAAAAGCTGCACAAAAATCTATCTGTAAAACTTTTTGGGTAGAATCAATATGGACTATAATATAAAAGTTTCGGCTACCACTTTCAGTTCCGTTTTTACTATTTTCTTAACAGCAGCTATTCTATATATTTTCTTACTGAAATGGAAAGCATATATACAGCCGTGTTCCCGATTTCGACTCGTTTTCAAAAGTCATAACGAGTGCATTCCACAATTGGTGTTCCGGATTGAGACTGAGTTCGAATCGATCTCAAATCTTTTTCATTCAGGCCAGAAACAGCTGTGCTGTTTAAATTTCAGCGACATCATACAGCAGCCGTCTTTCAAAAATGGAAATGTAGTAAAAAATTAAGCTGCTTGTACTTCGCATTTTAATTTTATAAGTTTTTTATATAATAACACACAAATTTTCAAACTTTATAAGTTGTTTATTTTATTTTATTCAGGAAACTATTTTGAGCAGCAGCTTCAGAGTCGCCTTCAGTTACTTCTCTGCTACATCCTCATTTTTCCTGTAATGTTTTTTTCCCTTAAGCATTTCACAAATGCTTAGGCCATGCGGGTAAATATTCCAATCTGATGCAAGCAGATGCCTTCCAACTCATCGCTTGAACAGGTACAATTCTTTTTTACAGCCGTAGTTGACAACTTCAGTGTTTGCGAATTTACGAGGATTTGGCAACGTTTGGATTGTGTTGGCGTGCAAAATAATGCTCACGCTTTTTTAAAAAATTTATTATTGAAAATAACTGCAAAAAAAGCGGCTCATTGTTGTTTGTTTAAATGTGCTCTAAATTGCCAGTTGACCAACTCGCCACCTATCGATAAGTTGACATTGTAGAGTTGCCACAAGTTTTCGAACAACTAACTAATTAATTAATTGTTTCTTTTTTCCAACATCTATCTAAAAGAGAAATATTTTTTCCTTATTTACAAATTTTGTACAATTTATTCTATATACATATTTTAAGTCATCAATTTATAAAATTATCTTCGAATTTATTTGTGCAACACGACAACACACAACTTTTCGAAGACAAAACGAGTCTAAATCCGGAACACCTTACTTTCATTCCACTCGTTTTGGTTTTGCATGTACACACAATTTTAATAGACAAATTTAGGAATAAATATATTTAATGAAAATTAACCTTGATTAAACACAAAAAATGTTCGTTAAATATAAGGATACGACGCTCTAGTCCCCCACAAATGCCACCAAACGGTCCAACTGCTTTTAGATCAACTTGGCACTCAGGTTCAAATGTTTTACGTTATAAACTTTGTGGTCCACGAAGTTTACTTGAAATTTGCAGATAACCCAATAAAACTGGTGTTTATTTTGAAGCATTATTCCAATGGTCCATGATCCCTTAAAAAACAATTAATTATTTTTTTGTTAGAGAGATACATTTTATTACTGATGTTTATGTAATTCAACTTCCTCTTTCCATTCATTTTGTTTATGTTTAACATATTTGTTTTTTAAAACGCGCACCAGGTAGTCATATAGGCACAACACAGACACATAAACATTTATACTATGTATAAAGATGCACAAACACAGCCACACACTTATATACTCATTTTACATGCAATCCGAGTTCCACATATCCATATACTCGCCCGAAACGCAGGGACTACTGCCGGCAGGTGGCATGGGCGTGCATATGCCCGAAATTTTGCTGGATATAACTATGTTGCAATGACGTTCGCTACTGTGTGTGTGATGAGTCTGGGAAAGTGTGTGTGTGTGGCTTGGATGCTTGTGTGCGGCTGGTGGCAACTTGATGAGCGTGGATTTGGCACTGGAGCGTTGCTTTTGTTGCGGTGGCTCATCGAATTGCAACCAGGGTGGAGGAAGTGCGTGATGCATGGGTGTTGGCTGCTCCAAATCATCATTGCTGGCATCCTCATCCGCATCCTGTTCCACTTCCATTGGCAAATCAACACCATCTAGCGGAAATGGTGAAAACTGCGGCTTGGTCTTGACGGAATTGGCGGCAGCAGCAGCGCTCAATAGCTGCGGTGTTAGTTCCAAGACGTTGGCTATTAAAATTGTTGTTGCACAGCAGATCAGCAGTTGCAATATGGCCATTTCTAATGCAACTTGCCTAATTGTGTTTTTTTCTTGTTTTGTTCTGGTATTGTGCAGCTAGCTACGAGGTCAACGTTGCCTGATTGAATGTGGCTAAGCGGGCACAGGCCGCTGGCTTTTATATGCTGCCGGTTGGTGGCGTGATTTTGCTACTTTTCAAGGGGACAGTCAATGAACTCGTGAGGCAATGTCAACTGTGGCAACTGCGGCAACTGTGCTGGCGCCAACGGCTCTGTCAGTTCTGCAACGTAAATTGAAAAGAAGCCACTCAAGTTGACCAAGGCAAGTTGTTCCCTGGAGTCCTCATCCTGCTTTAACTGCTTTGCTTCACTTCAAACTTTATCTCATGCTTCCCATTGTTGTAGTTGTCGTTGTCGTTGTCGTGGTGCGCGTACAAAAGGCGTAATTAATTATAGTTGAGTATACGCAACGTAAGCCGGCAAGCAGCCGTCGTTGATGACCATCTTGGCGTAGTTTGAGTAAATCCCTTGATGAAGCACCACAGTGACGGCAGGATGTCGTTTATGCTGCAGCTGGGCAGCACCAAATTGGAAATGTATTCCTATTCCATTTTATGTCATTTCTGCCGTCATTTTCCTTTGTATTTCCGGCAATTATTCACAACGATGTGCCAATATTGCTGACGGCAATCCAAGCCAATCGAGTGAAGCTGGCAGGTGGCGGCGGCAGCGGAGTCATTGCCAATGTCATATCAGATAGCCAACCCAGGCGTATACGTAATAGAAACGCTAACGACTTCGTAAGCATGTCGCAATGAAATTCCATTCAATTTCATTGAATTCAAATGCACTGAGCCAAAAAAATATCAAGAAGGCGACTCCTGAAATTGAAGGCTTTTGTAGGCAGTACGTAATACGTACGTAGTGTACTGAAGTATGCTTCTGACGGAAGTGACACCATTTTTAAAAATTGCGTATACGTGTGCGACGTGTTTATGGCATATACGACATGTGGAGCCAAATTAAATGACAAACAGCCCACGGATTGTTGGGCTTGAGCAAATGATGCAAAACTTGTAGCTGTCAGGATGTAAGACAGACAATTTCTTGGAGCGCTAAGTTGCTAAGGTTGGTTAAAATAAAAATGAAGGAAAGTATTTGATCAATGACGTTTTTATTTAAAAAAAACTTTTTTTTTGCTAGATGATATTATTATTAAAAAATACTTTTAAACAAATATAAAATGATTTTTTTTTTTTTAAATATTATACTATGTTTTCTGATGTCCCAATATTCGTCCCAGTCATAAATTATTTTTCTGTTTTTTATGGCCGATACTTACTTTCTTACTTGTGTTCACAAAACATGAATATAATTTCTACATAATTAAAATTATATTTTATAATTAATTAGGGTGCGGCCACCGTCAAAAACGAATTTCCTTTCGCTTATCCTTTTTTAAGAAAGACATTTTCTGAGACAGAAGACAGAAGACATTCCATAGTTAAGGAGAAAAGTTAATTTATTAAAAATTATAAACAAATATTTATTAAAAAACGATATATAAAAAACTTTTTGAACTGACTGGGGATCATCGCACAGTTTTGATACCAATGCTCTACCAACTCAGCTACTATTATGTATACATTAAAAACAATTTTTTTTAACTACTCGATACCTTTAATCATACAAATAAAAAAAAATATTGAAGCCAAAAACGTGTAATATTTTTTTGAATGAATTAAAATATTAAATGAATATTGACAAATATTAAACTTTATATAGGTAAATTTTTTCATGATGTACCATTTTTTTATATATAATATTAGGATATAGGATATAGGAATATATTGAAAAAGAGATAAGGAAGTAACTTTTAAATAATTGTTTTTTTTTGTTCTTTTTCATTTTACAATATAGAAGAGATAGAGCTGGAACACCAAACCATTTTTAAATGAGGCACAATAAAAAGTTCTAAAAAGATGATAATCATAACTATATAATCCAAAACTTGCCGCACCAAATTAAAAAGTAAGTTAGTATTCATAAGAGGATATCATTTATAATTTAAGAGTTTTACGAGAAAATTGAATACAAAAATGTTATTTATTTGTTTAATAAAGATTCTAAAAGTGTAAAAACGTGGCTTAACTTAGAATAGCAAAGGGCCTTTGGCTTATGAATTAATGATTTTGAGATTTTATCTTAAATTGGCTAACACAGCTTTGAGTCTTTGAGGAAGTTAAGTAACACAAAAATTATTACTGGCTTCTCCTATTCAAAAGTGTAATTTTTACAGTTTTTTGTCGAAATTTATGGTGCTTTCTATACATGATAAAAAAGTCAGAAATACGTTAAATCTAACAATCTCGAAGTTTGCGGATTCCAAACCTTACTGATTTTAAACATCTGAATTCTTTATTTATAGATGATGGCACACAAATAAAAAATGTACCTCAAACTAATTTCCTAGAAAGTTTTTGTAACTATCTTAACACTATATCTACTTCATATTGCTGCATGTGCTAAACCCATGACCAAATCCATATGCCGTCTTCAAAGCTAACTCATATTCCTACACAATGAAAAATGATGACTAGACAGTTGTTTAAATTCCATAGCATACCATGCTGCGTTTAAGCTTAAGCTCACAAAATTAATTTTGATGCTTCGTTTTGGCCATTGTCATCCATGTTGTCAAAGACACGATGATAATAATAAAGATGAAGATAATGGCTATTGACACTTTGTGCGTCTTAGTCATTTGATTTTATTGATATCAGCTATTTTGGGCTAGCAACTTTAATATACTTAGCTAAGTCTGCCCGGGTAATAGGTTTAAGAACACGAACTTTCAAGTGCAGCCACAATCCATGGCTTACCTCAATTTCAACTAACCCCAAACTAATTACAGACTTTCTGACTTAGTCGGTTCAACTAATTAGATCAACTGTCAGGTAACACTAAACTTCAGCTGCTGCTTGTCTATCAGCTTACATATAATTCAATTAAAATTTAGCCAAATATTTACAACTACTACATCTACTAATTAGAATAAAAGAGTAGACAACTTAAAAGAAACCCCCAAATACCGGAGGAAGAGAAAAATTCCGTGTCAAAGTAGTTCCAACTAATGCGAATAAGTTTTGAAAAAGAACCGCAAAAACCAAAATACTAACTCAAAATATGCAAAAAGCTAACACTAGCGGTAGCGAGAAGAGAAGAGAGTGAGAAAAAGATAAACAAGGCCAAAAGAGAAGACAACTTGACATTGTTACTCACTACTCGCATTGTCAATGAGCTGGCTTTGTTTCGTATCTCAAGTGTAAGAAGGTTGTTCAAACAGTTTCTACCGTTTTGGTGTGTGCTTATAAAATGATAAAGTTTAGTAAATTACAAATTTTAGATGTGCTGAAAATAAATATACATAGTACTTTTTGATAAATAGTTGTAGTCAAAATTAATTAATTTTTATTATATGATAGTTTATATTACTGCTCACTTTGCATCAAAATTCGCCATACCCCCCTAAAAAAATTAGAAACATATTGCAAATTGGGAAAAGTTCCCTAAAAAAACAAAATTAAATAAAATGTGCATCCATTTTATTAGCTAGTTCCATATCTACAGATGTAATTTTTTGAGAATGTTTATTATTAAAAAAAAGTATTTTAACAAAGTCAACAATTTTGTTTTTTTTCGGCTTTTGAAATACGTATAACACAAACACAACTCTCAATCAAAAATCTTAAAAGAGCAATTGATGAAACATTTCGCCATACTAATTTTTATAAAGTATGGTGAATTAGGCTTGTGCCGATTTATGTAGCATAAACAAAGAGGCGCCGGAGACCCGCTGAAGTTAGCTTGGATACTCATCTGTCTGTCCGTCTGTATAAGCGCCTAGTTCTTGGAGATTATAAGAGTCAGGTGAATCAAACTTGATATTTGTGCTCCTTGTGCTTCCAGCCAGATCAAGTTTATTTTGGATCTTCTGTCACGCCCCTTCTTCCCTGAAATAATTTTTAGCGGCAATATTAGTTAATTATACAATAATTACTTAATAATAATATTAATTGTAATACAATTTACAATATTATAAATATAGCATTAGTTTTCGGATAACTTCATTATAACTTCATTATTCGAAATATTTGAGACCAAAGTCCGAATTGACTTTCAACAAAAGAGTAGCTGAGTGGGTAGAGTGTAGGTCGAAGCTAATTTTGTATTTTTTATTTACTTTAAGCGTTTCTTTTTTGCCCTATAATGAAATGGTGCGCGACTTTAGCGTTCACAAATTTTAAAGCTTTTATGGGATCCCAATTTATATCCTAGGGTTCTGTAACGATTTCATAATTGGTTTATTCAAGGTTTCTGTTCAGTAGAGGATTTGAAATGTTTCGCAAATACTCAACTGGCTTAAGCGTGAACGCACTTTTTGTTAGTTTATCAGTTGAGATGTCAAAAATCAAATCAAATTCAGTTACAATTATTGATAGTCTCTTTGTTTGCTTTTTTATATTATGGTTAAAAATCCCGAAATATTGTAGTGTCGAAAATGCAGCAAAGGACGCATTTTGCAACACTTTCTGCTCAACTCAACAGCTACAAACTGTATTTTGTTGTTGATATAGTTCTCAAAGGGTCTAGCTGGATAAGGTTTTAATTTTTTATTTAATTTTTCTTAAAAACTATTTATCTTTTTTTAAACCAACACAAGAAAAAATAAACATTTTTTAACTTCTTGTTGTTCCTTAAATATGTCAATCACCATTTTTTTTTTTAAGCACATGTTTTTATACGTTCTGAATCACGATATGAATCAAATTGATTTGGTGGAACCATGTTAAAAAAAAATTAAACAACAATTTTTGAATGTTTTTTTAAAAAAATGTATGAAATAAAATTTTTTTTGATGTCAAAAGATGGCAAAAATTATATTAAATTTTTATAAAATTTAATACAATACATACTTCTTGCTTATATGATGGAAAAATTTGGTTTATTTTGTAGGTAAATATAAAAATATGAACATTGCTCAAGAAACGATCTTTTAATATTTTGGCATTAAATTATACAATTTGAATTAAAATGTATGGGGTTACATTCAACACCAAAAATTTAGCAAAAAAAATGTTAACATGTATAAGGAACTCAGTAAACTAAGGTTTCTACAAGGTGGCGCAAAAGAAATCACCCTATTGGAAGATGCTCTCATTTTTGTAAATGGCCGCCAATATCAAATCTGTTTTGACATTTGTGGACTAGACAGATACAGAATACAAGTGAATAAGCCATGGAGCGATACACTCCCCAAGAACGCGGAATAATTGTGTCTATTTTTTTTGCGTAACAATTCGTCTGTGGTGTTGGCGCAGCGCGAATTCCGTCGCCGATTTCCCGGCCGTCCGACACCAACTGCGCAAACACTGCGCCGTTTAGCCACTAATCTTGAAGAGTATGGGACCACACGAGACGTTGCCAAGAGTGGCCGGCCCCGGAGCGCCCGTTCTGCCGAAAATATCGCCGCTGTAGCAAAGGACGTCGAAGTGAGCCCCGAAACATCGACCAGACGACGTGCCACGCAATTGGGCCTCAGCCGGCGGTCCCTGCAACGAATTTTGGTGAAAGATTTGAACATGTTCCCCTACAAAGTTCAGTCCGTGCATCAGCTGCTGCCTGCCGAACGCCAAACGCGCGTAACTTATGCCCAAGCTACCCGAACTGGACGAATTAGGACTGGTGGACATGTGGTTCCAACAGGACGGAGCAACAGCACACACTGCACGAGCCACAACCGACATTCTGAAGGCCGCGTTTCCGGGTCGCTTAATTTCGCGTTTTGGCGATTTGCACTGGCCCGCCAGATCGCCCGATTTAACGGTCCCGGACTTCTTTTTATGCGGGTTTTTTGAAGTCCCGTGTTTACATCAACAAGCCTGAGACCTTGGAAGCCCTCAAGGAAAATATCCGACACGAATGCGAGAATTTATCGCCCGAAACTCTCGCCGAAGTGATGGAAAATGCCATAAAACGAGCCCGTATGGCAATCAATTGTGACGGCGCCCATTTGTCCGATATCATCTTCTCAACTTAACACAATTAATTCTAAAGGTCTAAATAAACATAATCAAAAAACAGAATCGAAGTTTTTCATTTAGAAAAAAAATAAGAGCCAAACAACATCGGATGACTTATTTTGCGCCACCTTGTAGAATAGCTCATATTCATCATCTTTTATTAATTAAAAAAGAAGTTTTTCGGCATTAAAAAGAAGCTTCCAATCAAATTTCAGTAGAAGCCATTTTAAATGTAATTAAGTCTAGAGAAATAATGGTCCAACAATGATTGTTGGCCCATAGTAAGAAATAAAATTCAAAAGTGAATTTTGAAGAAATGTTTAAGATAAATGCAAATGAGGGGAGGACGCTTCTTTGGAGGTGCATGATTTCGTTTAAGATTAAATAATTCGATTAAAATTCGCCTCCTTTGCATAGCTATTTCTTAAGAACCTCAATAAAGTTATATAACTTTTTATTCGAGTGAAAATAAAAACCAGTAGGGGAAAGGCTTGTAAGTTGTCACAGCTTGTAAGTTAGCACACCTGGTCGATTTTGATGTTCCAGCAATGAAAACACCAAAACTCCAACTGTCTTCGATGGCAAATACGCGGTAAACAATTTTAATGTGTTTTTGATGCGAACAGACTCAAAAACGCAGGGTGTGTGTGACAAAATATACAAATTGTTTTTAAAGAAATCCGAAAATAAAAAAACCTGATTTTTGATTGCGCTCAAAAAGTGATCAAATCAAGGAAAATATATGTGCTAAAACTGAAATTCAATGAACTTTCATAATCAAAAAAGGTTTTCGGACATCCCTGTATGTCTGTAATGGCTTCAAAAATGTAAGTTGTCACACCTTTTGGCTTGTAAGTTGTTACACATCTATTTTCATTTTTTTACATTGCTATGTTATGACTGTTTTATTGTGTGGAATTATCATTGAAACTAATTTGAATTGTTTTAAGTGCATTTCAGTTAATATTTAAAATCAATAAATTTTCAGATATATTGGCAATCATGCGTTTTTATTTCAACTTACTGTGACAACTTACAAGCCTTTTTTTTGTGGTTGTTTTCAAGATTTTTGGAAAATTGTCTGTAAAATGTTTACTTTTATATAATTCAAAAGATCTGCTTATTGTGGATTATAGCTGTTTCTTTTCTCTTTCGAACGGTATATGTACATTGATGCCTATGTGTATTCAATGTCGAGATATAGCTAAAAAAGCTATGGCGTGTCAACTTACAAGCCTTTCCCCTACTCATTACTCAACAATAGTCCGCAAGTCTGTCTCTTTGCAACTTTGGATTGCTGTAGAAATAGGCGCAAACGGTTTGTGACAATCCATAAGGTGTTTAGCTTTGATTTTTCACAAACTGAGAGAAGCTGCAGACAAATTGGCAGCCTCCCAACAACGAACACGAAAAACAGCCATTACATACTATTACTACCAACAACAACTATGTGTTGTGTAAACGTTTGGGAAGGTGGGTTTCTTTGGTTTTCAAGGGTTTTTGCGGGTTATACGAGCTGTGGAGTTGGGTTGACTTTGCTAGTTGGTTGCCAGGCCAATTTAATCTTTGACGTGTTATATGAAGCGTGAGTTTGAGGCGAAGAACTGGCAAAGTACAGAACGTAGGACAAACTTTTTGGCGTCAGGCAAAACATTTTAATTTGCATTAAAACGAGCGAACAAGCTTCTGCAACTATTAAACTAAACTTACTATAACTTACAACACGTTGACAGCGTCTTACAGAAAATGTTTCATTTTTTTGTACACTTTACGCTTTAAGTAGCAGCGTGTGCTTGCATATAAATGGCCATCTTCTCCACCAGAAACACCTGATACCAACATTGAGTAGAGCTGTTGCTAAATGTTTCTGGTTCCGGGACAAATATGGATTTAATAATTGAAGTCACAAATCAAACCTAACTGCGAAGTCGAATAAAAGTCAAAAGTCAACAAGTTGCTGCAGCATTGCGTGCCGCCATTTTTATGTCTGCGCAATTTGTAAAATGGCGGCGCCATAAAAATAAAAGGGTTTCATAAAAACGAATAGAAAAAATGTGAAATAGTCGGAGCTGTTGGTGCGCGACAATGGGATACCCTGCACCCATGGATTGTAAGCGGTGCGTTTTGTGAAAAAGTCAACGTTTCATTAGTCCACGAGGTATATATTAAATTTAATAGATTTAGCTTTTTTAAAAATAAAACGAAATGTAATATCCTTGTAGCTTCTAAAATGAATCCATTTTTGCTTATAAAGATAAATATCTAAGAACATTAAAGATCGCTAAATTTCGGTCGGATAGTTTTTATAGTGTGGGTTCACTCGCGTAAATCTTCGAAGAAAGCACGTGCAAGATATGGACATGAATAATCTTTACCGATAATGTTCATGCTTTGTTAATATTTGGCGTCTATAGCTCTTATGGATTCTGAAATTAGCCTGTGCATACAGACAGATATGGCTCAATTGCTACTCGAGTTTCTGATGATTATTTTGCAATACAAAACTTCTAGTCTGCCACGCCTGCTTTGGTCTATTACATATAGTGCACAAATCTATACTATTCCCTAAGCCCAAGGGCACGGGTAGTGTATACAAAGCCAGAAATTGTAGTAGGCAAAACCAACAGAGAATGTTATACAAATGTCAAATGGTTGGCCATGGAGCAAAGGCTACCAACTAGCTGACATTTACTATGACGCACATACACAGAGAGCACGCTCACATAGCTCGGGAGGCATGTGGCATGTGCAAACTGGGCTGACGGATTAACAGTCTAGTGGCTAGTAGTGCCAATGGGAGGGTCTTTTAATACCACTTAAACGTTAAGCGCCACATTTGCCTATGTCAACATGGGGGCGGCTGGCTGTTGGATGCCATTGTATGAGCCGTTTAAATTTACTTGTAAAAGGCTTTTAATTTCTGCCTTCTTTTATTTTGTTTAATTTTTTTTTTCGCCCGTTTTGCACTTTGTGTCAAGTGTGGCCTTTAACAAGGAAGAAAGCGTACATGTGCTGTTAATGTTGTGGCATCCACAGCACGTACTGAACATGAAACCGGAGTGCACCAATACATATATGTATGTATACAGCGACACCACCACACAAATAACAACAGCCGAGGCATCACGCCTTAAAACTATTTAAAAATTAATACTGCTGAAATTCGCAATTTTCGCGTATTTTAAGATGCAGCCAAGTGGACCAGGGTTGTCATTGCTCTAGCAATGTGGTTAGGTAAGGTTCAAGTAAAAGAAGGAGACGTGGACCGTCATAAGTTTTACGAAACTGATTAGCAACGTTACTCGAATCAATTAGGCCATGTCCTTGAGTTCCAAACCTTAAAGACCTTAAGAGTCAGGCACAACCAAATATAGGTATGTTTTTGGTATAATGTCTATATCCTATACACTGCTGTGTCGGAATCATAAAAAACAGGTAGTACAAAATTTTAATAATAATTTTGCATAACTTTAATTTAACTTTAATTGCAAACATTATAACGAAATTATTGTGGTTTTGGTTATAAAAACTAGCTTTGCTTGATTTTCTTGAGTTCTTTATTGTCTGTTAACGGTCTACATATATGTTTATTTTATTAGCAATGATGGCCCGGCTTCTGTTATAAACTCTCTTAAAATATCGTATTCCCCTGATCCTGGTATTGTTCCTACGTGTGCAATCAAAGCTTGCGCTCTTAGGCTTCGTGTTGAAATTATTTAATCTGCCACTTGACTCGGCGTTTTTTCTTAACATTTGGAAATATTGTTTTAGTATACCTCTTCATAAGAGAGGCAATAGATTCGATGTTTCCAATTATCGTAGCATCGCAAATTTTCAACGATTCCTAAAGAGTTTAAAAAAATGTTTGTGGCTTATTAGCATCATTATCGCTTGTTTTCCCGCGCCAGCATGGTTTTATGGAAAGTCGTTCTACCACAACAATCCTACTTGAGTTTACATCCTTAGCATTTAATGGTTTTCCAAATAAACTCTCCGTAGAGCTTTTAACTCTGTTTCCACAACCCCCATATTTTCAAGCTAGGACTTTTAAGTTTTCCCACCAATTTTTTCAAATGAATTTCTATTTAGCTTGCTGAGAGAACTCAAAAAGTTTTGGTCACGTCCACTGTGCTCAAAATCGTTAGTAAAAGTATCTTCTAGTGTTTCGCAAGCGAGTCAATACTTGTGTTCTGATGTTTGCTGACGATGTGAAACTCAGTTTTTTATTTAACGACTGCACGTCGCATCTTTTTAGAAGGATTTAAAATCTTTCCATAACTGGTGTACTTTTAATGATTTGAGTTAAATCTCTTTTGATGCCAAAATATGCTTCAATCCTGATGTCTCTACAGTTGTCAATAAATCTATGAGTGTTCTAGGCCACATTAAACGCTGGTTGAAGGAATATAAAGATCTCGATACAACCAAGGTTCTTTTTTCTGCCCTCGTCCGCCTAGTACTTAAGTACTTGTACCTCCATACAAAAAGCATCAATCACGTATTGAATCTGTGTAGAAACAATTTCTTCTCTTTGCTTTATTAAGCTTAAGCTGTAGACTTCTGCCAACTGATCTTGCTTCATTGGAAAATCGTAGGATTGCCCTTAATGCTATTTTTTTGCATAAGTTAATTCCAGGGCACATTGATTCTCTCTTTTAACTTCGGGAAATTATGTTTAAGGTTCCTAGACGCTCTTCTAGAAATCGCTTATATATTTCATATACTGTCAATTGAACTTGCCACCGGACAAATACAAATTGTTGGCAAACTACTTATTTTTAATTATTTTATATTATAATTTGATTAAAAATTATTTTTTAAATTAATAAACGTTAGCTTTTTTGTTCTTTTTTAAAAGTTTTAATACTGTTTACATTCATTTGGCTTAAATCAACTGTGTAAATTGTTTATCTTTAAATACATAAATAAACAAAGTGGGCAAATATTTCGTCCACATTTTCCTGAAGATTTTTTTTCCATCATAAATCAGCAGGAAGTACATTACCATCACCAACGTGATCCGAAAAAACTTCTAATTTGCAAAACCTTTTTTAACAAAAAGTCCAAGGTTTTGTTGACTTTCGCTTTCATCACACTCTGAAGCAAAGACAACATAAATCATAAAGTATAAAGACAGTGTCTTCTTCTTTTGCATACAAAAGCCATTTAAATTTATGAAATCATGCTTTTTGTCACCTGTTTTAATTGGGAATTTATATACAACATCCGGTATCCAGGCTCGTCTTAAAAAATACTCACTTACCAAGTCCTCAGGTGTCACAGTAGTGAACTTGCCAGGAATCTACTGCCAGCTAGGCCTTTTAGGCGGCTCAAAAAACAAGGTTTCGCTAAAACGATTCAGTCATGATGATTCTCCACCGTATAATTAATCCTCGTGCTTAGCGCACGAAGTTTGGCTTTATTTTCTAATATTATTTATGTTATTGTTATGGTACATTATGCGTACGGATTCATTACTTATTTCTTGTTCAAATAAAAAAAAAAAAAAAAAAAAACTTACCAAGTCGGCTACATTTTTATTGGAATTTTGAAATATCCATGGTTATACCAAAGACAATACTTTTTTCAGAATCGCTAGGCCCATTCAGTTGTGTTGGTATTGTTGGAGTTAATGACAATCTATTAGATCGATTCTTTGAAAAATTGTCATGGCTAAAAACTGAACTGAGCGTTTCCAACAGCATTTGGGGTGATTACTTGAAGTTGTTCTGAGTCTTAAATTTGCAGCCTAATGGACAATACAAAAAGTTTTCGCAATAAAATTTGGGACTCGAAGATTTTTTGAATTTCGAAGCACCCGGCAAATAGTATCAAAATCGGTTAACTTTATTATTTTTAAGTTAAGTTTTCAAAATATTCGTTTTTCATGAAGATATCGTAACAAAATTCAGCAATCCAAAGCTTTTTTAGAGCAGCAACTTTTTCTACATGTTTTGATTTATGCAAAGTTTACCATCTTGATGTGCTCTTAAACATCTTTTTGGAGTTTCGAAGTATATTTGAGAGCCCAAAACCTTGGCTACACCCATCATAGTTATCGGTCAACTATTAATATGTAAAGCTATTACTAATATATAATACGTTCCAGCATTGTTTCGACTAATTTACATTTTTCTTAAGGCTTACATCTTGGTTCTTGAGACCCCTTTAAGTGTTTAAGGAATGAATTATTAAGAAATATCAGCCGTTTTATAAATATATTTTAAGAAATTGAAAAAACTAACTATTTTGAGCTCTTTGTAGCATTCAAGCATTCTTTAACGCATAGATGACATAGTAAAAGATGTCAGTGTCTGATCGACATCATCCGGTTTGTTTTTATTTTTTGAGAAGATATAACTTAACCTAAGTGTATAGAACTTGGACTATTTTTTTCCATTTAGTTAGAAAACAAGTTTTTGGAAAATGTTCGAATTTCTTCATTGTTATTATTTGAAAAAAAAATCATTATAGGGGTAGCAAAAACTGATCTTAATTGAAATAGAAAAATCATTATATATTATCATTGTTTTAATTTAAAGTTTTTTGGTTAAAGATTTGGGATTTCCTTACCTTAACCAAGTTCTTTTAGCAAAAAAATCTGCTTAATTAATTTAAGGTCTATTTAATGGTGCTAAAAAAAATTCAATAAATTTTTTACATTAACAGTTGTCATAAAAAAGCGCTTACTATTAAAAAATTTCTATAAATCATTTCGTTCAAAATTTTTTATTACATATTGCCATATGGTTCGGTTCACGGCGTCAATATCGGTGCAAAAATAATTGCAATATGTATGCAACCCTGGCCCACAAAATGGCAGCATTATAGCTTATATAGAGAGACGGGTAGAGAGTGAGCGCATTAAAACGTATGCATCATTTGGGCACTTGGCTGCTTGGTGCATGTCCTGGCCCAACTTAAAGCAACCCCAATCCCACATATCCTTGTTGGTGTTTTTGGCCCACTTTGCTGTCGTTTGCAATCGCCTCAGATCAAAGGCAAAAGAGGAAATATAAAACGTTAAAAAAGTGCCACAAAAACTTTTAATACTCTTGGCCAAAGTACATGCCATAAACTTGGCTTGTGTGCATATTTAAGCGTGCCTCGTTCTGGCCAAAAAAAAAAAAACCACAAATTTCCGACAAATTCGAAAATAATTTATATGCAGCTAGCGCATTTAAAGGAGTTTCTTTTTTATAGCAACAGACAGACAAATTGCAAAGTTTTAAGGCAAGTTATGGCAACGTTTTTTTTTTTGTTGTTCTTATATTATGCTATAAGATAAATATCAAGCTGTTTCAAGTTCATGAATTTTCATTTAAAGACCCCTAAATAGTAGTAAGCATAAGCTTATGAGAACAATATAATGGCCGTTAAAATTAAACACTTTAATGACAGCAAACAATTAAACGATTGGAGCGCCTTGGGTGGAGGAAAACGTTATCAAGTCTAGCAAAAAACGTTAATGCAACTTGCCAATATGAGATGGCCAGCCACAAACGGCCTTGACTTCTAAACGCTTAAGGCTATGTATTAAAGGATCTGTTAGGAATAGTATAAAAGCCCCTTGGAGATAATTACCAAGCGGTTTGGCTTTGACGACGCCTAAATAAGCAAAGGTTTGACAAAGCTTTTGCCTAAATAAGCAAAAAACAATTTGACTTTGCCTTAAGCTAAAATTGAAGCATTTTGTATGGGGAAAAATGGAGTTAGACTTAAGCTACAATACAAAATAGATTAGGAAGGTTTGCCATGCTGAAAGTGATTTTTTCTTCTTCTTAAGATGGCTGTTTTAAGAAGATATAAATAAATAAACAGAGCACCACTCTGGACGAGAAAATCAGAAAAAATAAATTTTTTATACATTTTTAACTTATATTGATTTTTTTGCTATAAAGGATAAATCAGGGCGAATATTTTTTTCAGTACTTTTAGCTACGAGATTCATTAGCACTCTCTCAGATTTTCTGACCACCAAGCTGTCGAAATCATCCTACTTGGTTAAATTTATCTCGATAGTTATATTTCAACTTTTATAAAATAAATAAATAAATGCAGCTAAGACTTACACAGCGGCTGCAATTTTAATTAAAAAGAAAGTTCTTAAAAATTTAAATTATTTTTGTCAATAGTTTGATAATAACGAAAAAAAAAAATACAGTAGTAGACTCGTAAACCCAAACTTACTGGAGTTTGGGAACCCCTGCTATTTTCAGTTTTTTTTTAAAGAAAATTCCGACAAAAATTGCTTAATTTTCAATCTTTACGATTTGTTTAAGCAACACAACGAAAAACGTGAGCAAAAAAATTTGTCGAGCAGATGTGCGGAACTTTTTAGTGTAAGTTGTTGTTGTGCACTGCAGC
Organism: Chymomyza fuscimana; assembly: GCA_949987675.1. Taxonomy (NCBI): domain Eukaryota; kingdom Metazoa; phylum Arthropoda; class Insecta; order Diptera; family Drosophilidae; genus Chymomyza; species Chymomyza fuscimana. Next base: position 41,646,871 of record OX465089.1, read on the forward strand.
ATTTCTGTCTTAATGCATTTCTGAGACACCTACGCTAATTAATAATTTTTCAAAGGACCCAAAGTGCAGACAGATAAGATAAATTTTTAAAACTCCGGGTATGTAGGAAATGTTTGTTTCGAAATGGTATGTAAACAAATGTTCTGCATTATTTTTTCAAAGGAAATGTTGCGGTTGATTTAAATCTTATTTTTTATTTACAAAAGAAACATTTACTTTTAACAAAGTAAATTTGTATGGCAGATCGGTCGCTCAGTAATTCAGCACCCTGAATTCAGACATGAAAAATAAGCAAGTATCTTTGAAGGAGAAACAAGGAAACGTAAAAATGACTCTCTTTTGAACAATGCAAAAAACAAACAAGCAAAGAGAAATGAGAAAAGTGAACGGTGCTTTGGCTATCATAAATGCATAAAGGCACGAATACCCAAGAAGCGGTAAGGTAAAAAGGTATAATTGCCATCATATTGTTTTGTTAAGAAAAGTTTTTTTTATTTTTTTTGAGATAATGCCATTTACAAGCGAAAAAGTTAATGTTGGGGATATCTGTTAGTACAATGTATATATTTTCTGACCCTCAACTGCAAAGAAATTGAAACTCCAATTATATTAATAACCAATGTGCATTTTATTAAACAAACTTTTGATTTGAATACAAAAATAGAGAGTATCGGCGGCGCCACAAAAAACCATTTCTCGTAAATTTCTCAACAATTCCAATTCCCGGAGCCATAGACGCGTTTCGTGACGGTTTTAAATCGCAAAAAAAAAAAATTGCTGGAGATTTGATTATTATTATTATTTGGGATTATTCAAAGAAACTGTTGCTAATTTTAAAAGATTATTCAATTTCTAATTTATCTGTATCTCTGCCACCTATGCTGATGACACAGCTATAATTATAATCTATAATAATCTAAAGAATCAGCGGCGAAAGTATCGCAAGGTATTCAAAATGAAATTTTTGAAATAGAGCGATGGCTTAAGAAATGGAAGATAAAGGTTAATACTGAAAAGTCGAATCATATAACATTTGCATTGAGAAGAGGAAATTGTTGTATACTAATACCGCATAGAGATTCAGCCAATTATCTTGGGCTCGATTTAAATCGCAGAATCACCTGGAAAAGTCATATTAAAAGCAAAGTAAGAAAACTTAACTGAAAAACAAAGCAAATGCGTTGGCTGCTTGGTAAAAGGTCGCAGCTGAGTTTAGAGAACAAAGTCCGTCTTTACAAAGCCATCTTGAAGCCTATATGGACTTATGGTATCCAATTATGGGGCACAGCAAGTCACTCAAACATTGAAATCATTCAACGGTATCAGTCCAAGACACTAAGACTTATTATTGACGCCCCATGGTTTGTATCCAATGAGCAAATTCATAAAGACCTAGGTATTCCATACGTTAAGAACGAAATACGAAGACTAAGCACTAGTTACGTGGAAAGGCTAAATAATCATTCGAATGTTTTGGCAATAGGCCTCTTGGATGATAGCGATACAATACGAAGATTAAAACGCAATCATGTCTTAGACATGCCATATTCAAATCGAGCTTACAGCACTTAAAAAAGCAATAGTTATTACTCATTGGAGTTTAACTATTTCTCCTGTTAGTTTATAATTTCCAAAACATTTACTTATTGTCTAAAGGATAGATTGTAAATAATAATAATTGAAAAAAAAAAAAATCTGTATCTGTATAAATTTTTACAAAATCTCTAGTAAATATGCCATTCTGTGTCAACGTGCAAAACCAACTCTAGCTAAGGAGTTGCCACTTAGTTGCGAGACGGTCTCTCGACTATCCTTAAAGGCTTTGTAGGCCTGGGTTTTCGACAAAACAGATTCACCATAAAAACACAAAATTTGATACAAATTCTTTGTTCGATATTTTTCTCCATTGCAATGTTAAATTTTTAAAATTCAACTTTTAGATGCAAAATTCAATTTCCGAAAATCAGGAGGAATTACATTTTGTTGTTAAACATGTGAAGAAATTTATAACCTTTTTTTCCATCAAATATTGAGTGGTAGTCGGAGGTACCCTTAAAGCAAAGCAGCCAAATGATAAAAAAACAAAAAAAATATTTTTAGCTACTCGAATATATTTAAAACCGAAAAGTTTTTCAGCTCAGATTTATTTTTTTTCCGAATTAATACTTATAAATAATAAAGTGAATAAAGATTTCGTAGCTACATGTATCATGGTAAATGCAGGTTTTTTTTTCTGTAAATTATCGTGAAAGGTCAAAAAATACAAAATGTCAACTTTGATGGCTAATTATTTAAAAACCACTAATTATAATTTAATAATTTTTTCTGCGCAGGATACATTAATATGTGTAAAATCATATTTAAATATAATTTTATTCAAATTTTGACTTACATCTAGATGACTTTTGGCCAAAATCTGGCCCTGTGCATTGTAAAATTTGCAAAACTCTACTGAGGTAGACTGATTTCAACAGCTGCTGTAAACAAACTAGTTGACATACCATTCTAATTTTTGACATAGTAATTAAGGACAGTTCTGCCAACTTAAAAAAACCAAAATTGCAGTTTTCAGCGCGGGCAGTTTAAATTACAATTTCTGGAAACTTTCTGGTCACCATGTAAACTATTTTAGGTTTTCCAAACACATGTAAGCCCCTTATTAATTTAGACGATGCGTAGACCAAACCAAAGCCATCCCAAAAATAAAAACAAAAAAAAGCAAAAACAATTTAATATATAGGGAATTAAAATTTACATTTGTTGACAGTTTGACAAAATTAATTAAGCTCATTTATTTGCATTGAAGCAGTTGCATAAATTAAAATTAATTTGCCATACGCTTAAATCATGTTGACCCAAGGGGACTTAAAATGGTGGCTGGTCGCAAAATATGATTTCAATTTGATTTAAAACCTGAAGAGTTTCAGTTCATTTTAAAATGCAGCGCATGCAACTGCTCTTAAATATATATTTATTTACTGTTTTACAATTTTTTTTATTTATTTATGTAAACGTGACTTTTAATCCCTTTAAGGTTTATGGAATCGAAATGCATAATTTTAACTAAGCGGCTGCATATGGCAGGTAACACAAAAACTCCTCACCATTATTTCTGGGTTTTAGCTATTTTTGACACTTGGTCAGAGCAATTTGTGGTCTTTTCTTGTTTGTTGTTACAAATGCCACGCAAGAAGTTTAGCTTAAAGTTTTTAACTTGCTTTTTCATTGGATTTTTTTTTTAATTTGTGTGTCGGTCAAACTTTTTCAATTTAAAATTGTGCAAGAAATTTTTGTAGCCACTCTAAAACGTAATATACAAAATGCCATGGAACACCTGTGAACCAAGTTGCTGGCGTGTTTTGATGCGGGTAAGCGCCGGGATTTCAATAATTAAGTTGACGCCAGCCATAAAACTTTTTTTTACTCGTCAGGAGTGATCTTATTTTTTTTTTTTTTTTGCAAAGTTACAAATTTTGTGGTTTGTAGTAATTTGGAAAGTTAGAAGCCAAAACAGGTGTTGGCTGTAAAAAACATCCAGCTGGAGCTGCCTGTTAAAGTAACCGACAAACTTTATTTACTTGGTTGGTTAGTCTTTTCTTTTTAGCAAACTGTTTGCTCGACAAATTTTTGGCTTGGATTTTTGCCGACACTTGTTGGACAGCTCTAGGGACCAAGCCCCAGCATGTTGCAAATAGCAACAACTATTTTTTGTGCGACCCTCTTTTTAGGTGACTAGTACTAAGCAACAGTTAAGCTGTTAAATGTTTGGCTTTGCTCAACTGCTCAACAGTTAATATTAGCGCCCCAGATTGGGCGCCCTTGATAAGCCAACGAAAAAAATAAAGCCTTGGACGGGCAAAAGTTTTGTTGCATCAAATATTTTATGTTTCTTTGCAACATTTAATTGAATTATTTAATCCATAAGGTAATGAAATTTTATAAAAAATTGTCAGAAACGGCTCAAATTTGAATTTTATCTAGGTAAGAACTATTAACATTTACTGATATTGACTTAATTTATTTTTTGAATTGTATTTTTATTTTTGGAGACAATTTTTTTGAAACAATTCCCACGTATTACAATACATACATGTTTCATTATTCAGATAAAATCACCAAAATTTAAGTGTTTGGCCAAACAACCTTGACTCTGTTGTCGAAATTGTTAAAGTCATAAATTATTTAGTTGTCTTATATTCAATGTTTTTTATCTACATTTTCGTTTTTGCCCTTATTTTTTGGTGGCCTACAGTTGGGCGCCTTATCGTAAGCCGTCTAATGATTATGATGTTCGGGTCTGATGTCCGCATAGACACTTGTTTGCATTTGTCCTTGCTCTGACCGTACTCTATTGACTTTGCTTGCTATCGTATACGATATATAGATATAGGACTTGTTCGAAGATGTGCAGTATTCTTTATATCTCAATATTTATTTTTCTACATATTTGCTGGACCATGGCACGCTTCACAATGCGGCGACATTCGCATAGACACACGCACACATAGCCATTACAACAATTGAAACGTGCTGTGAATGCTCAAAACGAAATGCGTGCACAACGCGGCGTATGAGTGATTTTTGCTGTGTTCGCTTAAAGTGATATGGCAAAATGTTTCAACTTTGAACCCAGCACTTAATTTTTTATTAAACACCATAATCTGGCATTGCGTATACGTAACGTGAGCGCATGTCAACGCTTTTGATTGACGAGGGTGATTTAATAAATAAAATGAAAAACACAAAAAATTTATTAAATAAAAAAAAAATGACAAAATGAAATGGGTAATCTATGCAAGTGAAAAAAGAAGTGAATATGGTATAAGTTGACCCAGGTCTGTAGCCAAACTTTTCTATGCTTTATTACAATTTATCTATTTCAAGATACAAGTTATCTAAAAAAAAGTCCTTTAAGTCCTAAAGGCAACATACAATAAAATTCGCATAAAAATCAAATAAAAAGAATGGAAAAAAAACCTATACATTTAAGAAAATAGGATTTACTGTTTCCGCTTTTCATTTTGGGTTCCGTTTCTTATATTTAACACTTTATGGCAGCTAAGAAATAGAACAGCGAAATAAAAAACTTTTGATTTGGGTGCTGTCGTAGGATAAACTTATAAAGGCAAGTGCACATACATATACATGTATAAGATTTTACGAGCTGTGAATATGCTTCAGCAGCTGCATATAAAAACGTATAAATACATAAGTACGTGGGCAAAATGAGTTCTGTAAGGTGATTTGGCTTATACTAAGTTAAGTTAAGGGCAAGCGATACCAAGTAAAGATGGCAAAATTTTTAAGAGTCTTGACAGGCACGAACTCTATACAATACATAAATGAAATGATAATATAATAAATGTATTCTGTATAGGCTCAGCAATGATCAAGTTATATACTATATACATTTTATTTATTTAAATAATGTTAGCTCATAGTTATTGCTCAATCTGAATGTTAGTAATTTTAATTTTTTTTAAACAAACGTATTGTTAGTTTTATTATCGTACTTTAGTAAACCAATCAGGGAACTAATTTATTTTCTTATAGCTAGGTATATAAAAAATAATCCAAATCTAATTCCAAATGTAAGCTATTCATCTTCATCAGACTTAAAGATCTTAGCCAAGAAGATTTTTTTTTTAATATGTACTTATATAAAAAAGTAATATAAAAAATTATAATATTAATAAGCTCTTAATATTAGTATTAGTTATTTTAATACACTAATTTTTGTACTAATAACTAAAATAAACTGGTTCGAAAAAATCATGAGTATAGGTCCTTTAAGGGATTGCGTTATTTATCTTGTCTGCAATATATTAATATGCTTCTAACTTTCTTGCAGACCTACTACATAAATATGTTCATTAAGCTATTTTATGTTTACAAAGGAGCTAGTACTACGTATGTATCGTAAAAAAAATCTCCAAAATTTATGAATATTATGTCTTCAAGCTTTTGTTCAAATCTTTAATGTTTGATCTTTTAATGCCGCAAAGAATTTGTCTCAACTTATGTTGCCCTAATTTGCTAAAACTTTGGCTTTAGTTTACGACCTTGTTAAATTTACATAAAAATTCTACATATGGTATGAAGCACAAAGTTTTAATATCTGTGAGATGCTTCTGGGTTATAAGCAATAAATCATAGCGTAAAAATGTTGCGCGCTTGAAGCGGGGAGAGTGCAGGACTGTCGTAACCATATCCTGCTGCTGCGACAAACAATATATTCACTAATGAAGTCATTTCACAGTTCAATGCCAGGCTATGTGGCCTGGAGGGATGATGAGCTAGTGTATGTGTGTGTGTGTATCTACAACCCTATGCATATGTATGTGTGTGCATCTTCATCTTTTGCTGGTAATGCTGCTGGTATAGAAGCTACTACCAAGTATAGCGACACTTTTCGTTGCTGCGTGTTTTATTGGCCAAACAGATTTAGTCACGTTTTGTCGACACTTTTTTTTTTCTTCCCATGATTACTTTTCCCTTTGAGCTTTATATTATGCTATATAATGATATCTATCAGTTACTTTTATTGAAATATAACGACAAGCGTACCATTCGGTATTTGACATATTAATTAAGCTGAACTTCTAGCCAGCATAAAGAAAGCAAAAACGTATCATGTCATAGTTAAAAAAAAAATATCTACATAATAATAAAAACTGCTGTCAAGAGCAAATTTTTTTGCGGCAGTCCAGGCAACACCTTTTCGAAAGCGTGATGGCGGAATTTCCTTTTTTATATGTCAGAAATATTTTACATACCGACACACACACACATACACACACACAACGCTGGCTGCCTTGTCGCATTTATTTTATTTATTTTATTATTATTTTTTATGCACAGCACTTTGACATATACATTGTGCCCGAGTACATGTTCGCTCATAAAAGCTTGAAGCATATTTTTATAGCACATAAATGTCATAATACTATGCGGTGCTTTTTTCCATCTCAACATCGCTGCAGCCATTTTCTTTTTATTTTTATTTATTTTATTCTCTTTTTGTTGTTCTTTGGCTTGGCTGCAAAATATTGCTGCATACTTTTAAGCGCACGCATAAAATACTCGAGATAAAGCTAAGCCGAAGCAAACTGATTGCGCTTTAAACCGATATTTGCAAGTGTTGTTGCTTTTTTATACCTTTGCGGAGTATATTATATTTATTCTTAAATTTGTAGGTACCGCATTAAAGATTTTTATTGACCCTAACAAATTGTTATATGGCAGAGTAGTTCCTTAAGGTATACATATCTGCTTCGCGCACGCTTTCTTGCCTCCTTGTTACCAAAGGTAGTCGGCCTGGTTGTTCGAACGAAATCACAGTCTACCTCTTCGCCAATGACCAAATAAAAATATTGGAAAATTCAAAAATTTACGAATACGAATACAAAATTTTTAAAATTTAAGTGTTTTATCATTATAAAATAGAATAATGTCAATTAAAAATAAGTTCAAAAAACTAAAACCCGACTACTGAAAAAAAAGAATATATTCTCATCTGAGATTCTTATGTACAAACTATTGTACGTACATCAAACAACTTTCTTTTATATATTTAAATCTATTTAAAGTATTTTTAGAGGATAGTCACTCGTGAATGTCCCGACTGTAACCGTCCCACGAAGCACGCAGAGAGCGGAGCCACCTAGTTTAATTTTCAAATTAAGTTCCAAACATTACTTAGAACAAACCAGGCATATTTAAGGGTATGTAGACTTCGGCGCAGCGGTGCGAAAATTATAGCTGCTGTTGTTCTTCTTTTCCTTTGCAAAGGCAAATATTAATTAATTTTGCAAACAGCTCATTATGATCATAAACTAGCGTGACCGGAAGTGTGTGTTGGAAAAACTTTTTTGTTAGAGTGCGCCATTTTGCAGTTATGCTGTTGTTAATATTTTTTTAATAAAGTTTGTTTCATCAACTTTAATAAACTGTTCGTATTGCTCAGGGCGTTGTGCAACAAAGTAAAAATCGAAACCTAATCAAGCAAATTGGCCATAAAAATAAATCGCATTAAACAGCAAACGTGCGGGGGAGAAGCAGAGTGAAGGTAGCTCATCAGCGCACCTCTCTAAGCCTTTAAGTTATACACCAAGTGAGTGGCAGGTAACACACATGTACACAAAAATACTCAGTTGTGTGTATCTGTGTGAACATATGTGGGCAATTCTTTTATAAATCGAACCAATTGAGATAAAACAAATATTCTTTAAATATTTTTGTTTAAGTATGGGTTAAACAAAGATACAGGCTGCAAAAAAAAAATTAATTTATAATGATGCAGTACAATTTTTTTTTATTTTCAAAGAATCATTCTAATTATATTTTTTATACGAAGACTATTTTAATACATATGAAAATTTCGTAAAAAAAAGGCTTGCAGATATGTATTATGCATATACTATATGTTATAAGTATATATGTATCGCCGAAAATAAGTGAAGCGGGCTACTTTTTAGGTCGACCTTTTCGATTTAGATGATTTTAAACGACCCAAATTTTGATTGCATAGTAACGATTATTTATCGAGCTATCGATAAATGAATATTATAATATTTTTAATTTTGAGACTTTTCTTTGACAAGCCATATCTTCTAAACCAGCGGTTGGCACTTAGACGGCACGCGTGCCAAAGAGCTTTCACACGTACGAGAAAAGAGCTTTTTATCGTAAAAGCTCGTCTCGTACGTGTGAGCTAGTTTTACAATGAAACGCAAAGCAGAGCCGCATGGCAAAACACGAAAGAATAAAACTTGATGATATTGTCGAATTTAATGACAACTATGCCGAAAAAAAAATGATTGTCCATTTTACCTCGATCTTTGCGAAAGCTCTTTTTTGTTTACGCACACAGGCACAAAAATTGCATTAGTAGTTTTGCCCACCGCTGTTCTAAACGATTAAAGATATCTACATAAGTGGTTTTTCATTAAAAGATTAAAGGGGAACGGGACAGACTTTACTTGCTTAAATTTAATGCGTTTCATTTGGTAAAATTGGTATCTCTATGGAACGGAATTAATTTATTTTTATTATAATGCCAATGTGGAGTATTTCTTAGGTCATTTTTGTTTTACTTATAACATGCTAAGATTTTACAGCTGATTAAAACATATATATGAAAATTAAGCGAACTATGAAATTTTCTTTTTACTATTTGAATGTTTGTGATTTACATATATTTATGTATTTTTTTTTAATTTTCGAGCTGGTCCTTACATAATTAGCAAAAAAAGGGGACAATTAAGACACATAAAATTTTTTTTTTTTATGTACTTTTTTCCGAGGTTGTTGTTTCCATAATTCAAGCCTCAAAATGTAAACAGATACATCTGTGATGCCAGAAATTGGGAGACACTAATAAGGTAGATTTGAAAAAAAAGTTGCCAAAATAAGCTAAAATCAAAATAAATATGCAAAAAAAAGGCTAAACTTAAGGGGCTTATACCGAATAAAAATGATATTTTGAAGAATTTTTTTCTTGTTGTTTAGAGAAGTTTAAAGAAGTTTTATTGTATTTTTCATTGCTTTATCTGCAATGAATACTGATTCTGTTTATAAACAAATTGATGAATTTAGTTAACAAAAAAAAAATAAATTTTCAATTCCGTTAAAAAAAATTTATTTTTCCAAATGAAAATTTCTTTGTTCACTAACAAGATTTGAGATTTTTAAGTAATCTGTAAAGATTGTATTTCAATATCGGGCAATCTGAAATTTGACAGCACATTTTGAAATTAAGTTCAGCTTAAAAGACATAACCAATTATTATGTGGGGAAATCGCCTTTAAGAATGTCAATTTAGATATCCAGTGGTATAATAAATATTATTGTAATTAGTAAAGCAGCTTTATAACTTCGATAAAACGAAATATGTCTTTAAAGCTAAAACAAGGCAAATGCAATTTAAAAAATACTAGATTTATAGCTATAAGCATTTAGAAAATTTTAAAAACATTTCAATTTTGAAATATGCTAGATGTAGTTATCAAAAAGCTGAAGCGGTAACACTGCTATGTATAATCTGATTTTTGTAATTGTATTTTCTTTACAACATCCTTAAAATTCACAACTCGTTAAATCAAACGTAGGAATATTAGGCGAATAACTAAACAAATTTTTCGGCGCTCCAACTCTCGAAGATGCAACGTACAGTTGACCGTGAGAAAACCAAGCTTCCTCTAAATTAACTCCACACACCTGGAGTGTTTGCCCTTGGGCTTTGTTGACGGTCATAGCAAAAGATAGCCGAACAGGAAATTGAAGACGTTTAAATTCGAATGGCATGTCCGTTGGTATTAATGGGAAGCGCGGTATTAGTACAATTTCACCTTTTGCTTTGCCAGTGAGAATTATTGCTTGAATTAAATTTGGCATCAATTTCTTCACTGAAAGTCTCGTCCCATTACAAAGTTTCGGTGCATTAAGATTTCGGAGAAGTATAATCGATGAACCAACTTTCAAATTCAAATTATGCGGTGGCATGCCTGGTGGTTCCAAAGAATTTAAAAATTCGACCGGATAATTGACTGCGTCTTCATCATTCATAGCAGTATCAACGGATTTATACCTTACCGAATCCCTGGCAATTTTTCCTGGATGTGGAAATTGATTTCATTGACATTGATATTTTTTGGTGCTAAAATTGCACGTTCTCGAAACCAATCATGGTTATTGTAATTTTGAACAATATTTGGAAAAACGCGATCAATGAGTACTTGTTTTGAGGATACAATTATGCAAAAGTTATTCGGTAACTGTCAACTGAATTCCAATGACAGCAAATTAATATTAACATAATGCACTTACAACCGCATTTGACAACTGTGTACACATATACAGTTATACAGTACAACAAAAACGCTCATAAGCGGCTGTGTATTTGTTGGTGTTTTTCCTATACAGGCATTTCGTATGAGAGGAAACCATTACTCACATAAAATGTCATAACTCAGGAACGGCTGCACCGATTCCAAACAAACTTCACACAAACCACTTCCTCATAGATGGGAACTCTAAAATTTTTGTTTCAATCGGTTCGGCGGTTCTTCAGTTATAAGATTATAGAAGATGATAGGCATTGAACTGATGCAAAAATTGATGGTGATTGGTCTTGCTTTTCTCTCCAGTAAACCATTTTTCGACATGTTTTTCATGATTTTCGATTCAGTATTTAGTTAAGTAAATTTTTGTCCGATATCATGAGATAATTATTTTTCAAATTGATTAAAAAAAAATGAAGCTTTAAAGTCAAAAATGGTGTATGGTTTGTAAAAGAATGCCCCATGAGTGACTGGGCAAACATAGCACAATACTAGCTGTAGAAACGCATACTAATGCAAACAAGTGGCATGTGGCAAATAGCATTTAACTTTGTTTGCTTAGTGTAGCGTAGAAGAGCCCGAAGCGGTTGATATGGCTTATGGATAAGGGTTGCCCAGAGGGAAGGGATTCATGTGGAGCAACAAACGCGCTGAAGTGCATATCAAAGCGAACTAATGAATAAATTCATTGAATCCATAGCCAAGTTTTGCAAGGTTTGCCCAGCATTTGAGAACAAGTGCGAGTTTTTTTCCCGGAACTTGAAGGTAACGCTCTACAAAAAGGGGTACACTGCATATATATATTTTTTTTAAATCGTTACGCCATCCATTCAGCTTGATTATGCGTCTGGATGGTAATTTAAAAAGAACGCGCAAAATATGTGACACACCTGTGGCTAGCATTAAAACTGTGGCAGTAGGTTCCAAAAGTTTAATTAACAATGTTTGTGTCAATTAATCAAAGGTTTCAGGCAATTCAATTAAAAATTTACGTTTACTGGTTGGTAGGTAGAAAATGAATTTTGAGCATCAACCGACACAACTGAGAAGTGCTTCAAATTTTAATTGGTTTTTAAATTACAATACAGTTGTTGTTGGGTGTTGGAGGTCCAATCAAAGTTAAATTAAATTGCAATAATTTTTTAAATGTTATGGGATTATTCAAATTTTAGTTGTAAAAGTTTTTTCAAAACAGAAATATGAATATTTCATAGTCAAGATTTAAACAATTCTTATTTTAAGGACGTATATGGTTAAAAAGTTCACGGGCTACAGACGCGAATTATTTCATAGCTATATTTTTTAATCTTTCTTTTTTTTTTTTGAAAAAAAGTTGATTGCATGAATGAAAGCTCTTACTTCCCGATGTTGTTTTAGTTTGAGTTACTGTATAAGGGAGCTTCGAGAATTAATTATGAAAGCAATTCAAAATCTGGCATTTCAAATACTATAAATGGTTCACAAGCCAAATCGATTAACTCCATAAAAGAAATAGTTGAGAAAAATGAGAAAATAGAATATATTGTAATTCAAAATTCCAGTTAAGTTCTGCATTCAAATTGCTGATGTAGACTGTATGTATTACTGCAGATTTTTCTTGTGTCTAACGCCATATCAAAAAAGTATAAGACGGATAACACGGAATATATCGCTATTTTTATCATTTATTATTTTATTATTTTTATCCAATTTATGGCTTCCAAATATGCGTACAAAACTTTTTTGTATTTATTGATATCTGTTATCAACTTGGTTCCAAATAGCTGAGAAAATCTTGGAAATTCTTGCTGATAACGAAAGAGTGATTAATCTGACGGAAGTATACTATTTTGACGCAGTTGTATTTAGTTGAGTTTATATGTATCTGCTTGTCGTTGCAAAAACATCTTGATGAAGTGAAAATTTTGCCCTGCTGCAAAACATAAAACTTTTATACAACTTTTAAGACGAAAATTCAAATTTTTATGCTCAAATAGATGAAAATGCTTTTAAAACGTGATAAGGTTGCGTGTTGTCAAAATAATTTGCATAAAAGACCTACAGTTTTTGACTAGCATATTCGGCATTTTATATTTTTATTAAAGTCTTATCACATTTCACTTTTAAAAGTGAATATATTTTATATTATTATACAGCGCGCAATAGTTCCAATACTTAGAATTGACTAAGGAAATCAGAACTTTATGAAATGTATTCTTTGACTAGCTGACTTTTAGTGAAATGAGTTTCTTTTTACCAGAGATATTTCACTAGCCCATGTTATGGATGAAGATTACAATGGCGCCTCATTCGCCATAATAGTTATAGTAGTTTCCTGCATAAATGGCTACAGAAACGAAAACTACCAGCTTTCTGCTCGACATACGTTCGTAGGGTTTCTAGCAACTGTGCCTTAGTCGAAATTAACTTAGTTCGGAGGACTATGGTAAACGCCTAGAGGAATAACATATCTGAGTCCCGCGACTAAAATTTATCTTACCTTCCTTTGTATAGTAGAAATGTTGTTCCTAAATATTTCTGCTTCTTATCTCAATAGTGTTGCAATATGTAGCGTAGCTTCCCGAATTAGAAGATTTTGCGTTTTTTGTAAGAAAGCTTATTTTGTATTCCCGACATAAGGATGCTTCATCAGCTTGACTCTTCTATTGAGTCTAAATTGATGGATACAGATCTTACAGATTGCAGGTATCTCTAAAATCTAATATGGTACTTTCAATGAATTAAGAAGAATCTTTAGGCTTTCATTACGAATACACCTAATTCTGTTTTTACACGGTAGAGACGTTCCACAAAAAATCGTGTGAAAAGAAACTTGTAAAAAAAAAACATGAAGTATATCTTTAAGCTGCTATGAAAATAAATTAGTAAGGTGAACTCCCTAACTAAATTTTTAAAAGATTTGTTTTTTTTTACTGTCAATGGATTAAAAGGAATATTTACCGTCTCATAATTAATTAATATTAATAATAATTAATATACGATAGTTTATTTTAAATCTTTGGTGAAAACTAAAACAACTGAAATAGTCTTTAAGAAATTTCTGCAACACAAAATTATATAAATATCCTAATAGATTGTTTTTTTTCTATCCTACAATCAAATGACATTAATATTGAAATAAAATTTCATGCCCCTTTAGTCAACACCCCCAGCAAATTATCTTTCTGTATATATGTGTACATAACCGTTTTGAATGGTTTACGCTTAGATATGTACTTAAGATTCGAACAGCGTTTAAGCAGAAGACATCTACCATTTACCACTCTTTCGTATATAATATATACGGTTATACGTGCGTATATAACCAACACGCCTCATTTGTATGTAAAAACTGAAGCCTGCGATGCCATTTACCCGGAGCTCAAACGCATGAACGGAAATCACTGGAAATGCTGCACCAACAAAACGCTTATCCGCCGCAGCCCACCTGCAGAGTGTAGTCGGCAGACAATGGTTTCAGGCACTCAGGGGCGTCATTGCAGAGGAGGATCCCACGTTGACTGGCGGCTGCATATGCTTTGGAAAATCAAATGCGATTTTCTCGAATTTTAACAAAAGGCCATGGCATTGGCATTGGAAATGAGCTTGGCATTGGCTTTGTTTGGCAAATGCGAAGATTTATCGCGAGAAAATAAACTTTTTTCAGGTTGTCTTGTTAAGTAGCTGTGAAGTGGCTTGTAACGTTTTAGCTGACATCTACTTAGAGATGACGACAAAAAAAAAACACATTGTCTGGATGATATTATTTTCAATTTGCAATCAATTCGTGGGGAAAAAACTTCTAAGCTGCGCATTTTAATTGATTTGGCTGCAGGCCTGCATAATTATAGTATATATACATATAGATGTATTTGTATATATGTATGGATTGACAGACACTGACAGACTGACTGATAAAATACAGACAGACAGAGTGACAGACTGACACACTGACTGACAGTCGTTGACAGCTGTTGTAATGCACACGTGGCGTATGCGTGATTTGAATTTGAGCATATGCCACTCACTAAAGATAATTCCATTACATCTGCACGTTATCTAACTATATATATGTATATAAGTATATGTATATATATCGAGGGAGTCCTTGTACACTTATTATGCCAGTCGCATTACTGTGTGCTGGATACAGGATTCAATAAAGCCAACGGAAACGAACAGAGGCTTTAAGAGCAATGTCTGGCCAGACATTATATTAATATGCCTGCCTGGCATTGACATTGTAAATCCGGCGCATAACCTATGTCATTAGGACCTCGACTTGGTGTTTGTTTTATTTTTTTCTGTTTTTTTGTGTTGTTTCTGGAAATTAAAAAGCGTCTGTAAATTAAAGTGAAAGATGGCCAAAAGTTAATGCAAATTTTATGCAAACAGCAAGAAAGAAAAGCAACTGAGCCGAATGCTTTTAACAAGACTGAGACTTGTTGAGAGCTTTACTGACAAGTATTCAAGTGAAATAATTAGCCAATGAGAAACAGAGGAAAATAAGTTGCAGTAATGTAAAATAAATATCATGACTATGACATACTCTATATGCTATATTTGGTGAAATTTTTGAAAATAATTGCAATTAATTTTAGAATAAGTGACTTGACCTTGAACGTCTTGAGCAAGTTTTAGCTTGCTATCTTTTTATGCCGAGAATAATTGCTTAATTACACTATTACAAGGTGCTAGGTACTAAGGTAGCCAATGGAGAGGCGTCATCAGAAAACGAAGTTTTAGCGAACAAAAAAAAAATATTTTAATATCTTTAATCCAGATATATTCAGCTATCGGTAACTGGCGAAACAATTGACAAGTACCTCAATCACATATATAAAAACCATCCAAATCGAAGAGACCTTTTTGAGGTCAATCTATAATACTACACTTTTTATAGCCCTGTTGAAAAAATAAGAGCATAACTTAATTTAAGTTTTTATTTTATTAATAAATCTTAATTTTAAAAATTTTCTTTATTTGCCATAATAACGTATGTATATATAATTATTTCGCTTAAATCTGGCCACTAGAATTTTTTTTTTTAAGCTGAGAATTATTATAAATTCTGAAAATTAAAGTAAAGAAAAACAAGCGAGTCTTCGCTAAGTAGACAAAATAAAAAAAGCTTGTCATCAGGTGTAAGTTTAAAATTTGGTAAGATATTGCATTAATTGCATGAGAATATAAATTTTAGAAGGGTTGTCCAGATTATGAGTAGGGGAAAGGCTTGTAAGTTGACAAAGTCAAAAAGTGGCAGAAAAATGCGCTAAAAACAATTCAAATTAGTATAAATAACATAGCAATGTAAAAAAATGAAAATATATGTGTGGCAACTTACAAGCTAAAAAGTGTGCTAACTTACAATTTTGTAGCCATTTTAGAAAGCATTGAGAAAAAATTGTCTATTCACTGTTTGTTCGAAAACCTTTTTGGATTATGAAAGTTCATTGAATTTCAGTTGCAGCACATATATTTTCCTTGATTTTTTATTTTGATTTGATCACTTTTTGAGCGCAATCAAAAATAATGTTTTTTATTTTCCGATTTCTTTAAAAACAATTTTTGCATCAAAAACACATTAAAATTGTTTACGGCGAATTTTCCATCGAAGACAGGTGGAATTTTGGTGTTTTCATTGCTGGAACATCAAAATCGACCAGGTTCGCCAACTTACAAGCCCTGTCAACTTACAAGCCTTTCTCCTACTAAATAAGAACTTAATATAATTTATTTAATTAAAATAAAGTTTATTAAAGAAAAACTATTTTAAATAAAAAATGCCAAATTTCTAGAAAAGATAATTTTTTCAATTAGTAGAAATTACAATTTCTCTTTTTTGTTTAGCACATGAGCATCTCGGTGAAATTTGGCGAAAAAAATGAGCCTTACACATTATCTCTACTCTTCTCCTTGAAATAAGATACATTTCTGCTTAACACCCACGCTATATAAGCTATCTGGTCAAACTTGTAACAATTATCAAAATCGCTTTAAAACCTGAAAAGATATAGGCAATCTCTCCGCTATAAACAGCGAAAAAATTCTTCTTTTGGTAAATATTTCAATATATAGTAGCATTACACAAAATTATTTAAATTTTCTATTTTAGAGCTTTAATAGGTCGAGGTAAAACACTTCTCAAACGGTCAAGTTGAAAATCCCGTACAGTGCGTCCTACCCCATATTTTGGTACCAATCTAGTTTTGGGATTATTAATATTTGAGATATTGAGCTTATTTTCAGCAGCTGTGGTACACTTTGTTGTAAATTTCTTTTTCACAGAAATATAATTAATATTTTTTTATTACTAAATTTAAAACCTATTGGAAATAAAACAACTTTGATTTGCAAGAGATATATATTTTTTTTTTTTGGCTGGGACTTGACTAAATCTTTGGCTTGTTCATTAATAGCATTACGCAACCGTCTTTTATAGTAGATTAATAGCGACTGATCATGGAATGCTGACTTCAAAGCCGCAGCACTGTCAAGATTTTTACATAGCAAAAAGGAATTTACAAATAATTGTGCAGACCACAAGAGATAGTTGAATGCAGTGCAAAGTGAAGAGTAGAAAGTTACAGCGCTTAAGAGATTATGTTTCCTTCGTGAATTTACATTTAATTCATTTGCGCAGTATACAGCTCACTAACTCACTCGCGTTTTTCGGCCGTTCTCTTTTTGCCCAGCTCTGTTAAATATACGATGACGATTGGGAGGCTGCTGCTCATCTCATTGCCTTTCTAACCTGTGACTAAATTGAATTAAACAAGTTAATGGGACAAGTGCATGGGATGCCCTATTTTGTCGCTTCCACTGATGAGACCATAGCTTATGTTTCAATCATTTTTTAAGGTGGCACAGAATTATGTGCATGCTTGAACAAGTCGTTATCTATAAAACTGCTTGGAACTACTGAGCACTTTGATATCTCTATTTTCTTACTACTCTATGTTTTTATGACTCTATCTGCTTATTACACTATCTTTGTATTCTTGATGTCTTCTCTTTAAAGAGTATACATAAAAACTTGAAACCTTTTAGATTCATAACTTCCTTCGTTAGTTAGTTGCTTCACTTTGGGGAAATCTTTTAAATTGCAATAACATTCTTGGTAACAACTATAAAAATGTGTATGTATTGTTTGCCTAGGAAAAACCCAAGTGCTGCTCTTCTGCTTTTCTTGTTAAGCCTTTTCCCCGTTGGAAACTAAAAGTATGCCATAGGTTTTTCCAAAGCGTTTTAAGAATTTGAAGGTAGTCGGTAACTTTGTCATTGCATCAACTAAGACAAACTATGGCCATCATAGCGCCAAAGTGCCTTTACTGCACTTTGTATTTGTGGTCCACAATTCCATTGACAACGACTGCCAATTGTAAGAGCACCAGGCTGGCTGCCGTCCCACTTAGCCTCACCAACCACAGCCACAATTGTGCAGCAGTTTATACCCGTTCATAGAACCAAATGGCCAGGCTAGTCATTGTGAAAAGCAGGCTAACATGCGGGCTAACCAACAAAGTGGAATCAGACGCTATAAGGACTGTGGTCACATGTGTATGGCGCAGATATACATACATATATACGTATATGCAACAACTATGGAAGTATAAATGTGTATCTGTGAGTGTGTGGTTATGTCTGCATTCAGTATGCATATGGGTCTTCACATCAGCTCCGCCCAATTCTTTGGAACCATTGTGCATGAAGAAACAAATGGTATAGCCCACTTGTCATACCCCACTTTCAATGCCGCATGTCCTCCAGTAATAGCACTCAACAATCCAGTACTGTGCAAAATGGTGCAAGAAAAGCTATTTCGGTTTAAAAAGTTAACTTTGACTGGGCGATATGAAATGACAATTTTGTCTATCAACCAGGTAGCAGGACACCAAGGCTCCATCTTAAAGAACAGTCTCCAGATAGGCCACTTTGTCTGCGGGGTAAAAGGAAAAGTTTTTGAAGGACCTTCCTCGCATATCTATTCTAGTAAAACATTTGTATTAAACTTTTAGCATTAATAAAAAAATAAGCTTTAAACTATAAAAAAAATATTTATCAAATCTTAAAGCAAGCTCTACTCACATTATATAACTTGCTTGTTATCCCATTGTACCATATTTATTCCTAAGCTGTATACAATCTCTATACCTTTGGAGACGTATACTACCAACATGCACGTATGTAATCTATTATAAAACTGTTTAGATAAGGTTTCTTAAAATTGGTTTATTGTTGTGGTGCTGCTTGCCTTCATCCACATGCATGGCTTTTGTGCCACGAAAGCTAAGCTTTTAAATCTCTTCACAATGTTACATATTTTAAACAGAATTCCAATTATTAATAATTCAATTATTAGTATGCGGTTTGACAACTTGCAACAAACCACAAAATGAAAACCTCACTACAAAATAAAACAAACAACAAAAAATAATAAAAATAAAAACTATACAATTTCCATTTGAATAGCTTTGCGTGATTATATTCAATGCTTAAACTTGAATTTTCCATTTTGTATCAAATGCAATTCGCTAGTCAATTAGCGTTTTAAATCTAGATATAGGCAATGATATGCCAAATTGATATGATAAATGTTGACGATGATGATAATAATGACGATGTTAGTTGCGTTGTTGCCACAATTAGTAAAAGTCAATTGGCAAATTAATTATTCATAGCAAAAATTTGCATGCACAACATGGCGTATGAGCAATACAAATTTGAAGTATTATATTTTGTGCTAACTCGCTATGTTTGTGTGAATGTTCGCCATTTTAATAGAATTTATTTTTTGTTATTATGTCTGTTGACAGAGATATGATGACGATGACGACGATAATGTTGTTTCTGCTGATGATGCCACAATACCAACAACAGCAGCAAACAAGACAAAAATTAGCAACATAGAACATGGCGCACACTTTCAGGCAACATGGACAGCCAGGTCTAATCTAATTATATGGCATGTACAACACCAGCCAAGCCACCAAGCTATTTTCCACTGTATATACTTTCAACATAGAAACTATGCGCTCTACAACTCCCCAAAGTATGCTAAACATTTTACAAATTGAAATTTATAAAGCCAAACGTATACAAGAAGAACCTTGACGGCAGCCAGCAATCCAATGTAATGAAGCACAAGATTTGCTCAAGTCAATGGCTTCAATTTGCTTTTATGGCCATTTTGGAGTGAGCTGTGGAAACTCTGCGTCAGTCCTTGTTGTCCTTGTTGTAGATGTCGCCACGTTTCTTGGCTTAAGCTTAAGCAAACTATTTGTCACAAGGATACAAGTAGCTATGGCAGTTTCTGCTCCCGTTTGTCTACTGCGGTGTTTTCTAACTTGTTTCCAGTGTCATTTGCAAAATGTAATTGTCACAATTATCATAAATTTTCGTGTTGAATTTATTTTTGTAATTTCACTTTGCCTCAGTTATGTATCGTTTTGGTTTCTTGCCAAGGAGTAAAACTTGGTTAAGCACTTGCTAGTCAATGATAACTTTATAGTACTATTTCATAGTTTTATAAAGTTTTTTTTTTTTGGCTTAGAAACACAAAACTTGAAATCAAAACACATTTGTCAAACCGAAACTCTCGAAATTGGCAACAAACCCCCAAAGATAAAATGAAAATAAATAAGTGGGCTGCTGTAGTCACGACATTCCGAACTTTGTATACACTATACACTTGACTACTATTCGCAACTTATTGAATTTCAAAACTACCCTTTTCAACGAAGGTAATTTTTTTATAACAAATATGAGATGTTAAATTGATCGGTACATCTTTTTGCAGATTTTTGATGTGATACACTTAAGACATAAAGAGAATTTAATATTTAAGTTCCCATTATTCTACATATTGATTCCGGTGGCAGTAGCTCAAAGGGTCTAGCTGGATAAGCATCCAAAAAAAAAATGATTGTGAAACATAAAAAAATTAAGAATTTCTGACATTAATTTTGGTCAATTTTTTGTTAAAATTACATCATTTGAGCATTTGTTCAGCTGAAAAATTTGTCTCATTAAATAAACACTGAACAGGTAAAAAAAAAATATAGTTTGAAGACTAAAATTTATAGGAACATATATTTTACCTAGAAATCATTTCATTTTAAAAATCGTTGATTGTGTGCCCAATCCAGCTAGAACCGTTTAAAATGTAATTAACGCAGTTTTTATCGACTTATTTACGTGTAGACAACAAAAGAGAGTTAAACTTGGATGTATCTTCAAGATTTCTACTCGAAAATTCTGGGCATAAACAAATAAATAAAAAAAAAATATACTTTTGAACGAGAGCATATGACGTACCTTCTTACAAAATTGCATGCATCCCTCAGTCGTTAAAACTTACTTTGTAGAGTCCAACACATTTTGTGCTTGTTGCTGCACACAACATTTTTCGCACTATGCTAATGTATCCCTTACCCTTTGGATGCAGGGTATAACACAAAACAGAAGCCGACGGCCTGTTGCACAAAAAAAGCTTTTGCTCTTAAGCACTTTAGAAAAAGCGCTCTTTGTGTTTCTCTTTGTTCTTAAGAGAGCGCATTTTTAGACCAATTTTTTCAGCTGTGCTCCATCTTTGTGTTTCCATGTGAGCGTATTCTGTAGCTGGTCTTAGCCATTATGCTAAGTGTGCTGTCCTGTATATTATGGTAACACTTAAGGTAATGGTTAGGTTTGGGTATGGTATATGGTACATGGTTCTATAGAACCCACAGTCCAGTGCACAATATTTGGTGCTTACGTTAAACAAAAAGAAGGCACATTGGAGAGCCTTTTTGAATACGTAAGGTTAGATGTAACTAGAGGTTTCTGAGCAGGTAAAAGATATATAGATGGGGATATCGTGTATGTTAAATAATTTTTCACCTAAAGAAAAAAAAATTTAATTTCAGTGTTTTTACATATCCAGAGTGCGAAAAGTTTGGCGTAAGCTCTTCGAAAAATGCTTCAGGTGATCGAGGTGATATCCGAATACGGGAAGTCCCGGATACACTTCCAACATGTATGAAGAATTTTTTGCATTCAAATTTTTTTTTTTCTTGAAGGACATAGTAGCCCAAAAAATATTCTTATTATTTTGTCCCTATTAAAGTCTGCAACTGTAACTGTTTGCGTGAATAGTTGGAACCGATAAGTGTTACCCTACTTGTTAAAAAATCTATTACGTGTTGAAATACCATTTTTTAGCAGAATAGAATAGGTTTCAATCCTCTAAACAATATAAGATAAGACCAAAACGAAGTTGAACTTGGCTTGAAACCGATATGTTCACTAAACGTTTAAAGCCAATTGCTTTAATTGAAAGAATATGATATATTTAAATCAAAAACCGGAAGTTTGAAATATTGTTCCCAGTCGGTACAAAAAACACTCTATGCTGCAAGCGGCCATAATAAATGTGTGGCTCAAGAGTTGTAAGTAATAGTAAGCATAAGGACTATGTTTTTTATTTTTATTTCGCGGCTACAAATTTGAAAAATTTAGGATATATGTACTATTTAAATATGGGACTCTGTCTTCTTTGAACATCAACCAAAATACATTTTTTTGTTCACGCGTAAGTTAATACCTACTGCTTGTGGAAACATAAAACTCTGGGGAGCCTAACAAACAAATAAAAAATGTTGCTGTGTATTTATTGGAATCACCAAACGAAAACTTAGCCAGAGTAGATATCATTTTCGACTAGGAGCATTTATTCTTTTGATTTACTAACACTCGAAATTAATGCAATTTTACCCAAACGTATATATAAAATATATACTTATATAAAATACTTAAGATATCGATATTAGCACGCGTCCTAACAAAACGAGTAACTATGCATTACTGCCAACACGATTCACTAAAATGGTTTTCTATTCAATACCATACAATATGATGATATCCCAGCTATTTGTTACGTTTCTTCATCACGTTCCTTTTTGTTACATCTTATATAAATAACTTATATTGTAGATAAACTTTCTCCCAAAAAAAAAGCAGTGCAAATATTGACTCAGTTATGTTGAATACAAAAACGAGTTCCAGTTGTACGTACTGCTAATTTAATTAAACTAAAGTTCCAGTTTTCCCCCAAAGTGTATACAAATCTTGCCGCGATGTCTACAAAACTTTGCACCCCAAATAAAGTATAGGTATATGTACTAGAAGAAAAATCTTTAAAAATAACAAGATACATTAAAAATGCATATGCAGGCTCCGATCAAAGCTTGCCAAACGTTAAGTACAATTTCCCCATAAGGCTTTTTGTGAAATGAAAAGCGGTAGCAGCAACTGTAAAGCACACACATATACTCGCAAACAAAAACACACACACACACATGTATGTGAATACAAAGAGTCAGTTACGTAGTTGTCTTTTTTAAAAAGGGGATGCAAAACGAGGCATTAAATAAAATGTACAATAAATCTCTAATATTAGATCTTTTTAAAGCTTTGTTTTTAAACTTAAGAATGTTTGTGGAGAATAATAATAACAATAATTTTGTAAATTTGTTCAATATCGCCTCAACGAAATAAATGAATTCTCCACGATTTTAGAACGATGAAAAAGTAGAGGTCAGCCGCTATGAAATTCAGATTTTTGTTTTGAGAAAATTGTCTTTTGTTAAGGCTATAACATTTCTTTTATAAATAATAAAATATTCAAAATTTACAAAAATTTTGAGTATATGGTCTTTAACGGACTTCAAATCGATAATACTTGTGTCAACGCACCCAGCATTTCAAAAGCACTGCAGAGGCCAATACTCATCATTTTTTTTTTGTTAGTATATTTACTGAAGACATACTCTTTAGAAATAATAAAAGCTTTTTTCTTTGCTCAATATTTTTAATTTGTACATTAACTGAATTTTTTTAACTTTTTCCCCACAGAAGGGGAAACTCCTCTAAGCCACTGCCGAAGACCAATACTCGTCATTTTTAGATGTGCAATCACGGCAGCAACAAGAAACCACCAGAGGCCTGACATGTGCGGCAAATACGTCAACCAGTAGGCAACTGCGGCCAACAGAGCGAGAGCTCACTCTCGCGTTACAGGGAGAGCGGTAGAAAGAGCGGCGTTGGGCAGGATGACAGTCAGACTGACAGACTGACAGACAATCAGCCGGCAAAAGAAGCAGCCATCCAGCTAAACCAAAACCCAAAATGTGTCAACATGACGTGCTTGGCTGCTGCCTCCCATGCCCCGTGATGTGATGCTATGCCAAGGTGTTGTCGTTATGACTGTATGTACAATTTGTGTGAGACTGAGAGTGTGTGTTCGTATGTCGACCAAGCCAAGCCAAGCCCCCGATGGTATGCTACAAGCAGCTGGCACCAAAAAGTATCCTTAAAATGCTCTGGATCTTGAATTTAAACAAAAATTTAAATATGCAGCTCAAAGTTTACTAGCAAACTACTCAGAGTGTTTGTGGGAGTGTGAGTGTGTGATGGTATAAGCTTGTTTGTGAGAGCTATCTATTAACGCGGCATGACAGCTGCAGCCAAGCATGTGCTAGTAGGTACATACACTCCTAGCCACTTGAATAGCTCAACTTAATTTTGCAAGTTAAATAGTAAAATTATAATAAAAAATTCACGTGCAGTACAAGCACGCGTTTGTAGTAAAACTTTTTTCGCCCCACTTATTTTTCTACGCTGCTTTTATTATATATTTTATTAGCTGAAACAAAACGTGAGAGTGAGTTCAAGTTTGCAAACTTGTCAAATAATATGTTAAAATTCTTATTTATAGTTAGCTTAATATAGCTTCAATATTCGAACAAATATGTATACAAAAACATTTTTAAACATCACTTTTACTTTTATTTATTACCCTTCGCTCTGCCAACGCATATGTAGTGCGAATAGAACAAAATCAATAGTAATTCCTCTCCGCTGAGCGCGTAAGAGAGCAGCATAAATAGAAATAGAGAAAAAGTTAAATAATGTAACTGTCACGTAATGCTGCTTGGCTTTATTGTTCATGCAACTCTCACCTCCCCCGCGCCTACTATTACATCGTTCTTTGCGCAGCGATCTTATTTTGTAGCCAACTAAATAGCACCAAAGCTCCGGCATTTCCGGCTGGAGCGTTTTAATTTTGTGAGAGTAAAAAAAAGTGAGAGAGAGAGAGAAGCAAGCAAAAATACGAGCCGGCACCATGGTGGAATAATATAAGGTGGTATCGTCCGTAAAAGCTATCCCTTATTGTTTGTAGCGTGTGAGTGCAAGTGAGAGGTCAAAAGCTTTTCTGTGGGAAAGCTCTCTTAGTATTGTTTCGTGAATGTGAATGAGATAGATATATATTTTGTTGATGTTTGTAAATAAGTAACAAAGAAAAATTCAGATATGTTTTATAGTTAAAATAATAAATTAGTTTTTGTATAGCCTAATTTTAACAAGTTAACTATTGCCCATAATTTTTTGCTATTGGTTTTGTATTACAAATTTCGTGTTTAGAAAACAAAACACAGACAGCTAAAAATTTCGTCCGCGACCAACCAACCATACTCGTTCACAGCAAGTTTTGCACTAACAATAAGGGCTCTAAACGAGAGAGTGAGTGTTCGCACGACATCACCTTATTATTCCACCATGGCCGGCACACAGGCTAATGCATGCACACTGGCACTTGTATGTATGTATGTCGCTTTGTTGTATTCACGCAATACATACAAAAATAATTCTTTCGTTTACACACATACACATGTTGTGCGTGCTTTAGCTGACCAACCGCGGCTACTTTACTCTCCTCTCCATACCATGACCACGGCACGCTCTCTCAACAAGATCCGAAGTCAAGCATCATCAACTTCGTGTCTGTTGCTTTGCAACGTCAGCGTCGCAATTCGTCAATGCGAAAGAGAAAATCAAAACAAACGCACCGAAACTAACATTTTTCAGTTTACAAAATTTCAAAGTTACCCCCATCCAAATTCACAATGCCACCCAATAAGTTTTACTTCAAAAACTTTTTGATACTCCTAGAAGAAATTAAGTTTCTTACAAAAAAAATGACTTTAATTTGGAGAAAATATATAAAAGTACCATAAAAAAAAAACTAGGGGACTACGCCTCTGTACTAACGCATGTATGCCTTATCAAAGCCAGAACTTTCTTCTTCTCTGATTCCCAATGCGCATTGTTCCTTATATTGATCAATTCCAATTTCCTATAATTGAACAACAATTTAAATGATCTCAGAGACTATAAGAGCTATGGAGCTGAAGTTTGGCCAAAATACATAATAAATATTACATACATTATAATCTCGGACAGAATCAAAAAAAATACATTTTCTAATTGGAAAGTTATTAGAAGGAATATTCAGGAATATTTTTTTTTTTCGAGAAAAAGGGTAAAGGACATCATACTGCCATGCGCACTCTCTACACTATATTAAGCAATTTGTCGTGAAAAAATGGTTACAAATGAATCATACAACATATTTACCATTGATAGCTATAATTCTTTCCCACTTTCTGGCAGAGATATAATAGCGTTACGGTCAAAAAACAGCGGAAGTTAAATTTTTATTAATTTTTCGTTAAAGTACAAATAAAAAAATTCTGGACAATTACATAATATGTTCCATTAATCTTAGCCTCTTAAAGATAAATCGTTAGGATGTGCTTTTATTTATGCGCCTGTCTGTTCTTCTGAATAAATGACAGGGGCACAGTATCTTGTGGCATGTCGGTGGCACAAATATTGTGTAATAATATATAATAACATAAATAATATGTATTATGATAATTTAAAATACATATTTCAATGTATAATATCTAATATCTATCTATTTGAATCCAACTATTCACTAAACATTTACATTCATCTTTATTTAGTGCTGAAATGAATTTATTTACTTAACATTTTGCTTAAGTGAGATGTCTGGTATCTATTTTTGCAAGCATAAAATATCAATTTGGTCTATTGAGGTGGCCAGAAGTGTGTGTAATTTTGAGCAGTCACTTGTGCAACATTGACAGCTAAATGTCAGTTTATTTTACATCAAACACGCAGCAACAATGGCTCTAATAACAAAAACAACAACAACAACAGCTACAATAACTGCATTAACAACAAAAAAAAACAACAACTTCCTCTTCTATCAAGAATCACAGTTAACAACTTTGCACAAGTTTCAATTTTGTATATATTGTATATTAAGCATACATATATATAAGGTGTTGGAGACATGTACAAAGTTTTTGATAATACCCACACGTACACGCACCTAGCAGACATGGCTGTCAAGGTGCGCGCACAAAGATGTTTACGTTTGCATAGTTAACAGTGAGTTATAAAAGTCTTGGCTGAGCATTTTTGAAGTTTTTCAGCTAATAACAACTAACATTTTTTTGGTTTTAAGTGGAAAATTAGGAAAAAAAAATTACTATACCATAAGGATCAGAACAAAAAAGTCATTTTGTACTTCTTATAATAACTCCTTAGATGTATCCCAGGACATGACATCTCCAGGAATAAAAGAAGAGGCCCAGTCAAAACTTGTACTGGATTAGCACTTTTGGCTTATGACAGTCCGAGCAGCGCTTCGGTTCCTTTGATTTATATAGCTTTCAGAAATTGGGCAAGAATTCCCTTTGGACACTTATAGGGAAGCGCCTAAGAAAGTTGGTCATCATAGAGGAGGAATCCACTCTACACATACTAACAAAAGAGGGATATCCCTAGTTGGCGGTCATACAACATGGATGCACGATGTCATCAGAGACTAGAACCATCCCAGATAATTTAGTTTACCTTTGGAATTGGATTAGCTGAGGGGGTCTAGGGCTAGTAGAATAGATTCAATAGATCCTACGGGTCGCAATACAGTTTTTCGCATAGAAGTATTATTATTATAATCGACCGCGCTCCTGAAAACGATTCCGAATATTTTATTCGGGTTTAAGTCAAAAAATGCTAATAAAACAATAAAATCTTAGGACGAAACATGGCCGTTTTTTTAAATTATATTCCTTTAAATTAATGTAAAAATACTGGTAATATTTCATTTTTTATATTATCAAGGCTTACAGCTGTGCGAATAAGGACAGCCCTCTACCTTTCTGGTATATTAGATAACGAGTTAAAGAGTTTTTTTATTATAAACTTAATTCCCGTATTACAAGCTGTTTAGGACTCAAAATTATCTTTTATTTTATTGAAAACTATATTGACCATCCATATCTGCTTCAATGTGTCACTTTAAAGCATTTAAATATTTATGTTTAAATAAATTTTACGTACTTCTTTCCAAATTTCAGTACGACTGCCCCATTTATTTAAAAAGCCATGTTTTTATGGGCATTTTTTATTCCCTTCATATTGTTGGCGTTTTATTTGTTTAAATTCTAATAGGGACAAACTATTAATACTATTTGCATCAAAAAGTCTCAGTTATAGCTAAATATTTACACACACTTTTTCCCACGGAAGTTGCCTGAGTCATGACTTTTTTGAATCACTCTATGCGTTATCTTTTTCATGTGTGTTGGTTGCAAGTTAACTGATTTATGTTCTTGATTTTGCTTCAAAACTTTACATTTTCAAATGCTTCAAATGATTTCGCTTAGTAAGAGAAGAGAGAGTCGGATGTAGAAACAAAGAGTGAAGAGAAGAGAAGAGACACACTTGTAATTAAACTAACAGTTATTAACACTTTTGAGCCAATTTAATATACAAGCAATGTTTCCAAATTACCTTTTGCATTATACATTGCAACAGTAGAGTTCATAAAAATATGGCACTTCAGTATATTGGTATTTCGAAGCTGCTCTAAAGCATATTGAGTTTCTAAAATGTAAACTCAGATAACAAAAAATTCACGTGCAGTACAGCACGCGTTAGAAGTAAAACTCTACGCTGTTTTTTTTTTTCTTTAGTTTAGCCGTCTTAACATTACTTTGGAGTTCAAACGGTGTCTTAACAATCAATTATGTATTATAATAATAATGAAAGTGAAGGAATTCTCGTTCCAGAGAGATATCTGATATGTGTATGTGATGTCAATTTTTGTTAAATGTATAGCAAAAAGATAGAACACGTCAAATTATAATTTCTATGCATATTTTATTTTTTCTGATGTAGCATTTTTACAGTTGTATATTAAAGGTGTTGGATTAACTAATATTTTTTAGTTAATTGTTTTTATATAAACGAAATGAAACGAACGTATTTATAAACGTTATACATTTTATTGGATTGTTGTTGTCACGCAATCGTGTAAGTTAGGTTACAGCGACGGCACAGAACCTAACAACCGTATGTTTAGCAAAAACTAATTTGATCTTGGAACGCTGACGGCAATGCAAGGGCCGCAGCGCTGCCAAGAATCGTACATATTATAATACATTAATAAATGTAATTAAATTGATAACTATTATATTGCAGTAACCAATGAGATAAACAGTTATGCATAATGCTAGTTAAGAGTAATTAGTTGCACAATTTAAGAGCTTTTGTTTGTTTATGTTATGTTATGTTATAATATGTTTGACCTGCTTTTATTGGGAAGCTGCTGCTCCCGACAAAAGGTAACAAAGATAAATTGTCTAAATTACGTTACAAAATTACAAGTTATTGTTTGTTTATTGTTTCTTTACTTTAATGCCTTGCCTTTGGGTTTTATAACGGCTTTCAAGCGATGCCTCATATTTTTTAAGGATCTATTGGTCTCCTGGGGGTCAATCTTCAATTCCTTTGGTGTTATTTGGTGCTACCTTTAAATTTGTTCAATCAAATGTCAAGGGTATGTTAGTACGGAGACTGGAGTAGAGTTTACAGTTGTTTGCAAATTCATAAAAAAACCTGCATTGCCAAAGATTTTAACAACTCTAGATCAGCGAAATCTGATAGGAGCTGTACTTAAAACTTCAAAAATGTCCATGCCAGTAGTAGATTAATATGTGAAGAAGCATTGTAATACAAAATTTTGACTCAAAAAGTACGCTATGGAAAATACAATGCTATGTTTCGTATGCTATATGCAAATTGCAAAGCACTAATTTTCGTTGCTAATGAAAACCAATGGCTAGAATTCACCAAACACCAAAAAAATTACCGAGGTTTGATTGACTGATTTTTCGATGAAAATTTTAATATACCAAATATTCCATGGCGTACTTGCTTTAGCTGACCAGCAGCGGCCGCTTCTCTCTGCTCTCTATACCATGACCACGGCTCGCGTTCTCAACAAGAGCCGAAGTCATGACCACGGCTCGCGTTCTCAACAAGAGCCGAAGTCATGACCACGGCTCGCGTTCTCAACAAGAGCCGAAGTCATGACCACCAACACAACGTCAGCGTCAATTCATCAATTTGAAAGAGAAAATCAAAACAAACGCACCAAGGCCACGGCATTGCCGTGAGAGTAACAAAAAGTGAGAGAGAGAGAGAAGCAAGCAAAAATACGAGCTGGCACCAAGGTATACTTATTTAAGGTAGCATACTCCCGCCGAAGGCTCTCAACGAAAGTTACCAATTTTTAGTTTCGTTGCGACTGCGCGTGAGTAGAGTTGTTTTCACGCATATTATTTTAATGTGTTTGCGTTCTCTCTCTCTATTTTTCTTGCTCTCAGTAAAATTGGTGACGACGCCGGCAGCATTACTCTACCTTAAATAAGTATACCTTGAGCTGGCACACAAGCTAATGGCAAACACTGGCTTGTACATACGTATGGCGCTGTGTTGTATTCACGCAATGCATACAAAAACAATTCTTTCGTTTACACACATACACATGTGCTGCGTGCTTTAGCTGACCAGCCGCGGCCGCTTTACTCCTCTCTCTATTCCATGACCACGGCTCGCTCTCTCAACAAGCGCCGAACGTCAGCGTCGCAATGCGAAAGAGAATATCAAAAGCAGCTAACGTTTTTTTCGTCTAACAAATCCAAAAATGCATAACGCCGCCTAAAAAGTTTTACTTCAAAATATTATTTTAAAATGAAGTGAAAAAATAACAACAAATAAGTTTTTTTTATAGTCACAGAGCGATCTTTTTTTTTTAATGCAATCATGGCAATCAAAATGGTCAGGAATGTTTTTCCTATAAACAAATCATAGAGTAATGTGGTGCATAGCATCAAGTATACGCAACGCAAAGTGCGTGCCAATGGGCAACAAAGTACATTGAATCGTTTGAATCGTCAAATATTTGCTTTTAACTGGACCAAAGGATGTAAGCTGAGTATATTCCGGGGTGTTGCAATTAAACATAAACACAGTTGTTCTTAATCTTTTTGCTTATAAAAAAAGCCATTTAAATAAAATATTTTAAAAAGCAACAAAAAAAAATCATTTCTTTAATATATCCATAAAAATGATCTTTACAATTCCCTAAAATAATTTGAAAACATAGCAAACAAAAATTCGAACGTTTGCTAGCCCTTCTTCCAGTAGAACACTCTTTTCACTCACTGAATTTGGAATCGAGCAAATATTTGTTATATCAAAAACAATAAACTAAATTTTTCAGCTAATACTTTAAATTGTATAAAACGAAAAAACTCTTTCAAAATTGTTTGAAAATCAAGAAATGAAACACACAAATAGCCCGTCTTAATTATTTAGACAAATTGTATAGTTTTAAATATTTATTTTTATTTGACAGCATAGACCATGTTAAGAATGAATTGAAAGCTTAATTTGTCTAACAGCTTTATTTTTTCAAATTGAAAGCTCAGAGCACTACAATCTACTGACTTGCTTGTTATTGCGTAATTACTTCTAATAAATAGATTCATATTTATAAAAATTGATATTGGTTTAGCTCATTGGAGTCAAGCAAATCGTGTAAATATTTTTTTGTAAGATGTTATAAAATTTGTTGTTACAAATAAACAAACATAAAAAAAAAAAAACAAAAAAAAAATATTTATAAAAACAGAGAATATTTCAGTCTCAATAAATCATAAGCCGTCCGTGATTTGCCTTACATTTTTGGGTGTTTCAAATTTACTAGATAAAAACTGAAGCTCTATTGAAACAATAATTTTTTTTGGTCAAATCTAGTTTAATTTATTAAGGGCCAATTTGTTAACTTTTTTGACGTTTTTTATAGCAAAAAATGCCTAAAAAATCACGAAATATTTTAGTGCATAAAAAATCACGAAATATGCCGTAAACATAGAACTTTTCAAATACTTTTCAACAGCAAGTGTGAAAGTTAAAAAAAGATGAATGTATTAAATTCTTAAATTTATAAGATTTCGCAACTGTGAAGTTGTATTACATTTTAAATACACAAGCCATGAATTATACTACGAAGCATGTACAACTATTAGACAACCTAAATTGTTAAACAATGTTAAAAAAAAATTTAAAATTGGAATACCGTTTGGTGTCATTTTATTGCGTAGTTCGTTTTTGGCTGCCATTAGTAGAGAACATTCTCAGAGAATTTTTCGAACAGAAATGGCGAAATAAGCCTTAAAATGGTCGCGACGCGTCATCTGAAAGTGATGAAAAGCTGTTTTTTAATGTGGTATGTAATTTTGCTCTATAAATAAAGTAATTTGAATTCTCCTGATTGAAGAAGTTCGCTAAGCGTGCGGCGGCGACTTTCGACTTTGGATTAGTAATAATTATTATGTTAATAATCCTTTTAAAAGCTGGGCGTGGCTGATTTCAATGTATTTGGTTTGGTTTTAACAGCAATATTTTGGCGCGGGGTCATTAAAATATTAAGCAGAACCCGAGGTGATTTTACACTAAAATTTTTTTTTTTTTTGCAAATTAAATCCCTTTTGCAAGAAAAAAAGAAAACTATATGTTGAAACAACTAAGCAGGCTCGGTAATCGATATCCCTTAAAAAAAAATGAGCTTATTGACAAATTTTTGTTGATAATGGTCTATCGGAATCCTTAAATCTCAGCATTCATCGCAAAAGTTTCAGTACGACTACATTTGAACCTAATATACATGTGCAGAATAAAAATAATCTTGTAGAATAGAATATACTCATATACTTGGGATGCAAAATGTATCTATTACCAGCTGAGCTCAATAAAGAGCAATCTTTATGACTTTGGGCTATGTTAAGTTGACACTTCGCCTTGTCAAATGTCAAAAACATTATGGACTATTATCTTATTTAAGGATCAGCCGCATCAGTTTTATGGACTTGATATTTTTCCAAGAACCAATATGAATTAATTTATCTTTATTTCTATATAAATTAAAATAATAAAGCCATTTAAATCCATTCAGGTGTAAATGCCGCTCTTTTATTCATCGTTTTCCGCTCTTACCCTGCCAGAGGACTCTCTAAAATATTAAAAAGTCAATTTGCGTGCTTAACCAACTGCTGTGAACTCTCATGAGTCGTACGCAATCTGGCAGAAAATTTTACATTTTCCAAAAATTTAGTTGAAAAACAAAAGGAAAAACGAACAACATAATCATTTTGATAACTTTTTATGTTATTCATGGCTTTATTTAAATGGAAATTATTAGTGTCATTTGTAGACGCCTCAGTTTTCTGGCACAAAAAAAAATAAATATATCAAAAAGGGAACAGAAACAAAATTGTTAAATTCTCATAAAATGGCATTTAGGTGCACGAGCAAAACCCGCCATGTCTAATGCTCTTACTCCTAGACAGTGCCACAGTCTTCACCGATTCCATCCCACATTCCACATGTCCTTGGGTTTGTTTTCTGTTTTTATGTCGCGCTGCTTCACGAGCGTTCAACGCTCCCTAGTCACAGTTGTTCTTTTATTTTTTATTTATACAAGTATATAGCTACATACATAAGTGCGTGTTTTTTTTTTTTTTTTCTTACCAACCATAATGTTTGCATAATTTACTTTCTCTTGCGTTTAAAGGTTTTCAAATTACTTTTTAATTTGGTTTTCCCGTCTTGAGTTATGCCATGAAAAGTATCTACGTAACCGCAGCAACAATAACAACAAAAAGAGCCGCTACTCAAATAAAAATGCAAATATTTTCAGTTTTATTGAAAAAATGTAAGGAACAAAAAATTGGTTCATATGGAAAATGTGGCTAGCTGTGTGCGTCCTTTGTTGCTCGATACTTTCAATCTGGAATTTAAGCGGCTCACACAACTGCCACAAATATAAAGGGTCTTTCGTAAGCTATATCCGAACTTTTTCAGCTGGTAACTCTGATTGAGTTCTGCAATAAATAATTTGTCGAAACTGTTTCAATTGAGCAGTTGAAAATGAATCGAAATTTTGATTCAAAAATCATCAATAGTTATATTAAATTCTTTAACTTAATTTAATTTAATTTTCCCTTGACCAATAACCAAAAAAAGTCTGAAATGACCTAAATGTAAACTAAAACTATATTATAACTATATTATTATTATTATGTTCAAGTTTTGATGATCAAAAAGGAGTTGTAACAGTTTGGTTTCTTCGCACTAATTATTTATTTATTTATTTATATATATTTATAGAAGTTAATACTAATTTATAAAAAGGTTTGTAGCCAGAGCAACGTAGGCCTTCAGGCTGCTTCGCGCTAATAATCGATAGTTACTATTCGGATATCCAGAATAATTTTTGTTGATTAAAAATATATCTTTTACAACTTTTTAATGTGTTTTTCTATAAGAAGTAAAATACAAAAAGTCAGTCAGTTATTGATTGGACTCCAATTAAGGATTTAAAAAAACTACCTCTGCCGCGTTTGATAGTTCAATTTCAAGTGGCTTCATGTCAACATATTTATTCAATCTGTTCATATGGTTTACAAAAAGCTTAAATAGCGGTGAATATATCAGTGCACTGAGAGCGCAGAGTTCACTTCCAGTGAGCTACACTGATCAAAAATAGTTAACTTATTATAAGTATGGAATTCAATAATAATATTTTTCAGTTTAGTTATATGTATTCTATAAAAAAAAAAAAATGTAAAACAACATAAATTGTCATCGTATATTACTTGCATTATTTTTTGCATTAATGGTTACATAAATTTCTATGAAAATGATTTTTTAATATCGCGGTAATTAATAATTAATTTAATACTTTGATTGCATTTTTGGAGCGTCCCTAAACAGCTCACAATAAATAATAAATACCATGCGTACCATGAAGTACCATGAAAAGTGCCCGAAACACACTAATTGAAAAAAAATATAATATAAAATCAAAACCGTAACAGAACAAACTGCATTTAAAAAAAATAGTCACGAAATTTTATGTCCGAACGCGTACGGCAAGTGCACACAAATAAAAAAACAAAACAAATGTTGCCCTATGATGTGACTGATGCTTTACGTATGATGGCGCAACCAAGTTCACTAGATGGCGCCAGTAGTAACAACAGCTTTTCTGTTTTGTCGCCAAACCGAAAACTAATCTGCAAGCATATTTATACATTTTTTACAAAGCCGTTTACTATTTATTATTGGGAGCTGTTTAGAAACCAAGTGACGCTCTAACAATTCAAAAAAAGTATTAAATTAATAAATTTTTGTTGTCATATTTTCATAATTTTTAGAAATCGGGGACAATTCATGTTGCTTTTAGAATTAGTTTGATTTACATAGCACATGCCAAAGTTTCGCACTTGAACAAAAAGCAGTTAATTGTAGTAAGACCATTTGAATCTCAACCCAAACTACCGCAAAAAAATTGCAATGAATACCACAAAAAAAAAACAGAATCCGAAAAAAATACGACTTTGTATTTATGTGGATACACTAGTCATACGGCAGTAATTAATTTGCAGTTCTTGTACAGTTGTGAGTTTTGGAACTGCATACAAGCCTCTTCGATTCAGGGCAGAGTTGGCCCAAATATCTTTCTAAATTAGAAAATTCGACTGTTGTCTTTTTTTTAAGACTTGTCATTTTATGTGATTCCAATAACACGGAGCGTTGTATCTCACAGCAGCGCACAATTTCCAGGCAGGGTTATTTTCTGAAAAGTTAAATTTCGTGCAATTTAAAGCCCTTAGTAGCAACTTTATGGCAACAAACCCAACAAAGAAATGCAAACCATTGTAGAGATCCAGCACAGCTTCTGTAAAAAAATTATAAAAAAATGTTACACAGAAATCTTTTAATTAAAAATAAAATTCAGATACGCTTAATGAAAGACCCTGTATGAATATATATTGATTGGAATGACTGAAAACAAAAGGCACATAAGTCGAAAATGCAGCATACGTTAAGGCTTATTTTCCATTGTATCGCTAAT
The DNA here is from genome assembly GCA_949987675.1 of Chymomyza fuscimana. Taxonomy (NCBI): domain Eukaryota; kingdom Metazoa; phylum Arthropoda; class Insecta; order Diptera; family Drosophilidae; genus Chymomyza; species Chymomyza fuscimana. Next base: position 41,682,874 of record OX465089.1, read on the forward strand.
TATATGTATTTATATTTTCTTTGAAGTTCAGATAAATGGCAAAAAGCTTAAAATAAATAAAAACTGTTAAATTTTCGCCAATGTCAAAGTTGTTTGCCACGTGGCAGTCAGTATTAAGGTAACCATGGTGCAATGTCAGACACTGTACCAGTCTTTAAGACAACTTCAATGCCGCCTTAAGTTTTTATAATATATGTATATAAGTTTTTTTCTTTTAGAGCCACTGTCAGCCACAATTTTGCCATTGAAGACGGGTTTTCACTGCAGCAGCAAAAACTTTAGTTGCACGCAAGGCCGGGCGGGATGGGTAAGAGTTGTGCATTATAAACCCCAGGAGTGCACTTTTAGCAGCATGTGAGTGATGCGAGTTCAAGTGCATCAACAAATGTAATCGAAAAGTTAGACGCAGTTCGCCGAAACTGCAATACTCTTTAAATGTCGAAATAAAATTAATATCAACATATCGTACAGGGTGGGCCATCTGTTGTTTTGGTAATTAGACACTGCTAATTCGAAACATACCCGTTACATTTTTCCTTCCTGAAATTAATAATACCCACGACTTTATGAGTAAAGTGCATAAAAAATAAAATTTGCCGAAAGAAATTTCCAATATTAATATTAAATGAAGCCTGATTGCGATTTCCGTTGCGCAAATATGAAACTATGTTTTTTGACAATTCCATTCCTTACGTTCGTAAAGGGTATTAAAAAGACAAAAACTTTAAACCACCAAAAGCAGCTGTATGGACTTTTCATAGTATTAAGTCGAGCAAAAGCCGCCAGTTTCTGCGCCGGAACTCATTTGTAATCTAACTTTGGTCGCTGCTGCTGCTGCTTTCTGCTAAACAGACTTGGATGAGCGACTATCTGTATATAATGTGGTCTATGTATACATATATATTAATGTGAGTGCGTGCGTACCTGTTTGTGTATATATATATACGTTTCTGAGAGTGCAGTTGGCACCGTAATTGATCACAAGCCACAAGCTGTGCAACTCTGCCACCTTACTAAACGCATACCCACTGTTCCCAGGAAACGCTTGCAATTCGCTTCCTTATGTACTTTGTATGTGTTCAGCTGCCTAATACCTCTGACCTAACCTAAAAGCTCTGTATTTCAATATTGATGATATGATGTGCCCCCTATCAAAGACCTTTTTGAACGCTCTAGTGATGCTTAGCATACAAGCCAAACAAGTGGAATACGTAAACAACCTTAGGACGGAGATTTCCTAAGTTTCTTAGCTGCTTCTTATGCGAGGGTTGATATACTAGTATATATTCTTAGCATATAGAATACGAAATGCTTTTAATGTTTTTCAAACTATTCTTTTCACTTTTTTCAATTCGAAGGTGGTACCTCTAAAATCAGCTTTTTGAATACTTCATAAGTCTATTTACGGCACCGGAAGTCGAAATTTATATTTAATTTTCCGGGAAGAAGTAGACGTGTGTCCAAAACACCAATTTTTTAATCCGACGTTTGGGAGTTGTCATTATCGTGCTCAAGGACAATTCGTTGTGTTTTAATTAATTCGCAGAAGACGTCTAGTAAAAAAACAGTTGTATACCTTTCAGAATACTGCGTCCCATGTTGCTCTGGTGGGACAAATACCACATTGCCAGTTATTCTAAAAAAAAACATTAGTTCATTTGAATTTTTTTGGCGATGGTAAAATGTTTATAACTATATTGTTGAATTTTTTTTGATAGTCCAGTAATGTCCAAAGGAGCTTCAGTATCACGCTGTCTCACATACCAATCATGCTTTATGAATTCTTAAGCAGTGTTAATCGTAGTTGAGATCTCCGATCTAATTGTTGGAATTGGTAGATTTAGGACTCTAAAACCCAACGACAAAAATTTCAGACCTACTGCACGCAGACTCCCGTACGGCTTTCTACATTCATTTCAAGGCTTCCCGACAGTGGTATCTCCTGCACATTGCCTAATTTTCAAAGTGTTTACCGGATTTTGAATGCATCATTAGTTTTTAAAAATCGTTGATGTAGTTTTTAGTGACTTGATTTTCAAATTTGATTACGATATCTCATTAAAAAAATTAAAAATTTTTAGACCAATCGGAAAATGGTTTTCCTTGACTAACAATAAAATTAAAAAACTAACATCGATACTGTTGGCGCAAATCGCTATTTTTAATTTAAGTAATCAAATATTGTCCTTTTCAGGATGTCTAGTATAAGTGAGAGTATAGCGCTTTCGTCGCTCTTTGCGAGTTCGCCGTGGTAGTTTAAACTAGACTTAAGAGATAAATTAAGAGTTAGTTGTCGATTTACACTATATGCGAGCGCACACACATTTTCATTAATTTCGTTTCTTGGTTTTCGCAATAAATTATAATTTTACTCTTAAACGTGTGCCAATTCTTTATTTAATAATCATAAAAACTCTTTTGATTTTTCAGATAAACTAACAAACTACTGTGCAGTGCTTAGATTGGTGCTTCATCGCCAAAAGTTTAACTCGATCGACGCAGTCTTGCAAAAATCGAAATAAATCATTGTACGAAAATGTTTACGACGTAGTTCCAATTATCTTCCGAGTTCAAATTCGCAAGTTAACCAAAAGTTCTAACTTTATGCTAGAAAACGCGAAACTAAGATGATTTATTGAATCCAAGCTGCCTATGCTAGAAATGCAAATGGCAGCCCTCGTAAATTGACATTTGGCGGAACGTTGTGGCTCAGACTGTGTTTGGCTGTGTGTGTTTTCGACAGTGCATGTATGTGTGTGTGTATATATACCACATATCAATTTAGTGCAATTATTTTGCAAGGCGTTTGGCATAAATTAATTTCACAGCGGCCGGAGACGACAAACGGGTACAGTATGCACTTGATATATGCGACATATTAGGGCTTGTTGGCACGTAATTAAAGCAATATACATAAATCACATGTGTGTTGATTTTACATTATTGTCACACAATTCTAGCTACCTCAAAGTTGTCAACAGAGCGTTTTATATCACGTCCTCTGTTGACACATAGAATATAATCCTGGGTGTTATAATGGCAGCGGCAGCCATGAACGCCATTATGTAAACTAATTTGAGCTGCCTTTGTTTGAGCTGATTTGTAGTATTTGCTGAAATTAACAATTTATAGTATACCTTAGGGCTCCCGTTCGCCAAATGTAGCCTACTTTTCGAGCTGTAAGCTGGGCATATATAGTAAGTTTTTTTTTTGCGCCTGGAAGAGTAACCGAAACTGTAAAAAAATAATTTATTCCTTAAAAATACTTTTTGTTTTAGCACTCCAACAATCTGAAAATTTAAATAGAAGCTTTCATTTCCTATAATCATTCGCACCGTAGCCTGTGCTCCGCTTTACCCATTGTCGGTTTTTTTGTTTTGTTAGCAGAAAATGCTTGAAGACCCAGGTATTCTTCGTTGGCGTTGAATTTTTCGGGTAAAATATTTTATTAAAGCGTCAAGTATCGTGACTCTAAAATATTCTTAAGCAGAGATTGCTTCTCCGGCATTCAGTCTTGGCATTCTCAGTTTAGCTTCGAATAAATCTTTACTAATTTCAGATGCATGTTGAACATTTTAGCAAATGTTTTCATAGTATGGCTTATACCAGAAAGTCAATCTATGGTCACTTCTGAAGTAATACAAACAATTTAAGTAGCATGCTCATGAGTATTTAATAAACAATGAGGCAAGCTTAAAAAACACTTTTCTGTACTGTTGCAAGAAGGTTGCTGTAGCAGATATTTTCCAAGTTTTGCAGAAATCTATTCTTATCAGATGCCGATGCATTTATGATTCTTTCATGTCTTTCTATAATTTCTAATAAATCGTAAAGTCGAAAAAGAAGACGTTTCTTATTACTTGTTGTTAAATCTAAAGAAACGAAGTCAAGGTTTGGAAGCATTAAGTTTACAAATTGACAAAAACTTAAATTTTAAATAAATTCGACATGAAGCTTTAGATATCCAGTGAGCAAATTGCTGCATTTAATGTTAAACGATTTAGTATCTTGTGGTGTCTACTTTTAAATAAAATTTGATTTAAGTCCTCTTACCCAGCGCCAATTACGAACTGTAGCACACTTTCTAGTCGCCCAGGCTTCCCATTGGTATGTCTTTGCTTAAAATTCTCTTCGGTATAGTCCATTTTGTGGCAGGACTGCTCTGTGTGGTCAGCAAACAAAACCTAGCCACTTGCAAATTTAAAATAAATAACCAAACAACTTAACAAATAAATGCTAACAACTACAAATAAATAAACAAATAAATAAGCAAGTCAACAGGACTGACGATGAAGAAAACATTTCTTTCCACCAAAACTCTGCATCCAGCATGAAAGTAAATAAAATCCAAAAGCAAATCTCGAAATGAAAAGTTGTAAACAAAATGCGTTCTATTAACGCCAACAAAACCGGAGAGAAAACCTCAAACCAGAGCTGTAAAATTTATGTGCAATCAGCCCAACACGTAGAATGTGCGTGCGGCCCATCAGAACCAAAAACATCTCCCAGAACTGCCCGACTAACCCACACTGTCCCAAAGCAGGCAGGCAGGGACACCACTGACATTGACACCGAGACGACCGGCAGTATAGCAAACCGGAGCAAGGCTCACCAAAAGGCAACCAACACGCAGACATCCCAGCTGCGTTAGAACCTCCTCTGACCTTTTCTCGGAAGCCCAAAAGTGGGCGTCATTTTGCGTTTGACTGTACCATTTGTCATGTGTTTATTTTTTGGCAAACGCTCGTTATCAAAAAGCAAGGCGTAAAAAAATTAAATTCCACGTGCGCGGTTTTACAACCGGCGCCTGTGGGATAGGCAACACTTTTTTACACACTTTCTGTATTGTGAGTCCGTTTATTGTGTAACGACCTCCGGTTTTGTCGTTACCAACGGCTGGGACAGCTCAGCTATGTCCAGGGTAAATGTCACAACAAATTTATAATTTACTGAGACTTTCGATATTTTATTTCACTTAAGCCGAGCCCACACGCTCTCTATGTTGTACAAAATAATCTCTTTAGCAAAACAATATTTGGACAAAACAAAGTTATACTTATATCTAACAATATAAACAATTTAAATGAATTGCCCTTTTGCGGCGATACTATTACGAGAGAAGGCGCGCTTTCACTCACCAATTGTCAATTTGGAATAAGATTAAATTAGAAATTAAATTATTAATAAAATAATTCAATTATAGTAAAAAAACCGTGGGTTGCTTAATATTAAATCTTACAATTATTTCAGTAGTATCTATTTATAAAATTAAGGTCATTAAGAAAATATAGTAAATTGCACCCCACGCTTTTTTATTATAATTGAATTATTTTATTAATAATTTAATTTCTAATTTAATCTTATTCCAAATTAATTAGTTGTAATTGATTGTCGGAATTTTCTATTGCTGTAATACAAACTATTGATACATCAAAATTATGTTCTACTTTTTAGTTCGGTTTACTATTAAAGCGTGTTTTTTTAGTTTTTTTAGACTATAATTTTTTATTTTAAGACTAAAAACAAACATGGACTTTTGTCAACAAGCCTACTAATTATTTCGAAAAACTGTTCCATACTTTTAGTGTTTATTTTATATTTTAAATCCTGCTGATCCTAGTCAGGACATTAGAACAAAGTTATTAAATAATTGTATTGTCATCAGTCCTTGAAGCCTGTGCAAATTTTCAAGATGATCAGACTTCTTGAAATTGGTGAAAATTAAGCTGAAAGATTTTGTTACATACATACATACATACATAAATACAGGTGAAGCTAATAAAAGCATGTTGTTGAGCTACTGAGCTTTTTCAATAGCTTTAAATTAACGAAAGCTATGAAAATTAAGAATTTAGTAAAATAAATGCACTGAAATATTCACTGTTTTTTTATGATTATTTTGCCTTCTTGGCAGAACTTATGAGATATATATATAAATTGTTATTAGCCCGTTGCGAACAATAGCGAAAAAGAGTTGTACTAGTAGAAGTGTAACTAATGAGATGAGAGCAATAGATAGCAACAACAATCTTTGTGATGAGCAAAAAGGAATTAAAGTATGGCTTAAGCTTAGTTAATTATCGATACGAGATATAGATGAATTTTTAAGAAATACTAAAGATTATTAAGCTGCTGCTCCGAACACATGTTGAAAAAGAACTTTTACATTATAAATCTGCAAAACAAACACCTAATATTTTAAAAATAGTCATTTTTCTTTTTGTTATTATATTAGCAAATAATTAGTTTTTCTATTATGTACCACTTTAATAGGCATTCTGAGAAAAAATACATATATATCTACATATCTTTTTTTATTCAATTACATTCGAAATATTGCAAGAAAACATTTTTTGTATTCAATAAAAATTTCTTAACTTCTTCTCAAAATTCTCCAATTGTAATAAATTGATTTACTTAAAATACTTATCTTTCATTTTTTTTACCTATTTTCGCGTTAATAGAAAATTTTTTTAAAAATTCTATATTATATATACACCCAATTCTGGTTTTACACGGTAGAAAAAGACTTGAAGTAAATCCTTAAGCTGTTATGAAATATAAAGGGGAATCCTCTAGTTAATATAAATTATGTAAGACTTTTTTTTTCGAAACCGTGTAAAAACCGAATTTGGTGTATACATATATTACTGTATGACCTTTTCCTAACTTATAATATTTATAAGCATCTTATTAATTTATATCCATTTAAATCATATTTATAATTTTGTTTCGAGTTTAGCCGTGATCATATGCCAGCTACCCAAAAGTTTATTATCACTTTTTATTGTCAGAATGTATAGATTAAACGATTAACTGAACTGCAACAAAAAAAAATTATTTAATTTTAATCATGAATTAATTTCCTGTTGATGGTGCCAAATACAATTCAATATGCCGTAACATAGCCTAAAACTAGCTGTCCATCAAGAGGTTTTCAACGATACCTCATTTGTCAAATTATGATAAGCGGTTAAGGAGTTACGGGGAAACAGATGCACTTACTACAAGGTGGCGCAAAAGAAATCACCCTATTGGAAGATGCTCTCATTTTTGTAAATGGCCGCCAATATCAAATCTGTTTTGACATTTGTGGACTAGACAGATACAGAATACAAGTGAATAAGCCATGGAGCGATACACTCCCCAAGAACGCGGAATAATTGTGTCTATTTTTTTGCGTAACAATTCGTCTGTGGTGTTGGCGCAGCGCGAATTCCGTCGCCGATTTCCCGGCCGTCCGACACCAACTGCGCAAACACTGCGCCGTTTAGCCACTAATCTTGAAGAGTATGGGACCACACGAGACGTTGACAAGAGTGGCCGGCCCCGGAGCGCCCGTTCTGCCGAAAATATCGCCGCTGTAGCCGAGGACGTCGAAGTGAGCCCCGAAACATCGACCAGACGACGTGCCACGCAATTGGGCCTCAGCCGGCGGTCCCTGCAACGAATTTTGGTGAAAGATTTGAACATGTTCCCCTGCAAAGTTCAGTCCGTGCATCAGCTGCTGCCTGCCGACCGCCAAACGCGCGTAACTTATGCCCAAGCTATCCTCAATCTCGATACCGAAGTGGACGATTTTTCGACCAAAATCATAATGAGCGATGAGGCTCATTTTCACCTCAGCTATAGGGCAATGTTGACCGAGTTTTTTCTGCCCGAACTGGACGAATTAGGACTGGTGGACATGTGGTTCCAACAGGACGGAGCAACAGCACACACTGCACGAGCCACAACCGACATTCTGAAGGCCGCGTTTCCGGGTCGCTTAATTTCGCGTTTTGGCGATTTGCACTGGCCCGCCAGATCGCCCGATTTAACGGTCCCGGACTTCTTTTTATGGGGTTTTTTGAAGTCCCGTGTTTACATCAACAAGCCTGAGACCTTGGAAGCCCTCAAGGAAAATATCCGACACGAATGCGAGAATTTATCGCCCGAAACTCTCGCCGAAGTGATGGAAAATGCCATAAAACGAGCCCGTATGGCAATCAATTGTGACGGCGCCCATTTGTCCGATATCATCTTCTCAACTTAACACAATTAATTCTAAAGGTCTAAATAAACATAATCAAAAAACAGAATCGAAGTTTTTCATTTAGAAAAAAAATAAGAGCCAAACAACATCGGATGACTTCTTTTGCGCCACCTTGTACATGCATACAGGTTAAACTCACAATTTCCCTCTTTGCTTCGACGTAGTCTGAAAAAAAAAAAATCATCGATATGCTTCCAAAAATATTATTAAGACTAAATTAATACAAAAGTCCGTGCTCATTGAACCTAAGCTCTTGCACTCCTTTGCTTCGAAATCGTGTGTGCAACTATTCGAATAATATATGGAAATACTTTCACAGGCCCAATCTTATCCCTGCCCTGCAGTGTATACAAACGTCGGTGCTTTCAAATTATCTTTACGATTGAAATTTTTATTCACTGTCAAAAAGCATTAAAGCATTAACCTAAGCGTTTAACATGCCCTTGCTATTCTAGTCGAACTGACTCTTTCTTTTTGCAATTATTGCGTGATGGCTTGAACCTTAAAATACTCAAAATATTACCCATACGCAATGTTGATGTATGCCAATTATATAACCACATCTATAATATGGCTTCGTCTGTGTCTGTGGCTGCGGTCTGTGCCTCTATTTGGCTTCAATTTACAGTCAATTATGCAAAACAACCTCATAAACACCATAAAGACCCAACAACACTTTCAGTACAGTTTGGCAGCTCATTTGCGTTCGAAATGCGTTACAAATATGTACGAGTAGTATGCCTGAAAATTGGCATCCATGAAATGCAATTGTATCTTTGTGTAATTACGTATGTCTGCGTGGGAGAGTGTGTGTGTGTGTGTGTATACGATTTATGTTTGACATTTGAATTAACTGCGTGTTAGAGCGCATAATTAACGTACATTGTTGTTATAGTTATTACCACAAAGTGTTCCAGCTTCTTCTTCCCCCAGCTAAAATGGCCAATAGCTGAACAAATAAATGAAATCCCAGGTGTGCTTACATAATCAATGTAGGTAAACTACAGCCTCCTCGCTTGCCACCTCCTCCTCCTGCGCTACCTCTCTACCTTACACATACAACATGGCAACAAACAATGGCCAATGACCCGGTTAAAATGGCGGCAAAACCCAATGCAGCGCACTTTGGCATAAATAAAAGCGTCGTGTTGAATTTTACATTAGCGCAGCTTGTACCGAAACTGAAGGGGATTGGGGTTGTTTGTAAAAAGGCGGTTGGCTGCTCTTAGCCACGTTCAGACGACCAATTTTAATTATATGATTTATTTCTGAGGAAATTTCATAAGCTTTCATATGGCTGTGTATAAAGACTTCAAAATGTTTTCCGAGAATTTTTGACCAAGAAAAGCATAAACGATTTTTTTTTTTCGTAAAATACACATACACATTGGCCTGCATTTTTTTTAATCAACATAATTTAAAATGTTATTGACACCATGCTAATATCAAATCATAACTTTGGGCAACTTCAGGCAATGTTTCAATTTCTTTATTTACCCTAATATTCCAATATTACAACTTTATAATATTAAATTAATACGGAAAAAGTGAAAAAACATTACAAAAACAAAAAAAGAAGAAGAAAAAACTTACAACTAAATTACAAACTAAGACTTAGGATCATAAAGAACTCGATCGTCACTAATAGTATGTGATGTTAATGTTATTAAATGAAATCTAGTTATAGCCTGATAAATTTTCTCATCAATCATGCATGGAGTCGAGAAGTGGAGTAATAGAATGGAACATCAAATATAATTTTTAGGATCTTATTCTAAATTCTTTGTAAGCCGGTGTCACGCGGCACAGTCCCCCAAACATTCGAGCTATATAAGATCATTGGTTGTAATATTGAATTAATTAAACTAAGTTTGTTGTTTACTTGCAGCTTCGACTTTCGATATATAAGAGGATACAAAATATTTAATGTCTTATTTACTTTATCTAAACTTTCAGCAATATGCACATTGAATTTCAATTTATTGTCAATTTATTGGACACATACATCCGCTTATGAAAGTATTCTTTTGCAACTTTTACACTAGAACTTTAGGCCAAACAGTTTCAAAAGCTAATTGTACTTCAAGCAATGTAAAGGACTGGTATTAGGTTAAGTAAGGTTGATTAGGCTGCTCAATCAATAATTGAGATCACCCAGAGACCATGAGGTGCATTGCGTTGCCTAATTGTTGAAAGAAGTATGAAGAAGGCGGGAAGGGGGAAGGGTCAAAAACTGGTGGGCATTCCTAGTCACATAAGTTCCTTTCCTTGCAGAACCATTTTGAGGATTCGACAAAAGTGACCAGACTGCTCAGGTCTTCAAAGAATGGTTTACCTAGACACTGTGTTCGTTTTTTAATAAGCGCCAGGCAATCACATAGCAGATGTTGGATGCTTTCCGTCTCCTGCTCATCTTCGCAGCTCGGCAGACGTCGTGAAGTCAGCTCAGTCATTTGGCCTATGGTACATCAGGTGTTCGCTTTGGGTTGCTGCCAGAGTGCCAGAGAGATGCGTCCAAGGAATCAATCTAGTCTAGCCGCTTGCCAGATTGCATATATCTCGGCCTGAAAACGCTACACCAGTCGGAAAGACGGAATGAAAGCTTCGTCGAAAGATCTTCTGAGAAGACGCCTGCTTCTATAGTATAGATCGTTAGCTCGTTTCCTTTAAAAGAAGTTGTTTGCTTACAATCTTCCCTCTCCGGGAAAACTGCATCAAATTGGTCATTCCATTTCAGAACCGTGGAGCAGTAGTCACTGTCCCCGGTCCCAGCAAGTACGCCTAGGATAGGATACTGCTGTGACCTGAAGTAGATGGAATGAGTTTTCAGTGCCTAGAGTCTCGCTGCGCTTCTAGCTACCGCATGCACCGCCGCCTGAGGTGTGAGAAGAACGATGGGGAATGGGGGTATGCCGGGGAGCTTCGTTGGTTGGAATAGCTGGTGGTTTTAAAGATTCGATAATAAGAGCCAGGTGCCCTATGCACACACTTCCCACACAGACCACATCTTCGAATAAAGGTTTTCGTAGGTATTGGGTGCTTATACTTATAGCACTTATAAGATACTTTCTATCTCCTTCTCAACATCGCAGCTACGACAGAGAACATGCATCGTCTCTGCCGCTAGGCCTATTGTACAGAGAACCGTAACTACTTCTGTGACCATCCTGATAATGTTCTTGTGAAACAAGAAGAGAGAGACAGAGTGTTCGGGACGCAGGGAGATATTCCCGTTCTGCATTGGCTCTAACTATTTCTCTGATTTCAGATATGATATCTTGCAGGGATGATTTTGTGTCAAGAACCGCAAGGGCAATTGATAGTGCAGATCCATACCTACCATTATCGTCCATCCCCCCGTTAGCAGGTACACTGAAGTGGCCTGGTAACCAGCAGAGGGCGATTGAGTGTCGATGGAAACGGCTTAGCGCTATCATCGTGTAACGGATAAGCTCACTTTTCATGGTGTGCGATGACTAAGCATTGATAGCAGCCTGGCTGTCGACAAGAATTGATACGTTCATTAGATTTGCGTCCAAGGTGTTTATCAGTCTTGCCGCTTTCCGATCCGCATTTATCTCGGCCTGAAATACGCTGAACCAGTTGGAAAGATGGAATAGAAGCTTCGTCGTAAGGTTTTCAGAGACGTCGCACCCTCCTGTGCCATTTGCCGTCTTCGATAAGTCTGTGTAGATCGTTAGCTCTTTCTACGGGAAGCAGTGGTCACTTTATTCGACACCACTGGGTCTAGGTTCAGAAAAACGTCCAGATTGCCTGAGGGGTTATCGCAATAAGCCAGTAGTGCCCAGAGAGGCAGCGCTTTGTATCCTTTGTATGTTGTTTTGGTGAAATTTAATCTTAGTTGCCTTCCAGCTGACCAACGCTCTACAGGTAAGGCTACCTCACCTCCTACCAAATATCTTTTAACAGATGTAGTAAGTACCGAAAGCTCTCTTCATTCTTTCCTTGGAATATCTCTCCCAGATGAATAGAATACTTATTGCCAAGTGTACATAAAGTTTGTGCAAGTCAAAGGAAAACTCGGAATCCTTACAAAGTTATCTATTACTACCAGGTGGGCTAGCGAAGTCGATGCAGACATGTCCGTCTGATCCTCCGTATTGATTGTTATGCAAAAGTTTTAAGTGCACCGTTTTAAGTGCATCTTTGCAGATATCGTCGTAAATTAAGCACTGTAGGGACGGACTTGACGTCCGTGTCCGACTTAAACGTTGCCAATTTTTAATTGATATTAATTTTATTTTATTTTTGATAGACAATAATACAAATCCATCAACTAACCATCATACTACTTGGAAATCAAGTTTTTGAGGTGCTTTTTTGGGGTATCAAAATTCTAACAAATAATTGAGTTCTGTAAATGCCAAAAAGCTTTAAATTTTGTACTTTTCCAAAAATAGTTGAAAACCCCAAACATGAGTAGTTCCATAGGGAAGTTATGGCCTAAACATACCAATGTTACGGCAACAATGAAACATCAAATTTTATTCTGAATTTTCCAGATAGTTTTAAACGTGTTTTACAATCTAAACTATGCCATCTGAACGTAGCTTAACTTGAACTAACTATTATGTGTGTGCATGTTGTGCAAACATTTTACTACTATTTGAAAATTAAATGGATTTCTGTTTGACTTCCCTGGCAGTCACATACACAAAGGCAAACACACACACACATAACCCACATCCTCACGACGACACTTGACAGTCACCCAGACACAAACACACACACACGCACATACGCGTGACAACAAACCAGCATACGTCAATGTTCCCTTTTTTTTCAAGTAGCACTAACCCCAACTCCGAGATCGGGGTTCTTTAGTTCAATCTCAACAGTATGTCAAGCGCAGTTACTTTTGCCTGTCAGCATGTGGCACAGTTGCCTTAAGTGTGGATAATGATTTTGTGGCAAGCAAGCAAATGAAACTAAACGCAACTCAACGAAACTCTACTAAGCTCAGCTGAACTGTACTGGGCTGAACTGGAATGAACTAAAACTAAACTCAACCGCTTCGACTGACTGACAGTTGTCATCATTCTGAAGCACCGCCTGGGGAAACTAGTCCTAATGATGCTGATCCCGTGCCCACACACACGCATTTCGTTGGAAAAGCGTATGCGTGTGCTCTATGTGAAGTGTTTTAATGGTGTTCGGTTGAACAAATGTTGAAAAAAATGGAAGGAATTTGTATGTCCTTGTAGCGCATTGAAGTGGCAATTGTCGCAACGGAACTTAAAGTGGCCAAATGGCAAATGTAGCCCAGTCGTCCACTTTTGTGGTCATATGAAATTCAATGCTACCACACTATGGCACAAAAAACACAGCTGCCCGAAGAGCAACAAACTGTTGCCCTTTGTGCTCTGTTTCCATGGCTGTCTGCTGAGCTGTCTGTGGTCGGATTTACTTGGGTGGGTTGGTCTTAACTGTGGGAGCTTATGGCACATCATTGGGAATGTTTCTGGACAAAAAAATATATCTTCATTTATGCGTGCCACAAGAATTTAAATTGTGCGGTACGAAACATATTTACGCATATAAAGGGCAGACTTTGATTTTAATTGCGATAAATAGAAGTAAAGGATTAAAGATTAATTCTGGAGTTAGAATAAAATTGTTGTTGAAAAGTTTCTCAATATTTTTTAACAATATGCGATGGCCAATCTTGTGGCGAAATGATTCCAAATCTGGATGTGGTTGATAGGTGGTTATTGTGAATCTAAACGTATTGTGCCTTGTTTCATCATAACGTATTGAAATATCTTTATAAGCTGCTTAAACCTGCAAAATGTGTACTAAGGTTAAAAAGCACTGGACTGGACTGGACTGGTAGTTAACTCACAATTGGGTATAAAAAATATTATTTTTATAACCTGTGTAAGCCTTTAAAATTTGTTGAATGATTCGATTTAAGATTTTAAAACCATGGATGGCGCTGAACTTTGTATCGCGAATACATTATTGCGTATAAGTCATATTTTTAGTGAGTATACGCAACACATGCACAACTTGATTATGCCGGACAAATTTTTTGCAAGTTTCAAAGTATGGCTCAAAAGCACTCAAAGCTCTAAGCATTTTACTGGTAGTACTTCATGGCGTATACGGAATTTTTTCAAAGTATGTGTAACAGGATGTAATGTCATTCAGTACTCTAAATATGCTATAGTTAATTAATGCGTATGCGCATTATCATTGCATATTAAAAGATGCCTAAGCTTGTAACGTTCAGCTCACTAATTCCAAACCATGTGTGGCACCTAAAATATTGTAGTGATTACATACATGATTACGTATACGCAATATTTTTATATGGTTAGATAACTTGTTGAATTAGACAAATATTGGCTAGTCAAGTCTTAACTAAACTGTCGCAATATATCTTAAACCACATAGGTATGTTATTTTTATCCATCTCTTTTCATTGACTGTACATAGTAAATGTCTGGGACATTTTCATTGCGTTCGTTTTCCTGAACCCCACAAGTGGCTTACTCTCCTTCGTCCATATTGTTTGGACTCCTTTCACTCTGCTGCTATCATACTGTTACTCAAGCGTTCGATTTCGTAATAAATTGCTTTTGTGGAATTAAATTGATTAGCTTTGATCAGCTGTGCGCCACTGTACACAGACACACACACATACATATACACAAACACCTATATGCAACACAGAGCCGCCATTTTGCCAACCTTTTCACCTTGGCTAGTTTGGTTTGGCTCCATATTTATTTTGTTTTTCACTTGACATAGATGTACGATGTGTTTGCAAAGCTGTGTGTGTGTGTGTGTGTGAGTGTACCTTCCTTTGACTGATTGTTTATTGGTCTAACTGACTGATTTGTGGTCAAACGTGGCGTAGACCCTGGTCCAGGCAATTATGCTAATGGTATAAGTAATTGCCAATACTCCAAGCCAAAGTTTTTAAGTAAAATGTTTTTATACCCTTTTTATGGTGCATGTTTAACTAAAGGTTTAACATACTTTGATTGAACCACTTGACAAGCGTGCTTTTATGTTTGCCAGCTTGTCTTAGCCATATGTGTCTGTTGATTGCATTAGTCATGTGTTAAAGCTCTAACATGACGTGTCTTACTCCTTTTCTGTAACCCATTCTCTTAGTAGCTTCTCACTTATGCAAAACCTTTAATGGAAGCATGAAGAGGTGCTAAAAAAACAACAGGTTACAAACCATGTAACGACGTAGTCATTCCCTTTGAAACACTTTTCTCTTCGTGGACTCGCCTTCTGGGCTAAAAATTCGAACAGATAAATCTGTAAGTGCCAAATATTTGTAACCCTTTTTTTTATTGTACTTTCTATATACAAAATTTGAATACTCATACTTTTGTATGGTAGATGCCTTTAATATTAATTTGTATACCCTGTATATTAATATCATGTTACCTAAACTATGATCAGGGTGACTAAAGAAATGGATAAAGATAAGAGACGATAATAGCTAGAACAACCTACATTTCAAGAGTTTTTTGGAATAAGATCGAAATCGGCAAATTAATTTATTTATTTGTTAGTACAGGGTATCTCTAAGTCGTACGCGCCCGACTTTAACGTGGGTCGTTTTTTTTATTTTATTATTTTAGTACTATTTAATTAATCAGTTATAGCAATTTGTAGGAAAATAATTTCTGTCTTCAACCAAAATTTAAACAAAAACTTCAGATAAAAATCATTCGTGAAAAAATAAAAATCCATTTATATCTCCTTTAACAAGGGTATAGGAATATAATTCGAATATATAATTATCCAACTAATCGTTATTTTGTTGAATTAAATGTCTTACTTTTCAAGTAATTATCGAAAAAAACTCTATGAAAAATAATTAATTATTTATATATAGAGTGAAAAAAATAAATATTTCCAATCGAAAATACATACATATAATCTTCATGTAAAATAAAATAAATCTACTAGACAACTGCATAAAAACAAAACTAAATTTAAGAAATCATAAAAATTTGGACTGACTTGAAATCGAGCTTTTGAAGGAAAATAAAAGAAAAGAATATAACAATACTTGATCTACTTGCCAATATACACTCTTCAAATCTTAAGTTAATTCATATTGATTAAACCTAATTAGCTTAGCCAATTGACACTGGTTAACATGACGAACTATTTTGTTTTTTTTCAATTACCCTCAGCTTGAGATATTGGAGAATTTAAGTAAGTAAGCGTGAGCTGTCAAAATGTTGAATTTTGTAGTCCAGTGTAATTAGTCAAGCTTGTTGTTTTATTGGAAGCGATTTTCCTTGTCTGCTGGTACTAATGGAAAACGCTATTTTTTTTTTGGGAGCTTGTCAAAATATTACCCTTATGAAATAAAATATTTTGGTAATTTTTTCTGTTACTTATATTAAGTACATTAACAAATTCAATAGCAGGTAAGTTTCAACCAAAAAGCTTAACAAACAATAAAAAGTACCTGTTCTTATGTCAGATGATAGCGGAAGCTTCTTGAGCCGGAGAATAATAAGGACTTTGCTTCACTGGAAATATATATATATTTTTTTTGATTACGCGATAAGAATATCAATCATCTTGAAGTACTACCCATCGCATTGAAGCTACAATTCAATAACAAAAATTTTCTTTTTATGTATCATAAAAACAAAAACTTTTTAATATTTAACATTATCTCTAGCACAATCTCGTTAAGGGAATATATAAAAAATATTCTTTACAAAATACACCTCGTTTACAAATTTAAGCCAATAAGAAATGTTCATTGAGGTATAAGCTAATTTGATGCAAGAAATATTGGTAATGTTCACACCAAGTATGTTGATTCTACCTTGTTTATGCATGAAAATACTTGCAATATTGTATTGTTTTCAAAAATATTTTTTGAAGATTTCGTCCGATCATGTTTTCCTTCGCATTGTGTTTAGCCACATGAAATAATTTTGTAAGAATTGATGATCTGCATCCGGCTGTGGTAACGAAGCTTCAGCTATATTTGTACTAGAAAAAAAAACCTTACAGATATTTAAACAAAATTCAGGAAACAAATTTAAAAAATAAAAAGGTGAGCATTTTTTTTAGAGACTTTGAGATAAAAATTAAATCTTTTGTGTAAGTTCCTATGAAGCTGAGTTTTGACCATTTTTTATATGTACAGATTGGTTCCAAAAAAATGTCTGTTACACATTGTTGAAATCGAAGACTCCCGAGAGTTCACTAAGGCATCAACGCGATTTCTCTCTGTGATGAGAACAAATTATGTCTGGAAGACAGTTAAAACAAAAAATGTTCATATTTAAAACTTATTGTAACAAACTCTACTAACAACAAGCTACATAGTTTTTTATTCAAAATGAAATTTTTGAAATAGAGCGATGGCTTAAGAAATGGAAGATAAAGGTTAATACTGAAAAGTCGAATCATATAACATTTGCATTGAGAAGAGGAGATTGTTGTACACTAATACCGCATAGAGATTCAGCCAATTATCTTGGGCTCGATTTAAATCGCAGAATCACCTGGAAAAGTCATATTAAAAGCAAAGTAAGAAAACTTAACAGAAAAACAAAGCAAATGCATTGGCTGCTTGGTAAAAGGTCGCAGCTGAGTTTAGAGAACAAAGTCCGTCTTTACAAAGCCATCTTGAAGCCTATATGGACTTATGGTATCCAATTATGGGGCACAGCAAGTCACTCAAACATTGAAATCATTCAACGGTATCAGTCCAAGACTTTAAGACTTATTGTTGACGCCCCATAGTTTGTATCCAATGAGCAAATTCATAAAGACCTAGATATTCCATACGTTAAGGACGAAATACGAAGACTAAGCACTAGTTACGTGGAAAGGCTACATAATCATTCGAATGTTTTGGCAATAGGCCTCTTGGATGATAGCGATACAATACGAAGATTAAAACGCAATCATGTCTTAGACATGCCATATTCAAATTAAGCTTACAGCACTTAAAAAAGCAATAGTTATTACTCATTGGAGTTTAACTATTTCTCCTGTTAATTTATAATTTCCAAAACATTTACTTATTGTCTAAAAGATAGATTGTAAAAAAAAAAAAAAAAAAAAAAAAAAAAAAAAATTATTATTTATAAAATTCAATAAACAGTGTATAAGTCGAGTATATACGCTATCTAATAATTAGGATATACCAGTTGAACCTATCGCCTCGGCTTAGTACGAGCACTAGACAACATTGTATGCACCTTAAGATCTTCCTATAATGCCAATACAATTCCTATTTCCTTGAAAATATTATCCAATTCCAGTTCAACAATTTTTTTTTTTTTTAATATTTTATCTTCTTTATGACAAAGTTAATGGACCCTTTACGTAATATAAAATATAAAAAAATCCTAGCAGCGCATTTTGTTGCAACACATTTCTTCGCTGCTTTGCCGCCCTTTTTGTTTTGTTATGCTACCCGAACCCCGAACGCCGATCTAGAACCGATGTTTCAAGTCCCGCATCCTGCACAATCCCATTGCTGTTGCTTTTTGCCATAACATACAAATGCTCTTTAAGCGGATTTAGCAGCGCTTTACTTGTTTGCCATTGTCAAACTGAGTGCTCGGCATAAGGCCAGACTCGAATCGGGCCAGCACCGGGTTGACTTGGCTGACTTGGTTGGCTTGACTGACGGGCTGCTGGCAAAAGCTGTGGCTTTAAAGGTAAACACACTAAGCAGATGGAAAAAAGAAAAAGCCCAAGAAGGTGAAGATTGAAAATGCCGTTACTCGAATATTTTCACATTCATATATATACAGTTATAAGGGTTTTTACATTTTTTGTGGAAAGCGCTTTTCATTATGCCAGAACACGCGCAAATATTTTCTTATGCTTGGTTACATTTTTTGGGCGCATTATTAATTAATTCAAACAGGCTCAAGTGTGGCCAATGACAAAACGCCTTTAAAAATAAAAATACACAAGCTCCAAAAAAAAAAAGTTAAAAACTTTTTAATTAAATTATACAAAGCATGTTTGCCTAATTTCATAAGCGAGTAAGTGAGAAAGTTTTCCCAAGCCGTCCAATGACTTTTACCCTGTCCAACCGCATGCAAAAAAGGACAACGAAATCATTCAGCTGACAAATGTCTTGGGAATATCCTTAGCAGGACAGCTAATACACACAGATCCGAATTTGCTTTAAGCCGGCAATGAAATTCATATTACAACACCATTTAACAATTCCCAAAGCATTTCCACTACATTAAACGGCATGTGTGGTCGTTAGATAAATAAACTGTATCAGTTTATTTTAAAAAGGAACTATGAGCTTATTTTCTTTAAGTACCCGAATTTTCAAATTGAACTTATAAACAAGAAATGCAATTTTATTCATAAGCTTTTAGCTTGGTTATGTGACACTAGTATTCTACCAAGAAAACATCCTTTTTGAAAACTTTCTTAGAGCAATTCGAAATTTAAATTTTTTTTTAATAAAAACAAACCAAACGTTTTAATTTTTCTTTGTAACCTATGACGTAAGCATGTGATTTTTAAAGGCCTAAGAGGTAGTATGAGCTTGTGCAAATTTATGTAACATACGAGACGCCGAAAATACTCCAAATTATCTCAAATATGATCAAGAAAAGAAAAGAAATTGATCCTGTCTGTATGAACGTCTGGAACTTGGAGACTATAAGAGCTAGGCTGGTCAAACTTGAGATTTGGACTCCTTGGCAAATCGAGTTTATTTTTTTTATCTTTTGCCACGACTTTTACGTCATCATTTTATTTATTGTTAATTCTTTTGGAATTCAAAGAGTCAAGACTAATTAACATAATCGCATCAGCATATGCTAATACATGACAAAAATTTCAAGTTACTTATATTGATTACAGACTTGAGTAAAACCAAGAATACGATCTAAAAAATTAGTCTCCGGATACTGGAAACTTTCATTATATCTAAATGAAATATGTGTTTCTTCCTAGATATTTTCGATTTGATGGAAATATGTTGAAAATTATTGTTTATTTGATACAATTTAATGTAACTTTAACCTAAGATGAAAGTTATTTAATATACATCTACATATTAATCAATATAAATAGTTGGGTGCTGTAGATGTAAATTATATAATTTAAAACAACATCTCTAAATATATATATATATATATATATATATATATATATTACCTATATGTTTTTAATATTAATAAATTAAGGTTGTTGTTTAATTTTAAAGATAAATCAAAAAATGGTACATGTTGAACATGAAAGTTCATAGAACACTGTTTACTTAAGGGACTAATCTCTTTGTAAGATACAAAGAAATCTTATGCTTCCGCATCAAATCAATCAACTAAATACGGCACAGAAAGTTCGCAATTTTACGAGCAAACAAAGTCATAAAACTTATTTACTCAAAGCAACAAACAAAAAAAAAAACAATAGCAACACAAAAAACAATAGCAACAAAAATGACATCCCCATAAATAATGTCTGAGTATATAACAATATTGGCATATAAGAATATAAGCGGCAGCTAACAAGTCAACCAAAGAATGGTAGCAAAAACAAAATGGCGTTGCCAATAATCATAAAATTCCTTAAGGTGGCAAATCTCTCCCAGAGCCAACTGAAATGAGCTGGCAAAGTGACAAACCGCAAAAATAGAATCTGCTCAATTGACTGTGAATGACAAATATTGTGTTATAATTTCTATTAAGTAAATTAAGTAGCCGTAGCTTGTACTCTAAGGCGGATGGGCTCAACATGTCGTATACGCATTATTTCATTTGGCTAAGTGTTTTACTTTCAGTTTCATTTTGGCCTGTTTGCGTGCAAGCAAACAGCCATGAAATTTATGATGTGCCGAGTAACTAATCTACGCACCATGAAAAATTCACAACTTTAAGTAACATAGCAAAAGGAAAATTGTAAAAAAATTCAGGGATCAGAGCTTAAAGTCAAGTAGAGAAAGAAGATACTAGAATCTGCTTACTTTTTGCTGCCCTTTTGTTTTTGTTCTAGTTGTTGGCATAACGAGCTTGGACATGTCTCAATAACGCAAGAGGACAACAAGGACATTAAGTGATAACCACACAAAGATGGCGTTAAAGTAAGTGATAGGATTTCGGGAATATAAACTACTCGACAAAATAATCATATTAATGTTTTACACCTTTCTTGAGAGCACCTGTTCTTAAATTCATAATAAACCTTCTCAAATTTAAAATTTCCCTCTTGAAACTTATCTCAAATCAATGCTCTTTTTCTTAAAATCATACTTAACAAATTCAAATTTAAAATTTCAGTCTACTTAAGCAAAACTGACTTAAAAAAAAAAATTATAGTTTAAAAAAACTAAAAAAACACGCTTTAATAATAAACCGAACTAAAAAGTAGAAAATAATTTGGATGTATCAAGAGTTTGTATTACAGCAATAGAAAATTCCGACAATCAATTACGACTAATTAATTTGGAATAAGATTAAATTAGAAATTAAATTATTAATAAAATAATTCAATTATAGTAAAAAAGTGTGGGGTGCTTAATATTAAATGTTACAATTATTTCAGTAAATAAATTATGAAAATATTAATATTAATATTAAAAATTCCTGTAATATAATTTAACACCAACTAGTCAGATGCAGGCATACTTACCATCACTTTGAGCCTGAGGCACATTTTTAACATCTTAAAGATCTTCCAAAGATCAGTGTATGCGATTGGTTACCGGGTCTGGAGACAACCGCCGGTGTAAAAGGAAAGTCCATAACTAACGAATATCCATACACAAGTGCCAAAAACCTCATCTTTTTAACATCAGCAACGAATGGGTCTCAGCGACGACATGATCCAGGATCGGAATGCCTGCAGACGAATGCTGAGATTGCATACCCACACCTCAGGAGGAGCACAAGTGAGTCCGAATAGAGGTAAACAAGGGTTTGGGAGAAGAAAGAAGAAATTATGAAAATATAGTAAATTGCACCCTTTAATGATAGATGCATATACTCAAACCGCAGCCACATAAACCAAATTGATACGTAAATATAGTTATAAGTAGTTTTTAGTTTTTATCCAAAGCAGAATTTGTTTTTTTCCTATCTTAATTTTTCCCTAAACTTAATAATAAGCTTTTAATTTGAAACAATAAAGTATCCTATATATAACAAAGCAGAGTAAGACCCCTAAATATTAATAGCATAAGCGTTGAATATCAATATCATCATCATCTTGGCCTCCTGTAGAACACGCTTTCATCTAGGTCTCTCTCTTGCTATCGTCCTTCAATTTCTGATAGAAATTTCGTTTGCTGTTTTTTCGACGTTTCCAATCCATTTTGTATTTGGTCTTCCAATTTTCCTTTTGGATGGGGGGGGGGAGGGGTCCTCCTGGCCCGGAGTTTTCTCAGGGGACCGGTGTAATTACTGCCACACTGTCGTGATTCAAGCTAAAGTTGTAATAGAGGGGCCGGTACATTCTCCCCCCGGGCCCGGATTTTCTCTCTACGGCCCTGCACACTCCTCATTGTACCTTAATCTAAAGGTACCATCGTCCTCTCTCTCAGTATGCGCCGTAGTACCTTGCGCTGAAATATATCCGTTTTATTTTTATCAGTTTTCTTAATCGTCCATGTCTCAGCTTCGTACAGAAAGACTGGTGCGATCATGTTTTATAGAGACTTTTTGTTTGTTTTTTTGCTATAGGTTTAATCCTAACGAATTATAGAATCCACCGTACGTTTTATTTGCCGATTTAAATCGCTCATGTATCTCTTGTCTGCAATCATTCGTTCTATTTATAGTTTAAAGCTTTCGAAATTTTCCTTAAGTATTGAAATATTCTTGGCAATAAGGTCTACGTCGTCAGCGAAAGCGAGTATTTGCGAAGATTTGTTCCATATTGAGCCTTTAGCTTCAATTTTTGACTCGCGCACTACATATTCTAAAACGAAGCTAAAAAGCGTCGGAGCTAGGATATCACCTTGTTTTATTCCTGATTCCGTCGAAAAAA
Source organism: Chymomyza fuscimana (assembly GCA_949987675.1). NCBI lineage: Eukaryota > Metazoa > Arthropoda > Insecta > Diptera > Drosophilidae > Chymomyza > Chymomyza fuscimana. Next base: position 41,705,903 of record OX465089.1, read on the forward strand.
CTTAAGACTCATTTCCGTTTGTTCTGACACAGCTTTTTGCATCATGTATCGTAATTTGTACAAGTCGTATGTATTTTTGTGGGATGCCAAATATTTTTAAAATTGAAATATGAATTAATGATGAAAAATAGCATGGCATTTTTGGGTAATTTGCCTTATGGTGAAAATTTGATCGTTCGTGGATTTGCTAGCTATGAAACCCGCTTGGTAGCTTCCTATTATCTCTTGTGCGTATACTTTTATTCGATCGTTCACCACCATTGCGAAGACTTTGTAGGCAACACATAGTAAAGTTTTGCCTCTGTAATACGAACATTCAAGTTTGCTTCCTGTTGAGCTACTGAGCTTTTTCAATAGCTATAAATTGAAGAGATTAAGAAATTGGAGAATTAAGAAATGCACTGATATGCACTGTATTTATGTTTATTTTGCCTTCTTGGCAGAACTTATAAAATATATAAATTGTTATGTTATGCATAAATTGTTTCGATTATGTTGCAGGCAGCCTCGAATAGACTGTGCAATAGGCAATTATTAGATGCGATATAGAAAATAACCGGCCAAGCGGACTTAAATAGCCGTGCCGTTGCGAACGATAACGAAAACGAACTAACTTAGACCAATAAAAGAGAAACTAACTGTAGATCTTAATTAGAGATGGTAAAAACTAGTATAAGACGTATGACTAAATGAATAGTTTCTTAATTGATACAACATATCGATAATAACATGAAAAATACTAAAAATTATTAAGCTGCTGCTCCGAACACTTCCCTTTTTGTGTAGTGGGATCATAACTCCTTTTATACATTCACTGGGCAGGCTTTCTTTGTTCCAGATTTGAACGATCAGTTCATGAAGTTCCCTTAACAGTATGTCCCCGCCTGTTAACAGTTCAGATGGTATATCGTCTATGCCACCCACTTTGTTATTTTTTAATTTCTTTACATTTGTAGCAACTTCCTCGAATTTTGGCTCGGCAATGTATGGTTCCGTAGTAGATATTTCAGCATTTAATATCAATATGAAGATGCAATAAATTGAAGATCATGTTTTTTCCATTTTTAAGATGTATTTATTAAAAATTATAAATATTGGAAATAACAATAATATGTATTTTTTTTTAGATTAAGTTACTAAAAAAAAAAAAAGAGACATTTTTTTTTTAATTTTATAAAAATTATTATTATTTAAAAGCTCAATTTTGCAGAAATTTCCTTTTAATTACATCAATCAAAATAATATTTTAGCATAGACCTTCTAATCGATTATGCTCATTGTTGTAATATTTTTTTATCAAATATAGTGCTTCTTGAATTCTACCTAACTATGCATCATTTTTATAAAAACAAAGATTTTTCCATTTTTTCCGCCAAATGTAACGTCATGCCAAAGTAAAAATGCGCATTTAAATAATAATACGTTTAAAACCATTATACCACTAAATGGAAATATATTGACTAATTTTTAACTCAGTGACCACACGTTATTTTTTATACGTTTGTCCACATGTTAGTCGATTCGACGAAGACGACTTTTAATTGTTTATAACTAAAGTTCTAAAACACATAATGTTTTGGAGTTAATTGAATAAAAATGTTTATACTTTTTAAAAAAAGGAATAAACATAAAGTTGAGTCGATATAGCCAAGCCTTTCTGTCCATATGAGTAAAAGGATCTCAGAGACTATAAGTGCTAAAGAGCTAAAATTTTACCAAAATATGCGCATAATAGTCACGCATATGAAGATTTTATGTCGATATCTGGCCCCCACCCCGCGTAAGCGAGTTTCGCAGTTTACATCGTTTTATGTGAATTTTTCCGATGTTTTAACCAGGGCGGAGACGAATCCAACAAACCATAGATCATCAAACGAGTTTTGAAATATATATTCTGTCCCTGGCACATATTTTGCAAAACTTAAAATGCTCCTTCAAGTCATGATTTTGTTTTAGTGTATAAAGGACAGGCATGTATTATATGCATACATAAAATTGTGTGCTCTTTTAATTTTATGCGTAATTTTGTCGAGAGCTTTGTATATATTTTTATTAGCAAAAGCCGGAACAAAAGAAAAACTAGCTTCACAAATTTCTGAATAACCCAAAACAAATAGAAGCCAGAGGAAAAGTAGAGCGTAACCTTATTGTATGAAATATTTTGAACAAAGTGTGGCATACTTTTAGGCGGGTTTCAAAAATTAAAAGTTTTCTTTACATTTTGTATCGTATGTTGAGGTCCCTTTTTTTATATTTCATATGATCTGGTGTATTGACAAAGGATGTATCTTATATCGCTTTTATCTTTGGCTAAAACAATTCACAGGAAAAATGATTGTAAAAATTGTTGTGGCAGGCAAAGAAAAAAAAAGCTGCAGGCTAGTAGCTAACATTCAACGCTTTGGCGTTTTTAATTAAATAAAATATATACATGAACAAATAACACACACACACACACACACACACACACACACACATAAGAATTGAATACATATGCGTAGGGCGCACATACACACAGAGGCACACACACACACAGATACAGATACAAAACCCATTCATATATCCGTTGCAAAAATCCAATTTGAAATCAAAAAGCCGCACGGAAGTCTCGCTGGCTGCAAGCTTCATCAGACTGAGAGAGTTCCCTTCAGTCACGGTTGTTATTGTAGCTGTTGTTTTTGTTTTTGTCGCATTCATCGTGAGCTTTGTTTTCGTCACCGACTCTCACAACTCATTGAAATGAGCAGCGGGTACTTAATCTGATTTACTTTTCTCATCTTGCCATTTGGAACAGCAGCGAAAGCAAACCAATTGCCAGCCAAAAAGTTTATGCCAAATGAATATTGTAATTTTCACATATTATAACTGTCTACAAAACTTTTTACTTCCGAGTGTTTGTCGAATCTAATTAACATCTGACAAAAATTTGAGGATAATACATACATTATAAAATCCATCTGCTCTAAATTTTCTAGTTTTGTCTATTTTGAAAAAGTTATAGGCAATACGATATAGATTTTTGTGCGAAAAAGTATATTTTTGTTTATAAACTGGAGGCATATTTGTTTTGTCAGCCATTTCCCTTCAAAAAGCCCATACTGGGGTATGGATAATGGGCTATATTATCAAATTTTGGGGAATTAGTCGAAATGCTTGCAGAAACTGAAAATTTATGGATTTTATATTGATAACATGCAAAACATTTGCACAACACTTTTAATCAATCTGAAAACGTCTACTTGTATTGGCCAATTATTTTTATTTGTGAATAATAATAATAACAACAATAATGTTAATATTTAAGTAGAAAAGGTACTAATAGCCTGAACTCTTAACATTATAAAATTATACACAACACAGACTCTGTAACATTATAAATGTGTAATAAATTGAATTGAATTATTATTATTATTATGTGTTTTTATATTTAAACATAATAAAAACTTAACAATAGTTACTTATAATAACTTAAAATACTTAAAATACAGTTGGCATTGTAATATATATAGGTTGGGCCATCTGTTGGTTTGGTTGTTAAACATTCATAATTCAGAATATACATATGTACTCGTCCAAAGTGGATTCTCTTCGACATATATCAAGGTCAAAAATACTCAATTTTATTCCCATGATAGGACCACTTTGCGTCGAATTTTGCATGCGGATCTGTGTTTAATTGAATAATAATTGAAGCCCAGGGGCCATTATCAGCGTCGCTTATTCGTTCGACGAATGGGACAACAGCCATATGAGTTTTCGTCAAAATTAGTCATCGAATATTACGATGTTCGTAGACGGGCCTGTAGAGCCAGCCGCAGCGGCCATTTGGGCGATATTATTTTTCATACTTAAATGACTAATTTCAAACTTGCATATTTTCGTTTAAAAATATATGAATAAAATGCAGTTAACAAACAAACTAACAGATCGCCCACCCTATATATATATACATTAATTTATGTAAAATTTAAGATTTTTCTCAATAAAGCGAGTAATATTTAGGATTCTTAATTCTATATTTTGTTGGTCAACGATTATTTGTTCGTAAGTAATTTGCTTTATAATCCAGCCTAAAAGAACTTCTGAAATAATTTCGTTGTCAAGCCACACATTTAACAGGATGGCGTTACTGTACTGAAACTTTCCCAAAAACTAAGAAATGTACGGAGTATGTGCAAATTTGGTCAAATACACTTCAAAGATTATTATGGTATATACTCATATACATACATATTGGGCGAAATTGGGCAAAAGCCAGTTTTTTAGATTTTTCGGCTTCTAAGGATAATACAAAAACAAATGTTTTTAAATGCATTTAACAAATATTAAGCGATTACTATATTAATTTTCGTTACCAATACCATTATTATTTTTTTCATATTTCCTCAAATTTTCCATCCAGCAAGCCGAGCGCTTTACTTAAAATTAAAGACATAAAGTATGTATATTTCTAATTATTTTAATAACAAGATTGTAATTCATTGTATAATTCAAGCGGAAACAGTTTTTAATTTTGGGCATTAATGAAATGAATGTATTAATGAATGAAAAACGAAGAACAAAGTCAAAACTTGAGGTATATAGTAAAAACAAAAATTTTTCCAAACATTTCTAGGAAAAACTGTAGAAAATAAATCAAGTAACGAAGTAATAAGCTAATTAGCATATTATAATCCGTATAAAAAAACTAAACTTAATTTCGGTCGAAAAGAAAAAATTTTCATGAATAGGCGTATATTTAATTCTTTATTTTAAAAATTAACTGTTGACTGAAATACTTAATTCACCGATTAAAATCGAATACAAATACCGCATAAACTCCACAAGGCAATCAGAACAACTGTAGAAGCAAACTGGCTGAAAGTTCAGTCCGTCAGACAGCTTAAACGCTTGCGAGGCTATACAGGAACAACAAGAAAATCAAGTAAACAAGCGTCTTCATAAAAACCAACAGCATCGGCAAGGCAAATATTACTCCTGTCTCCGCGTTATTTCTCCGCCCAGCTTCGCTCCGAATCTCTCCATGCTGCCTTTGCTGCGTTGTGTACATCATAAAAGAACGATAAGATAGATAGGAGCAGCCGAGTGGCAGAGCGGTTCTGTAACAGGCAGGCAGGAGCCTCCTCAAAGACCACCAACCACATCGCCCTACCAACCTTGATGCTCGGTTGGCCGTTCTCTGCTCTTATATACCCTGCAGTCATAGAGTCACCCAATTGTTCCTATGAATAGCTAGATTCCCCTAAACTAAACTTAAAAGATGCGCATTATCCGTAATGAACAAAAATTGTTATGATCCAAGGAAAACTTTAAAAGAAGTAGGTGAACATAATTTTGAGACACTCTACAAAAACTTTTTTATTAATAAACAAGCTATAGATACAAAATTTGCTGTGTTGACTCATGTGAGCCTAATAAACAATAAAGCAAAACATCACCTAGCCCCCTAGCAGCATATACCATGTCCTTGAAATATGACTTGAATAACAATAAGTTTTAAGTTAAGTTAAGTTTTCTTGAAGTGTATGCAGGGTATGCCACTGTCGTGCAGCGCTCCGACAGTTTCAACTTTTATTGTATTTGATTTTCCACTCATCTCGCCCGGTCTTCCGCCTTTCCAACTGTCCGTCTTTCCTCTCTGCCAGCACGCCGACGTCTTTAGTGTGATTTATTTTGGCAGCGCACAATGTACTTTCTTTTCAAATAAATCATAAATTTCAACGCAATTCTTATTGTTGTGTTTGTGTTGTCCTTGCCGTTGTCGCTCCTAGGGTGAACCAAAATGCCCATGCGTCGGCAATTGAGTTATCCAGAAAGGCTATCTAACAAAAATTTATTGTATTTTTATAACGCTCCCCTTCGAAGCACACGCTGCCATTTTGTAGAAAAATGTAAAACGCGTCCCTAAGGTCCTAGAGATTTAAGAGCTGGCACATGACCAAAGCGACGTGTGGCCATAGACTGACCAGCCCAGGGGACACATGATTTGTGTGTTTGTTGTGTAGCCAAGAAGTCGCTGTTCAAGTATTCCAAGAATTCATAGGCTGCTTTTCAAGCCTTTAAGTTTGACATAGTAGGTATTGAAAAATTTATTAAGGTGTAGCAAACTGTTACGGTTATAACTCAATTTTCATAAAAGTTGAAAAAGTTTTTCACATGAGTGATATGATATTGGATGCTAAAATATGGGCCAGTTAAACTTAAATAAAGTTGTAAGAACATTTGTTGAGTTATTTTTTTATGAGAAGGATATTCTGGGAAATTTAATATAAATATAATGAGTTGCTCCATGAAATGTTAGTGTTTATTTCGATTGTACTTAAATTGCTATATTTATCTCTATTTCAATAGAACAGCTTTAATTTTTATTATTTTACTATTTTAAAATGATATCTAACAGATAATTCACCGAAAAAAAAAATTAAATTTAAATTCTTACACAAAATTTCAGGTTATAATATATGCAACCATCATGAATACGAATATGAGAGTTAATTATGCATGAAGTTAAAATTAAATAAATTAATAGTTAATGAAAAATTTTATTGATTATAAAGTCTGGTGGCGACATCTCCGATCACATTTTATTATAATCGATGGATGATATGCGATGAACAAATAATTTGAATACTATGATTAATTTTAAGTGTTACTTTTATTATTATTATTCATACAAAACATAACTAACACTCTCTGTGTTAGATAGAAGATAGAAGAAAAATGATTTTGACAACGTATTAGTGTAGAGATACAAAATAAATGTAGCTCATCAAAGCTTCAACGAATGATAAAAGCAAATAAGATTAAAAATTTTAATAGGGGAAAGGCTTGTAAGTTGACACACCATAGCTTTTTTAGCTACTATATCCCGACATTGAATACACATAGGCATTAATGTAAATATGACGTTGGAAAGAGAAAATAAAGAGCTATAATCCACAATAAGCAAATCATTTGAAATGACAATTTTCAAAAGAGCTTGAAAATGACCACCCAAAAAAAAGACTTGTAAGTTGTCAGAAAACTGAAATAAAAACGCATGAATGCAAAAATTTATGAAAATTTATTGATTTTAAATTGAATTTAAAAAAATAAGAAAAAGCCTACAAGCCTTTCCCCTATATTTGGTTATTCCATCAAAATGCGTAGTGAGGAATACGCTTCCGGTTCTTACTTACTTAGCGAACCAGCAGGGCTGCCCTTTAACTGGTTTACACTTATTATTCAGTAAGATTATTCTTGAGATTCCAAATATTCGCTGGACTATCGACATGAAATTATATGTTACCTAGAATTTCATCCACGACGTATATCAACTTTGTCACTTACCATACTTCAAGGATCTCAGGAGCGCGGCCTTCTTTAAGATACCCTGTAGCATCACATTATGAAGCAACTTATTACTTGCATACATACAACTATGTATGTGTGTAATAGTAATATAAAACAGCATTAAAAAAGATATAAAAAAATGGCCTCGACTGGGATTCGAACATTGGTCTCTTGAAATCTACGACGTTCAGTTTTGAGGCCTACACTCAACCAGCTGAGCTACCTTTACACATTCCTTCGGTACTGATGTGGTTAGAATTCGGCGTCAAAAATTCTATATTTCGAATATCTCCGCTATTTATCGTCCGATAATAATCCTGGACATTTATCGAAAGACTCTTTTATTGCCTACAACCTGCCTGAAACCATGCAATTTGAAGCTATTACTTAATAGCGCTATGAATCTAGTTGGCTGTGGAAGGGAGCGGAACATACAAAAACTAAACCTATATCTGGCTGGTCACATAAGTAGTCCAACAGTCTAGTTTACTTATCCTCGTTCCTTTAGTCTTGAAGATCTAGGCGTTCAGATAAACGAACGGACATGTATACATCACTTTCACCTCAGTTCCTTACTGAGCTTCTCGCTTCTGTAAGTTTAAAGTCTTCACAAATTCCACATTTTTATTTGCTTTTTTCCCCACTATTGCATTGCCAAAGCTGTTGACCGATTTGGCCCATAGTCGTCTGTTTACTATGCATAAATTTGAAATAAAAGTTGACCACCCAAAGCTTTCATTTCATTTGTATTCAGTTTGTTATTCGCTTTATTAAATTATCACAATATTTTGCTATATTTTCTACACCCTCCAAAGCAGCTCACTCCAATTCAAATGTGGCTCATTTCTTGGCCCTTTTTCAGCTCATCGATTTGTACTTGAACGGGTGTTCTATAGGCGCTCTGTGCCATCATTGAGACCAAAATCATTTCGACCAATATCAGTATGTTAATAATGGCTGAAAGAAACAACAATACAATACTATAGTATAGAAGGAAGCATAATTTATTAATGTTAAGGATGAGACGTACTTTGCTTATAGATGGTGTGATTGATGGGATGCTCGCCACCCAGTTGCCAGGCATTCAATTGACTATAGAGTAGTAAATACTGAACCTTGCAGAGTAGTATAATCAATTGCAGGCAAAACATTTTTTTTCGCAGCTGATAATCCCCACGTAGTTTGGTTATCATTCTGACGGTAATCTGCAGCGACCACATGCCCAACAAGACCGAACCAATGATGAAGGGTATAAAGAAAATCATGACGTCATCGTACATTTGGCGATCGCGATAGTAGAGTATGTTCATCACCAACATAATGCTGCCCTGCCAAAAGGGCATTTGCCAGACCAGATAGCGTGAGATGCAGAGCTTTGCCTTGGTGGGCACTAACAGGGGTAGACATACACAAAAGCAGCAGCAGGGCGGCGTATTAAGCTGCACTGTATCCGAAGCTGACTCCTTGAGATAGTTTTGCTCCGATTCCACATATCGAAAGAGCAAAGTGCGATAAATAGGACCACCTATCATGAACATGGCATGCATGACCGTGTGACAGATGAACCAGGAATAGGGCGCTAAGATGGTTACTAAAGCGGCCAGCGATATGACCGGATACAAAGTGACCATTAATATGGAGGGTGTTCGCAGTGGTTTGTTTAAATGCCGACACAGTCTGGACACTGTTGTTATGTATATGGAAATGTTGAGTATGGTCAGCAGTGTGGCTACGAATATGGCCAGTGAGAGAAAGGACGTCATATCTAAAAACAATATGCTCAAGTTTAGCTGAAATCCTGTGGCTTAGCCCGGGTTACTCACTTTTATAATACTCTTTAAGCGTTGGATGGTAGTGAATACTGATGGTGCGATTAAATGTTAACTCTTCATCCTGCTCCTGCACCTGCTTAAACTGTGGCAACAGCAGACGCTGTACGCGTTCCTGCAGCTCCATGGTAATATTCATTTTGCAATCCTGTATTACTATTTGCTTTAACTGGGGCAAGTATGCTGGCTTCCTTGTTGTTTATTTTATTATATTATATTTTGTTTTTGGTGTTTTTAGCTTTGCACTTCATGTTTAGCATTGTCCAACACTATTTCACACAGCCATAAATTAGCAGTGAACTAACTAACAGACGCTTCCACTTATTTAAACGACGCGATTTTTAGTATTTTTTATTAAATTTTCATTAGCACTCATAAATGTATCTCAAAGTTTGCATAATTGGTTATATACTCGGCATATGCTTGTTCACAGCTGCTGATTTATTTAATCATCAATAATAATCTAACAAGTGAAAGCCATTTTGTTGTAAAGTGCGGGAAATTGCATTCAAAATTGATACCAAATACTGATAGCACGTTTTTGTTGCATAGTCATTATACATTTGATAAAAGATAAGAGAAAATTATAATACAAAATAATTAAATATGCTAACTAAATGTCTAGACGGTCTGAATTTAATGAAAGTAGAGTAAATAAGAGCGATAGATGAGAAATTTAAAAAATTCACAAATTGTTGGGCCTCTTCGTATAGCCCGATTGAAGCAATATACCTGACACACTAAGTAGAGTCATTAAATCTTGCTGAAAGAAATGTTTCTGTCATTAAGGATTTATAGCATCCTACAGCGGAAACGAGTTTTAAATCTTATTGAAGAAATTTTTCCGTCATTACTGAACAAAGAATATACATATTGAATTGAATTTTTCAAATTTTAACTTAGCTTCAAATATGAAATATAATTAAAAATTTATTTCATTGGTATTTGCCGAAGGCCAACGTTTTTAAGCTAAATTATAACGAATCCGAACATTTTATTCGGATTTGTTTTGAAACCGAATGTTTGGTGCTCCAAATATCACCAACCCGAATTTTTCATGTGGTTTGAAACAGAATGTTTTGTTTCGAGAGGAATTGAATCGAATCGCCAAAGTAGGTTTCAAAATACTGAAATAATTTTCAAATATTCTTTGATATTCCTTGATAATATTTATGCCAACTTCAAGTTATATATTTATTGACAATTATTTTGAATTATTTTTCTCCTGACTCAAGACCAAAATTAGCATGAACAACCAAACGAATTTTTATAATTTTAATAAATATTGTGGCTAAAGTAATATTTTTGTGTAATTTTATTTAAGATTAAGAACTAGCAATATATATAAAGTAATAAAAAAGAGCTGAGAAACCATGTCAGCTGTTTTGTATCAAACAAAAATATTTTCGCGCTAACAAAACATCAGAATTTATCGGAAAAATATCGAAAATAAAAAGGGAAATATCGACGAAAAAATTCGTTTCCCGGAGCACGCAAAAACGAATCCGTATAAAATTTTTCGTTTTCCGGAGCACGGCTGTAAATATAAATAAATAAATAATACTTTCTTAGATTAGATATTAAGGAGCTATATCCAAATTTCTATGCCAACATATATTTAATAAAACAGTTTAAGTCGCGATGAAAGAATTTTTCCTTTAATTTTTGCATTGAATTTCTCACTCTTTGTTTTACTTCAAAAGCAAATAAAAACTGAATATAGTTGAATACATTTTATTTTTAAATAAAATACAATAGCATAAAATGGTGGGGCATATGAAAAGTAATAAATTGCACAAAAACGTTTATTTACACAATCAAATTATATTAATTTGTCAATTTATATGAAAAGTAAAAATTCTAAAATAAAAAATTATTATTTATCTCACAGTTTTTTTTAATCTTTTTTATATTGAATTTGTTCAAAAAAAAATTTATATATAACATCCATTTTCGTCCCCCCCCCCCAATCAATTTTTAACTAACAATATTGCCACAGACCTGCCTTTTTCAAAGCCCCATTTAGGTGTAAATTCAATTAAAATTCGATGGGAACCCCAAATGTAGAAGCCCTACTAAAAACAGCCTGTATGGAAATATGTTTGTTAGGAAGCTATAATCGCCAAAATCGGTATGTTGAATTTTGTGGCTTATGAAAATAATTTTACTTTCCGGGGATGCCGAAACCCCAGTATCTGTTTTTCATTATTTACCCTAATCCAAAACTTTAAAGGATGGTCTCTACGATAATTTCGACAAATGTCAAGAATTTCACATCTCTAATAACATACCAAATATTAGCGCTACATCTCTAAAGATAAGTTCAGCCAGAAGAAAGTATTCAGATTTTGGTAAAACTATTCCATATTAAAGCCAAAAAATAAAAATATTTAAGATTCTTACCACACATAACTGACTGCACAAATTTTACAAAAATGTCAAACTATTTCACCCATAACTTATTTTATTAAAAGGTAAATGTTTTCTTAAATGCACAGTTGTTCATGCCACAATAACTTTATACTATAGGCCTAAAGCTTCCTTTTCCTAACCCAAAAATGCCTACCACAACATAATTGTGGCAACAGTTTAATTTCAAATTTATCTTGTGAAGCATCTGTTGACTTCATTGTTAACATAATTTATTACCAAAGGTCATTTCAAGATGCTAAAATAAATGAAATTGTCACGGGACCAAAAACACAAGCTGAGAATGCAAATCCATATGGAAGTATTTTCAAGTTATGAATTATTTATTTGGGCTTGAAAAAAAGAAGTACCAAATCAAAATGAATTTTGGCAAAAGCAGACTAACTGCATTATATATTCATAGAATAAAAGCTAGACAAAGTGAGCCATAAATTTTAACTACTTTTCGATTTAGCCGATTTAAATATAAAACTTGAAATAACAAACCACGTGATGGTCCATCAAAAATTTACGAAACTCAAACAAGGTCTGAGGGCACGTGACTCGTTTAAGACCAGCCAAGAAGAGAGTTAACAAGCCTCAACTGTGTTAAGCAAATTAGTTAACTAGACTGAGAGAGAGAGTGTAAATATGAGTTTGAGTTCGTTGGAGTATGGCTTATACCTCGTTGGAAGCAGTTGGCAATTTGATTGTCTGTGGCCAGGGCAGGCAAAAACTGGTTTCAATGGACTCGGGCATAAACAAAAAGCGGCCAGCAAACTACAGAGCGGCCATATAAAACAGACTTTTGTTGTTGTTGTTAATGTGGGTTATGTAACCTGCGAATAGTCATTGTATTGCCAAACCGGTTTGCTGTAATCACAAAATTAAAAAAAAAAAAAAAAAAAAAAAAAACCACACAAAAATATGATAAATAAAAAGTTGCAAGTAATACGCAAACGACACTGCGTAACAAATTTACGAGGTTTAGAAGAAGATTAAGTAATGAAAAACATTTTTATGTAATGCCAGACAGAATCGAATGCAGCCTTTATATCCTAAAGGACCAAGCAAGTGGACTTAGATCTTGCCAGATTGGATAATATTTTGAATTCTGATTAGGGGATGTAGGTACTGTGGCCTCATCGAATGCCGAATTGCCGTAGATGAAGAAGATAAACACGACATGGCTTTTTTGAATTACCCTTACGAGAATCTTTCCAACAGATAATAGCAAAATTTGACGCCAATAAGAAGCAAGGAGTTCTGGAGGCTTATTGGCTTTCTTTATGGAGATTACTTTTGAGGTAACAAATTCGAAGGCATTCATTAGTATATCACATCTTAGGGGTCATGTATTTCTCCAATATCTCAGAGCGTGCACTGCATCTATCTTTTCTGGCGATACAATAATTATTTGCTCGGGAACTTAAGACTCTGGTATTACTGATAAGATGCTTTTATTCATATATTTCTATTCAGATCTATATTTCAAGCAGTGTTAAATAATGGAGCCACTTTTTGGGCGACACCTTCAAAATGTCACGCTAACTGATTTCAAATAACCCAAAAAAACTATCGAAAATGATTCTTAACCTTTCTAGGGTATCAAAGAGAGAGTGTCAACATTCAATTCTTAGCTTTGTTCTAAAATAAATCCTAGATATAAGTCTCCAAATTTATAGTTTTTTTTTTTTAAATGCATTTAAATCCCTAAGTATCTATGTACAAATTGTAGTGACTGTAAGTTGAGCGAAGTTTTTTCAAAAAGTTGGAAAATTCTCAATCGACTTTAAATTTTTAGCCATCGATAGATAATGGAAAAAGGAAGTTTGGGTCGAGTTATAAGATTTATAACTTGAAAAATTTGGGAGGACTGGGCTTTCAATATCAAAAAACTGCAAGTAACCAACTAAATCCATAAGACGCACCTTTTGACAAAACGATAAATAAAATAAAAAAATATAAGAATAAGAATTGGTATAAGAGCGCACAAAAAGCATCTAGCTTCATTCATCTGAATAGTTAATTAAATAAACAAGAGCTTTACATTTAAATTTCACAAGAAAATAACATTTTTGTTACACAGTGTAGCCAACCAAATTTTCTTTTTAACCTTCAGATCAAGCTCTGAAACCAACCAGCTGCAAATTTTGTTCCCATATCAGACAATATTCAATGCCTGACCTCATTGACAATCAGAGCAAACCAATTGAATGGTGCTTATCAATCCAGCTACTTAATGGAAAAATGTGCTCCAAAAGCAAGAAAATAAATGCTAATTAAAGAATTTCATCAGAAATCGGCATATGTCGCCGATCTTAATAAATGCCTCAAAATCAATTAAGAACATTAGCATTTAAAACATTTTTTTATTTAGCACCTCAGAGCAACGCCTTTAACCAAGCCAAAAAAAAATTGTATTAATATAAATATAACAACTTTATGACGTCGTTGTTATAGCTATAAAAAAGCATATATGTATAGAGACTAACCATATACATACATATGTATATATGTACATAGCGCAAAAACTTGTAAATGAAAAATCCACGAGCCGAAGTGTGCTTAAAAAAAAATACAAACAGCTGTCAAAGAAAAACTAATAGATGAAACAAGAGAGTGAGAACGCCCGAAATAAATAATGAGTAGAAATAAGTGAAGCGGAACATTTTAAAAATCATGCTCTCCCACCTATTCTACATAGCTTGTATCCAATTTTTACCAGGTACATTTTTTTTGCAAAATCCCGATTGCCGAATTATGTATAAATTATTTTTAACTTAATTTTCTTAGTTCTATTTAAAAGCATAAAAGATAAAATTTTGAATATTTGTCAGTATAAAATATGTTTTCTGATCTTCACTTTGAGGACACTTTGCCCTTTTACCATTATGCATTTATGTCGGAAAAAGTGAACACACCAATTTTTTTTTAATTATTGTGTTTTCGGTTTTTAATTTTAATTTTAAAATGCATTTTCGATTTCAAGCGATCTTAGCATAAACTTACTGAAAAAGAAAAAAAGTAGCTTCTTTGAATTATAATTGTTTATGTATATTGTATAGATGTTTTGAAAGTAACAATTTGAAAATATTCGTTTTTTCGTTTTTTTTTTTTTTAAATAATTTTTTAGGCTAAAAACATTTTGTGTGTCCACAGTACTTGTATGTCGAGAAGGAAAAAGGAAAAACTGTCCAATCAAATATAAATAGTCTTAAGTTTTGACCAAAATCGAAAACACATTTTAAGAATATAATTTAAAAAAAAAAACACTCAAATAGGCAATTAAGTTTTTTTTTCTAAATTCCAAACTTTATACTAGTATCTTCTTGTATATAATATTTTTTCACTTTTGACAGCTGGATGGCGCAAACAAGTGGGTGTATATTAGTGTGCAGAATACTATAAATATCATATATACATATATAAAATGGTAGGTATATATAAATTATTAAATTAAAAAAAAAATTAATTTATTAATTATCAAACTTAAAAAAAATGCATTCATTAAAAAGAATTATTTAAGTAACTATATTAGTTTGTGAGAGAGTAAATATTTATAAAACAATGACCTATCACAATATTTACTTATAGATAACACAATAAATAATCGATTATAATCGCACCTTTGGAATCAAAACTTTAGGAGCCAAAAATTTACCATAGCTTTTATGGTATATATAAGAAGATCGATTTCGAAAGAAACCAGCTATTTATGTTTTTACCCAATATAAGTAAATGCAACAAGTTGTTATATTTACGCATTTATAAATATAAAGTGCACAAATAGAGACGGTAAAATGTTTTGAAATGCGCTTTTAAGCCATTTTCGTACATAATCCAAAACATACATATACAGTATATAAAAACAGTAAAAAATAACTTTTTTGAGACTCGTTTTTGTTTGCGTCTTTTTGTGTGACTTTGCCACATAAACCGCAAGAGAGAAAAGTGAGCAAATAAAAATACCAAACAACAAAATGCGGAAAACCCACGAGACATGAATTTTGTTTGGCCCTGGCCATACCATTTACCGTCTGCAAAGTTATCTCAATTTTTTTCACATTTTTTTTTTGGTCGCAACAAATACTACATAGTTCATAGTAGACACCCATTGAGCCCCATTGAGAAAAAGCGGGCATAACGTGACTAGTGCGAAAATTTTGTGCACAGCATAAAATTTTGCTGCTGTAAAAGTAGAGCTTTTTTTCATTTTTTTACATAAAGGTGATACAATGTTGACTGATTCATATATTGAATTGCAAGAAAAATAAAGCTCTTAAGTCCTCCATTCATAGAAAAACCTACAAAAATTGGAGAAATCTCATTGAATTTTGTGAAATTTTGAAACAAATATATGTCATAGCCAAGGTTAGAGTTTTGGATATGATGCGTTCATTTTTACACTAAACAAATAAAAATGCATACAGTACAGTAAAAGCTAGAACTCGCTAATGCACCAATAAGTTTCCAAATTCGAATTTGAATGTTCACAATGGCGCTCTTCTGTTTCGTAAATTTGTGTGTATTTATAAAAAAAAATAAAAATTTTCAAACGAAATTAATCGCAATATTTTAGTATACAAGTGATTTACAGTTGGACTTGCGATATTTATATTCATAACAAAACATAATTTTTATTATTTAAACATTAACTTATTTGAAGAAAAACTTTAGAAAACAATGACAAGGGGTATAGCTGGATAAGACACTAAAAAAACTATTTGAATATGAGTAAACTACTGAATATTTTTGTACCAATAGTTTTTTTAAAATGAACTTGCGCAAAAGGTTCTTAAAAAAAAATTTATTTTTTTCACCAACACATTTTCTTAAGGAGTAATTTAAGAGTTATCAGGGAAAATTGAGAAAAATTTATGAGGATCTATAAAAACAATTTTATTGTACTAATGCAGTAAGTTTTACAGCAAAATGTATCCTCAACATGTTTTAGTCTTCCCATAATAAAATGGCATGCTAAACCCGAAAATAAAGTCGACAAATTTTTCCATGGAACAGATTTCAAGATATTTCAAAAAGCCCATTTTGCTAAATTAGAAAAAAACTGTGTCTCTGGTTATACTAAACCAAGTTATATAATCCCTTAGAAAGAAGAAAAAATGCTACAGTTTTTTTTAAGTATTTTCCATAAAAATGTCAATCATACCTTTTTCAAAAACATATCTTTTTATTCTTTCTTTATATGGTGTAAATGCGAATAAAATTGATGTGGTGCATGTCTTAAAAATAATTTTTTTCTTTTTTAGGTATGATGAAACATTTTTTATCGTCAAAGCCGTCAAAAATTTAATTAAACTTTGTAATAATGAATAAAATACATTTTTAATAACATAATAAAAAAATTCTTAAATTTTGTTGGTAGATATTAGTAAATTAATGTTGCTCAACAAAGGATTTTTTAATTATGTTACAAACATAACACAAAAAATTAATCAAAATTTTGATTTTTTTTTTTCAGTTTTTTGTTCCCTATATAGCTAGGACCTTAAAAAAAGCTGGTAAATATCAAAAACAAACATAATTACAATTAAAATGTTATCGCATAAAATTTACATAATGATACATATTATTCAAAAATCATAGACTTTTCATTTCTAAAAGATCCTAATAGGTACGGTGTAACAAATAAATAAGTACGCTCAAGTACGCAAATACGGTTTGTTTTTCGAAGACCTACAAGTAAGTTAAGAAAATGCCGCAACACCTTACACCATTTATTTAAAATTGCCACTAAAATAATTCCAGAATATGAGCTTTTCATCTTAAAGAAGTCTCGAATATTTCGCACCTCACTTCTCCCGTTAAGCTTTATAAGTACTATTAACGGTTTCTGGTATTATGGCTAATAGACACTACATATATATTTAAATTTTAATCTTTGATTCTATTAATAAAATCATTTTATATAGGTACTACGTATGATTTTTCTAGCCGAATTAAATATTTAACACGAAACTGATTCTTGTCAAACGAAGCTTTACTGTACTTTCGAACCATAAATTTGAACTCAGTTCATTTAAAATTAAATTCAAAATAATATAATTTTATTTTGAGGTTATGCCATAACGCGTTAAGTTTAAAAACGGAAATTTGGCGAAAAAAAAATAACTTTATTAGTTTTTAAAAATCGTTTGAGCACTATTCGGCACCTTATCAAGCTAGACCCTTTGCTTCAAAGGTCTAAAAATAATTTCTGTTGTATAATTTTTGCTAGTAAGATTCACTTAGATCAAATATTGTAATAGATTAGCTATTAACGCTAGTCATGCTTAAAAAATTTAAAAAAGGCACACATACAATTATTTTAGTCTAGTTCAGGTACCATTTTCTGAAATGCAGCTAAAATGCAAATGTGCTTAAAAAATCTCAAATAACTTGTAGCTTTATTTTATGTACATTAGCAAGCAAGATTTACTTGAGGTAAATATTGTAAGAGTCTGAATGATAAAGCGTGTAATACATAATTAGCTTAATTCATTTGTAAACATATTTTTTTTTTTTTAATAATAGATAACGAATTTTGCATTGCTATGTGGGGTATTTAAATAATAACAATATAAACAATGCGTATTGACAATCGACTTAGCTTGCTTATAAAAAATTAATTAATGCAAAATAATAAAAACAATTCGCAAAATTCAAAAAAAAAAATGTTGTTCTTTGCCCTTTAAAAATATAAATAGAATTTTGGCCTAAAAAACTAATACTGATTATAATTGAAAAAACGTAGTGCACTTTTTTAGGAATATTTGAAAGCGCGTCATGTCACAAGAAAATCGGCGAAAAAACTGGAAAAGTTTTCATCTATCTATCGTTCAGCTTTCAGCTTAGCGTTAAAATATTAAACTAAACATAAATTTGCAATTTAAAATTTTTGTTTTAAAAGAAATTTAAAAGAAAAGCGTTATTGCATTTTAACAACTTTAAGTGCAAAATTTATCAGAAATCGAGAGAAGACTTTTAAATAAGTTCGAAAAAAATACAAAAAAAAAATTTGTTCTTTTTTTAACTTAAAAATTATTATTACCTTTCTTATAGTGATAAAAATCTTAATCAAATAAGTATAGAAAACTACAACAAATTTTTCTACAAAAAAAAAACGAATAAAATACTTTCTATACAACAGTAATAACAACCCGGAAGTTTTCATCGAAAAAAACAAGCCAAATCTTTGGGTAGCTCTTCAATGTCTTGCTCTTGCCAATTGGCTGCTAGCGCACTTGGCCCTGAACTTGACACATTCCCAGACTTATATACGATAAGCAGAACGTGCTCTCAGTTTAATTTAAATTAATTTAAATTGAGTCATGTGCTTTGGGTATTCAATAAGTTTATGACAATTTCTCACATTCACGTGTTTTTCAATTGCTGTGTTCAGACACTACATCAAGTTTAATTGTTAAAGTGCCAAAGGGCAAACTGTTTGCTGAATAAACAATAGCAACAACTGTTTGTGGAATCCAAAACAATGCCACACAAATCGATCACGACTTGCCGGGGGAAATACTTTGCACAGAGTTGTTTGTAATTAAAAATCCAATTTGAGAAATCGAATATGCACAAAACGCCACCGTATTTATTTCCCAATCATTACGCACTCTACCCCGCGCTCTATCACTGCCCAACTACTATTACGTGTTTGAGGGTCCGGCAACGCGTCTCGTACGCTCGCGCGCTTGCTTTGAACTGAACTGAAAATTACAAAGCTCTATGCTGATCACGAACCCAAACCTCAACTGTCTGGCCAAAATAGCAAGACGGCAAAAACAACAACGAAAAGCATCATGGAGTGTGCCAAAAATCTCTAGACAGTTTTTGCTTTATTTTTGATTCGAAATCTGCTCAAGTGAAAAGCTTTCATGACCACTTAAATATTTTTCAGCTGTATTGCTCGGCCTGGCTTTTGGTGGAAAATTCAGTGAAAACATGCGAATTGCAGTTGTTTTCAATTTGGGCTGAAAGCGATTTCTGTCACAGCACTCAACTTACCGCTGACGTTGTTGCAGCATCGACGACAACGTCAAAAGAGACAAATAATAATAAAAGGCGACAAAAGCAAGAAAGCAAAAAAGAAAAAGATTTGTTAATAGCAAATTTTTTTTCTTGCTTTGTTTTGTTTATTTTTCATTTACAGCTCGCCGCTTGGGAAAAACGCTGCGAGAGTTTTTCTTTTTTGGCTCTTACCCAAGAGCGAGTGGTAAGCGGAAGTAGATTCGATTGGGCTTAGACGTGTTAAGGGCCTACAATTTTGCAATTAAGTCGCAAGTAAATGAATGATTGATTACTTGATTGCCCTAATTTCACAATTGGCCATAAAAATTGGCCGCTACCGCTAAATTATAACGCTTGACAATGGCTAATGGCCATTAGACACATTAGAATGATTCTGTTAATTGAGTTGTAAATTAGCTTAATAATAAAAAATTGAAGCTGCAAAAAGAGCAGAAAATGTTTAAGGGTTTCTTTCAGGACTGCTTCATGGCAAATGGTCAAGGGTATTATTGATCTGGAGGACAGTTTGAAAAGTCAGTGACTTTAAGTAAGCGCTTAATTTCCGATTAATGTCTCTTAGATCGATATCTTTAGTCCAAAGTTTTTGCCAATTTCGTTTTCCTGCTAAATGAGGCCCTAAAAATAGGTGTTTTTTCAGTACTGACCTCTGTATACGACCCACATGTACAGCCACTTCATCAAGCAAACAATAGTCGCTCAAGGTCAGATTTGGAGGGTATGGAGGATGATATACATGTTCACGATGAGTACACATTGCGATGGTTACAGCTTCAGCCACTTCGCATACTTGTACTCTGCTATCGTTAACGGTGGCCCGGTGGATTTTTAAGATGATTTCTGATGAAATGTCCTATAACGGACTGGTCGTGCAGAGTCTACATAGCATTTATCAATAAATTTCTACTCCTCTCAGTGATATACTCAAGGTTATCCTACTTTCGATGGCTGTCAAACTCAGAAATCTATTAACAGATGATTCTTGAGTTGAGCAGTGTTGCATTTAAAACTACCACGCGGGGCATTCAAAATGTTACAGACTTAACAAGCTGCCCTCGTATGTGATAGGTAGAAAAAAACTTGGCAGACATTAACTTTTTAATTCCACATCAATTAAGGTATGGCTTGAATTGAGTCCGTCCGTACGAACAATCCGTACGCAGCTGGCTTCACATAATACTATGCTTCAAAAGTGTTTTAGATTGGTTTCAAACCACAACTTGAGATCATATTTTTTTATAAACAGAATGAAAATTTTAACTTATTACACATAAAAGCCAGAGCTGCATAAACTTTCTTACAATTTTTGCTTTTTTGCGGTAAATAATTGTTGGTAATTCCATTTACTTTGTGAAAGAATTTAAAATGATCTACAAAATAGGTCCTCTATCGCTTCTCTACGATTAATTGTTTTCTAGCAATCGAACAAATCATTTTTAAATACAAAATGCAGCTAAGCGTAAAGCAGGGGACAAAGCAGACCCGTCACGTAGGTAATGAGATAAGATATATAATGTTCATGTTAAATTTTAACGTAGTATTTGCTGCTTATCGATTTAAGGCATATTTTTAATTTTTATTTCAAAAAATAATATTGTATATTGGCAGTGAAGCCCAACATGGTTTCCTTTGAATCGAAGTATACTGAGCTTAAACTTTTTTTATGAAATTATGCAACATGGCCATAATTAAAAATGTGTTGACACTTTGCTGACCATATTCAGAAGTTATGTCACATTTAATTCAAATGCGTATGAAGAAGACTAAATTTATTTTACAAAAAAAGAAAATCATAAACTTGCATTCTCTCTTGTTTTGTAAAAGAAGGCTTTAATACTTGGCTTTAAACGGCTTTAATTAAATAAAGATAATTATTGTGAATGTTTATGAATTGTTTTCGCAACAAAAAACTAATTTTACTGCATAATTGTAAATCTGATCATTTTATTATTAATTTAAAAGAAAATAATCAGAAACTTGCATTATTTCTAATTTTACAGAAGACTTTAACATAACTATAACTATTATATATTATTATAACTATTTCTGGGAGCTTCTTGGTCTGTCCGCTAATAGTCTTAAGCAAATTGCAGACTTCATCTGTGTTTCGGCATGGAGCTCCTTGTGATATTTTGCTTATTAACTGCGTTTGGAGCCCTCAATACCACCTTTACCAGGACATGATTGAATCCGTACAAAAGCAGTTTCTCCTTTTTGCAATTCGTGGCTTAAGCTGGCACCCAAATATCTGACTGCCGCCATATTCTGATAGACTTCGCCTTATAAAGCTGCCATCCGTTATTCTTGCATAAACTTGTTACTCGGCCATGTCGATTCCAATGTACTTCCAACCAAAGTTACTTTTGTCATACCAACCAGAGTAACTCGTAATTTTCGACCCTTAGCCCTACAATTTTGTAGATCCTTTCCGTGTCTTATGCTCGAATTATAATAACCTTTACAATTTCCTCTCTTTTGAAGGGTCTATTCAATCTATCACTTCTTCTATCTTAAGTCATCTTGACTTGCCACTTCGAGCATCCTTGACCAATCCTATATTATGAGTCACCCACTTGGTCAACGTTGATCTATTGGCTCTTTTTGTAATATAATGTTTAATTTGTATTTTGCTTCCTTGTTTTAACTTTTATATTGTAAATCCAAGTGTCTGGCCAGTTCTCACATCAAGAACTGTGCATCTCTTTAAAAAGTAAAAAGTTATATTTCCAAAATTATACTATTTTTATAATATAAGATCAACTGAGCTTAGTTGTACTCCTTAAATAAATAAATAAAAATAAAAAAAATAGATAAATAATAAACAGCTTGCTTGCTACGAAAATAGAAAATTGTTCTTAAAAAAATTTCAAAGCATTTTTCAATCCTGGTTGGCGTTCACATATAAAATGTTTCCTTCTCAAATCAATTAACATACCCAAGTGCTTCCATTAATCAACTCACAAAAATCAATAGCTAGCTGTCTGTTGCAAAGCTGCAATTTCTACCTCAAGTTGACCAAAACCCTTGGCAACTCTTCTCCCTTTGTTTTATACAATTGCACATCAATCAACATAATAAATACGCCCCGGTTGCCATTTACTTAATAAATACTATATAGTACATATGTACAAGTAAATTGCACACAATTTGTCATTCAAATTAAAACTAATTAAATGCCATTACACCGCGGTATCATAACATTGCACCACAACAAAAACAAACAGCCTTCAACAGCTCAATATGTAAACATTGCTTGCCACATTTGGTTACTAACTTAATGACGTTGATGACCCTTTTTCCTTACGAAAATTAAACGTTAATTAGCAAAAAAAAAACACAAAAAAAAAAATGTATAAAAAAGTTACAAGTTGTGCTTAATATTAATGCGCAACCCTAAAAGTATGCAATGAATTATGTTACAAAATATTTTTAGTATTTTTTTTTATTTGAGCAGATGGCGTAGCGACAAGCAAAGAATAAAAAATGGCGTACGCTGAAGTCGGGCGCGAACGACTTTGGGATACCCTGTACTAGAGGTGGGATACTATCTGTTTAAAACATAACATAAAGATAACATTATTGATATTTTAGCAGTAGGGCTCATGAAATGACCAAACAATATCGATAGTACCGCCACTCGAAAGTTTAGACTTCGATAGTTTCAACTATCGATACTATCGATAGTACAAGGGCACATTTCTTTAAATAAGTACCATAGAGCAATTAACAATCATAAAAAAATTATCTTTCAAGTAGCTTGTTTTTGTGGCAGAAGAACAACATGTCGGCATTTCTAGGGTTCAGTCGGGTCCTTATGTCCAAAACTAAAAGGCCACTTCTACGAAACTTTACCAGCTGGTGCGCATATTTCCTGGGAAGATTAAGTTTGTTGAATCATGTCAATATCTTCCCTCGTTCCCCCGCAGTAGATTTTCGCGGTTTTTAATGGACTTACCATGTGTTCTCCCACACCCCTTAACATATCAACTTGAAACTTACCCCATATACTTTAAATAGATTCTTTGACTTAACTTTCGACTTTCATCAAAATCGGTACAAATTTACGGAACTTATACTAGGTGTAAATATCGTTTTGCACCAACAAAAAATCCACAGAAATGTCAGCCAGGACAGACAAATTAAATTTAAAAAAACTATTGATTTTTTTCAACATTATATTTTAAAAATGTCCAATATTTAATAAAATAATGTCTTTACGGCTTTTCTGTCATATTATTGTATAAAAATTGGTTTGAAAGCTGAAGATATTGATGTCGCGTACTTGTTCAAAAACTATCATTTGTTATCAGTGCTTGGCGGTCGGTGTAAGCAAGTGAGCGCAAATTTAAATTGGTTCATTTATTTGGAGCTCCAAAAAACTTCCGAATGCCAAATTTTGTTACGATACCTTCATAAACAAACGAAACACAACCTATTTTGTACAAAAAACATTTGTTTGACCTATCGGTTTTATGGGAGCTATATAATATAGTCAACTAATTTTGATTAATTTCGGTACAGTGCTTGGGAGCTTCGGAACGCCAAATTTGGCGTATGTTATATACATTTTCGACATGCACAAAATTACTATTCTCTTTGTACTAAAAGTACAGGGTATAAATTCGTCGCGTACTTAATCAGTCTTTGGCTTATAAATAACTAGTGTATATATTTAAACGTAATAAATTTTAATAAGACTCTAAAATATTCCACTTCAGTTACAAATTAATCGCTTTTTAATATTCTTTCTTATTTCGCAGATTTTTGAATTTTTGCAGATAAAGTCAAAAACGAATTCTGTTTTTGTCGCGTACTAAATCACACGATTATTATAAAAAGTTCCTACATTTGGCACTGGGCATAGTGCTATAAGAACGCTATCAAAAAATGTGGACAAGAAAAAAAAATTGTTTGCTTTCATAACTTTTTTTAACTTTAAAGGCGTACGAGGGATCCTGGAAATGACCATTTGCAGGAATAAAATTTTTTCGAGAAAAAAGGTACAGGGTATTACACGTGCGGGCAACGCCTCGACTGCATTACATTACCTTTAATTAGTTATTTCATTCAATATTTATATTTCCTTGCTTACCCAAGCAGTTTAGCCACTGCACACTGGCCCCAAATTCCAATTCTCGATCAGTTCAATGTTTATATATTACTTTTTTGGACCTTTTTTTTCCAGTGTTCAACCTACTGAAATCCCCACTTGTCGACAATTTCGTTAAAAAAAAGTTCCGAAGGCGTAGCACCTTATTGACTTAATTCAAGAAACTTTATCTGCATAATTCTGCGTATCTTTGGATGTGGTACAATCAGGAGAACTAACGAAAAGGCGTCTATATTCACTCGGTTGCCAATGCTGACAAGTTGTATTGGATTTATGGTAGGAAACTTTGTGTACGTTTTTATTGTATTTGTTTTGATTTAAGAAATATTTACAAACAATTTACATTTTAATTTGAAAATAAATCTAATTTGCGTTCCAAAGTGAAAGAGAGTTTGAGATAACATGAAGGTCAAAAACGACGTATACAAGCAAATGAGGCCAAGATTTGGATTTGATACGGTGGCAACGAAGGCATTGCCATGCAAGTGGGCGTGAGTTCAGCTGTATCTCTTGCATGTGGCAGCCACATTTCCTAGTGCTTGTTTTGTGTGTTTTTGCTGTTGTTGCCAGTCTGATTACTTGCCGCGGTCTCTGCCTCATACGGCCGCAAGCTGCACTCGACGCTTTGTCTTCACACAGATTATTTTGCTGGAGGCGCTGTCTTTGATGCTGCCACCGTTATATTTTTCTTCATCTTTCTTTTTTCTTGTTCCCTGCTTATTTTGCCCATTTTTTGCGAGTTCATAAAAAACAATGCATTGCGAAGCAAGCATCAAAAGAGGAAAGGCAAAAGAACTGCCTCATCTTCATTTGTAAATCGCAGACAGACAACCTAACTGCTTAAGGCTGACTTGGCTCTTTCTTCTCAGTCAGCAGCGCACAGTGGTTAAATTTGTGTTATCGAAATTATGGAAAGTAATAATAATAATAGTTTGAACCGTTACAACATTTTAGAGCCGGAACTGCTACTAACCATTTTTTTATTCGGAAAGAGATCCAAGTACGAGAATCGAGAAACTATTTGCTATTCTATTGACTTTTTAGACAAAGTTTACAATTTTCAATAAAGATTGTATCGCATTTCCGTCGAGTACGCTCAATAATACCAATACATCTATATATATAAAACAAAGTTGTGTTAGTTACACCATCAATAACTCGGCTGGACCGATTTTGAAGATCTATGGTTTGCTGGATAATAATACAATAACTAATCAAATATCGGAAAACTTCACATAAAAAGAAGTAAGCCGTGAAATTCTCTTGCGGGGGGAAAGGACCAGATATCGACATAAACCTAAAATCTTCATCTGCGTGACTATTATGCGCATCCATTGTTAGAATTTCAGCTCCATAGCTCTTATAGTCACTTAGATCCTTTTACTCATACGGACTATATCGACTCGGCTGTTGATTCTGATCAAGAATTTATGGTGTAAAAAAAAATGACTTGTATCAACTTTAAATGATTTATTGATTTAAGCGGTTAAAATTTTTCAACATTTGAACATAATTAGAAAATATATTTAATGTGTGCTGTCGATCGCTTGTTCGATTGCTAAAGTATGTACTTCTAATTCATTCCATGCGGCAATCTTTTGGAGTCACGATTTTTTTGTATTCAAGTGTTCAAAAATTCTTCTAAAATAAACAAATTCTGTGTTAACTAAAACCAATATTAAATTTGTATGTGATCAACCATAATGAGGTGTACAGAATTTTCGGCTTATAAATGTGTCAGTATAAAAGGTATTCCTTAAGGATTGTCGTCATCTTGAAATCCTCGCTTTTTGGTCTGCTGCAGAATCTGTTGGGGGGATTAATTTTAATTTTCTTCATGAGAGCTCTAACAAACTTACACTTTGGGCTTCTCAATTGGTGATTTTCTCGATGATTACAGATATCTTGATATCTTTACTAAATATATTTTTATACTAAAATTATTGTTCTAAAAAAAATTACTTGGTTGAATCTTTATCCAAGTTCTCATCGATATTTTCATAATTTTTCGGGCGACTTGTATGTTTATTGCATTTGACGCAGGCTCTAAGGAAATTGTGGCTGTTCTCTTGAGTATTATGCGGTTGATTAGCCAACTGAATATCCTGCTGATGTTTTAAGTCATTAACTGGCAGGCATTCAATTATATTGCTTACCTTTAAATTCAATAGACTATGATTATACTGAGCCGCTGTCTCCTCCTGATAGAGCAGCTCCTCTTGCTGCTTCAGTAGCTCCATACGGGAATTCAACTTTTCGCGCTCCAGCGCCAAAGCCAGAAAATCGCAACGCAATTGTTCTTCTTGGGCTTGCAATTCCTTGCGCTGCACCTTATATTGCTGATCGTAGAGATCGTAGATCATGCGCACATTCTTCGCATGACGATCACATTCCATTTTTATAATATGTTGCAGACAATGCTCGAATTGAAGATCGAATTGCTTGAATTGAGAGTGAAGCCCGGGATCCACGAATTTAAAGTACTGAAAAGCAGTGCTTAAAAAGCGGTTGTTACCATCCACAATGGACCACTTTTTTAGTTCTTTTAAAGCTTTCAATGTGTACAAACAGGTTTGACTCGCTATTGCCTTGTTCAAATCACAGTGGTCTGGCATTGACAAGACTACCTCGTTGGACAACATTTTGGTCAGGTCTAAATCACTCTCCTTGGCCTGAGTAAAATGATCGAAATCGTCTGAATTGTTGAATTCTTCTGTAAAATCATCTATTGTTGTTGATAAGGACTGCGCACCAAAACCAGAGCCCGTGAAAGTGGTCGGTAAGTCTAAGCTCCCATCATCATCATTATCGTTTTTATAATCGCACACCAACTTTTCCAAGCATATATTTTGATTATCCAAATTGGTAAATGGCATATCCAAATGTCCCAATTCACTTAGCTGGCTGTACATCAATAACATTAGACAGTTACGCGCATATTTGTCGCTCTTTGGCGCTTTTTTAAAGATCTTCAGCCAGCTCTGACTGATAACGACATCCGTCTCATTAAGGTCCTGGGCATAAACATCATCCATATTATACAACTGCGACTGGAAATGTAAGTCCAAATCAGATTCAGTCGGATCAGACATTTTATTTTATTTATTAGTTTACAGCAATACTAGAGCTATATTATTTTTGAATTTGTATAACAAAATTTGAAGACTATACAAAGGCAAACTATTTGTAGATTAAATTTGAAAAATAAATTTTTTTTTTTTTTTTTAAAAGTGTTTAATTATTTTGTTTAGTGTTTTCCTTAATTCTAATAAACAAGAAGCTTTATGTGATAGATATGTCTCTACCGAGCTCTCGAGTATACTTAAATATTTATAATTATTTACTTATTAAAGGAATCTGACAATTTTAATAACATAATATTATGTATAAATATAGACTTTGACGAAAAGTAAGTGATTAAATTTGTATATGTGCATATATTTTATGAGGCCTTACTCAAAACCAACCAAAGCACATAATTGGGAACAAAGTAATAATATTCATGAGCGAATATTTTTATTCTAGTTATAAAGAGTGTTTTTTTAAGCGTGTCCGGACTTCAAACTTAAATAAAACACAGAAAAATTAATGCAATGATCCCAAATATGGTTTTATTAGAAAGATAATTTCTTATCATTTAATATTTAAAAATGATCTCTGGCATGTGCCCACCACGACTACGAGTAACGAAGCGAAATATCTCAAAATCCTGACGTGATGGGCCAATTCTGACCCCGGATTCGGATTCTACGCAGCATATTACTTCGGAAATGACCCTTAGCTTTACAACGACTAAACCATGTTGGCCTCTGCAATTGTTGCTGGCTTGTCTGCATAAACAAATGACTTGACGTGTCCCCAAAGAAAATCTAAAGGGGTCAAATCAATGGTCTTCGACATCGATGTCACGTTTTGAATACAAATATTCGTTAATCATCGCTCAGTATCAATCACCATTGACGATAACACGTTGCGAATCGATAAATTTGGATTTTCCCTGCACTGGCCTCTACAACAGTGATATTTTCATCGGACCGTGCTGTTCTCATTCTTGTTGGTATTCGGACTTCGTGGAATGTCAAATGAGTTCGAAATTGATCAAGAACACGACGAATAGCACGCTCTGATGGACTCGGTACATAAATTGTACGAAGAGCTCTTTAAGTTTATACAACAGAACACTGATTTTGATTAAAAATCTCAAAGATTTGAAGGCGTTGTTGTGGTGTAAATCTTTCAATGATGAATTGTTAGGCTTTACTGCATAAAATGACATTGACATTTGTCCACAGTGACAAATGGTTTCAGAGATATCCCTTTCGGAAATCCGGATCCTATTAAAAAAACACCCTTTATTTTCATAAAGTATGCACTTTACAACAGTTCCAAAAATAAAAGTTGTGGGATGACAACCCTAAAATGTAGATAAGCATGCAAACTCGGATTATAATAATATAAATTACTATTGTGTATTATGGTTATGTTTGACTATAGAAACATTTTTTGTTTTTAATTTTAACTGTGCGTTAACAAAAATTTTTTTCGTGAACACACTTTATTGCCAAACTTTTTTTTTTTTTTTATTTTTTTTTTTATTGACAATCAATCGATACAAATTAGGTTATAATCCAATATTGATGAAAAATTATTCGCTACACAAAAAACAAAATTTAGTGTGTGATAGGGTTATCAAAAAAAAGTTAAGTCTTGCAGATTTTTAAGCCAAGAATGATTGAACGTTTACAAAAATTAATAATGCCTTCAAAATTCAACATTTTGCCCACTGTGCGTTGCCGTCGTAACTGTCTGCATTATTGTTGCCGTTCTGCTTACATTTTGTATCCTTTCATCTCACTGTTGTTTCAATTTCATTTGACATTTTTTTGGATTTGCTTACTCTTCATCGGTCCCACTGTTGTTTGCTGTTTAACGAAGCAAATCAACAAATTGTAATGAAGCTGTCGCCATTTTGAGAGTTGACGTCGCAGTCGTCTACATTTAATGTTCTGCGACGCTTGCATTTTTTGCCGTTGACTTCGAGATTTAAAGCAAAACCAAACTCGAAACCTTTTTTTTGGTTTTTTGCATGCGCTTGGCAACTTGGTCCACTTGGGACGCACTGTAGCATAAAATGAATTGAGACATTCATTCAAAAACCCCAAAAACCCAAAAAACCGCAACGAGTGCCCTTCGAGTTGAATAGAACTTTTCAACTTTTACTATTGCAGATGAAAAGCAACAACAACAAGAGCAAGAACAAGAATAGAGAAACTTTCCACCACTCAGGTGTGCGTTCAGGTGTGAAGCATTTGAGTTTGGCGCATAAAATCGCGCTGAAAATAATTAAATCATGAACTTGCAAAGGGTTGCCATCCCACTCGTCGGCAATGGGTCTATCTATAAGACAAGTTCAATGCCATTGGCTTGAAGGTCCCTGTTGTTGTGCCCCTTTATTACATTGGTTGCTAGGCCAATCGATATTTAGCATAATTGCTGGCAATGCATATATTTTCATATGTCACATAAATTAAAAACATTAAAGACAAAATGAAAGAAAAAAAGGGTAGCTGTAAAACAAACGAAGAAACTTCATCTCATAAAGTTAAGAAAAAATTTGATGGATTTGCAAATTTAAATTTATATTTCATATTTTATTAGCCGAAAAAAAAATATTTCAAGAATTTTATTTCACGCCAAATTATGGGTTCTTAATGGATTTTTGCAAAAAATACTGATAACCTTGAAGAAAATTAAAATAATTTGAATATTATTGGCATCTGTTACACAAAAAAAAAATAAAATGCGATTGCTTATAATATTTAAAAAAAAAAATTGCTATAAATAGATAATTAGAAAAACTAAAATATCGATAATATTCGAGGGTAGTCATTATCGATGATTTTGCACCTCTAGTCTCCACGGTCTGCGTTTCTCAATAATTCTTTACTCAAATGAAAAAAATATTTTTTATTCTTCATGAGTCTGCATACCGATTTTGATATTTTTTATATTTGTGTAGCTTCTTCAGCAAACATTTTAACCTTTAGTGCAGTTTGTAGGGGAATGTGTATGTAAATAGCATGTCGACTTAGATTTAAAATAGTAATAAGATCTTCAGAAACTCAACCTTTTCCAAGTTTATATAGGTTTGGTATATGGTGAGAACTTTAGGCACAGTTCTGCTGTCATTCGCCAGTGTGACCACTGCTTCTAACCAAACCAGCGTTCCTTTAAGTAATCTATTTCGTTGTCCTCAGCGGCATTAGTACTTTCAGAAAAATTTGCTTGTAAGCAAATCGATTTTTAAAAACGAAAAAAGTATTTTCATGGTTTCAGAAAGTAGATCTTGGAACAAGGCTGTTACATTTTAAAATGTGCTTCCATTGCCATGTTTGCTGCTGGTGGTGACGGTTCCGTTTCCGTTTGCAGCACATGGATAGACACAAGCTTTCAACACGCACACATGCAAATATGTAACACAGTTGGGCAATCGAAGGAGCCATAACCAAGTTTCCAATGCTGCTTCTTCTGGTACTGCTGCCCAGTCTCGTTAAGATAAATGGAACTTTATTTGCATGGTTGAATGCAGTATGCGTCATAATTTATGAGCAGCAAATGATTTGCATGCCACTTTTATACCCATTACTTATAGAGTTAAAGGGTATATTAAGTTCCATAAAATGTATGCAACTTTAAAAACGAGATACTTTTGTGGTTATCTCAGAACCATGACGTGATATGAGGTTATCGGGCCCCGTATTCAGTTTCAGCGACCCCAAACTTGGATGTTCTGGTTTTTTGGACCACAGATTTGGATTCAGCGGCTCGAAACCCATTTGCATTTAGTCACTAAAACATGAAAAATATGAAGGCTAAAAGCATGTAAAATAATACGTATGCCATGAAGTGGATTTGGGAAATCCATAACATGATATGTTCAGGAGTTTAAATCAAGAAATATGGTATTATGTGAGCTCAATCAAGAAAACCTTGTTGATTTTTCTAGGGAGAACACATTTCTATCACAAATTGATTTGAAGCTTTTGTACTGCAGGAACTCATTTTTTTAGGAAAAAGATTATAGGGTACTATAGGTACACAAAATTTTTAGTTATTGCTGATGCTTCAATACCGCACCATTTTCTAGACCTGTATCCATAAAAATGTTTAATACTTGGGAGGAAGGAGGCGTGGCATTCTATAAGTTTCATTTAGCAAAATGCCTATACTTTCTCGGGTTATCATCAGACACCATAAGAGCTAGAGACGCCATATTTCAGCAACAATTTATTCATTTCGGCATCTTGCCACTTGCCTCCGTCCCTGAATTTAATAAGTTGTACTCTTTGTTGATAAGATTAGTATGCCGCATAATTGAATTAGATCAGATAAAAACTCAAAGAATATACATTTTTTTTAAATAACATAAAAACTGTCACCAAAATCGGAATGTGGGCTCATATGAGTCTTATCTTTGTTATAATATAGAGAGGTATCGAACCAAAGTTATCTAAACTATTATTAGGCCGTCTAGCGAAGTCGATATGGACACATCCGTCTGACTGTCTATATGTCTGTCCAGATCTCAGTTTCAGTTTTATGTCACGGGAAACAAGATATTTTTTTAAACTATATAGCAGCAACAGAAAGTTCCTCTTGACAGGCTTCAAGATCTTAACACTTATTTCAATCATTGTGGTTTTTAGTTACATAACAAATATTTTAAAAATATAAAGAAACAAGGTGTGGAATAACTTTGAATCGGATGTTAAATATTTTTTTCGAAATTCATTTTTCTTTAAAGGAAATTAGTTGAATTAAAAAAATTAATCTATTCAAAAATCAATTACTAAACTGCGACTTCATTTTTAGACCTTTTTCTTTGAATTCGTGGTTTAGTAAAAAAAAAATTGTATCCGAAATTCATATATCAAATGAACAGAATCTTTAAGGTGTAACTTTAATTTTGGAGTCAATGGGGCAACAAATTGGAAATTCCGACCAGAGTATCGCACTGTCGGATTAAAAGTACTTTAAATGAGCATTTTTTTGAGCTGTTGCTGGTGCTTCTGATGCCGGCTCTTGATTTTGCTTCTAGGCACAATCATAACTTGGTTTTTTTGCACCTGCAGCTTGGGGCAAGACAAACATATACAAACATATATACATATCGTAACTGCCAAAATGGAAAAATGCATTGAAAGTCCCTGCACGTTATGCGTATGTGTTCGTGTTTGTTATTGTTTGTGTGCAGTTGAGCGTGTGTGTGTGTATCTGTGTTTTGAGTTTGGCTTCGATTTGCTGCACTTAAAACAATTGGCAGTCAACAACAACAACAACAACAGCAACAACAACAAGTTGCAGCAAAGAAGCCAAAAGCCAACAATCAACAGCCAATGGCAAAATAGGTATAAATAGGTCGAAAACCACGCTCGCTCTCTTAAAAGCTCTCGCAAGAGCTTTTTTGCTGTCCGTGCCTTCTGCTTAAAACGTCGAAGCGCTGATAAAATACAAACAGTTGCCGTTTCGTGCGCGTAAGAAACACATGAGGCCGCAAAGTTTCGCTGAGCATACTTTTAAGCGCCAAATATAAAGCGAATTAACGCTTAGCCGGTAAATTCAAAAATGGCCAAGATTTAAAGTGTATAAAAAGTGCTTAGGAAAGCATAGCTGCAATAATTTTTTGCGTTAAGTGTAAAATTGTTATTTGATCAATTTTAATCCATTACAAGGTGTCACCAAAGTGTTAACCCAACTTAAGTTACTGTTCGTTAGAAAGCAAATAAACGTATAACTTTTATACTGCGGTAAGTGCACAAAAAACCAAAAAAAAAAAAAGAAAATGTCAGCACGTGCCAACTAAGGCATGTTTCAAGTAGTTACTCATACGCATCGTTGCGTCTAACAGAAATCACTTAAAGTCAATGCAAAATGTTGACAAAAATACCTCAGGGAGCTACAATTTCATGCCACTTTGAACCGACAGGTAGTCCCTAAAAAGTTGTCACGTGACGTACTTCGTTGCTAAGCTAACCAACATTGAAAAAAAAAAAAGTAAAAAAAAAATGCCACTCGACGCTTAACGCAAATTAGATGCGCCTAATTACAGCGCAAACAGTATAAGCCCCGCCAGAGGGTCGGCAAATGAAAGAGCGTTGCCAGACGGGCAAAACTTTCAATTTTGGTACACAAAAGTTACGGCTTAAAACTCAATTAAATGAATTGCCAAAATTTAATTACATTTTATTTCTTGTTCTAAAAGAATGAAAAAAAAAACCCATAAACAAACATTGGCAGCTGCTTTTCGCAAACTTTATTTAAAACAAATTAAATTTCAAATAAAACAATTAGCTGTATTTGGATAAAAGAGCAGAGAGCTATAGACAACTATGATACTAAAAATGCGAACTAGTCTGGGCGGTTTCCGACAGTGGTATACACTGCACCTAATTTTCCAAAGAAAAAAA